>JARQOD010000004.1:226438397-226576153 GCA_033576555.1 Oophaga sylvatica
GGTCCGTTTGATATGTGCGAGTGCAATCGCAGCATGCTGCGATTGTCACCGATTGTGGTTCGACAATCGCCAATGTAAGTCTATGGGTGTGATGAAAAATCTGATTACAAACGGACCGCACGTGTGACTTGCGATTAAATCGCACCAGTGTCCCTTAGAAAAGCCGGCAATTCATCCCTGGCTATACTGTAAAATCACACTGACAGCTTTAACCCCTTAAGGACAGAGCCATTTTGCAGCTTAATGACCGGGCCAATTTTTACAATTCTGACCACTGTCACTTTATGAGGTTATAACTCTGGAACGCTTTAACGGATCCTGCTGATTCTGAGATTGTTTTTTTGTGACATATTGTACTTCATGATAGTGGTAAAAATTCTTCGATAAGACTAGTGTTTATTTATGAAAAAAACGCAAATATGGCGAAAATTTTAAAAATTTGCAATTTTCAAACTTTAAATTTTTATGCCCTTAAATCAGAGAGATATGTGACACAAATTACTTAATAAATAACATTTCCCACATGTCTACTTTATATCAGCACAATTTTGGAAACAACATTTTTTTTGTTACGAAGTTATAAGGGTTAAAATTTGACCAGCAATTTCTCATTTTTACAACAAAATTTACAAAACCATTTATTTTAGGGACCACATCATATTTAAAGTCACTTTGAGGGGTGTACATGACAGAAATTACCCAAAAGTGACACCATTCTAAAAACTGGACCCCTCAAGGTACTCAAAATCACATTGAAGAAGTTTATTAACCCTTTACGTGCTTCACAGGAACTGAATCAATGTGGAAGGAAAAAATTAACATTTAACTTTTTTTTTTTTTTTACCAACATTTTACTTCAGAACCATTTTTTTTTATTTTCACAAGTGTGAAAAGAAAAAATGAAACACAACATTTGTTGTGCAATTTCTCCTGAATAAGCAGATACCCCATATGTGGGGGTAAACCTCTGTTTGGGTGCACGGTAGAGCTCGGAAGAGAAGGAGCGCCGTTTGACTTTTTCAATGCAGAATTGGCTGGAATTGAGATTGGACACCATGTTGCGTTTGCAGAGGCCCTGATGTGCCTAAACAGTGGAAACCCCCCACAAGTGACACCATTTTGGAAACTAGACCCCCTAAGGAACTTATCTAGATGTGTGGTCAGCACTTTGAACACCCAAGTGCTTCACACAAGTTTAGAACGTAGAGCCGTAAAAATAAAAAAGCATATTTTTTTCACAAAAGTGATCTTTTTGCCCCCAATTTTTTATTTTAACAAGGGTAGCAAGAGGAATTGGACCCCAAAAGTTGTTGTTCAATTTGTCCTGAGCATGCTGATACCCCATATGTGGGGTAAACCTCTGTTTGGGTGAACGGTAGAGCTCGGAAGAGAAGGAGCGCCGTTTGACTTTTTCAATGCAGAATTCGCTGAAATTGAGATTGGACACCATGTTGCGTTTGCAGAGGCCCTGATGTGCCTAAACAGTGGAAACCCCCCACAAGTGACACCATTTTGGAAACTAGACCCCCTAAGGAACTTATCTAGATGTGTGGTCAGCACTTTGAACACCCAAGTGCTTCACACAAGTTTAGAACGTAGAGCCGTAAAAATAAAAAAGCATATTTTTTTCACAAAAGTGATCTTTTTGCCCCCAATTTTTTATTTTAACAAGGGTAGCAAGAGGAATTGGACCCCAAAAGTTGTTGTTCAATTTGTCCTGAGAATGCTGATACCCCATATGTGGGAGTAAACCTCTGTTTGGGTGAACGGTAGAGCTCGGAAGAGAAGGAGCGCCGTTTGACTTTTTCAATGCAGAATTGGCTGGAATTGAGATTGGACACCATGTTGCGTTTGCAGAGGCCCTGATGTGCCTAAACAGTGGAAACCCCCCACAAGTGACACCATTTTGGAAACTAGACCCCCTAAGGAACTTATCTAGATGTGTGGTCAGCACTTTGAACACCCAAGTGCTTCACACAAGTTTAGAACGTAGAGCCGTAAAAATAAAAAAGCATATTTTTTTCACAAAAGTGATCTTTTTGCCCCCAATTTTTTATTTTAACAAGGGTAGCAAGAGGAATTGGACCCCAAAAGTTGTTGTTCAATTTGTCCTGAGCATGCTGATACCCCATAAGTGGGGTAAACCTCTGTTTGGGTGCACGGTAGAGCTCGGAAGAGAAGGAGCGCCGTTTGACTTTTTCAATGCAGAATTCGCTGAAATTGAGATTGGACACCATGTTGCGTTTGCAGAGGCCCTGATGTGCCTAAACAGTGGAAACCCCCCACAAGTGACACCATTTTGGAAACTAGACCCCCTAAGGAACTTATCTAGATGTGTGGTCAGCACTTTGAACACCCAAGTGCTTCACACAAGTTTAGAATGTAGAGCCGTAAAAATAAAAAAGCATATTTTTTTCACAAAAGTGATATTTTTGCCCCCAATTTTTTATTTTAACAAGGGTAGCAAGAGGAATTGGACCCCAAAAGTTGTTGTTCAATTTGTCCTGAGAATGCTGATACCCCATATGTGGGGGTAAACCTTTGTTTGGGTGCACGGTAGAGCTCGGAAGAGAAGGAGCACTGTTTGACTTTTTCAACGCAGAATTGGCTGGAATTGAGATTGGACACCATGTTGCGTTTGCAGAGGCCCTGATGTGCCTAAACAGTGGAAACCCCCCACAAGTGACACCATTTTGGAAACTAGACCCCCTAAGGAACTTATCTAGATGTGTGGTGAGCACTTTGAACCCCCAGGTGCTTCACACAAGTTTATAACGTAGAGCCGTAACAATAAAAAAGCATATTTTTTTCACAAAAGTGATCTTTTTGCCCCCAATTTTTTATTTTAACAAGGGTAGCAAGAGGAATTGGACCCCAAAAGTTGTTGTGCAATTTGTCCTGAGCATGCTGATACCCCATATGTGGGGGTAAACCTTTGTTTGGGTGCACGGTAGAGCTCGGAAGAGAAGGAGCGCTGTTTGACTTTTTCAACGCAGAATTGGCTGGAATTGAGATTGGACACCATGTTGCGTTTGCAGAGGCCCTGATGTGCCTAAACATGGAAACCCCCCACAAATGACACCATTTTGGAAACTAGACCCCCTAAGGAACGTATCTAGATGTGTGGTGAGCACTTTGAACCCCCAGGTGCTTCACACAAGTTTATAACGTAGAGCCGTAACAATAAAAAAGCATATTTTTTTCACAAAAGTGATCTTTTTGCCCCCAATTTTTTATTTTAACAAGGGTAGCAAGAGGAATTGGACCCCAAAAGTTGTTGTGCAATTTGTCCTGAGCATGCTGATACCCTATATGTGGGGGTAAACCTCTGTTTGGGTGCACGGTAGAGCTCGGAAGAGAAGGAGCGCTGTTTGACTTTTAATCTCAAAATTGTGAGAGCGGATGCCTTGTCGGGTTTGGACATGTGCCTAAACAGTAGAAACCCCCCAAAACTGAACCCGTTTTGGAAACGACACCCCTCAAAGATTTTATCCAGGTGTATATTGAGCAATTTTAACCCTCAGGTACGACACAGAATTTGATAACATTAGGTCGTCATAGTGAAAAAGTTCATTTTTTCCACAAAAATCTTGTTTTAGACCTGAATTTCTCACTTTTGTCAGAGATTACACCAAAAAGTGGACCCCACAATTTGTTACCCAATTTCTTATGAGTGTGGCGATATCCCATATGTAGTGAAAAATTTCTGTTTGGACAAAATGCAGTGCTCAGACAGAATGGGGGACAATGTGACAAATTTGGCTTTATTTGAAAATCCTTCCAGGAATTATTACTCACAGAGGGAGGCATGCTCCTAAAAATACATTGGATGATTATAAAATTTGGTCTTGCTAACAAAACTGTTGTCCCACATTTGTGTATATTGTAGCAGGAAGAATAAACTGTACTGGAATGATGGGCAAAATGTGGAGGAAAATGCAGCCAACTATGTGGCAAAGCTGAGTTTGTTCCAAAGATGAAAGAACACCAGCAGGGCTAGCATGGCAGACACTTTCAGAGACTGGTCGTACAACGTCCATTTAGCTCCATCAATCCCTATATGAGAGACGAATGTGTGCCAACAGACGTGGTGCACCATAGCAAGCTCTCACCCGCCAAGGTCAGAACCGCTATATGCACAAAACAACCAATCCCCTACAGAATCTGTCAAGTATTGTCTGGAAACAGAGGTTCGTTAAGAACCATACAGTAAAGCCCATAGTACAAAAGTACGGAACTTCCTCATTTTTAGAAATCCTCCAATAAAATGATCATGCCGCATCACCAACAGAAATATAAGTAATAGAAATGGAAGCCAAAGTTTTGTGTAGCAAGACAGTCCTAAAAATAGTCAAAGTTAGATAAATGGTCAATGTTTGTGAGTAATCAAGTCCTAGAATTAATTTTCAGATGACCTGACTTTTCAGGAACATTTGTGGGGTCCACACTCTGGGGTGTACAGACGTGGGTACGTGGACGAGAATTTGTTGGAATAGTAGTTTGGTATGTGATTGATCAAGTCCTAGAATTAATTTTCAGATGACCTGACTTTTCAGGAACATTTGTGGGGTCCACACTCTGGGGTGTACAGACGTGGGTACGTGGACGAGAATTTGTTGGAATAGTAGTTTGGTATGTGATTGATCAAGTCCTAGAATAAATTTTCAGATGACCTGACTTTTCAGGAACATTTTTGGGGTCCACACTCGGGTGTACAGACGTGGGTACGTGGACGAGAATTTGTTGGAATAGTAGTTTGGTATGTGATTGATCAAGTCCTAGAATTAATTTTCAGATGACCTGACTTTTCAGGAACATTTGCGGGGTCCACACTCTGGGGTGTACAGATGTGAGTATGTGGACGAGAATTTGTTGGAATAGTAGTTTGGTATGGGATTGATCAAGTGTTGGAATTTATTGTGGAATGGGGTCAAATGGGATCTACTTATGACAATATTTTCTATTACATGTTCCAAATTACTCTACTGGGGCCTCTAAGCAGAAAATAAAAATTATATAAAAAAAAACTAATAATTGTGGGTGGTGTGGTAGGTCTCAAAGCAGGGGAGATACAAAGGCCTGGTTGGGATGGGCATGTGGGGCAATAGTAACAGGAATCACTCCGTTTGCCATGCTTCCTGCAAACCCGGCATCGTTTTTGTGGATACCTTTGGGTGGGAGTGACTGGGACAGGGTGAGGAAAATGGCGCTCTGAAAGTCTCCGGGAATCCTCAGACTCAAAGGCATCCCCCGGTGCCATTGAGTCAAACATGAGGCCCTCAATGATTGTTTCCTGGTACTGGAGGAATGTGAGGGGTCCTTGGGACTTTTTGTAGAGGACAAAACTGTTGTAAGTGCCCGTTTGAATTAGATAGATTGCCACCTTTTTGTACCATGCCCTGGTCTTCCGCTTGACCAGGTATGGCTGCAGAACCTGGTCGGATAAATCTACGCCACCCATATATTTGTTATATTGTGTGACGCAGACAGGTTTTTGCTTGTCCCTGGTGGCACCCCTCTCTCTGACCGTCACAGTGGTGTCCGCATGCAGTGTGGTCAGCATGTAGACGTCCTTCCTGTCATTCCACTTCACTGCAAGAAGTTGGTCACTTGCGAGTGAGAATGACGCCCCCTTCTCCAACCGTCTGGACACCAACTGTGACGGAAACCCCACTCTGTTTTTCCTCACTGTCCCACAGGCCCCTGTATTTGCAGCGTGGAGGGATTTGTATAGGGGGATGCTCGTGTAATAATTGTCAGTGTACACGTGGTACCCTTTATGGAGAAAGGGCGTCATTAGCTGCCACACAATTTTCCCTGGGATGCCAATTGTCTGGGGGCAGTTTGGGGGGTTTATTTGGCGGTCCCTACCTTCATAGATTAGGAAGGTGGATGTGTACCCTGATGAGCTCTCACACATTTTATAAAGTTTGACGCCATATTTGGCACGTTTGGAGGGGATGAATTGGCGGAATAACAGACGGCCCTTGTAGCTCATCAAGGACTCGTCTACTGCCACATTTTGCTCAGGGGTATATGAGTTGAGAAATGAATTTTGTAGGAGGGAAATTAGGGGTCTCAGTTTATTTAGTCGATCATAGTTGGGGTCAGTTCTTGGGGGGCTTGGGAATTATCATTGAAGTGGAGAAATCTCATCAGGGCTTCATAGCGGAGTCGGGACATGACGGCTGCAAATACAGGGGTGTTGTGGACAGCTTTTGTTGCCCAGTAAGAGCGGAGTGTGGGTTTTTTTTACTATACCCATATTCAGGGTAAGGCCTAAAAATTTTTTGATTTCGGGGACATTTGTGGGCATCCAGGAACGGGAATGAAAAGCAGTGGGTTTTTGGGAAATATATTGTCGGGCATATAGATTAGTTTGGAGGACGATGAGTTCTAGGACTTCAGGGCTAATAAAAATTTGGAAAAAATCAATGGGGGTAAAATTGGCGACATCTACTCTAATTCCTGGGACAGCAGAAAAAGGGGGAATTTGAGGGGAAAATGAGGGGTCATTATACCACAGCGATGGGGGGACTGCGGTACTTGGTCCTGCCTCCAATGAACCTTCAGCAGTGACGACCGACTGTGCTACCATCGGGCTGGGGGATCCCGTGGAGGAAGAGTCGTCGTCACTATCTGAAAACGGCTCAACTTCAGAGGCAGATTCCGTTTCGCTGCCAGAGCTGCCGGAGCAAAGCAGGCTGTAAGCTTGCTCCGCGCTGAATGTTCTGCGGGCCATTTTTTTTTTATTTTCCTGCCTAATAAACTAACTCTAACCTAGTATTTTTTTTCCTCCTAACGCTAACCCTAACGCATGTAACGCTAACCCTAACACGTGGAACACTAACGCTATCACTAACGCTAACCCTAACACGTGGAACACTAACCCTAACGCTAACCCTAACACGTGGAACGCTAACCCTAACGCTAACCCTAACACTAACGCTAACTTCAAAAAATTTTTTTTTAAAAAAATTATTATTATTTTTTTTTTTTTTATAATCCCCTGACAATGGGGATGGGGATTTATGACTGAACGTCACGGACACGTGAAAACGTCCTAAAAAAGGACGATTGCGGACACTGGAGTGTTTTTTGTCACTGTGGCGGCAGCACTTGGACTGTAGTCTATCTCTCTTCTCTCCCAGAACAACTACAGGGAGAGAAGAGAGAAGCCGCAGCCCAAGTGCTGCCATATTTACCAAATATTGGGGTTTTGATCACAGTGATAGGGTCCATCACTGTAATCAAAACCCAGCAGCCAATGAGAAAATTCTCCTTGGTTGCTGGGTGCAGGCAGGCAGATCTTGGCGGGCGCACTGCGCATGCGCCCGCCATTTTCTTTCTGCAGGAGGAAGGAGGGGGGCTAGGGGACCGGGGACCGGAGGATCGCTTCAACGGGACTTCAGGTACCGGGGGGGGGATCGGAGACCCTAATTCTCACCCCTCTGATGTGCGATCACATCAGAGGGGAGAGAATTTTTTTTTTGCGGTCGCCGTTAGTGATATAACGGCGATCGCAACACCGGGATCGGTAAATACCGACCCGGATCATGTTCTCTGGGGTCTCGGCTACCCCAGGCAGCCGAGACCCCAGAGAAAATCGCCCAGCCCCCCCCCGGCACCTCGCGGCGGGCGCACTGGGCATGCGCCCGCCATTTTCTACTTCAGGACGATGCTGCGTCACCGGGGGACACCGGAGGGCCCCCAGATCACCAGGGGCCACAAAGGGGACATGGGGGACACTATTTCTCTCTCCTCTGATGTCCGATGACATCGGAGGAGAGAGAAATTAAAAGGCACATATGGTTATTATGTTTTTGTTGCGATCGCCGTTATAGGGTTAATAACGGCGATCGCAACATCGGGATCGGTAAAAACCGACCCGATTCATGTTCTCTGGGGTCTCGGCTACCCCCGGTAGCCGAGACCCCGGAGAAAATGCGACTGTGGGGGGCGCTATAGGCTTTTTCCACAGCGCCGTTAATTAACGGCGCTGTGGTTTAAGTACCCTTAATGACCGCCGTTAAAAGGCGTATCGGCGGTCTTAAGGGGTTAATAAAGAATGGACAGAATACATATACACACAAAGAATACATATATATATATATATATATATATACATGTCATTGAGACATATATATATATATATATATATATATATATACATATATTTATAGTTCATGCACTTCTACATAGTATAATAACCGCTAATTCAATTGCCGGCTTTTGTGAAATTACAGAACCCGACATGAAATGACACATGGTTTACATACAGTTAACCATGTAATTTCATGTAGTTTGATATAGGGTTTTCACTAACAATTACATGAGTGCATGTGTGCAAAATTTCACACATGTAGGGGTTAATTAAAGGTGTAAATTCGTTGAAAAAAAATGCGTGGGCTCCTGCGCTATTTTCTCAACCAGACAGACAAAGCCAGCGAGTAGGGGCAGATAATAATAGCCGAGGGAGGGTGCATTTATTTTGTGCCCCCCCAGCTACTAACATCTGCCCCCAGCCACCCCAGAAAAGGCAAACCTATAATTAGATACGCCCTTTCTGGCACTTTGCCCGTCTATTCCCATTGCCCTGCAGCGGTGGCGAATGGGTTAATAATGGGTTAAAGCCACCTTGCTATTGAAAGGTGACTTTAAGCCAGGTTAATAATTGAGAGCTGTCAATTAGACAACTATCAATTATTAATCCTATTGAAGGAAATAAAAAAACACACAGCATTGCAATGTATTATGCCTATGCAGAAAGCTTCTGAGACCATGCTGTGAGCATGGTCTCAGAGGCTTTCCGTAGCTGGATGACCCGGGGGTTGTCATGACAACCCAGGGTTATCATGGCTGAGATCGGGCCCTGCGATTATATCGCAGGGACGCCGATCTGAGGCAGAGGGAACTCCCAATCCTCTGCCTCCCCTGAACGCTGCGATTGCGCTCGATCGCAGCAGTCAGGGGGTTAACAGCCAGGGGCGGTGCAGACGCCGCTCCTGGCTGTTAGTGCAGGAAGCTCAGCCACTGCAGCGCTGAGCTCCTGCACGGACCAGGCAGGAGATGCTGAAATTTCAGCATCATCTGCCTGATCACGCTGTGTTTGGTCAATCAGATTGACTGACTAATCACAGCGCTGTGGGTGCGGGGACCGACTGTAAGGGTCGCCATACCTCTTGCCATGCCTGTCAGCTGTCATAGACAGCTATTGGCAATGAACTGTCACTGCATGTTTACATGCAGTGACAGCTTAAATGCAGGACGTTAACATTCCGTCATTGTGCGGGAACTGACATCCTGCCATGACGGACTGTGCACGTCAATGGATATTAAGGAGTTAAAGGGGTAAGACTCTCAACCCCTTACATTCCCCCTTCCTGAAATCATTGTCGTCCCTGACAATGCCATAATGCTAATAAAACTTGAATAAAATGTTTTACTATTTTACAGTAAATACTCCACGCTGGGAGAACAAACATATACAATAGTTTAATATGAGCTAAATTTATACGAAGTCAATGTCCACTTCATAAATCATAAATCGTATATACATATCTTTTTTTTTTAACTTAGGTGCCTGTACCGCCAGTCCTCAGGTGATGTCTATTCAAAACACATAAATACGAATAAATAGCCTTTCAGGATGATCCCCCTTCCTTTTAGTGGAGCACCAACAATATTTACAAACAGGTGCATGAGAGTAGTCCTTCCATAGGCACCGTCAGTCCATACATTAACTTTATTACATGAGTAGGGGTCCTTTAAGAGGTGATCGTCCCCCTTCCTTTGAGGTTAGCACAATCCCATGCTCAGTAAACAAACGGCCCGGTCCAGGAGTCCATGGACCCAAAAGTTTTATTTAGGCCGAGTCCTGCTATTCAGCAGAGGGGGCACAACAGGTGCAACAAAACAAAACGAAAAAAAACAACGTTCCATACAAACGTTCCAACTAGGCCGCAATGGCTGCAATGCTCTTTAACTTCAGAGCATAGCAGGGCTTCCTGCCCTGGGGGACGCAGAACAGTCCCTGTTCAGTATAGTGCAACAAGCACCAAGTTCAGTTATTTAGCAATCATCTTTTCTGTAGCACACTTTCCATGCCTCCTTCTCCTGGTGATCCTATACCTGCGTGCGGGCTGAAGAGCACTCTGCAGCCACAGAGTCCTGATGCTGCCGAGCAGCAGCAGAGGTAGAGCCTGAGGGGGGCGTCCCGTGTGGGACCGACTGTTTGGGAAGGGGGTCCGCCTCTGTTATGGGGCTGCCATCTTTTTGACACAGCATCACGGCAATAGCATAATAGTCCCTGGGACAGTCCTCTCTTACGAAAGAGATCAAGTCCCCCTTTACCAGGGGTCTACCATGCTTGACCGAGGCGGCGTTAATATAAATTTTTGCGTCAGTGCCAGCCTCCCGAATAAAGCTGTAACCACGTTCTATGTTAGTGTAAACCAACTATCCAAGGGAGCGGCGCCCAGCCATAGCACCCTCCCCGTATAGATGTAGACGAGAACATACTTCTTTTTCATTAGCTTTCTTCTGAGCTATAATATCCGCAATCCAAGAGGAGGGTCTGGGGAATGACCTACAACCCGGGTTCCCCGTGGAGGTCTGGGATGGTGCTGGAACCGCAGGTGATATGGGCCTAAGGTCGGTATGCTCTGTTAAGGTAGGTAAGGGCCTGCTTTGTTTGTAGGGATGATGGTTCACTCACCGGCCTTGCTGTCTCCTTAGGTCGCATGGCTCCGTCCGATCCAGTCCCACTGAGGCTGGTCCTGACCTCCGTCAGCATCCGCTGCACGTTGGTTGCCAGGTCATCCGGAAATGCAGCCGCGCTCGCCCCACCGGCATCAGACTGCGGCGCAACTGCACACCCGATCTCCCGCTGATGTAGATCCAGCGTGTCCAGTTCTTTCGGCTGATGCTTCTCGGAGGTGGATGCTGTAACTTCAGGTCCCCGTTGTGGTGGTGAAGTGGGCTCCGGCGATGAAGGTTCTGGCGCCCAACTGAGTTCCTGACGTCTTAGAAGCTGCTCCTCATTCCCCCGTACCTCTGGCATGGTACACTCTTTCGGCGGATGGTCCTCAGGAGAGTCCATGGGCTCTGGCATGGGTGTACGAGGCTCCGCATGCTGGTGTCGAGGAGGTTTGGGTCTCGGCGGCCACCAAGAATCCTGGCCATAAGGTATTTCATCCTCCGGCAGTTCGTCCCAGAGACGCACGGGTCGGGCCCTCTCCATCTCCTTCTGCCACCACCACTCCATTCGCCCGATACCCTGGCAGTGGAGAGTGCAGCAGTGGTGCGTTGCCGCCGTCACCTCGTCATTTTCGAGGACTTGATGCAGGGGACGTGTTGTTCTCCTTCGGCATTCCCATTAGGGGTGCACCAGGAGTTGTTGACATCCATAGGTTGGCGTCATTACTGCACCGTCATTACTGCACCGTCATGCCCATGTAGGGAGTCATAACAGTCCTTTTTGGCGCCAAGGTCCTCCATCCTCACGGCCGCCATCTTGTCACTCACTTTCTCAGTCACAATCACAGTCTTTCACATTTAGTACTTCAGTCACATCCAGTAATTTACTCACAACTGTGGTATCTTCAACCCGCACTCCTGGGGTCAAACTTGTCACATATAAGTCTTCATCGGCCTCTCTTTCTATTTCACTTAAGTCTTCATCACTTTTTTGCGGTTCCTCCACACTGCAGGGTGTTGGCATCCTGCAGAATACGCCAATTGTAGAGTCGGGCCAGGGCAGTAGTCGTGGCTGAGTATTGTGGGCATTGGGTACCATGGCCCTCCTCCACAGGAAAATGGTACCTCTCTACTTGCATGGTACGATAAGTACTCACTGTGCTGTCAGTATTCCCTTTGCTGAGCTGGCATGACACTGCTTCTGGATTCCAATAAATAGAGACACAATCCAGGACAACTCTCAACTGAACAGATTTAATTACGTCGGGACATAGCACATCCACGAAGTTTACAGCAGTTTCATATCAGTTAAGACGGCACATACCTTCGTCTTTCACTGCACTGTTCCTTGAGTCACTAAATGTTTTCGCAGGGCGAGGCGTCTCAGTAGGCCTCTCAGTGTCCTCCCTGTAAAGTAGCACCACGGCGAAGCGTTCCTCTGCCTGTTTCACCCCAGACATTAGAGATGAAGCCCAAGTAGATATCCACCACAACCTAGAGGGACCTGCCTGTACACTTTTACGGTGACCTTTAATCTTCCCTTTCCTTCTGCTTTCCTGCTAGTTCTGCTGTACGCTGTTCTCTTCTTTGTACTCCCTGGATTACTGGGCAATAGCTTAACGTTACGGAGAAGTAAGGCAGCTTGAGCCTACAGCCCTCCTGAGTTCTACGGGGTCAGGCCCCTGACTGGGCTCTCTCAGCTCCCAGCCCTGTCTGACTAGATACAGGAAGAGCTTACCGACTATTCCCCAACTAACTCCTCCTATAGTTAAGTCTTAAATTACTAACTTGACAGTAGTGACCTCTATTCCCCCATCTAGTGGCCACAACACAAACTGTACTGTCTCTACAGTATCCCTATAGTATTCATAGTATACATAGTGCAATGCATGAAATTTACACATATAACACGGAATTACAATACAACGTTCATAATCATTTAGAAACAACCATACTAATGTTTTAACTCAGGAATAGTTCAGAAATCAATATTTTGTGGATTAACCATGATTTTTAATCACAGCTTTCATGTGTCTTGGCATGCTTTCCACACTGCTTTTGAGTGACCTTATGCCACTCCTGGTAAAAACATTTTAGCAGTCCTTTGATGGCTTGTGACTATCCATCTTCCTCTTGATTACATTCCAGAGGTTTTCAATGGGGTTCAGGTCTGGAGATTGGGCTGGCCATGACAGGGATTTGATGTGGTGGTCCTTCATCCACACATTAACCTAGCTGTGTGGCATGGCGCATTGTCCTGCTGGCAAACCAGTCCTCAGAGTTGGGGAACATTGCCTAAGCAGAAGGAATCAACTGTTTTTCCAGGATAACATTGTATGGGGCTTGATTCATATGTCCTTCGCAAAGATTAACCTGCCCAATTCCAGCGTTGCTGAAGCATCCCTAGATCATCACCGATCCTCCACCAAATTTCACAGTGGGTGCAAGACACTGTGGCTTGAACACCTCTCCAGGTCTCTGTCTAACCATTAGATGACCAGGTGTTGGGCAAAGCTGAAAATTAGACTCATCAGAGAAGATTACCTTACTCCATTCCTCTATGGTCCAATCCTTATGGTTGTTGGCAAACTTCAGCCTGGCTCTACTTTGCTTCTCATTGATGAAAGGCTTTTTTCTAGCTTTACATGACTCGAGCCCTGCCTCTAGGAGCCTGTTACGAATTGTTCTTGCCGTGCACTTCACACCAGCTGCCATTTGCCATTCCTTTTGTAGGTCACTTGATGTCATCCTGCGGTTGCTGAGTGACATTTGAATAAGATGACGGTCATCCCGGTCAGTGGAAAGTCGTTTTCGTCCTCTGCTGGTCTGTAGCTTTGTTGTCCCCCAATGTCTGCTGCTTCACCTTCTTGTAATGCACTGCCATCTTAGAAATTTTAAGGATGGAGGCAACATGATGCTCGCTGTGTCACTTTGCTAGTAAAGCCAGAATTGAGCCTTTCTTTTCCGCACTCAAGACTTTTCTTTTCAACTGCTTTGGCATGGTTAAAAGTTATTTTTTAATTCCTATTACTTTTGGGATATTACTAGCACTTGTTTTGCAATCCAGCTTGTCCTATTGCAAGAGGATTGTGAACACCACAGCAGTGTTTTTTATACTTTCCTTCGTTAAATAAGATTTGGTTCAGGTGATCACCTAATCAGAAACACATTAAGTAGAATGAGGTGCACTCTGGTTGGAATTCAACTGACACTGAAAAGGAATGGCTGTCAGACATGTAGAGAAGCTGATTTTTATAAAACTGTGCAGTGGTCTCTTAATATTTGCCAGAGCTGTATATACTGCATGAGCTCCACACAGCCTCCCTATATACTACATGAGCCCCACACAGCTTCCCCATATACTGCATGAGCCCCACACAGCCTCCCTATATATACTGCATGAGCCCCACACAGCCTCCCTATATACTGCATGAGCCCTACACAGCCTCACCCATATACAGCATGAGCCTCACACAGCCTCCCCATATACTGCATAAGCCCCACACAGCCTCCCCCATATACAGCATGACCCTCACACAGCCTCCCCATATACTGCATGAGCCCCACACAGCCTCCCCATATACAGCATGAGCCCCATACAGCCTCGCCCATATACAGCATGAGCCCCACACAGCTTCCCCATATACAGCATGAGCCCCAAAGCCTCCCCCATATACAGCATGAGCCCCACACAGCCTCCCCATGTACAGCATGAGCTCCACACAGCCTCCCCCACATACAGCATAAGCATATATACACTGCATGAGCCCCACAAAGGCTCCCTATATACAGCATGAGCCACAGACAGCCTCCCCATATACACTGCATGAGCCCCACACAGCCTCCCTATATACTGCATGAGCCCCACACAGCCTCTCTATATACAGTGCATAAGCCCTACACAGCCTCCCTATATATACTGCATGAGCCCCACACAGCCTACCCATATACTGTGTGTCGTCCCACACAGCCTCCCCATGTGCAACATATCACCCCCATAGCCTCCCCATGTGCTGCACAACACCCCCCCAAGAAAAAGAACACCACATACTCACCTCGGTCCTGTTCCCCAGGGCTCTGTTTCTGACTCAGTGCCTCCGGTGCGCTGACTCTCCACAGAACACAGCTGACGCGATGAAATTATGTCATCGCGTCAGTTGTTTCACACGCTGATTGGTGGAGGAAGTGGCCAGAGGCCCCTCCTCCACCAATGCAGTCAGCGCAGATAGAGACAGCGAGCGGACTGCCACGGTGTGGTCCGTGGGCCTCTGGTTTTTCGCTCCACAGCTGTCTCGGGCCGCACTTTGCCCTGGTCTAACCTACAATATATGCTGAGCATGTGCCCCAGGTGTGTGGTACTCCGTGTCTACGCAGTGGCACATTTCTATGTGTTGCGCACATTTTCCATACTGCTGTAGTGTAGTTGTGTACTGTACTGCAGTTGTATACTGTAGTGTAGTTGTGTACTTTAGTGTGATTGTGTACTGTAGGGAAGTTTTGTACTGTAGTTGTGTAATGTGGTGCAGTTGTGCACTGTACTGTAGTATAGATATGTATATTTTTTATTTATTTTACTAATTTATATAGCGCCATTAATTCCACAGCGCTTTACAGACATTATTGGCACTGTCCCTGATGGGGCTCACAATCTAAGTTGCCTATCAGTATATCTTTGGAATGTGGGAGGAAACCGGAGTACCCTGGGAAAACCCATGCAAACATGGGGAGAACATACACGCTCCTTGCAGATGTTGTCCTTGGTGAGATTTGAACCCAGGAGCCACTGTGCCACCGCCACTGAGCCACCCATATTAGTGCAGTTTTGTACTGTAGTGATGTACTGTAGTGCGGTTGTGTAATGTGGTGCAGTTGTGCACTGTACTGTAGTTGTGTACTGTAGTGCAGATGTGCACTATTGTGCAGTTTTGTACTGTAGTTGTGTACTGTAGTGTGGTTGTGTACTGTAGTGCAGTTTTGTACTGTAGTTGTGTACTGTAGTGCAGTTGTGTACTGTGGCGCAGTTGTGTACTGTAGTAGCATAGTTGTGTACTGTAGTGCAGTTTTGTACTGTAGTTGTGTACTGTAGTGTGGTTGTGTACTGTAGTGCAGTTTTGTACTGTAGTTGTGTACTGTAGTGTAGTTGTGTACTGTAGTGCAGTTTTGTACTGTAGTTGTGTACTGTAGTGCAGTTGTGTACTGTAGTAGTGTAGTTGTGTACTGTAGTGCAGTTTTGTACTGTAGTTGTGTACTGTAATAGTGTAGCTGTGTACTGTAGTGTGGTTGTGTACTGTAGTGCAGTTTTGTACTGTAGTTGTGTACTGTAGTGCAGTTGTGTACTGTGGTGCAGTTTTGTACTGTAGTTGTGTACTGTAGTGCAGTTTTGTACTGTAGTTGTGTACTGTAGTGCAGTTTTGTACTGTAGTAGTGTACTGTAGTGCAGTTTTGTACTGTAGTTGTGTACAGTAGCGCAGTTGTGTACTGTAGTAGTGTAGTTGTGTACTGTACTGTAGTTTTGCACTGTAATTGTGTACTGCAGTGTAGCTGTGTACTGTAGTAGTGCAGTTGTGTACTGTAGTGTAGTTGTGAACTGTACTGTAGTTGTGTTATGTAGTTGTGCACTGTAGTGCAGTTGTGTACTGTAGTTGTGTACTGTAGTGTAGTTGTGTACTGTACTGTAGTTTTGTACTGTAGATGTGCACTGCAGTGTAGTTGTGTACTGTACTGTAGTTTTGTACTGTAATTGTGTACTGCAGTGTAGTTGTGTACTGTAGTAGTGTAGTTGTGTACTGTAGTGTAGTTGTGTACTGTACTGTAGTTGTGTACTGTAGTGCAGTTGTGTACTGTAGTAGTGTAGTTGTGTACTGTACTGTAGTTTTGTACTATAGTGCAGATGTGTTCTGTAGTAGTGTAGTTGTGTACTGTACTGTAGTAGTGTACTGTAGTGTAGTTGTGTACTGTACTTGTGTACTGTAGTGCAGTTGTGTACTGTAGTAGCGTAGTTTTGTACTGTACTGTAATTTTGTACTGTAGTTGTGTACTGTAGTGCAGTTGTGTACTGTAATAGTGTAGTTGTGTACTGTACTGTAGTTTTGTACTATAGTGTAGTTGTGTACTGTAGTGTAATTGTGTACTGTACTGTAGTTTTGTACTGTAGTTGTGTACTGTTGTGCAGTTGTGTACTGTAGTAGTGTAGTTGTGTACTGTACTGTAGTTTTGTACTGTAGTTGTGTACTGTAGTGCAGTTGTGTACTGTAGTAGCGTAGTTGTGTACTGTACTGTAGTAGTGTAGTTGTGCACTGTACTGTAGTTTTGTACTGTAGTTGTGTACTGTAGTGCAGTTGTGTACTGTAGTGTAGTTGTGTACTGTACTGTAGTTTTGTACTGTAGTGCAGTTGTGTACTGTAGTAGTGTAGTTGTGTACTGTACTGTAGTAGTGTAGTTGTGCACTGTACTGTAGTTTTGTACTGTAGTTGTGTACTGTAATAGTGTAGTTGTGTACTGTAGTGTAGTTGTGTACTGTACTGTAGTTTTGTACTGTAATGCAGTTGTGTACTGTAGTAGTGTAGTTGTGTACTGTACTGTAGTAGTGTAGTTGTGTACTGTACTGTAGTTGTGTACTGTAGTGCAGTTGTGTACTGTAGTGCAGTTATTAATGGAGCACACTCGGACTGGGTCACGGTTAGCAGTGGGATACCACAGGGGTCAGTATTGGGTCCGCTTCTCTTTAACATATTTATTAATGACCTTGTAGGGGGCATACAGAGTAGTATTTCAATATTTGCAGATGACACTAAACTCTGCAGGGTAATAAATACAGAAGAGGATAATTTTATATTACAGGAGGATTTATGTAAACTAGAAGCTTGGGCTGATAAATGGCAAATGAGCTTTAATGGGGATAAATGTAAGGTCATGCACTTGGGTAGAACAAACAAGATGTATAATTATGTGCTTAATTGTAAAACACTGGGCAAAACTGTCACTGAAAAAGACCTGGGTGTATGGGTGGACGACAAACTCACATTTAGTGGCCAATGTCAGGCAGCTGCTGCCAAGGCAAATAAAATAATGGGATGCATTAGACGAGGCATAGATGCTCATGAGGAGAACATAATTTTACCTCTATACAAGTCACTGGTGCGACCACACTTAAAAATACTGTGTACAGTTCTGGTCTCCGGTGTATAAGAAAGACATAGCTGAACTGGAGCGGGTGCAGAGAAGAGCGACCAAGGTTATTAGAGAACTGGGGGGTCTGCAATACCAGGACAGGTTATTACACTTGGGGTTATTTAGTTTGGAGAAACGAAGGCTTAGGGGTGATCTTATTACAATGTATAAATATATGAGGGGACAGTACAAAGACCTTTCTAATGATCTTTTTACTCTTAGACCTGTGACGGGGACAAGGGGGCATCCTCTACGTCTGGAGGAAAGAAGGTTTAGCCATAATCACAGACGCAGATTCTTTACTGTAAGAGCAGTGAGACTATGGAACTCTCTGCCGTCTAATGTTGTAATGAGTGATTCCCTACTAAAATTTAAGAAGGGACTGGATGCCTTTCTAGAAAAGTGTAATATTACAGGCTATATTCACTAGTTTCCTAGATATTGCGTTGATCCAGGGAGCTAGTCTGATTGCCGTATGTGGGGTCGGGAAGGAATTTTTTTCCCCAATGTGAAGCTTACTGTTTGCCACTTGTTTTTTTTTTGCCTTCCTCTGTATCAACATGTTAGGGCAGGTTAGGATAGGATATGGGTTGAACTAGATGGACTTAAAGTCTTCCTTCAACCTTAATAACTATGTTACTATGCAGTTGTGTATTGTAGTTGTGTACTGTAGTGTAGTTGTGTACTATACTGTAGTTTTGTACTGTAGTAGTGTAGTTGTGTACTGTAGTTGTGTACTGTACTGTAGTGCAGTTGTGTACTGTAGTAGTGTGGTTGTGTACTGTAGTGCAGTTGTGTACTGTAGTAGTGTACTGTAGTGTAGTTGTGTACTGTAGTTGTGTACTGTACTGTAGTAGTGTAGTGTAGTTGTGTACTGTAGTTGTGTACTGTACTGTAGTTGTGTACTGTAGTGCAGTTGTGTACTGTACTGTAGTAATGTAGTTGTGTACTGTACTGTGAGTTGTGTACTGTAGTTGAGTTGTGTACTGTAGTTGTGTACTGTACGTGTAGTGTAGTTGTGTACTGTACTGTAGTGTGTAGTATGCAGTTGTGTACTGTACTGTAGTTATGTAGTTGTGTACTGTACTGTAGTAGTGTAGTGCAGTTGTGTACTGTACTGTAGTTGTGTACTGTAGTGCAGTTGTGTACTGTACTGTAGTTGTGTACTGTAGTAGTGTAGTTGTGTACTGGGATGTCAGTTGTGTACTGTACTCGTGCACTGTACTGTGTAGTGTAGTTGCAGTTGTGTACTGTACTGTAGTTGTGTACTGTACTGTAGTTTTGTAGTGTAGTTGTGTACTGTACTGGAGTTTTGTAGTGTAGTTGTGTACTGTACTGTAGTTTTGTAGTGTAGTTGTGTACTGTACTGTAGTTTTGTAGTGTAGTTGTGTACTGTACTGGAGTTTTGTAGTGTAGTTGTGTACTGTACTGTAGTTTTGTACTGTAGTTGTGTACTGTACTGTAGTTTTGTAGTGTAGTTGTGTACTGTACTGTGTTTTTGTTAGGTTTGTTAGTTGTGTACTGTACTGTAGTTTTGTAGTGTAGTTGTGTACTGTACTGGAGTTTTGTAGTGTAGTTGTGTACTGTACTGGAGTTTTGTAGTGTAGTTGTGTACTGTACTGGAGTTTTGTAGTGTAGTTGTGTACTGTACTGTAGTTTTGTAGTGTAGTTGTGTACTGTACTGTAGTTTTGTAGTGTAGTTGTGTACTGTACGTAGTTTGTAGTATTGTTGTGTACTGTACTGTAGTTGTGTGTGTTGTGTACTGTACTGGAGTTTTGTAGTGTAGTTGTGTACTGTACTGGAGTTTTGTAGTGTAGTTGTGTACTGTACTGGAGTTTTGTACTGTAGTAGTGTACTGTACTGTAGTTGTGTACTGTACTGTAGTGCAGTTGTGTACTGTAGTAGTGTAGTTGTGTACTGTAGTGCATGCAGTTGTGCTTTTCAGAACTATATCAGTTCTTTAGACGAGGTCTTTCCTAAAATCTTCCAGAACATAACACTGTTTCACTGCAATATTGTGGCTACTTTTAACTTTCCCCATTTTGTGGGGAGATATAGCTGGCACAGTCAGGTGGGTCACTGACCGCCACAGTTTAGCCCCTCTCTCCATGAAGTCGTGTCTCTGGGCTCTGTGTATGAGGAGTGTACATGAGGGGCTTCTCAGGTGGCATCCATCACTCCCTGCTTACACAAGCATGGCGCGGAGGGGCCGAGAGCAGCTGCTCGCAGTCTATGATAGATAGGCTTCCTTCCAGCCAGAGGGGCTCTGCTGTCGGCTTGTGTGAGGGGCTGGCCAGAAGGCGGGCTCTGCTCTTTGATGTCGGTCCTGGGCTGGTCAGAGAGGACGGCGGAGCAGAGCTGCTGGCACGGTGCCGCGGCTTCACACATGTCCTAAGTGCAAGTGCCAGCTGAAGACACTGCAAGGAAGGGACAAGGACGGAGCGATGCGAGGCTGGCGGCGGCACTGGAGACACTTCTGTGAGGGGCACGAGAGGCAGACACCGTCCGCACAGCACTTGTGAGGGGAACCGAGGGGCGAGGGCGGGGGGAGAGCGACCGAGGAAGCAGGGAGGGAGGAAAGTGAGGGGAGAAGAGGACCTTCCCCTGCTCTGCACACGAGGGAACATGCTGGGGGCGCACTGGCTGGCGGGGCTCCTCTGTCACCTCTGCTTCCTGCACATACGCTCCTGGGAAAGCCGGCTTCACCCCAAGCAAGGTAATGTCACTGACAGCACGGACTGACAGCAGGGACTGACAGCGGGGACTGACAGCACGGACTGACAGCGGGGACTGACAGCACGGACTGACAGCGGGGACTGACAGCGGGGACTGACAGCGGGACTGACAGCAAGGACTGACAGCACGGACTGACAGCGGGGACTGACAGCGGGGACTGACAGAGGGGACTGACAGCACGGACTAACAGCGGGGACTGACAGCGGGGACTGACAGCGGGGACTGACAGCAGGGACTGACAGCGGGGACTGACAGCACGGACTGACAGCGGGGACTGACAGCGGGACTGACAGCACGGACTGACAGCGGGGACTGACAGCGGGGACTGACAGCACGGACTGACAGCGGGGACTGACAGTGGCATGGGTCACCAGTGGCGTTGGGGACTCATGGCGTGGGTGCCCAGTGGCGTCGTTGACCATTGAGGTGAGGACCAGTGGCGTTGGGGACCAGTGGCATTATGGACCAGTGGCGTGGGTGACCAGTGGCGTTATGGACCTGTGGTGTGGGTGACCAGTGACATTATGGACCTGTGGTGTGGGTGACCAGTGACATTATGGACCAGTGGCGTGGGTGACCAGTGGCATTATGGACCAGTGGCGTGGGTGACCAGTGGCGTTATGGACCTGTGGTGTGGGTGACCAGTGGCATTATGGACCTGTGGTGTGGGTGACCAGTGACATTATGGACCAGTGGCGTGGGTGACCAGTGGCATTATGGACCAGTGACATTGGGGACCAGTGGCGTTATGGACCCGTGGTGTGGGTGACCAGTGGCATTATGGACCAGTGACGTTGGGGACCAGTGGCGTTATGGACCCGTGGTGTGGGTGACCAGTGGCGTTATGGACCAGTGGCGTGGGTGACCAGTGGCATTATGGACCAGTGGCGTTGGGGACCAGTGGTGTTATGGACCATTGGCGTTATGGACCAGTGGTGTGGGTGACCAGTGGCGTTATGGACCAGTGGCGTGGGTGACCAGTGGCATTATGGACCAGTGGCGTTGGGGACCAGTGGTGTTATGGACCATTGGCGTTATGGACCAGTGGCGTGGGTGACCAGTGGCGTTATGGACCTGTGGTGTGGGTGACCAGTGGCGTTATGGACCAGTGGTGTGGGTGACCAGTGGCGTTATGGACCAGTGGTGTTGGGGACCAGTGGCGTTATGGACCAGTGACGTGGGTGACCAGTGGCGTTGTGGACCAGTGGTGTGAGTGACCAGTGGCATTATGGACCAGTGGCTTGGGGGATCAGTGGCGTTGGGGACCAGTGGCGTTATGGACCAGTGGCGTGGGTGACCAGTGGCGTTATGGACCAGTGGCGTGGGTGACCAGTGGCATTATGGACCAGTGGCGTTGGGGACCAGTGGTGTTATGGACTATTGGCGTTATGGACCAGTGGCGTGGGTGACCAGTGGCGTTATGGACCTGTGGTGTGGGTGACCAGTGGCATTATGGACCAGTGGCGTGGGTGAGCAGTGGCGTTATGGACCTGTGGTGTGGGGGATCTGTGGCGTTATGGACCAGTGGCGTGGGTGACCAGTGGCGTTATGGACCTGTGGTGTGGGTGACCAGTGGCGTTGGGGACCAGTGGCGTTATGGACCAGTGGCGTTATGGACCAGTGGCATTATGGACCAGTGGCGTGGGTGAACAGTGGCGTTATGGACCAGTGGCGTGGGTGACCAGTGGCGTTATGGACCACTGGCGTGGGTGACCAGTGGCGTTATGGACCAGCGGAGTTATGGACCAGTGGCGTGGGTGACCAGTGGCGTTATGGATCAGTGGTGTTATGGACCAGCGGAGTTATGGACCAGTGGCGTGGGTGACCAGTGGCGTTATGGACCAGCGGCGTTATGGACCAGTGGCGTTATGGACCAGTGGCGTGGGTGACCAGTGGTGTTATGGTCCAGCGGAGTTATGGACCAGTGGCGTGGGTGACCAGTGGTGTTATGGACCAGTGGCGTGGGGGATCAGTGGGGTGAGGGACCAGTGGCGTTATGGACCAGTGGCGTTATGGACCAGTGACGTGGTTGACCAGTGGCGTTATGGACCAGTGGCGTGGGTGACCAGTGGCGTTGGAGACCAGTGGTGTTATGGACTATTGGTGTTATGGACCAGTGGCGTGGGTGACTAATGGCGTTATGGACCTGTGGTGTGGGTGACCAGTGGCATTATGGACCAGTGGCGTGGGTGACCAGTGGTGTTATGGACCTGTGGTGTGGGGGATCTGTGGCGTTATGGACCAGTGACGTGGGTGACCAGTGGCGTTATGGACCTGTGGTGTGGGTGACCAGTGGCATTATGGACCAGTGGCGTGGGTGACCAGTGGCATTATGGACCTGTGGTGTGGGTGACCAGTGGCTTTGGGACCAGTGGCGTTATGGACCAGTGGCGTTATGGACCAGTGGCATTATGGACCAGTGGCGTGGGTGACCAGTGGCGTTATGGACCAGTGGCGTTATGGACCAGTGGCGTGGGTGACCAGTGGCGTTATGGACCAGCGGAGTTATGGACCAGTGGCGTGGGTGACCAGTGGCGTTATGGATCAGTGGTGTTATGGACCAGCGGAGTTATGGACCAGTGGCGTGGGTGACCAGTGGCGTTGTGGACCAGCGGCGTGGGTGACCAGTGGTGTTATGGACCAGCGGAGTTATGGACCAGTGGCGTGGGTGACCAGTGGTGTTATGGACCAGTGGCGTTATGGACCAGTGGCGTGGGGGATCAGTGGGGTGAGGGACCAGTGGCGTTATGGACCAGTGGCGTGGGGGATCAGTGGCGTGTGCAGTGTTCTTATTCCATTGTTCTTCATTGCCACATGATGTAACTCTAACATAACAAGCAATGGATATTAAGTAGTGAATGGTCGTACATTAGTGATCTGGCACAAAGAGCCGGCGCCCCACTGAGAGCTACTTGTCATTTCTGAATGGCTCTCACGGGGGTAAAATGGTGGGGCTGCCAATACGGGGTCTCAGCACATCGGACTGCAGTAATTTTACCATAAATCCCTTTGGGATCCAAGAAAAGCCAACCCTTTTTGATGAGCGGATCCAAATGATCCTGCTTACCAAAAAGAGTTAATCTTGAGGTAAATTTTCAGTTCTTCGCTGATGTAAGTATTTCTGCCCATCCCAATGTCAGAGGTCAGAGTTGGAAATGATATATGAGAGCAATATTGCCTGGAAAGAATGGCTGATCCCGCTTATTAGCCATTATATGGCATGCTGCATGTTTTTGTACCAGTTTCATATGGATCTGTCATGTTGGTATATTTCAGGTATTTGTCTTTGTCTTGTCTATCGCCAGCTCGAACTTTTCAGTATAGTCAGAACTTACTTTTTTCAGTAAATGCAGTTTCACACACCAGAGACTTTGGAAAAATGTATTTTTCATTACATTTTTACTGGTGTTTTCGTGCATTTTTTCCACAAAAAACACAGCAGGCGGATTTTACTTAGGCTCCATAAGGATATGGGTGCTCTACAATCAACGGGATTTTTTTTGCGGCGGAAAAAACACTGAAAAACTATGTGTAAAAGAGACATGAGGCTGAAATCACAAAAACTAATCTTGTGGCAATTTTTTGGTCAGATTTTTAGCCAAAGTCAGAAGTGGGAAGTCACTATAAATGGGAAATAAAAGGAAGGACTAAAACATCTTCATGCTGTCGAATCCACTACTCTCTCTAAGGGTTCCTTATAAATCGGAACGAGATCGGAACCCAGTGCTCTGATTGGCTCTCAAACCGAGCATGACAGCTTCATATATTTCTATGCAGCTGTCACACACGGGTCAAGTGGGCACAGACCGATCTTGGCCCGATTTATACGGCTGTCTGACTGCGTCCTAACTCAAAAACTGTCAAAAAAACTATTTTCAGACAAGACCAAAATACATTTCTGCAACTTGTCTGCAACTTGCAAATGTTTTGTGATTTTTCATTAAAGAAATGCTTTTACCTATGAAAGCAAAGTTGGCTGTATGTAAGTTGTGAGCTTTGACCTAAACTCCAACGAGGTCAAAATTTTTGCGACTGAATGGTCATGGGTCAAAACAGGACCTCATTGACAATCATTAGATGAAAAGTTTCAATGCGTCTCCATGTTACGTGACCAGAGTCGTCGTCTAGCCTATCCTTAAAGGTTTTGTCTCATCTGATTAAATGGGAATAGTTGCAAAGTGCTTATAAAAACAAATTCCAAAAGCTGCTTATCTCTTATTAAAAATTGTTTAAGTTCTCAAGCGCAAAGGGATTATTAATTCTATGGTGTACAGCTGGTTGCCAAGGTTACTGGCCACCTCTGTATACTGTTAGCGGCTGGATTCTTTTGCAAGCTCTTTGCTGTGCACTGAAGATGTCCAGATCGCTGGATTCGCTCACCTTCAGTGTCAATGCTTTTTTTTCTTAAAAGACAAGGACAAAAATCTTTTTAAAGTATGTGAGTAAAGTACTGAGTTCCTAACAACATTGGATGTGAAAGGTTATAGGCTCCCATGAGTGTTTAGGTGACAAATCATCATGATTCCTAATGTGTAAAAAGATGTTAAGGAAAAAGTGAAATTACATAAGACTACCAGTCAGGGTCTTCGAAAAGCTGGCTCACAAACAGCTGTTATTAGTGGTTTTCTCCCAGCATCTGTTATCCATTTAATACACAAGAATAACCGAGTAAAGACTGAAAAGAATATTAAGGATTTCACACAGCACAATTTGTTTTTCATTTCAGACAGAAATAATCCATAACTTAAAGGGGATTGTCCTGTGCGTCATGGTCCCCCGCCGGTGTGTGCCTCTTTTTTTGGCAGGACAGGCATATGGCCGTTGCAGCCAATCACTGGCTTTACCGCTGTGAACAATAATTGGGTGCGGTGATCACTTTTTTTGTATGGGCAGAACAGAATGTAGGTAGACCGCTTGCTATACATCATATTTCTGTTGTACAGGTATGTGACTGCTGCAGCCAGTGATTGAGGAATCTCATGCCATCAGAAAAGGAAATTTGAAGGTTGGCGTGGGATCCAGGCATCATTGGAAGAGGAACGGTGGGAATCCTATACTTCCCCTTTGTAGCACTGTCACCAGTTTTGCAGAGTCTCCCTCTAGATATAAATGCATTAGTTTTTTCAAGCTCTCAACTGTCACTTGACTAAAAAAAAACAATGGCTTGTCAAAAGGGGCATGGACTAAAACACTGAGCACCAAACTTTGAGTGTAAAGTAAAGGCACTGCCACACTTAGCGATCGCACCAGCGATCACGACAACGACACGACCTGGCGAGATCGCTAGTGCGATCGCTAGTTAGATTCCAAACACAACTCATCAGCGATCTGTGATTCCAAACACAACTCATCAGCGATCTGTATAACGACCTCTGCGGTCGTTGGGAAAACCTAGTTCCACCTGCGACGCTTGTGAAGTCGTTCATAAAGGGTGTCACACTCAGCGATTCAGGCTCACCAGCGGGACACCAACGACCAAAAAACGGCTCAGAACGTTCATGAGCGATCAGCGACATCTCAGCAGGGGCCACATCGCCGCTACATGTCACACACAGCTAAGTCGCTAACGAGAACGCTACTGCGTCATAAATGGTGACGCAGTAGCGATCTCGTTCGCGATCTCGCTTAGTGTGGCATACCTTTTAGTCTACGTATAGATGGGGTAAAGTTAACCTCCCATAGGCAATAAACCAATGTCATCTGCAACAGCTGATATTGAAGCGGACACCATGATGGGTATGAGGGTGCCAGTCAATTGTGATGCCCCCAGAAGGTCTGAAGATCACAATACCAGACCCTAATCAGAGGACAATAAAACTCTCACTCCTTATCTATGAACTCTTCCAATATTTATGTTCATCCCTCTGCCATAATGACTATTCTGCTTCACGTCACTTGTCTTATCTATTGCATTTTTTCTGTGCTGTGTTGTGCATAAATATGTGATTCGTCAGATTTTGTATTAGTCTTTGCCTGATGAAGAGACCTGAGTAGTCTGGAAAGCTTGCAATTTGTTACCATCTTTTCAGTTAGCCATTAAAAGGTATCAACCACTGAGGACTCTCAATTCTAAATATTTTTCTATCTACTGGCTAACACGGTACAAAGATACACATCTTTCCTGTATAAAAATGAGCCAGACATCATCGAGCATGACTCAGTGTGATAAACTCGGTGTGTACAGAGGCTATCTAGTCAAAGTTTACACTGACTAAGGAGTAAATAGTATTAAAAAATCTGACCCAGTGTTTTAATTTTAATAACAACAATTTAACTCCTTTGCAAATTATAACCTATGTATATATATATATATCTGTGAGAAAACATTGTATTATGACCTTCATTGAACTTCCGCTGTGTGTCAAATCAGTGTTTGGTGTCTGTTGCTGACACCTTTACTGATGCCATAGCTGAGCTGGGGAAAATACTGACATGACCTCAATGCTTACTTAAATATGTACTGTAATTGAGTTTTTTAATTACAATTTTGGAAAGATATTTCAAGTGCTATAGAAACAAAACATAGAAGCTGTTTTGATAACAGTAAAGTACATATAGATACTTTGTAAGACAAAAAGTAACCATTGTTTCAATATCTTATTAGGCAGATCTGCTTCTTTCTCCTCCTGGAGGACTGATTGAAAATTAATTCTCAATTCACAGGTTATAACTGTCTTCAATAAATACTGATATTCCCATTACTGAGATCGGAGATGGCAATAGGTGCTCATAAATTTCTTTAGGCTATGTGCACACGTTGCGGAATGTTTGCAGAAATTTCCTGAGCAAAAACTGACTTTTTCAGTGAAAAAACGCATGCGTTTTTATCACTTTTTTGTGCGTTTTTTGTGCGTTTTTTGCGCATTTTTACCGCAAAATTTTCCTGAGCATTCTAGGTCAATAATATAGCGGGAAAAACACAGATTTAACGCGAAATTAATGAACATGCTGCGTTTTGTTCTACGATTCGTTTTTTTGCGGAAAAAAACGCACCATGTGCACAAAAATTGCTGAATTCATTCTAAATAATAGGCTGCTTCATTCATGCGGTTTTTAAACGTTTTTGCCGCGAAAAAACTCAAAAAATACGCAACGTGTACACATAGCGTTAGAGGACAGTATCTGTGGTTTCAGGAGAACTTGTAGCAAGCACAATGTCTTCTTTCTGCCCTTAAATCCTCCCATTTCACTCTCCACTTCACAGAACTTTATGAGCACCAACTTTCCTTCTCTGTCTCAGTAATGTGAACATTTTGTCTTCACTAAATAAAGATTTTACATATTTTACCCTTGAATTGAGAGTGAAAGATCAGTTCATGAGAAGAAAGAAGCAGATTTCTCTGATAACATACCGTGGGTAAAATATTTGAAACACTGACGATTTTGCAAGTTTTCCCACCTACAAAGAATGGAGAATCTGTAATTTTTATTGTAGGTACACTTCTACTGTGAGACATTGTGATTTTTTTACGGTGATTTTGTAATAATTAAATTGCAGTTTATTCCATGAAATAAGTACTTGCTCACCTACCAACCAGCAAGAATTCTGTCTCTCACAAACCTATTAGTTTTTCTTTAAGAAGCTCTCCTACTCTGCACTCATTACCTGTATTAATTGCACCTATTTGAACTTGATAGCTGTATAATAGACATCTGTCCACACAATCAATAAATCACACTCCAACCTCCCCACCATGGCCAAGACCAGAGAGCTGTCTAATGACCCAGGGAACAAAATTGTAGACCTGCACAAGGCTGGGATGGGTTACAGGACAATAGGCAAACAACTTGGTAAGAAGGCAACAACTGTTGGCACAATTATTAGAAAATGGAAGACACACAAGATGAATGTCAATCTTTCTCGGTCTGGGGCTCCATGCAAGATCTCGTCTTGTGAGGTAAGGATGATTCTGAGAAAGGACAGGAATCAGCCCATAACTACAAGGGAGGATCTGGTCAATTACCTTAAGAGAGCTGGGACCACAGTCTCAAACATTTCCGTTAGTAACACAGTACGCCGTCATAGATTAAAATCCTGCAGGGCACGCAGGGTCCCACTGCTTATGTCAGCACGTGTCCAGGCTTGTTTGAAGTTCACCAATGACCATCTGGATGATCCAGAGGAGGCATGGGAGAATGTCATATGTTAAGGTTAAGATGAGACCAAAATAGGACTTTTTGGTATCCACCCCACTCGCCGTGTTTGGAGGAAGAAAAGAATGAGTACAACCCCAAGAACACCGTCGCAACCTTGAATCATGGTGGGGGAAACTTCATACTCTGGGGGGGTGCTTTTCTGTAAAGGGGGCAGGACAACTGCACCATATTGAAGTGAGGATGATGGGGTCATGTATCTTGAAAGTTTGGCCGACATCCTCCTTCCCTCAGTATGATCATTGAAGATGGGTCGTGGCTGGGTATACCAACATGACAATGACCTGAAACACACAGCAAGGACAACTAAGGAGTGGCTGTGTAAGAAGCATTTCAAGGTCCTGGAGTTTCCAGACCTTAACCCAATAGAAAATCTTTGGAGGGAGCTGAATCTCAATGTTGGCCAGCGACAGCCCCGAAACCTAACAGATTTGGAGAAGATCTGTATGGAGGAGTGGTCCATAATCCCTGCTGCAGTGTGGGCAAACTTGGTCAAAAACTACAGGAAACATCTGACCTCTGTAATTGCAAACAAAGGTTTCTGCACTAAATATTAAGTTCTGTTTTTCTGTTGTTTCAAATACTTATTTCATGCAATAAAATGAAAATTAATTATGTAAAAATCATACAATGTGATTTTCTGGATTTTTTATTTACAATTCTGTCCCTCACAGTTGAAGTACACCTACTATAAAATTTACAGACCTTTCCATTCTTTGTAAGTGGGAAAACTTCGGCAGTGTATCAAGTACTTATTTTCTCCACTGTATATATAGCAGAAATGGCCGGCATTCACAAGAGTGTCATAATGACAGGCACAAGTATCTTCTTTAGAACCCCTGCTGACATGACAACCCTTTGGCGCCCCCCGATCACCTGACGGCGCTGATTAGTGGGATTAGTGATGCGCTTTTGGCTGGCATGTGTTAAATCCCGCTGTCAGAGATTGACATTTTTATAGAAAAATAAGAATTTTTGCATTGCTTTATTCTGAGAGCTATAACTTGCGGCATGTTTTTTTCAGGATAAGAAGACACTTTCAGCTATACAGTTTTTATTTACATAAAAATTTTTTATCATGTTTTATTCCACTTTTTGTTCGGTGGTTTAATGAAAAATCATTGTTTTTTGCTCCATTTTTTACTTTATTTTTTTACGGTGTTCACTGAAGGAGTTAACTAGTGTGACACTTTTATTGGGCACTTCGTTCTGGACGCGGTGATAACAAATATGTGTCCTTTTTATGTTTATTTTTTTACATAAAAATACAAATTTATCAGTACAATATATATACCGTATATATTGTGCTGATAAATTGTATTTTTATGTCAAAAAAAAGCAAAAAAGTACACATATTTGGTTTTATATGTTTGGTGTTTGTGCTAGAGACTCGCGCGAGTTTCTCACATCACACTCGCAAGTTTGACACCCGCCTTACTGTCAGTTCTTCACTGACACAAGTTAGTTAGATCATGAACTGCGCATGATCTAACTAACTTGATAGAGACCCGGATGTCATCATGTCGACATCACCATGGCAATGTTCAGGCCCCAGCGATGATGCTACTGGGGTGCCAATCAGATGGCAGAGGGGGGGGTCTCTCCTTCAGCCTGCCTTCTAAATGCTGCGATCGATATCAATCGCAGCATTTATGGAGTTAAACTGCCGGGAGCTGTGCGGGCTCCGCTCCTGGCAGTGAGTGCTGGGTGTCAGCTATGATATTAGCTGAATACCCGGCGGTGATCGCGCACACACTCGCCTGGAAGTATTAAGTACATCCATAGTTGGGAAGCTCTTCCCAACCGGGACGTACTGAGTACGTCCAATGTCGGGAATGGGTTAAAGCTGAGACTCTGCAATTTAAGCCCATATTGATTATATGACTGTATCTTGAATATGTTTTGGTAAATAGCTAAAATGCTAAAACTTGTGCAACATTGCAAATATTAAAATATATAAACATAAAAATTTGACTTATTCCAATTTACCTTGTTAAAATTAACCTTGTCACCAGAAAAATCACTATTAACCTGCATTTATGGGGTTAAACTTCAGTTTAATAGCGTTATTAACCTACCTGGTGCACTGAAACAGCAGAGTGAGTGCAGTTTTTCCATATCTCCATTTGGGTATGTGCACAGAATGTCTTTTTACTGTGGATTTAGCATGAAGAAGCAGTCAGTAAATGCTCATAAGAATGACTATATGCATTTCTATGTAAAAACTGCTTGCTGTGCATACATTTAGGGTATGGAGCATCCTCTAACTTCTACAAGTTTGAAAAGACCCCAAGCTTCTAAAAAGAACTGACCTGACCATTCTTGACCTAACAAGAAATGAAGTATTGCTAAGCAAAAGATAAATTTGTGTACTTCTAAGAAGAGATCTGTTAAGATATCTAATAACATGGTATAGACTTAATCAATTAAGATTCACAAATTAGTCCAACATCGAAAATTGGCAGTGTTAAGAAAAACTATAGTCCTATTTGCAAAAAGTTATTGGCGCTGCGGGTACTCAAAATCAACGTTTACACTGTTCTCCACATAGAAAAGGCATCTCTAGAAATCATGCAGCGTTAGGTTGTGTGATGGGCGGCATACTCACTGGGTCTTCTCTGTTAGGCTGCCAGCGAGTAACACATGCAAGTAGCTGCAGGAGGAAGCCGTGTTCACGGAGTCCAAAAGATCCGTCGGAGCAGGCTGAAGAGAAGGTAATGCCACGAGGAGGAAATTGCGTCTATAGAGCTATGGGGTGCTCCGGCCAGTAGGGCCCCTGGATACCAAGAAAAGAGGTGGACAGCGTTACTGGAAAAGAAGTGTGATGTCACAAAATACAAAGTCCAAGGGGAAACAGAATAGACTTCGTGTTTCGGGAATAATCGGTTCCCCTTCGTCAGGGTCTATCTTGACGAAGAGGAACCGAGTATTCCCCGAAATGCGTTGGAATCCTTTTTGTCTCCCTTGGACTCTGTATTTTGCAGCGGAGATGCTAGCCTCACCCATAGCCATTCATTAGATGCGGTAAATCCGCATGGTTCACTGTTGTGAATGGGTTTGAGATGAGTTCTGAGCAGAGGCTTCCTCTGGTGGTTACAAGCGGTGCTGGTCTGTCCAGTGAAGATTGTGAGGACTGGGAATCAGGTGTTACTGACTGGTCTTATATAAGGGAGTCACCTTATATAAGACCAGTCAGTAACACCTGATTCCCAGTCCTCACAATCTTCACTGGACAGACCAGCACCGCTTGTAACCACCAGAGGAAGCCTCTGCTCAGAACTCATCTCAAACCCATTCACAACAGTAAGGATTCAGACCAGAACAATTGATCACTGGCAACCCTGATGGGAAGGTGACTCCCTTATATAAGACCAGTCAGTAACACCTGATTCCCAGTCCTCACAATCTTCACTGGACAGACCAGCACCGCTTGTAACCACCAGAGGAAGCCTCTGCTCAGAACTCATCTCAAACCCATTCACAACAGTTCACTGAACACATGCGGCTGTGCCTTCGTGATTAGAACACAGTGTTTTGGATGTAGCAAAAATATGCTGTGTCCTAAACGCTGTTATGTGCCTCATCGTGGGCACATAGTCAAAAATGTGTGTTTTTTCAGCTGAAATGGTGCAACGTATGCACATAGCCTTAAAGTTTAATTGAGAGGCACTTCACATGTACTGGAACAGAAGGTTAATTACAGGTAAGGTTATATATATCAAGAGCAGCGTCTACCATATTACACTTATTGTATAATTATAATCTATTACCATATTATGATCACGGCGTCTATCATATTAAGCCAGCAGGTCTGAGAAATGGTGAATATTCAACCCTATGAAACTGTAGAATTATATACAGCTGTTTTTTCTGGACAGGTTTATATTGGATTCTATTGACCAAAATTTCAATAAGACTTAAAAGAGCTAATTGTACCTACTACAATATACTGTACCTTGAACCAAAAAAATATAAAACACATTAATGTGGCTACTGAAAACTTTTAAACCCTTCACATATTTATGCTCATATGATCTTTTACAGCGTATTGGTGTAATAAATGGGAAGAGTGGTTTCCTTTCTGGAGGATTACGTCTCCAAAAGTAAAGCCAATCTGGGGGAATGGAGACCCCATAGGAATAGTCATGGCTACTTACCTTATGAGCAGGATAGATTAATGATTTTGCCGTTCATTTCAGCAGAGTTCTGGCACACCACGCACTTAATGACAATACCCTGTGTTTTATCATCTTTTTACTAGCACTTGCTGTTTACTGTTACTTTTTTACAAGAGTATTTTTATACGTTTGTTTTACTGTGCTTTTCTATGTTTCGCACTTGATAACAATGCAGGACTAGGGCTCTGTAGATACTGGAGGGGGTTTAAGGTTTGCTATAAAGATTACACTGATACATTAGTTAGACTAGTTTTGTGATAGAGCAATTCTAATTCATTGTGTTATTTTGCAGCAAGTTTTGTGAAAACACTTTCATCCTATGAGATTGTCATACCATCTCGAGTGAATCATTTTGGACAAGTGTTCCCTTCTAACCAACATTTCAGAAGAAAGAAAAGGAGTCTAGAACCTGAAACTTTACATCCTGTCCTGAACAGGACTTATTATCACATTGCTGCCTATGGCCAGCTCTTCCATTTTAACCTTACCAATGATGCAAGCTTTATTGCGGATTCTTACAATGTTATCCATATTGGAAACCAAAGCCATGTCCACCTTGACTTCTCCGACTTCAAGCATTGTTTCCACAGTGGGCATGTCAACGGTCTGGAGACACATACAGCTATCTTAAGTCTCTGTGGTGGTATGGTAAGTTTATAAAACTTTCTTTTTGTTTTACTTAGCCATAAAACATTATTGATATAGATTGTCAGATTGTCTAATTGTCCAAATGCAAAAGTTTTTTCCACTCTAAACGTATGGAACACTTTTTATTATCTTTTGACAGCAAAATAACTTGTTCATCTATAACTCTATAGTCAAAATCCAATGCTCCATAAATAAAATTACAGACGCACGCCAGAGATTTTTTTTACTTTTCTACACCCTCACCTGTTTGTTTCTCACACTCTGAACATGTATAATTCATATTTTACTTGCTTCCCTTTAGTTCAGCCTAATTTATTTTCTGATTGGACACCATTTTGTTCTTCAGATTTAACTATTTGCTCTCGGCTTATTTTGCTATTAACCTTGTGATGCATTTTATTTTATTATATATTATGCTTTGCTGTTACAGCACCATCATATTCTGTAGCGCTTTACATACATCATCATCAATGTCCTTATGTAGTGTAGGAGGAAACCGGATTACCGCGCAAGTCTCTCGCATCAGTACCCGACACTGCTGCCGGCACTCGGACCTGAGTGTGCGGCTGCATTAAAATACATGCCGGTATTGATGCGAGAGACTCACACTCGCAAGTGTGATCCCGGCCTCAATGAGAAGCTCATATTTAAAATGAACCTGTTAGCAGGATTGTGCTGAGTAACCTACAGACACAGGTTGGCGCCTTAATACTGATTAAAATAATACTTGGATGATGAAATCCGTCTTGTGGTTGTTTTTTAATCTTTGTTTGCAGTTTTCAGTTAATGAGATTCTTGTTCTCCAGGAAGACCTGTGGGGGATCTTCATGTGATGCTCTGCTTTCATATTCATCTGTATGGACTCATGACCTTCACTGACCTTCCCCCTATTTTACATACTGCATAGAATATTGTGTGGAAAAAAAAATTAACATTCATCACGCAGGTGACGGCGCCTGCACTTTTTTATGATACAATAGCTAATATGGATATATTCATTTATGATTTAGTCATATAGTATTGTGGGGAGATAAAATATATATCTTCATCAAAATGTCAGCAGCGCAGTAGCATCTATCGCGTTCCGATAGATGATACTGCACAAACACTGCTGCTGGCGCCATTTTGATGGAGCCAATTTATTTTTCTCTAGCAAAATGGTGGCAGCAGCTCCTACGCACTAGCATCTATCGCGTTCGATAGATGCTAATGCGCAGGCGTCCCGGTGCCATTTTGATGGAGCCATTTTTTCCCTCTAGCAAAATGGTGGTGGCTCCTGCGCAGTAGCATCTATTGGAACACAATAGAAGACGCCACCGCTGGCGCCGTTTTGATAAAGATATTTTTTTTTCTCCCCACAATACTGTATGACTAAATCATAAATGAATATATGCATATTAGCCATTGTATCATGCTACAGCGCTGGAGGATGCATGATGAATGTTATTTTTTTTTTTCCACACAATATTCTATGCAGTATGTAAAATAGGGGGCAGGTCACTGAGGGATCAATGACCTGTCATAGGCCCATTCTGATGAATATGTAAGCAGAGCACCACATAAAGCCCCCCCACAGGCCCGCCACGAAGCACGAGAATCTTATTAACTGAATACTACAAATACAGATTAAACAACAACCACAAGACGATTTCATCAACCAAGGTATCATTGTAATCTGTATAACGGCGCCGACCTGACACTGTCGGTAGTTTATTGAGCACAATCCTACTGACAGGTTCACTTTATGCAGCAAAGAGTAAACATAATCTAACTCTTCAGTGGCTTATCTTTGTTTTTATATGTATATTCACATGTCAATATTTTGCATGCAATAATATGTATTCAGCTTTGTTTGATGAACACTTTTCATTGTAGTCCTGCCTGTGAATAGGAAATGTTATCTTATTATGAGACTCAGTGGTCAGAGAGAAAGCTGCAAGATTTTTTTGGGAATTCATCAGTAGGATCATCACTCATAAACCATCTAACATGGGCATGCAGGTCATTGAAAGTTGAATAAAATGATACCTTGATAGCTGCGATTCAATATCTTATTACAGAGAAATCCAAGGTTTTCTTAATATGAAAATGATTTGTTCAGGACTATGGGACGGTCACCAATCTACTTGAGAATCAGCGTCCAGAGCTTATTTTAATGTGAAGCTGTCACCAGGTTTGGCTCACATGAGTTAAGGCCACCACCTTTCAGGCCTGATATACAGCATTCTATTATGCTGAATATATAACCCTACCCGACCTGAAAGAAAAGAAAAAGACTTTATTATACTCACCTGCGGGGCGGTCCTGTCCATGGGGTGTCGCTGGTCCTGGTCCGACCAGCTCATTTACATATTACATATTAAGAAAAATGTAGATTTCTCTTGAAAAATACATCGGATCACAGATATCACATCATTTCATTCAATTTTCTAGGACCTGTATGCCCATGCAAATGGCTTAGAAGGGTTGATTTCCTTTGAAATATCTTTTTTATAAAGTTGCATAAAAATTTTTGCAAAACTTGATTAATCTAATAGATCATTTACTGACAATTTCTTTAAAAATGCACTTTTGTAAGCAAGTAAAAATTTAGGAAGGTCATAATGTATGAGACTTCGTGAAAATTAATGTATCAACATGCAAAATATATGTATTCTATCAGTTTAAATGATTTGTGTGGCAAACAGAAGCATTTATGTACATTTAAAACTGTATAATAGGGGTCATTCTAATAAAAGCATCAATTATTTTGTTACATAGATTGGCACTTTTAGAACACATGACGGAGAAAATTTTTTAGAACCATTGATGAAATATGGTGCTAAGGAGCATAAAGATGAGCACAGCAAGCCACATCTTCTCTACAAAAAGCAACCCAAAACTGGGAAATCTGAAATGGCAGATTCAAAGTGTGATATATCAGGTACGGTCTCTGGTGGATATTACAGTGGTTATTAGTACTGTTAAATGAAGAAAAATGATTGCACATGGTCACTTTACATCTCTATACTTTGTGGAGCCCTAATAGGCGTAGAGGCTCATGCATCCTTTCTATACAACCGTGGCTAAAAGATTTGAGCCTGTCACAAAATTTTGCTTTTACAAAGTTTGCTGCTTCAGTGTTTTTAGATCTTTTAGCCAGATGTTCCTATGGTTACTAAATCACAATTATAAGCATGTCATAAGTTTTTACACTTTTATTGACAAATACATCAAGTTTATGCAGAGACTCGATATTTACAGTATTGACCCTTATTTTTCAAGACTTCTGCAATTCGCCCTAGTATGCTGGGTATCAGTTTCTGGGTCAAATCCTGACTGATGACAATCCATTCTTGTCTAATCAGTGCTTGAAGTTTATTATAATTGCTGGGTTTTTGTTTGTCCATCCGTATTTGAGGAGTGATCACAAATTTTCAATGGAATTGAGGTCTGGGGAATTTCGTGGCTATGGTCCTAAAATGTCATTGTTTTGTTATCACTTTTGCCTTGTGACATGGAACCAGCCATGTTGGAAAAAGCATTGTTCATCATGAAATTGCTCTTTCATCGTTGGGAGAAATTGCTCTTGGAGGATCTTTAGGTACCATTCTTTATTTATTGCAGTGTTCTTAGGCAAAATTGTAGGAGCACAGAGATTTGACTGCAGAGGGCTAGGATAATGAGAAAAACAGGTGATCAGAGCAAATAACTTATGTACACCCTCTTTGAATTCTATGGTTTGACGTATTAGAGCATAATAAGAAAACTTGTGCTTTTGGAAGGGTTTAAAATTAGGTAAATGCAACCACAGATGAAAAACAACATATCTGTTCATTAGAAAACTTGATCACCTCTTTAAAAGCAGAAGCATTGGCACTTTGCTGGTCTGCCTCATGCAGGCGTTTGTTTACACAATGCCATGAAGATAACAGCCATGATCTTTAAGGTTACCAGTCAGTCAGTGCCAGAGTGTGGTTACAGCCACAATCACTATGTACTGAACGGTAACTGAAGCTGCTCCCTCCGACCCACCCCTATGACTGAAAGCCTGAGGCTGCAGGGAGGAATAAAGTTCATTTTCTCCCTGTAGCGGAGAAAATTCATCAAACCTGACGTCACCTTGGTGGCTTAAATTGAACCAGAATTGTTTTTCGGTCTCTGATGAGTAACATTTCTGGTGGAAGCTCACAGCAGTTTTAAGATGTGCCTAATTCATTAAGAATTCATTAAAAACACACCCCATATCAAATATCAAGCTCAGTAGTGCTTGGATGGTGATTTGAGATTGTTTTGCAGCCACATGACCTAGGCACCTTGCAGTCATTGAGCCAACCATAAATTCCCCAAATTATCAAGTCAAATGTGAGGCCATATATTCAAAAGCTAAAGCTTGACCAAAACCGGGTCATGCAACAGGGCAATGATCCCAAGCACATCAGAAAATCTTTTCTCAATAGTTAAAAAAATCATTATGATCCAACAGCCCAGCTACTGTCCAGAACTATACCCAATTGAAATTCAGTGGAGGGAACTCAAGAGAGCTGTGCATAAATAAATGCCCACAAGCCGCAATGAACTTAAGCAACATTGTAAAGAAGAGTGGGACAAAATTCCTCCAGAACAATGTGTGAGACTGATAATGTCATACAGAAACCGATTACTTCAAGTTATTGCTACTTAAGGTAGATTCAACAAGCTATGAAAGTGGTTTTCCACCTCTGCAAATAATTTGTTTAAATGCATGTATTTGGGGCTAATAATTATGTTTTTGCAAATATTATTAATAAACATTTTGCACTGTTTTGCTTTCACAGCTAATGTCAGGAATGTTCTGCCAAGCAGAATGCAGTTGGGCATTTTGCTGGCAGCTCCATTTGCAATTGCCGACCAATGATGTCTCACATGCGGGAGACAAGTCTGGAGACGTATGGCATGAGCAACATGCGGCCTGGTGTTGGCGTGTTAAAAAGCAGTTCCTGAGATACTTTGGAAAAATGGCCGTACCACTGGTTGCATGAACAAATCAATACAATGCTAATGTTAACCAGAAATGAAGACTAGAGGCGTTTGTCTTCCGTAATTATGCCACTTCTTAAATAGTCGTGGAACAAGGACCGGTGTGACATTCCCTTGTGAATGTTTTTTTTTGGTGTTGCCCATGTGATCTCCTCAGATTTGAAGAGTGACGCTAAGTGATCTAGTCTGTATTGCAAATGAAACTAGACGTCAATTACTAAGCCTAAGATGTCAAACAATGTCTACACAATCCATCAGAATATGTTTGCACGTCACTGGATTACAAGCCAGTCGTTCAGCTACAGGTGTTCCATTGACTTCATGCCACCACTCTCAAGAGCTATCATTGTGCAGAGCAATACAGCAATGGAGGTCTAGCCTATTCAGCAATGAGTGCAATTTTTTCTTGGATGCAGTGATAACTGGAGATTAGTATGGGGACCTCTTAGGCAACACCATGACGAGTCCTTCACGAGAAAATGTAAACGTGTCCCAGGAGTCATTTTTCGTCAGGACAAGCCAGGCCGCATAGTTCTCATGTTACTCTTACCATCTACCATGGCCTGCAGCATCTCCAGACTTTTGTCCCATCAAACACATCTAGTACGTCATTGGTTAGTAGTTGCAAAAGGAGCTGCTAGTAGTGGATCTTGATGGGTTATGCGTCAAGTGCATTCAGCGAGGCAGAACTTTCCTCAGACAACTATTAATAACCTCATTTATAGAATGCCAAAACATGTAAGTGCATGTATTTCTATGCATAGAGCTAATATTCAAGATGTTTTGATTTTTTTCCCATTTTTTAATCATTTGCATATCATTAACATGCCTCTTGATCCAGTGACTTTCATAATTCCATACAATTTTTTTCTTAGTATTGGAATTTCAATGTTGTGGAGTGTAAACAATGATATGGTGTGATTTGTCATGTGTTGTGGTTCATCTGAATTTTAAGGTCGCTTAGGTACCACATTTTTTTCTTGTTTTTATATGTAAAACTATAACATTCAAAGAGGGTCTGCTTCATTTTTCTCATGATTGTATTATCTTTTTTGTTGGATACTGTAATCCAGCAGAAAAAAATTGCGCTGTGTTTGTTCACATGCCTTATTACTGATTTCCAACACATTTCACCCAATGGCATATCATAGAGTGGCCTACTGCAAAGGACTCCATGAGCCATCCTGTGGCTTACTGCAATAGACTTATATAGAGAGAGTTATAGAAATATAAATGATAATAATAAGTTTTTATGTTGCATCTCTTCTGATTTTGGTAGGATTGCTTTCCAGTTCTGTACAGCTAACGAGAAAGTATTTCTAGTTGCATTGCTTTGTTTTTCAGTTAGTTCACTTTTTTGTCTGTTTAATGTCTATTAAGGAACAGGTTGACCTAGTTCTTTTTTCTTCCTTTATGCTCTCAAAGGAAAAAGCAGTTATCTCAAAGTGTTGAATGTAATAAGATACGGTAGAAATGTTACACTTATATCAAACATGTAAGACTGTATATCAAGGTCATCTGTGTTATTAATCTTGTAACAAAACTCGTTTACAAACATCATATGTGTAGTTAATGGGTTTGTCCACCCTTAAATCTTTTTCACAAACTGTCCAGTCTGCATTAAAATGATAGAAGAATGTATTCTCAACTTTACTGTCTCCTGCTTCTACTCTTAGAGTGCTGCCCTGGTACTCTCTGAGCGTCCTCTTCCAACCAGAAGGGTATGTGACTGCTGCAGCCAATTACTGGCCACAGAGGTCAGGTGTTGGTCAGTGTCATGTGTTATCTTTAGTTATTTTACTTTTTTAAATTTTCCTGTAGGCTCGTTAGATTGAAAAACTAAATTTACAAGGGCTGATAGAAAAATAACTAATTTTAGAAATATAGCTTATGTAAAAAATTTCCCCAAAAACACTTTATAGATAGCAAGTACATTATCCAAATGATCTTTCTCAAGAAGTGTCAAACTTATGGGAAAGGCCATGGAAGCAAAAGGTGACCCCTGCCCTGAGTTCCTAGAAGTTGATGTCTGCCATTTCAAATGGCCTTTGCCTTCCATAAATCTGGAGATTAAAGGTAAACTGGTGGAATGTGGCAAGCTCTATAGTAGCCCTGGAAGCTTTGTTGTTGTCCCATCTGAAGAGCAGGAATCTTGTTTGGTTCAGGTGGATAGCTAACAGAAGTTCAGTTTTGGTCTTATAAGATTTTATTAACCCCTTAGCGACCGAGCCAATTTTAACCTTAATGACCAGGTCAAATTTTTAAAATCTGAACAGTGTCATTTGATGTGGTAATAACTCTGGAATTCTTCAATATATCCCAGTGATTCGGAGATTTAGGTCGATAAATTTTGCTTTTATTTGTGAAAACTTCGGAATTTTTGCAAACATTTTGAAAAATTTGCAGTTTTCAAACTTTCAATCTTTATGCTCTTAAACCAGTTAGTCATGCTGTAGAAAATAATTCATAAATAACATTTCCCATATGTCTACTTTACATCTTCATCATTTTTCAAACGTAATTTTATTTTACTAGGATGCTAAAAGGGTTAAAAGTTTAGTAACAATTTCTGACTTTTTCAAGAAATTTACAAAACCTACCGTATTTCTTTAGGGACCTATTCAGATTTAAATGGACTTTGAGGGGCATATATATTGGATACTCCCCAAAATTGATGCCATCTTGAAAATTGCACCCTCAAATACTTCAAAACTGCTGTCAGATTTTTTTTAACCCTTCAGGTGCTCCACAGGAATTAATACTATTTCAAATGAAAGAAAAAATTGTAATTTTTACTCTAAAATGTTGCTTTAGCCCCAATTTTTTCACTTTTGCAAGGGATAGCACAAAAATATACACCTCACTATTTGTTGCCTAGTTTCTTCGTAGTGCGTTGATATCCCACAGGTGGTCAGAAACTGCTGTTTGGACAAATGGCAGGGATCGGAGGGAAAGGAGCACCATTTTAAATTTGGAACACAAATTTGTCTGAAATAGATTGAAGGCACCATTGGCATGGGCCTTAAGGCACCCAAACAGTTGAAAACCACCCAAAATGACCCTGTTTTGGTAACTATACTCCTCAAGGATTTTATCCAGGGTTATAATGAACATTTTGAACCCACAGGTACTACTCAGAATTTGATAACCTTAATTTTCATTTCTATAACAAAAATGTTGCTTTAGCCCCAAATATTTCACTTTTGCAAGAGGTATCATGAAAATGTGGACCAAACAGTTTGTTACCCACTTTCTTCTGAACGTGGCGATACCCCACATTAAGGACTTAGAAGGGAAGAAGCGATATTTGGTATTTGGAATGTAAATTTGGCTGGAATAGATTGCAGACACACAAGTGACGCAATATTAGAAATTTCACTACTAAAGGAATTCATTTAGGTGTGTAGTGAGTGTTTTGAACCCACAGATGCCTCACAAAATTTTATGCCATTGGGTCGTGGAAATCTAACATTTTAGTGGTAAAAATTAAAATTTGCTGCAAATTTGTCACACACAGGTTAATAGGTGAAACTAGACCCCACAATTTATTGCTCAATTTCTTCTGAATGCGGTGATGCCTGATATGTCATCAGAAAGTACTGTTTGGCCACATGTCAGGGCTGAGAAGGCTGGAGCACTAGTTGGCATTTGGAGCCATTGAATAGTTTGAGGGCAACGTTTGCTGAGCCGCTAAGGTGTCAGAACAGCAGAAAATTCCCAAAGTGACCTACTGTAGAAATTGCACCTCATAATGAATTCATTTATGGCTGCTGGGAGTATTTTGTAACATCCATTACAGTTTTTTTTCTAGAGAATTGTAAAAATGCCAGTTTAGTGCCCGTACAGTGTGCCCCCCATATATCATAGAGCCCCCATATATTGTAGCGCCCTCATACATTGTGCCCAGCTTGTACTTCTGGAGACATGCACCCAGTAAATTGTTAAGTGCGTTCTTTCTGCTACAATAGTGCCAAACTTGTGGCCACTTCGGTTTAGGCACAGTGGGGCTCAGAAGAATGGGGGATTTGGATATAGGAGCACAGATTTTGGGATTTACACGGAAACCCCGGTGAAAGCACTCAGTGGAGTGCGCAGTATAAACATAACTCACGCCTTATTCCTTATTATTTATTTTTGGGAGACAGTACAAGAATAGTTCCTGTTTTTATTTTTGCTCTGTTCAGCGTGTGTTATACTGTATTTTTTGGATTATAAGACGCACTATTTTCCTCCAAATTTGGATGCATCCTATAATCAAAAGTGAGCTTACCGTGGTAGGGGCAGCAGCGGTGCCTTGGATCTCAGAAGGTGTCGGAGCTGGTGAGCGGAATTTATTTTCCCTATGATATCCCTGCAGTGGGCTAAATGCCTTCTAAGGTCCCAGGCACTGCAGCATCACCCCACTCCTGTCATCGGCCTCCTGAAGCAGCGTCCCTGCCTCCTGTGACACTGCTCCTGCACTGCTGCCCCCTGTAAGCTACCGTTAAAAGGCAATATAAGACGCATCACCATTTTATTTAACAAAAATGTTTTTTTTTCCTATTTTCCACCAAAAAATTTAGGGTGCATTTTAAGGTCCTGTGCGTCTTATAATCCACATAATACGGTAAGTGATAAGATGGGTTTATTCTTCTGGTTCATGCAATTAAAGCCATACCAGATTTATATAGTTTTTTTATGTTTTTCTAATATCGCACAGTAAAAATGACTTTTTTTTAAAAAAAAGGTTTTTTGTCCCCATATTCTGAGAGCTGTAACTTTTTTTTGGCAAACATAGCTGTATGAGGGCTTATTTTTTGCGCGATGAGTTGGAGATTTTTTTGTACCATTGTGGGCAACATAATATTTTTTGATAATTTTTTATTCAGATTTTTTAGACGCAGAACGAACAAAAAACAGCAATTCAATTATTGTTTTTATTTTTATTCTTGCGCTGTTCACTGTGCAATAAAAGGGTTAAGACCGATTTGTTCGTTGAGTCAGTATGATTACAGTGATAGCAGACTTACCGTATTTTTCAGATTATAAAACGCACTTTTTTCCCCAAAATTTTGGGGGAAAATGGGGGTGCATCTTATAATGCGGATATACCTTACCGGCCGCTGTGGAGTAGGGTCCCACGATCACAGCTGGAGGAGGAAAGAGTGGAGCATTGCTGCAGGCTGGATCAGGGGGTGTTCGGATGTACGGCATGCCGCTACGGGTGTCCGGTGTTGCTTCGGGGGCTCTGCCGACAATTTATGAAAGGCTAGAGCCCCCACAGTTCCGTGGTTTCCTATGCGATGGACTCCGAGAAAATGGCTGTCGGGGGAGTCGCATGCGCAGATGGAGATCTCGGCACCAAGATCTTGGGAGAGGAGATCTCAGCGCTGCGGGGCTCTAGCCTTTCACAAAATGTCGGCAGAGCCACCGCAGCAGCATTGGACACCTGCAGCAGCATCGGACACCCGCAGAAGCACCAGACACCCGCAGCGACGCGCTGCACATCCCCCTCATCCCAGGCTGCAGCAACGCTCCACTCTTGCCTCCTCCAGCTGCGACCCTGGGACCCCGCGTCACTGCATCCACCACCTCTGGTAACCAATAAGACGCATGGATTATAAGAAGCACCACCATTTTACTGAAAAAAAGGTTTTTCCCATTTTTCTCCTCAAAATTTGAGGTGCAGCTTATAATCCAGAGCGTCTTATAATCCGCAAAATATGGTATATTTTTTTTTTTGCTTTGATTCTTTTACACACAAAAGCAATATTTTACAAAAATTGATTTGTTTTTGCATCGTCATATTCTGAGAGCTGTATTTTATTTTTTTTTTACTGAATGAGCCATATTAGGGCTTGCTTTTGCAGCATGGTTTTCATATATACCATTTTTTTACATACCGTATGTGTTTTTGATCTCTTTTTATTACATTTTTTGCGTGTCAGTATTTTTTTACGTTGTTTGCCGCATGGAAATAACATACTAGTTTTATAGATTGTGTCGTTCCGGACTCGGCGATACCAATTTCATGTACTTTTTTGCTTTAATATGATCGCTATGTTTTTAGTGGCGAAACTACTTTTCATGATTTGTGTGCTCTTTATTGTGGGTTTTTCTTTACCTTTTATACATTTTATGTTTGTTTGTTTTTTTATTTTTTCACTATGTCCCACTGTGGGACATATATAATTTTTACTTTGATTACTGGTCTCATGCACTGCAGTACTCTTGTACTGCAGTAACGGAGACCTGTCAGTGAGCCACTGATACATCATGTAAAACCCGGCTTAAAGCTGGAACGCCCAGGCCACTGTGACCTCAGGGTACCATGGCAACGATGGGCTTCCATTATGATTGTGGGGGTTAATCCTGCCATAGGGGCTCTTTTAACACCCTTTTAAGAACTTAGATACCGCTGTCATCTCCAGATAGGCAGTATGTGGATTGGCAATACAGGAGAACTGACAGTATAAGAGAGACGAGCTTAGGGATGGGTTAGGCCTGGGAGAGGCTCTTTGAGGTAGCTTGAGATGGGGCTACAACCTCCCCCTAGAGATCAGACTATCCTTGAGGTTCCCCACCTCCTATGCGGGAGCAGGCGATGTTGAAGATGTCACCCATCTCTACATGTCAGGGGCTCCGGCACTACCCGAAGCTGGGTCACTTACAGCCCAGAAACCTGGGAATCGGGCTTCAGGGTGCAGGGGGAGGCAGTCCCCCCATTCCCCTGTGGAAGGAAAAGCGGACACCGGGAGAGGATTACTGTATTACCCTTCTTATCATTTTTTACTGGATTTGCATTTTATGCAAAGCTTTTATGAGTGTAAGAGTGCAGCAACTACACTTAAAATATTTGAATGAGGTCCACCAATTGTAATATTGAATGAGGTCCGCCAATTGTTTCCCTTCTTGGGTCTATGGATGACTGGATGACCCTCCTTATAATTTTTTGCTTGACTTTGCATTTTGTGCAAAGCAACTACACTTTAAAAATATTTGAATGAGGCCCGCCAGTGTTTTCCTTTGTGTAGTCTATGGATGACCCTCCTTATAATTTTTTACTGCCTTTGCACTTTTTGCAAAGCCTTTGACTGTATGAGTATATCGATTAAGCTTTCAAAATATGTACATTCAAAATTGTTTTATGGATTCAATTAGTTACCATGCAGTTTAACACGGTTCTTGTTACATTACGGGATATTTCAAACTCCCAAGAAAGCGTTTAAAAATTTGTATGGACTCAATTAGTCATCTAAAGAGTATTATGTGTTTTCTGTTACATTTTGGTGGTATATAACTCTAGAAAAAAGCATTGAAAAATTTGTATTCAATTAGTCATCAATAGAGTATTTGGTGATTTCTGTTACATTTTGGTGGTATAAAGACTTCAAAAAAGTGTTGAAAAATTTGTCTGTATTCAGTTAGTAATCCATAGAGTATTAGGGTCTTTCTGTGTCATTTCAGTGACACTCTAAAAAATTTCATAACACTCCAAAAAAGCATTAACTTTTTTTCTGGATTCAATTACTCATCCATACAGTATTACGTGCTTTGTGTTAAATTTCTGTGGTATGTAAAACTCCAAAAAAGAGTTGAAAATTTTGTCTGAATTCAATTAGTCATTCATAGAGTATAAGATGCTTTCTGTTATATTACGGTGGTGTATAAGACTCCAAAAAAGTGTTTAAAAATTTGTCTTTATTCAATTAGTCATCCATAGAGTATTAGGTGCTTTCTGTGACATTTTCATGATATATAACACTCCAAAACAGCATTGAAAAATTTGTCTGTATTCAATTAGTAATCCATACAGTAGTAGGTGCTCTCTGTTACATTTCATTGATATGAAAGATTTCAAAAAGGCATTGAAAAATTTGTCTGTATTCAATTAGTCATCCATATAACATTAGGTGCTTTCTGTGACATTTTTGTGGTATATGACACTCCAGAAAAGCATTGAAAAATTTGTCTGGATTCAATTACTCATCCATACAGAATTACATGCTTTGTGTTAAATTTCGGTGGTATATGACATTCCTAAAAAGCGCCAAAATTTTTTCAGTATTCAGTTACTCATCCATAGATTGTTATGTGCTCTGGGATACATTTTTGTGGTATATAACACTCAAAAAAGCATTAAAATTTTTTCGGTATTCAATTACTCATACATAGAGTATTACGTGTTCTGTGGTACATTTCAGTGGAATATAACACTCCAAAAAGCTTTCAACATTTTTTCTGGATTGAATCATTAATCCATATAGTGTAACATGATTAGTGGGCGACAAGTCAACAAAGATGGCAGAGTCCAACAAGACTCCTGAGGAATCTACAAGAGGAATTTCTAAGCCTGACCAAGCTGGCGCGACAGTGAAATTGACAGTAGCCTGTGGTCCTGAACTGACTGCTTTCCCAGAACCATGAAAGCCCGAATCCAGGCCACCATGGCCCAGGAGGATGAACCCTTCTTGAGGAATGAATGAGCCTGGGAGAGGCTCCTCGAGGTGGCTCTAGACGGAGCTACTACCTTCCCCAAGAGATCGGACTGTCCTTGGGGTTCCCCACCTGCTATGCGGGAGCAGACTATGGTGCAGGTGACACAGGGGACTGTCACCCATTTCTAGATGTCAGGGTCTCCGGCACTACCCAATGCCGGGTCACTTACAGCCCAGTCGTCTGGGAATCAGGCTCCAGGAAGCAAGTGGAGGCAGCCCCCCCAGCCTCCCGGGAAGCAGAAGAAAAAGCGGAAACCTGAAGAAGATTACTGTATTACCTTCCTTATAATTTTTTCCTGGCTTTGCACTTTCTGCAAAATGTTTGTGACTGTAGGAGTACATAAACTACACTTTCAAAATATTAACTTCAAATATTTTTTCTGGATTCAGTTAGTCATCCATACAGTTTAACGTGCTTTGTGTAAAACTATGGTGGGTTCATATTTTTAAAAGTCACTTGGCCTGGTACAGTTCACAAAGTGTTTTTGTTCCAAAAATGGACTATTGTCATATATACTGTAGAACTTGTGTGAAATTTTGTTTGAAATAAAAAACAAAATTGGCCTGCTACAAGTGTTCAAATTTGGTTGTTCAAATACAACTAATTATAATATTTATATGCTATATGCATTTTTCCTTGCCTGTTTGGTCTAATTATTCATATTGGGTCTCACTGATCAGTATGGTCTATTTCGGTCATCCGACCAATCATTATGTACTACACCTTATTTAAAATACCCACCGATTCTGGGTCAGTTCTAATTATAAGTGTACCCTCACACTAGTTTATTGTTCCTGATTGAGCTGATTGACTTGTATCTGAACTTGATGGTAGACTCTTTTTGACCTTTGTGCTGCCTGCTAATTCTGATCATGGTTCTGCTCTCTTGATTTCGACCCCTTTTAACCTTTATTCACCTGACTATGTCCCTGCCTCAATCCCTTTCTTTTGGTATTGATTTGACAAGTTGATTATCCCCTGCCAACTTCCTCCAGTGTCTAGCAGATACTTTGAGGACCCTCTGTTCAACCCAGAAGTCTTCGTAAGGAGGTCCAGATTTGCCAAAACTCCACGAACACTCCCCTATGAGTGAGCTGGTTCTGATTTTGTAACCCTTCTGATTTAAGCTAAGTTGGTATATGACAACATCAAAGTTAAACTTTATCAGCTTAGAAGAATTTCTGACCTACATACTGTCCAAAGTTGCACCAAAGTTATTAAGAGGAGAGTGCCTCTTAGAGTTGTCTCACCTGCAAACATTTTATGTCCTAGAAATAAGCCTTATTAGTCTCAAAAACTCCTAAGGCTATGTGCACACGTTGCGGTTTCTTAGCGGTTTTGCCGCGGTTTTTCGCGGCTGAAACGCGCGAAACCGCGGCAAAAACCGCTTACACAATACAACTCATTAAGGCCTATGAGATTCCGCAATGCTGTGCACATGCTGCTGGTTTTTCCGCGGCGGAATCGCATCGCGGGAGAATCCGCAGCATGCTTATTCTTTTTTGCGGAACCGCGGCGATTCCGCCGCCATAGGAATGCATTGAACCAATTACTTTCCGCATGTGGCTGTGCCCACCATGCGGAAAGTAAGCGGTTCATGTGCGAATGGTACCCAGGGTCTGGAGGAGAGGAGACTCTCCTCCAAGCCCTGGGTACCATATCCATGTAAAAACAATAATTAAAATAAAAAATAATGATATTCTCACCTTCCGGCGTCCCACGCAGCTTTCCCGCCTCTCAGCGACGCTCCCGCCAATCGCGTTCCCAGTGATGCTTTGCGAGATCACCCAGATGACGTAGCGGTCTCGCGAGATGCTACGTCATCGGGATGATTGTCGCAAAGGACTCTTGGGAACGGAACTTGCCGGGAGCGTCGCTGAAGGCGGGAAAGCTGCAGGGGCCGCCGGAAGGTGAGAATATCATTATTTATTATTTTTTTTTATTATTTTTACATTAGATCTTTTTACTATTGATGCGACATAGGCGGCATCAATAGTAAAAAGTTGGTCACACGAGTCAAACACTTGTTTGACTCGTGTGACCAACCTGTCAGATCGCTTGTAAAACGCTAGCATTCTGCAAGCTAATTCCGCTTGCAAAACTCTAGTGTTTAGCGGGAATACGCATACCTATAATATGCGGATTTCCCGCGGCAGGGAGGTGCGGAATTGCCGCGGAAATTTCCATGGCAATTCCGCAACGTGTGCACATAGCCTTAAGTGACCTGGAAAAGCTTTACTGAGTGAGAGAGAATGAAAGGTACTACATACCTACTAACAATAGAAATCAAGGCCTCCAAAAACTCACTTATCAAAACTTTCAAGAAATATAGCTTTCCTGGAATCTTTTTATTCATTCCATCTTAACAAACTGGATGAGGTATTTATCGCAACCAGTACTTTTCATGCTGTGAATCTACAAAATGTACTACAGTGGATTAAAATTGTTGCTTTAGAAGAATCTACAGTATTTCTAAATTAAAACTTTATTTACAAAAAAAATTCTGATCAAATTTTAAAATTTTAGCATTAATAAATCAAGAAAAGCATCACGAGGCAAACAAGCTTTTAATGGTTAGTCTGATATACAAATTAATTTTCATCCTAAATGCCAAACTATTTTCAAATACTGTATACTTTGATTAAAAATTCTCTATTCTTCTCTAACTACACTTGCATTTTTTTTCCTACTTCTTTTTTAATGAAACCTCCTTTGACAATCCGAGTGCATGCTGGGATACTGAAACAAACCGTCATCAGGCAGCATAGAAGCTTGAGTGAGCTTCTTTTAGGGGCTGAGCTAGTCCCTGCTTGATGTGCACTGAGCGATATGCACAATGACAGCGTTCTCACTTGCCTGCTCAATTCAGCAGTAACAAGCTGGGAACAGAGCGCACTGTTAATACGCGTTGTCAGAATAGTCAGTATGCCGAGACAAGCGCCACACTTGCAAGGATGGCGCTGGTTTCTGTACACCAGGTATTCTGGGTAAATGTAGAGTAATTCTGTAGTCTAAAAGAATTTACTGTAAATGTAACTGTATAAAAACTATAATTGTCGTATAAAAACACTGCAATTTATTCCCAACTATGAATACTGTATATACCAATAAGCTTTGAAAAATGCTATATATAATGCTATGTATAATAAATATAGAGGATTACATATAAAAACATCTCTACATAAAATATTTCTTACAAGAACTTCACTAATGCCAGTGCTTACACTGCAGTCTAGATCTACACCGCGACCTCCTAACGCTCTTCCATAAATATTTAGGCAATCATATTTAGTAATGATCTGTTTACTGTTTTACCTTAATAGCCAAGCTAAAAAATGTATGCTGGAGGCCTAAGGTATTTCCACACCTTGATATAATAGTATTATACATTAAGGTTATATTATGGGCAACTGTCACTATGTATTATTGACACAGCCTAGTGTAAGGACTATATCTCCAGGAATACAGATGGCCAGAGTAAACTATCTAGAGACATTGAGCCAGTAAGGATTGCTGAAAGATTTCTGGCCCAAAGCCTGTACACTGCAACTCTAGACTACTTTATAAATTTTATCTTAAGGGGGCTATACTCATTACAGACATTTATAGCACATCCACAGTACCCACGCCTATCTCCAATTGCAACCCCTGGCAATGTGTAACTCGTACTGATCACACTCTTCATATGACATGTCTGTAATGAGACTACCGTGGGGCAATACATACAAATGAAATGAAGAGATAAGGAAGAAACAGCTTTACAGTAATTGGTATAATAAAGTATATATCAAAACCTTAAAGGGGTATTCCCATCTCCAAAATCCTATCCCTATATGTAGTGGGAGTAATATTAAGAATATTATCACATACTGCCAATTATAATTTTAATATAGTTCTTCAGATTTACTATGTCGCTTACCTCATGTAGGAAATTGCAGTAGCTTAGTTATCCTTTGTTATGACCACTCATATAGTGACAGTTAGATTGTTAGATAGATCTCAGTGGTCGTACCCATGGATACCTAAGCTACTGCAATGCCCTACATAAGGTAAGTGACAAAGCGAATCTGAACAATTTTGCTAAATTTCTAATTGTAGGTATTTGCTAATATTATTTCTCCTGCTACATATTGGGATAGAATCTTGGAGATGGGAATGCCCCTTTAAGGCAATAATAAGCAAACATACAGTACAGACCAAAAGTTTGGACACACCTTTTCATTTAAAGATTTTTCTGTATTTTCATGACTATGAAAATTGTACATTCACACTGAAGGCATCAAAACTATGAATTAACACATGTGGAATTATATACTTAACAAAAAAAACGTGTGTAACAACTAAAATTATGTCTTATATTCTAGGTTCTTCAAAGTAGCCACCTTTTGCTTTGATGACTGCTTTGCACACTCTTGGCATTCTCTTGATGAGCTTCAAGAGGTAGTCACCGGAAATGGTTTTCACTTCACAGGTGTTCCCTGTCAGGTTTAATAAGTGGGATTTCTGGCCTTATAAATAGGGTTGGGACCATCAGTTGTGTTGTGCAGAAGTCTGGTGGATACACAGCTGATAATCCTACTGAATAGACTGTTAGAATTTGTATTATGGCAAGAAAAAGGCAGCTAAGTAAATAAAAATGAGTGGCCATCATTACTTTAAGAAATGAAGGTCAGTCAGTCCGAAAAATTGGGAAAACTTTGAAAGTGTCCCCAAGTGCAGTTGCAAAAACCATCAAGCGCTACAAAGAAACTGGCTCACATGAGGACCCCCCCAGGAAAGGAAGACCAAGAGTCACCTCTGCTTCTGATGATAAGTTTATTCGAGTCACCAGCCTCAGAATTCGCAGGTTTACAGCAGCTCAGATTAGAGACCAGGTCAATGCCACACAGAGTTCTAGCAGCAGACACATCTCTTCAACAACTGTTAAGAGGAGACTTTGTGCAGCAGGCCTTCATGGTAAAATAGCTGCTAGGAAACCACTGCTAAGGACAGGCAACAAGCAGAAGAGACTTGTTTGGGCTAAAGAACACAAGGAATGGACATTAGACCAGTGGAAATCTGTGCTTTGGTCTGATGAGTCCAAATTTGAGATCTTTGGTTCCAACCACCGTGTCTTTCTGCGACGCAGAAAAGATGAACGGATGGACTCCACATGCCTGGTTCCCACCTGAATCATGGAGGAGGAGGTGTAATGGTGTGGGGGTGCATTGCTGGTGACACTGGATTTATTCAAAATTGAAGGCATACTGAACCAGCATGGCTACCACAGCATCTTGCAGCGCATGCTATTCCATCCGGTTTGCGTTTAGTTGGACCATCATTTATTTTTCAACAGGACAATGACCCCAAACACACCTCCAGGCTGTGTAAGGGCTATTTGACCAAGATGGAGAGTGATGGGGTGCTACGCCAGATGACCTGGCCTCCACAGTCACCAGACCTGAACCTAATCGAGATGGTTTGGGGTGAGCTGGACCTCAGAGTGAAGGCAAAAGTGCCAACAAGTGCTAAGCATCTCTGGGAACTCCTTCAAGATTGTTGGAAGACCATTTCCGGTGACTACTTCTTGAAGCTCATCAAAAGAATGCCAAGAGTGTGCAAAGCAGTCATCAAAGCAAAAGGTGTCTACTTTGAAGAATCTAGAATATAAGACATAATTTCAGTTGTTTCACACTTTTTTGTTAAGTATATAATTCCACATGTGTTAATTCATAGTTTTGATGCCTTCAGTGTGAATGTACAATTTTCATAGTCATGAAAATACAGAAAAATCTTTAAATGAGAAGGTGTGTCCAAACTTTTGGTCTGTACTGTATCTCATTTAGTGCAAAAAAGTTTGCCATGATAAATTCTGCACCATCTTTGTGACTTGTCACAGAAGGTTATCCAATTTAAAAGGATAAAGATAGCTTAAAGGTGTTGTCTCACAATGAATCTTCAGGAGAACACCGCTCCTGGCTTCTTGCTTTGTTGCTTTGTTGGGGAAGGGGTGGGGTAATGGACTCCTGAAGATCAGCAATATCATGGTCGCACTCCTGGTATAAACTGAACACTGTCCCATACTGCTAGCAAAGGCTGCTTTGCTTTTGACACATGGGCAGAACATTGGGGAATCCTCTGTGATGGATCTGGACAGCTTGAAAGTGGTGTAATGCTGTGCATTCCTTCCCTTGGCGGCCAGCCATGCTAGCAACCTACGCAACAGGCCGTACACTATAAAATTAAAAAATCCCTCCGTTATTGAAAACAGAGAGAATTTTTAGTTAGCGATAAATTGTAAATTTGCTTGCCTGTAGATTGTGAGCCTTCGCGGGCAGGGTCCTCTCTCCCTCTGTACTTATGTGTGTCCTGTATTGCTCATATTTATTGTACTTGTCTATATTCATCCCCCTCTCACATGTAAAGCGCCATGGAATAAATGGCGCTATAAAAATGAATAATAATAATAATAATTTTACAATCAGTTTTCAGCTGTGCCCATTTAACATTCACCAATAACTTAAAAATTGACATGAATCAAACTAATTTGGAGGCAGACAAGCAAAATCACATATCCTTCTCACAGGCCTATAATTTACTTTTTCTTTCATTTAAAAACCTAGAGAGAACTTGATTAGTAGATAGACATAGGCTTTCTGGCAACATAGCCATGGGTATTCTTGAGAGAGCTGTGCAGAAAATTCATTCAGTAGATCTTTCTTAGGCAGGGGTCACATGTGCGAGATAGTCGCACGAGTCTCACACCTCAATACTCGGCACTGCCGCCGGCACTCGGACCAGAGCGTTCAGCTGCATAGAAATACATGCAGCCGCACACTCCGGTCCCGAGTGCCGGTGGCAGTGCCGGGTATTGAGGTGCGAGACTCATACACGTTTCTCGCAAGTGTGACCCCCGGCCTTACTATTACGCTCTATCTTCCTTCCTCTAGGCTTGAATGGAGATAACTATTTATGCACTTTGAAACTGAACTTAGTTGTGACATTTGCTGACCCGATAGTCTTCATCCAAGTTCAATCCTATCATTTTTACAATTTGAACAGATGTTGCTGTCATAGTATCAGCTATAAAGAGATTAGACTTGGCTAGTGACTGGCACATATTACTGTAGATTTAACACTAGGACTACTGGACTCGTGACCCCGCCTAGAACTACTGAAAGGAGTCATTTTGACTCCTTGCTTGTTTTCGTTTATTTTTAGAGTTTCATTTGTGGTTATTTATTAATAATTATATTTTTTGTAATGTATTATTATTGTGAGATCCAACAGTAATGCTTTTGATTGTTTTTTTTCTGCTTTTCTTATTTTTCTACAGAAAATAACAATAATTATAATAGACGTTTTTCAAACTTTTTTTTTATTCAAGTGCTCACATATAAACAACAACTGAAGAACAAAAAGCAGAGAAAATGTAGGTGGAGGAGCATAAAAATGAAAATATGGCGCAGAATTCACCTTCTAAACATTTGGTGTTTCGCATTTTAGGCATTGCTTTTGATTTATGGCAGTACATTGCCCACACAAAGACTTACCACAAGTCTTACAATTGCCGACAGATCTATTTTTCTTGCACTTTTATTTGATCTGGCAAAATTTTGTTTGAACCATCACTTCTGAGCATGTAGAAACTTGGGACGTGGAACCCTTTTCCCTATCTGTGACATAAGGACCACTCAACTCTCTCACAAGCGTTTGCAAAAATGCCTTGCGTGACATTTTTTGGTGGGTTATCTCATTGAATATTATCCATGCATTTATACCCGCAAAGTCTAAGGCATTTTCAAATGCATGAACAGGCCATCTCCTTGTGCATGTTCGTGTGGTATATTTTCGTGCCATCTGATCCACTACATCTACTCCATATTTTGTTTCATTGTAAAACTTTACCGTTTCTGGAGTTTTTTTAGCGGAATCAGACGCAACAACAATATCTGGATGGGCGGAACTCAAAATGACAACATTTTTGTTGGGCTTTCCTTGATATACTGTAAGTGTAAAATTGTCTTCATTTCTAAACACTTTAGTGTTGTACAATTCCTCTTTCATGGATTTTATTTCTTTAGGCACGTCTCGCCTTATCTTGTTCAGTGTTCCCACGATGGTTGTTCCTTTGCTTTTTAGCTGTTTAGCTAATTTTACTGAAGTAAAATAATTATCGGTTGTAACATTGCGACCTTTTTTCAAAAACGGGTCCAATAACTTCATTACCACATGGTCAGCTAAACGGTCCTCAGCACGGCGTGTGTCATCTTTGCCTAGATAAGGGAAGCCATTTGCCAGATATTTGCTCTCCTTATCAACAGCTAGCCAATATTTGTGGCCATATTTATCTGGTTTGGAAGGCATGTACTGCGTGAATGGACACCTAGTTTTGCTTGGGAAAAGTTGCTCATCCACCGTTATGCATGGGCCAGGTTTGTGACACGCAATACAATTTTCAATAAACCTGTCCCACACAGTAGAAAATAGAGCAAACTTGTCCGTTTGCAGTCTCTCCGATCGAGTAGATTTCTCATCAAATCTGAGAAACCTCATAATTTCAACAAAGCGGTCCCTAGACATTGTCGCTTTGCAAAACGGTATTCCCCAGTCATTACACCAAATACTGCTAATCGAGTGACGGTTCGTGCCAGATATTCCACGAGCATAGAATATCGCAATGAATGCATCTAGCTCCTCATCAGATAGAGTAAACTGTAAATTATTGTTCCTGCATGCTTCTGCAAGCGTACAGTTCTTTATATGTGTCAATATATATGAATCAAAAATTAGCATAAGATAAGAGCCTAGAGTAAACAAGCTATTTTGTTCAGCATTACACAGTAATACAAGCAGGTAAAACACAAGGAAAATGTGAAAAGTTGACATGTAAATTGAACTACATCTATATGAACATCAGGGTAAATAAGACAGAGTGAAAAAATTATGCACAAAACTTTATAGCAACATTTAGTGACAAAAGGACCTCAAAATATAGTAGGGAGTCAAAATGACTCCCTTCAGTAGTTCTTGGTAAATTTTGAAAAAAACGCGCAAATTTTTCACCAAAATTATTTATTCTCACAAAATCTTTTTTCACATCATATTTGAGGAAAAGTCACCGAGTTTCAAGCCGGAATTCTGAAAAATGTAGTCACAGAAGAGAAATAAAAAACGAAAGGAGTCAAAATGACTCCATCAGTAGTTCTAGTGTTAAAGAGAACCTGTCAGCAGAATTTAGCACTAAAAAGTAAGGGCATTTCCATAATGGCGCAGTTGTATTGATTAAATTGACACCTGCAGTGAAGGAATATGATCAGTGGTTGTTGTTTAACCCCATAACGACCGGAGGTATTTCAGTTTTTGCGTTTTCATTTTTTGCACCCCTTCGTCCCAGACCCATAACTTTATTTTTCATTCAAAATGGCCATGTGGGGGCTTGTTTTTAGCGGGACAAGTTGTTCTTTTGAACGACACCATTAGTTGTAACATATCGTGTACTTGAAAACGGGAAAAAAATTCCAAATGCGGTGAAATTACAAAAAAGTGCAATTCCACAGTTGTTTTTTTTACCATGTTCACTAAATGTTAAAATTGACCAGCTATTATTCTCCAGGTCATTACGAGTTCATAGACACCAAACATGTCTAGGTTCTTTTTTAGTAATGAAGTGATGAAAAAAATGACGCCATTTTCCGAGACTTGTAGCGTCTTAATTTTTTGTGTTCTTGGGTTGGGTGAGGGCTTATTTTTTTGTGCACCGAGCTGATGTTTTATTGATATCATTTTGGTGTGGATACGATCTTTTGATCGCCCATTACTGCATTTTATTGCAATGTAGCGGCCACCAAAAAAACGTGATTCTGATGTTTTGAATATATTTCTCATTACACCGTTTAGCAATTGGGTTAAGTTTTTTTTATATTGATTGGGCATTTCTGAATATGCAATACCAAATATGTGTATATTTGATTTTTTTTATTCTATTTTGAAAGGAGTGATTTGAACTTTTATGTATTTTTTATTTTCTTAATATTTTTGAAAACTTTTTTTTACTTTTTGCATTATTCAATAGTCTCTATGGGAGACAAGAAGCTGCAGTATTTTGATCGCCTCTGCTGCATAAAGGTGATGATCAGATTGCCTGTGAGTAGCAGAAATACTCACTTGCTATGAGTGCCGATCACGGGGTGGTGCTCATACCAATCTTGTAATGACAGCCATAAAGGTCTGCTGCAAACCTCTGGTTATCATGCCAACTGAACGGTGACCAGCGATCATGTGACGGGGTCACCGATGAGCGGCATTAGCAACGCGCTTCTGGTAAGCGCGAGTTAAATTCCGCTGTCAGAGATTGACAGCAAATTTAAATAGTTAACAGCCCGGGTGGATATTGATTCCACCTGCGGCTGTTGCGGGTATGTGTTAGCTGTATAGCTCGACTGTCATGTGCCCGGAAAGGTGCAGGCTCCGGTGCAAACAGGAGGTGTCCGGCATCGGCGTACTATTATGCCCAATTTCGGAAAGGGGTTAATTAGCCTCTAAAGTTTTCTTCTAATGATATCTCTATGCATCAGATCTGGAATGGGGGTATTGTCTTTTCTGCTCCTCCAACAGCCTCCTGTGTTTCTTTTACAGTTCACTATTATTCAGTGACCTGCCTCCTTTTTGAAATTCTGCACAGTCGCTGTCATTAGGGTGGGCGGTGCGTGCGAAGTGTGATTCCATAGACAATCTTCAGATCTTCAATAGAATGATGCGGAAAGCGGCACATGCTCAAATCGAGATTATGGCTGAATGAAGACAACATTGAGCTGAGATTCCGATCTGCGCATGTGCCGTTCCTGCCACAATTTTATTGAAGACCTGAAGGCTGTGGAACCACATGTGCAGCCCACTCCTATGACGGCGGTGCAGAATTTTAAACGCAGGTCACTGAGTAATAGTGACCTGTAAAAGAATCACAGGAGGCTGTCATGGGGCAAAGGAGCAGAAAATACCCTATATTATTGTAACAACCCTGCTGGCATCCCTTCATGGCCTCCCATTCCCCACATACCTACTTGCTCACTGCTCCAGGTCATGCTGTGATTTGTGTCTGCTGCCAGCTCCGGGCTCTGTGCCTCTTGCTTTCTGTCTGCTCTCTGCATGTCTCATGGCTGTGTACATAGGGGCGGTGCCAGAACTCTCTGGTTCTTATGGAGTCAGGGTGCACCTCACTGACCAATTACCATTAGCCCTCTAGTATTTAGGGCAGCTCCACCCTGTGGATCTGGCCTGTGCAATGTGTTAACTCAGTATCTTGCTGCTGAGCTGCCAGGTCTTGCTTTGTGTTCCTCCATCTTGGAGGCCACACTCCTAGCCTTGCCTTGTACCTGTTTGTCCGCCCTCCAGGAGGCAGAATATCCTAGTCTCTGTGCTATTGCTTCTGACCTTATCTTGTACCTGTTTGTCCTCCCTCCAGGAGGCAGAATATCCTGGTCCCTGTGTCTTTGTCCCTGTACCTTGTCTCGTGTCATTGCCTTGTCTGAATTCTGTCCTACCTCTGTCTCCTAGCCTCCTTGTCTATGGTTTCTTCCCTGCTGTGTCTTTCCTTGTGGTCTCTCTGTATCTCTCTGTGCCTCTTGTCCGCACTCCTGTGGTTCTGCTCTGCTTTGCTCCTGCTGCTGCAGTGATCTCTTGCTGCAGCTCCTCTCCGCTTATCTTGCGGTTCCGCTCTGCTTCGCTCCTGCCGCTGCAGCGACCTCTTGCTGCAGCTCCTCTCCACATATCTTCCGGTTTCGCTCTGCTTCGCTCCTGCTGCTGCAGTGATCTCTTGCTGCAGCTCCTCTCCACATATCTTGCGGTTTCGCTTTGCTTCGCTCCTGCTGCTGCAGTGATCTCTTGCTGCAGCTCCTCTCCGCATATCTTGCGGTTTCGCTTTGCTTCGCTCCTGCTGCTGCAGTGATCTCTTGCTGCAGCTCCTCTCCGCATATCTTGCGGTTTCACTCTGCCTTGCTCCTGCCTCTGCAGTATCTCTTACTGCTCTACAGCCCTTCTCCACAGACTTGCGGTTCTCCTCCTGTGTGAACAGGTCCCTACCTGTTCTTCCATACACCATTTCTTCCAGTCAGTTCCAGTATCTACATTTGCTGTGTGTACAGGTCTCTCTACCTGTTTCTCCATACACTATTCCTTCCAGTCAGTTACAGTACCTGCATTTGCTGTGTGAATAGGGCACGCCAGCCCTGTGTCTCTTCCGTGCCTGCCTGCCCTGTGTCTCATCCGTGCCTGCCTGCCCTGTGTCTCATCTGTGCCTGCCTGCCCTGTTTCTCATCTGTGCCTGCCTGCCAGTGTCTCAGCTATTCCACCATCTCCCCAAGTGGGATCAGCAGCCACAGCCAGACATCACCCTGGAGTGGCATCTGGCAGCTGCTTGCCGCACAAGCCTGACCTCACCATCAGAGGCTCCAGTAAAGACCGAGGCAGCTGTCTTAGTCACGCTCCTTCCAGGGTAGTCTGGTTTGTGGCACAGTGGGGCCACAACCCCCTGGCTCACGTCCACCAGTCAGGGCATGAGCGTGACAGATATCATTTAAAGAAAACTTTAGAGGCTAAATAAACAACCAACATCAACCACCGATCAGATTCCTTCGCCGCAGTTATCAATTTAATCAGCATAACAGTGCCATTATGGCCATGCCTTCACTTTATACTGCTAAATTCTGCTGACAGATTCTCTTCAAAATGAAGATTTCATCTGTTTCCTTAGTGTGTTCACTTAAAGTAATTATACTTATTTAGATGATGTTAGTACTGTACTTGTTATACTAGTGATTTTTAGGTCATAATATTGATTCATTCTGTACCTCTGTACCACATTTAGAAGTCTTTATTCTTAGGTTTATCTTTTTTTTTTCTTTTTTAAAGACTCAGTGCCATATACAGTGAACTCTTCAGAATTTTCCATATTTCTTCTTTGACCTAAAACTACATCAGATTTTCTTGCAAGTCCTAAAAGTAGATAAAGTGAAGGAAATCAAACACATGCATCAATAATATCAAACTTTGTCTTTTTTTATTGAGAAAAATTATCCAAAATCACATGATTGTGAGTGTTAAAAGTATGTGAACCTTTGCCTTAAGTACAGGTGCTTCTCACAAAATTAGAATATCATCAAAACGTTAATTTATTTCAGTTCCTCAGTACAAAAAGTGAAACTCATATATTGTATAGAGTCATTACAAACTGAGTGATCTATTTCAAGTGTTTGTTTCTGTTAATGTTGATGATTATGGTTAACAGCCAATGAAAACCCAAAAGTCATTAACTCAGTAAATTAGAAGAATTAACAAAAAACACCTGCAAAGGCATCCTAAGTGTTTAAAAAGGTCCCTTAGTTCGTTTCAGTAGGCTCCACAATCATGGGGAAGACTGCTGACTTGACAGATGTCTAAAAGGCAGTCTGACACAGTCCACAAGGAGGGTAAACCACAAAAGGTCATTGCTAAAGAAGCTGACTGTTCACAGAGTGTTGTATCCAAGCATATTAATGTAAAGTTGAGTGAAAGGAAAAAGTGTGGTAGAAACAGGTGCACAAGCAACCGGGATAACCGCAGCCTTGAAAGGATTGTTAAGAAAAGGCCATCCAAAAATTTTGGGGAGATTCACAAGGAGTGGACTTCTGATCGAGTCATTGCTTCAAGAGCCACCACACACAGACATATCCATGACATGGGCTACAAGTGTCACATTCCTTGTGTCATGCCACTCATGACCAATAGACAACGCTAAAAGCATCTTACTTGGGCCAAGGAGAAAAAGAACTAGACTGTTGCTCAGTGGTCCAAGGTGTTGTTTTCATATGAAAGTAAATTTTGCATTTCATTTGGAAATCAAGGTCCCAGAGTCTGGAGAAAGAGAGGAACTGTATCTTACAGTTATTAGGTTCTTTAGAAGGACGTAGATATGGGGATTTATTCTGATGGAATATAGGCTGAACTGGATTAACAAATGTCTTTTTTTCGGCATTGCTAACTATATTACTATGGAGAGGCACACAATCCAAACTGCTTGATGTCTAGTGTGAAGTTTCCACAATCAGTGATGGTTTGGGGAGCCATGTCATCTGCTGGTGTAGGTCCACTGTGTTTTATCAAGACCAAAGTCAACTCAGCCGTCTACCAGGAAATTTTAGAGTATTTCATGCTTCCCTCTGCCGACAAGCGTTTTGGAGATGGAAATTTCATTCTCCAGTAGGACTTAGCACCTGTCCACACTGCCAAAAGTACCAATACCTGATTTAAAAACAACAGTATCACTGTGCTTGATTGGCCAGCAAACTCGCCTGTCCTTAATCTCATAGAGAATCTATGGGGTATTGTCAAGAGGAAGATGGCACCAGACTCAACAATGCAGACAAGCTGAAGGCTGCTATCAAAACAACCTGGGCTTCCATAACACCTCAGCAGTGCCACAGGCTGATCGCCTCCAAGCCATGCTGCATTGATGCAGTAATTGATGTAAAAGGAGCCATGACTAATTATTGAGTGCATTTACTGAACATACATTTCAGTAGGTCAACATTTCGGATTTTAAAATAATTTTTCAAACTGGTGTTATAAAGTATTCTAATTTACTGAGATATTGACTTTTGGGTTTTCATTGGCTGTAAGCCATAATCATGAACATTAACAGAAATAAACAGTTGATATAGATCACTCTGTTTATAATGACTATATAATATATGAGCTTCACTTTTTGTATTGAAGAACTGAAATAAATTAAATTTTTGTTGTTATTCTAATTTTGTGAGAATCAACTGTATCTAGAGTGAGCCATTGGTGCAGCAATAACTGCATCTCAACATTTCCTGTAATTGTTGATTATTTCTGAGCCTGTACATAGGCTAAGATGAATTTTAGTTCAGCAAGTAGCACCACTAATCAAACAACACCATGAAGACCAAGGAGATCTCCAAACAAGTCAGGAACAAAGCTGTAGAGATGTACAAGTCAACATTGGGTTATGTAATGCTCGCGCCCAGAATGGATGGCGCGAGCGAGGATTGTGGTCCCACTGTGCCACAAACAAGACTACCCTGGAGGGGCATGACTAAGCAGCTACCTTGATGTTCACTGGAGCCTCTAGTGGTGAGGTCAAGCTTGTGCTGCAGGTAGCTGCCAGGTACCACTCCAGGGCTGTGTCTGGCAGTAGCAGCTGATCCCACTGGGGGACAGAACACTAATGACAGGTGCGGGCAAGTACAGACGAGCACAACTGGCCCTCTGGTGGGCACAGCTGGCACTCTTGCAGGCAGGCACGGCTGCCACTTTGGCAGGCAGGTGGGCACGGCTGGCACTCTGGCAAGCAGGTGGTCACGGCTGGCTCTCTGGCAGGCAGGCGGGCACGGCTGGCACTCAGGCAGGCGGGCACGGCTGGTACTCAGGCAGGCAGGTGGGCACGGCTGGCACAGATCAGACTGGGGAAACGGACTGATTCGGGAGGGACAGGAACACAGGCAGGTACGAGTGGAATATAGGAACAGGTAGGAACCTGTTCAGACTGGAGGAACAGGAACTAATTCGGGAAGGACAGGTACTAGTGGAAAGTGGGAATAGGTAGGAACCTGTTCAGACTAGAGAGACAAAGAGCTGCAGTGTGCGGAGCAAGACCAGAGAGCAGAGCACAGCCGCAAGGTGCAGAGCGAGTGACGAGCTGAGCCGCAAGGTGCGGAGTGAGCGCAGAGCCACAGGGTGCGGAGCTAGAGCAGAGCAGAACTGCTGGGTGCGAATCGAGAGCAGAGCCGCAGGGTGCGGAGCGAGAGCAGAGCAGAATCGCATGTGCAGAGCGAGAGCAGAGCTGCACCGCAGGGTGTGGAGCGAGAGCAGAGTAGAGCTGCAGGGTCAGATAAGTACTTGCAGTAAGTACCAAGTGAACACCAGGGACACTAATGTTGTGCAGCGACAACCAGATAGGGACAGGTGCTGGTACGGGATCTGCAAGCAAAAGGAGTAGACACAAGGATAGACACAGCAGGGTAGGGAAGGCTACCAACAAGGATACAAACAAGTTCAGGAATAGGACTTAGTTCAGACAAGGTCAGACACGGGAACAAGTTCAGGACAAAGGATTCAGGCCTGGGTATACAGCCCCCAGGGTGAAGAAAATGAGACTCATACAATAAAGATACGAGCCTGGGTATGCAGTCCCCAGGGTGACAAAGAGACAGGACAAGACCTGGCAACTCAGTAGCAGACTGAGTTTGTTGCTCAGGCCTCTCCCTATGGGTGGAGATGCCTTAAGTACCTGATACCTTTTGGCAATAGCTGGGGACACATTAGGAGTCTGCACACTGTCTCTATAAGACTTAGGAAGTGCAGGCGCCACCGTAATAAGCATACAGCCAGGAAGTATGCACACAGCAAGCAGAGGACATGAGGTTCACAGCATGGAGCAGGCAGACGACAGAACTCACAGCATGGCCCAGAGTGGTGAGTAAGATGGTGTGTCAGCCTTATGAGAGAAGGGAAGCCATGCAGTGATGCCGGCAGGGACGTTACAGGTTATAAAAATTATCCCAATCTCTGATGATCCCTGAAGCACTATCAAATCCATTATAATCAAATGGAAAGAACATGGTACCACAACAAACTTGCCAAGAGAGGGCTGCCCACCCAAACTCTCAGCCAGGGCCACTAGGGCATTAATCAAAAAGGCGGCACAGAGATCAAAGATAACCATGAAAGTACGGCACCGTTCCCAAGCAGAGACTGGAGTATCTGCCCATACGACCACAAAAAGCCATACATCCCATAGATGTGGCCTTTGTAGAAGAGTAGGCAAAAAAAGCCTTTACTTACACACAATCGTTAGGCTTGTTTTGAGTTTGCCATATAGGAGACACTGAGACTTCTGTATGTACATCACATGGGATATGATGAGACTGCTGTATATACATCACATAGGAGACACCGAGGCTGATGTATATACATCACATAGTCACTAGGGCTGGTGTGTTTATATATCACATAGGAGACATTTGGACTAGTGTATTTACATCACATAGGAGACACAGGGGCTAGTGCATTTGTATCACATAGGAGACACTGAGATTGCTGTATGTACTTCACATAGGAGACTCGCTGGTGTGTATACAGTATATATGAGAGGAGACTCTGGGACTTGTGTATATACATTACATAAATACACTGAGACTAGTGTATACATCACAAAGAAGACACTGAGACTGCTGCATATACATCACATAGGAGACACTGAGATTGCTGCATAAACATCACATAGGAAACACTGAGGCTGAAGTATTTACATCACATAGGAGGCACTAAGGTCGCTGCATCATGTAGGAGATATTGAGATTACTGTATATACAGTTGTACTCAAAAGTTTACACACCCCAGCAGAACTTTTGCTTTCTTGGCCTTTTTTCAGAGAATATGAATGGTAACACCAAAACTTTTTCTCCACTCATGGTTAATTGTTGGTTGAAGCCATTTATTGTCAAACTACTGTGTTTTCTCTTTTTAAATCATAATTTCAATCCAAAACATCCAAATGACCCTTATCAAAAGTTTACATACCCTGATGATTTTAACCTGATAACATGCACAGAAGTTGGCACAAATGGGTTTGATGGCTACTAAAGGTAACATCCTCACCTGTGACCTGTGACAAATGCCAGGAAAATTGTTCAGGATGCAAAGAAATACAAATAACATCAGCTGAAATACTAGACTCTCTGAAATCTAGCGGTGTAGCTGTTTTAAGATGCGCAATAAAGAGGCACTTGAAGAAAAATGGGCTGCATGGTCGAGTTGCTATAAAAAAAGCCAAATAACCCTGATTAAAAGTTCGCATACCCCATTTCTTAATACCGTGTATTGCCTACTCTAACATCAATGACAGCTTGAAGTCTTTTGTGGTAGTTGTGGATGAGGTTCTTTATTTTCTCTAATGGTAAAGCTTCCCATTCTTCTTGGCATAAAGCCTCCAGTTCCTGTAAATTCCTGTGTGCTTGAGATCTTCCCAGAGTGGTTCAATGATATTGAGGTCAGGAGACTGAGATGGCCACTCCAAAACCTTCACTTTGTTCTGCTGTAGCCAATAACAGGTCGACTTGGCCTTGTGTTTTGGATCGTTGTCATGTGGGAACATCCAGGTACGTCCTATGCGCAGCTTCCAGGCTGATGATTGCATATTTGCCTCCAGTATTTGCTGATAACGTGCTGCATTCATCTTTCCTTCAACTTTGAACAAGTTTCCTGTGCCTTTGTAGCTCACATCCCCAAAACATCAGCGATTCACCTCCATGCTTTACAGTAGGAATGGTGTTTCTTTCATCATAGGTCTTGTTGACCTCTCTCTAAATGTAATGTTGAGGCTAAGTGCACACGATCAGGAATAATTGCGTTTTTTTCGCGGTTTTTCCGCGGTTAAACCGCGAAAAAAACGCAAGCATTAAGCATTCTATACTTGTTAATTGATTGCGCATGTTTTGTACACATGTTGCGGTATTTTCCGCGAAAAAAACGCTTCGCGGAAAATCTAGCAACATGTTCATTAATTTAGCGTAACCGCGGTGATTCCGCCGCCATAGGAATGCATTGAACCGCTTACTTTCCGCATGTGGCTATGCCCACTATGCGCAATGTAAGCGGTTCATGTGCGGATGGTACCCAGGGTCTGGAGCAGAGGAGACTCTCCTCCAGGCCCTGGGTACCATATCCCTGGTAAAACAATAATTAAAATAAAAAATAATGATATTTCTCACCTTCCGGCGTCCCACACAGCTTTCCCGCCTTCAGCGACGCTCCCGGCAACTTCCGGTCCCAAGAGTCCTTTGCGAGAATCACCCAGATGGCATAGCGGTCTCGCGAGATGCTACGTCATCGGTGTGATTTGTCGCAATGCATCCTTGGGACCGCGAGCTGCCGGGAGCGTCGCTGAGAGGCGGAAGGCTGCAGGGGACGCCGGAAGGTGAGAATATCATTATTTATTATTTTTTTTATTATTTTTACATTAGATCTTTTTACTATTGATGCGGCATAGGCGGCATCAATAGTAAAAAGTTGGTCACACGTGTCAAACACTATGTGTGACTCGTGTGACCAACCTGTCAATCAGTTTTCCAAGCGATGCTACAGATCGCTAGGAAAACGCTAGCATTCTGCAAGCTAATTACGCTTGCAAAACGCTATTATTCTGGCGGGAATCAGCATACAAAAAACGTGCGTATTTCCTGCGGGAGAAGTGCGGGATTGCCGCGGAAATTTCCGCGGCAATTCCGCAACGTGTGAACTTAACCTTAGGCTAAGTGCACACGATCAGGAATAATTGCGTTTTTTTCGCGGTTTTTCCGCGGTTTTCCGCGGTAAAAACGCGATAAAAACGCAAGCATTAAGCATCCTATACATGTTAATTGATTCCGCATGTTTTGGCCACATGTTGCGTTTTTTTCCGCGAAAAAAACGCTTCGCGGAAAAAATAGCAACATGTTCATTAATTTAGCGTAATCGCGGTGATTCCGCCGCCATAGGAATGCATTGAACCGCTTACTTTCCGCATGTGGCTATGCCCACCATGCGCAATGTAAGCGGTTCATGTGCGATGGTACCCAGGGTCTGGAGGAGAGGAGACTCTCCTCCAGGCCCTGGGTACCATATCCCTGGTAAAACAATAATTAAAATAAAAAATAATGATATTCTCACCTTCCGGCGGCCCCCGCAGCCTTCCCGCGGCCCCCGCAGCCTTCCCGCCTTCAGCGACGCTCCCGGCAACTTCCGGTCCCAAGAGTCCTTTGCGAGATCACCCAGATGGCGTAGCGGTCTCGCGAGATGCTACGTCATCGGTGTGATTTGTCGCAAAGCACTCCTGGGACCGGGAGTTGCCGGGAGCGTCGCTGAAGGCGGGAAGGCTGCGGGGGCCGCCGGAAGGTGAGAATATCATTATTTATTATTTTTTTTATTATTTTTACATTAGATCTTTTTACTATTGATGCGGCATAGGCGGCATCAATAGTAAAAAGTTGGTCACACGTGTCAAACACTATGTTTGACTCGTGTGACCAACCTGTCAATCAGTTTTCCAAGCGATGCTACAGATCGCTAGGAAAACGCTAGCATTCTGCAAGCTAAATACGCTTGCAAAACGCTATTATTCTGGCGGGAATCAGCATAAAAAAAACGTGCGTATTTCCTGCGGGAGAAGTGCGGGATTGCCGCGGAAATTTCCGCGGCAATTCCGCAACGTGTGAACTTAGCCTTATAGTTGTGGCCAAAAAGTTCAATTTTGGTCTTATCACTCCAAATTACCTTGTTACAGAAGTTTTGAGGCTTGTCTCTGTGCTGTTTTGCATATTATGAGCGATATACTTTGTGGCATTTGCGCAGTAATGACTTTCTTCTGGCGACTCGACCATGCATCCCATTTTTCTTCAAGTGCCTCCTTATTGTGCATCTTGAAACAGCCACATCACTTGTTTTCAGAGAGTTCAGTATTTCATCTGATGTTATTTGGGGGTTATTCTTTTCAACACAAACAATTTTCCTGGCATTTGTTGCAGGTCACAAGTGAGAATGTTACCTTTGGTAGCCATTCAAACCTATTTGTGTCCACTTCTGTGCATGTTATCAGGCCAAAATCACCAGGGTATGTAAACTTTTGATCAGGGTCATTTGGATGTTTTTAGTTGTCATTATGATTTAAAAACAGAAAACACAGTAGTTTGACAATAAATGACTTCACCCAACCACTAACCATGAGTGGAGAAATAGTTTTGGTGTTATCATTCATATTCTCTGAAAAAAGGCCAAGAAAGCAAAAATTCTGCCGGGGCATGTAAACTTTTAAGCACAACTGTATAGATTTGTGCTTCCCTGGTTAGATGTGTGTCTTCTGCTCCTAAAATTTTGAGTACAATTTACATCACATGAGACATAGGGACTTATGTATATATATCACATAGGAGACTGTGGGACTGGTATATATACATCACATAGGGGACACTGAGCCTGGTGTATATACATTATATAGAAGACACAAAACAACACCAGACCCACTGCCTCCCATGTGTTATATATACACCAATCCCTATCACATAGGATACACTAGGGCTGGTGTACATACATCACAAAGGATACAAAGGCTGCTGTATTCATTATATAGAAGACACAGTGAATGCTTCCATCATTGTAGATACGACAGTGCAGGGTCACTTACTTCACGCACAAAGAACATCTTGACACTGGCCCTGGCTAGCATCAGGACCTAATGGTTTGTTGCGTGTGCCGCAGCGAATGTTACGTGTGCGTACTCATGGTCACGGGAGGAATTAAAGGGCCAGTGGCCCAAGCACAGCGATCTCCAGGAACTGATGTTGCAGCTACAGTGGGTATGGAAAGTATTCAGACACCTTTAAATTTTAAACTCTTTGTTTCATTGCAGCCATTTGGTAAATTAAAAAAAGTTCATTTTTTTCTCATAAATGTACACTCTGCACCCCATTTTGACTGAAGAAAAACAGAAATGTAGACATTTTTGCAAATTTATTAAAAAAGAAAAACTAAAATATCACATGGTCATAAGTATTCAGACCCTTTGCACAGACACTCATATATGTCACATGCATTTCCTTGTGATCCTCATTGAGATGGTTCTACTCCTTCATTGCAGTCCAGCTGTGTTTAATTAATATTAATTAATATTAACTGATATGACTTGATTTGTAAAGGCACACACCTGTCTATATAAGACCTCACAGCTCACAGTGCATGTCAGACCAAATGAGAATTATGAGGTCAAAAGGAACTGACCAAGGAGCACAGAGACAGAATTGTGGCAAAACAGAGATCTGGCCAAGGTTACAAAAGAATTTCTGCAGTACTCAAGGTTCCTAAGAGCACAGTGGCCTCCATAATCCTTAAATGGAAGAAGCTTGGGACCACCAGAAGTCTTCCTAGACCTGGCCATCCAGCCAAACTGAGCAATCGTGTGTGAAGAGCCTTGTTGAGAGAAGTAAAGAAGAACCCCAAGATCACTGTGGCTGAGCTCCACAGATGCAGTATGGAGATGGAAGAAAGTTCTACAAAGTCAACTATCACTGCAGCCTTCCAGCAGTCGGCCTTTATGGCAGAGTGGCCCGACGAAAGCCTCTGCTCAGTGCAAGACATATGAAAGCCCGCATAGAGTTTGCTAAAACACACATGAAGGACACCCAGACTGTGAGAAATAAGATTCTCTGGTCTGATGAGATGAAGATAGAACTTTTTGGTGATAATTCTAAGCGGAATGTGTGGAGAAAACCAGGCACTGCTCATCACCTGCCCAATACAATCCCAACAGTGAAACATGGTGGTGGCAGTATCATGCTATGGGGGTGTTTTCAGCTACAGGGACAGGACAACTGGTTGCAATTGAGGGAAACATGAAAGCAGCTAATTACAGAGATATCCTGTGTGAAAACCTCTTCCAGAGTGCTCTGGACCTCAGACTTGGCCGAAGGTTCACCTTCCAACAAGACAATGACGCTAAGCACACAACTAAAATAACAAAGGAGTGGCTTCAGAACAGCTCTGTGACCATTCTTGACTGGCTCAGCCGGAGCCCTGACCTAAACCCAATTGAGTATCTCTGGAGACGCCTGAAAATGGCTGTCCACCAACGTTCACCATTCAACCTGACGGAACTGGAGAGGATCTGCAAGGAAGAATGGCAGAGGATCCCCAAATCCAAGTTTGAAAAACTTGTTGCATCTCTCCCAAGAAGTCTCATGGCTGTACTAGCTCAAAAGGGTGCTTCTACTCAATACTGAGCAGAGTCTGAATACTTATGACCATGTGATATTTCAGTTTTTAATTTTTAATAAATTTGCAAAAATTTCTACATTTCTGTTTTTTTCAGTCAAGATGGGGTACAGAGTGTACATTAATGAGAAAAAAATTAACTTTTTTGAATTTACCAAATGGCTGCAATGAAACAAAGAGTGAAAAATTTAAAGGGGTCTGAATACTTTCCGTACCCACTGTATATTGAAAATTTCCCAGAAAAATAGATAGGAATGCCAGACACATATATATTGACAGCAATAGGGTGTCAGGACCTCAATCTCGACAGATGCAGGTCACAGTGTTGGGATCTGCAAGTTTCTCTGGAAAAATTGGACAGAATACTTGGATGGTAACCCAAATTTGCAAAGAATGAAGTCTGTTTATTTTAATCATTTTTAGAATTGTATAAAAACTGTGCAATAGGAAGTAAATCAGTCCAGTCATCCTAAATATGGCAAATGTAGCATCGGAGATAGTGCGACAAGGTTTGGTTTGTGCTTTCAGTCTGACCATTAGATTGGGGATAAAATGCAGAGGATAAGCTGACATCAATATCCAATGCTATTTAAAAATTCTTTCAGAATCTTGATGTAAGTTGTACCCCACGATAAGAAACAACGTCATCTGGGACTCCATGAAGACAAAGCACATTCTGAATTACGAGATCGGCAGTCTCCTTAGCCAATTGTACTGCTTTGGTGAGTGTGTCAACCACGACTAAGATGCAATTCTTCCCCTTTGAAACTGGTAGAATCAACAATAAAGTCCACAGATATAGAACCCCAGGGGCGAAATGGAATTGACAGAGGCTGCAATAGTCCAATTGGTGACAATCAGTGAGTTTTATACATGGCTCATGTCCTATAGTAAAAAACTTATTTTTTTTTACATTTTTCTTTTAATAGGGCCACCAAAATAAGGGAGACAAAAACTCTTTTGTTTTCTGAATTCAGTTTAAATATATTCAGTCTCGCAGTTTTCAGGAGCATTGATGCAATAATTATCAGTCTATACTGACGCATTGGGTTCTGTGTCCTCGTCAGAGTATACATCCGAATTCCCCCTCAAAACGGGATCCGGACACATGTGCTGACACAGAGTCATAGACTGTAATGGTGACGGTAGTGCGAATGTGAGCTGTGTATGCCTACAGGAAGCAGACACTCAGACGCAGTCTACTACGTCTGAATGTCCACTTTATGTAGGCATACAATCCAAAAAGTGATGCACGGCAGAGCGCACTTTCTCTCTGCTGTCACCATAACAGTCTATGGCCCTGTCAGCGTATGCGTCCAGACCCTGTTTTGCAAGGGATTTCGAACATATGCCCCGACGGGGACACAGAACGCAATGTGAAAACACCCTAAGAGATATATCATCTGGCGGATGCAGAAGAATTGGGTGAGTCTCATATGATTCTCGAATAACTTCAAGATGTCTTTGTTAAGGATCACACTTGGCAGATCTGACAAATTCAAGGTTGAGATGGTTAGTTAAAACAACAATTTGTTGAGCTACTTGAGCTCTTTGTTCCTCTTATCATAGTTTCTTTCTGACACAGTCAAAAAATAATTACAAGGCTGTAACACATATTTTATTCGCATTCTTTGCGATAGAATGGCCCCAGCTGCTCCATGTGAAGCATCCACTTCCACAATAAACGCATGTTGAGGATTGTGATGAATCAGTATAGGAGCTATAGTGAACTTCGTCTTCAGGTAAGAAAAATCATCTGGTGGTTGAAAAGAGGAAGCAAACGGTATGCCTTTCTTTGTTAATTGGACGATTCTTGTAATTATACCTGAAAATGTTTATTAAAATGCCTGTAAAAATTAGCAAAGCCCACAAAAACTTTGGCCCTCTTTCATATTTTTTGGGGTTGGTCAGTCAATGATAGAGTTAATCTTGCTAGAGTCCATTTGTAACACTTGAATGCAGATTCTATAGCCCAAGAACTGGATCTCTGTTTGATGGATTTCACATTTCTACAGCTTGATATAGAGATGATAGATTCACAGACGCTCCAACACAGTTTTCACATGATTCTGATTTTCTTTTGCAGAATTAGGAAAGATTAGTATATCATCCAGACAAATAACTACAAATTAATCGAGAAAACTTCAGAAAATGTCATTAACGAAATTCTGAAATGTTGCAGGAGCATTGTACAGTCCAAATGACATGACTAATTGCTCATAATGATCTAAATGCCGTATTCCATTCATCACCTGGTCTAACATGAACCAAGCTGTATGTCATATAATTATTCTGATATTCTATGGAGACCGGTGACGTGGATCAGAGAGAAGACCAAAACACGATATATCAAGACTTAATAGAGTATATTGTAGGAAAACAGGCTTCGGTAAACAGGTGAAAAGCAAAGAGAGGCTCTAAGAATCAAGCAGTAGACAAATGCAGACTCAGGAATATAAGGGTGTTGTCAGTACAGACCAATGATGAAAGTTCAAGCCCGGGAATGCAGGATCCATAGGTCCAGACCCCGGACTGGGCCCCTAGCGGAGAGCAGGCCGCAGCGGAGGTGGGTGCAGAGCAGTTCCGGAGAAATAGAGTCTTTCAGGTAGGAGACAGACTGGTAGCAAACGGGGTATCCCGATGAACAGAAGAGACAGGCAAGATACAAGTCCTTCTAGCTTGGCAGCAGGTGAAGTACGAGATACACAAGCAAGGTATAGTGTGCATAGTCCCTTCATATATGCAGCAGACAGGAAACAAGGAATATCAGACAAGAAACAAGATGGCTCCCGTGAAGCCACTAACTCCATCTTAGATAAGGCTAGGGTAACAACTTTTTACAGTAATTTTGTTTAATTCTCTGAAATTAATGCAATGTCTAAAGGAGCTATCTTTCTTTTTGACAAAAAATATAGGCACACTTGCTGGTGAGGAGAACAAACGAATAAATCCTTTGGCTAAATTGTCATCAGTGTATTCTTTGTGGGATTTTAATTCCTCCTCTGACACTGATTAAACGTTTCCAAAGGGTGTAGCTGTACCAGGCAAAAGATCAATTTTATGAAGTCGAGATTGACAATTGATGAGAAAATGGTAGGACTTGCCACAATAGAAACACTGATTTTCCTGAAGTCTCCTTGCTTTCTTCTCGGCACTTTCACATTTTCATTGGCTGTCAGCCTGCATGGGTTCTGCTTCAGATATGTGAAGACTTTTTATTTCAAAAGTCTCTGGGACTGGTGGTTGGAGCAGGTCAATAATGTTTACTATTGTGGTACCAGGTTGAATTCTACTTCTCCAAGTCTTTTCTCTGATTCTTGGGTGTCAATTTGAATACAATGGTGAATAAAGTCATCAAGGTATGTGTGCTCATCGGCCTGGGCTAGTTTATGTCTAAGAGCACTGAAGAGTCTGTTTTTAAAAAATATATAATTTTGCAGCATTATTCCATTCAATACACTATGTAACGCAATTTTTGTCTTAAGCTTTTAAGTGCTATATTCCAGTTACTCATGCCTAAATAGTCAAGAATAACTAATGAGTTATAGACTTTGCTTTTGTGACCAGGACAATGAAATATTCAGTTTTACATATTTGCATAGGGAAATAGAAATTGTTCATCATTTCTTTTTTTGATACAGTTACAAAAACATTGTATATGCATTTAATATTGGCCAAGATGAGCAAGAGTGGCATAGAAGTGAGTAGCTTTTGTCGATTTACGATTATACTGCAAATCACTTTCACGAATCAACCCCCAAATATAGTCTCTCATTGTGTTCCCGTTATACTGTCCTTGGTAGCGTCGTTCAAAGTCCGTTATATCCTGATGAAAGCGCTCGCCTTGCTCTTCTGAGTAAGCTCCCATATTTTCCTTGAATTTGTCAAGTCGAGCATCCAAGATATGTACTTTGAGAGACATCCTACATCCCATTTTTCCAAAGTTCTTTATCAGAGTCTGAACCAGTTGCACATATCTCTCATCCTTGTGATTGCCCAGGAAACCATGCACCACTGCAGCAAAGCTGCTCCAAGCTACTTTCTCTTTTCTAGTCAGCTTCTTTACATATTCTTCGTTGTCTAGAATCTGCTTGATTTGTGGTCCGACGAAGATACCAGCTTTTACCTTTGCCTCAGACAGCTTAGGAAAGAGATCTTGTAGGTACTTGAAGGCTGCTGATTCTTTTGTCGAGAGCTGTGACAAACTGTTTTATCAGGCCTAACTTGATGTGCAGGGGTGGCATAAGCACTTTCTGTGGGTCCACCATTGGCTCCCACTTCACGTTATTATTTCCCACAGAAAACTTGGTCCTCTGTGGCCAGTTCCGCCTGTGATATTTCTGATTGGTGTCCCTGCTGTCCCAAAAGCAAAGAAAACAAGGAAACTTTGTAAAACCGCCGTGGAGGCTCATCAGAAATGCCACCATTTTGAAGTCTCCAATGACATCTCAGCCATAATCCTCGTACTTCAAGACACATAACAGCAGCTTGACATTGGTGTCCTCTTTGAGGTGAACCGAGTGCGCCACAGGCAGAAACGGGTACTTGTTCCCATTTTGCAGCAGCACAGCTTTGAGGCTCCTGGATGAACTATCTATGAATAGGCGCCACTCTCTCGAGTTGCACGTGATTCCTATAGCTTCGAATAGACCCGTCACATTGTTGCAGAAGCATAGTCCCATCTTGCTGACTGAAGAATCTTGATGACGCTTTCTCTGCTCAGCTATTTTGACACTTTCGTCTAAGAAGTTCCACAGTTTGAGCCTGGACGTGAGAAGCTCAGCTTTTGACTTGGTGAGACCGAGGTCTCTGATGAGATCATGAAGTTCTTTTTGGTTAGGGTAGTAAGGTGTTCTTTCTTTTTCAAAACTGTATTCTGGATCTGCATTGTCTTCCTCATTCTCAGAGTGCCTACATTCTCCTGAAGATGGCTGAACTCGTTCTGGAGGAATGGGTACGGGCAGCTCGTGGCAGTGTGAAACTGGAGGAATTGAGGAAGGAATGTATGGATAGGTGATAGGACGATAGGATGCGCATGCTTGCCAGTTCGACGTTTGGATGGGGCCACCATACAGAAGTAACAGTTGTTGACGTGGTCAGTAGGCACTCGCCAAATTCATGGGATAGCGAACTTCATTGCCCTTTTTTCTCCTCTGTACCAGCCTGTAAGGTATTAAACATAAGAATAAAATATATAAGTGTATTGAACTGTATGATATACAATTATACATGTTCTTCTATAGCAGCAAAAAATGTTGCACTTATTTTAACAACAGTTCTTTTAAGCTGTGATGAGGAATTTAAAAATTTAAAATCTTGATATCTTAGCTATCAACAATTGTTCACCTTACCCTCAAGAATTCTCTTGCAGTATTCACATGTGAAATGAGGCTCCCATGGTTTGTCTTGATCCCCTACAGACGTGCCGAAGTAGACTCTCTAGGCCTCACACATCTTAGAAGATGCCGCTACGTTGTATATTTTAGTTCGTGTTTTTATAAATTCGCCACAAATGTAGCAAAATGCATCCACCAGATGCTTACCATTACCACCTCTTCGATCCTGTATTTATACTACTTTATCGACAGTTCTCGCATTTCCGGAAGCTTTTCGCGGTCTACACAACGTTGCACGTTTTGCTAATGTTCAAGAAATCATAGATTTCAAATTATCAATGTCCTAACCACAAAAGCAAACTTTCTTGGGAATTTGTGCCATTTTCTTTTCACTTTAGTCATAAGTGATTGGGAAAACACCATTGTTACCCAAGGACAAACAAAAAAATAAAATTTGTTACATAGTGATATCAATCACCCACCATTTGAATTCTGTGGCAAATTTCACAATAGATCGCTTATCCTGATCTAGAGATATCAATGTAGCTGACGCTGTTGCACAACGATTAGGGTCATCAAATATCTGGCTACTGGATGCTAGGAACACCTCCAAGTCATCAAGCTTAGCATTGTTAGTTTCAATAAGGGGACTGGTCCAGGCCAATGCTTTATGTGTCAATAGCATAATGATACACAGCTCTTTTGATTCATCAGTAAGGAAGGGAACCGGGTGTGCACCGGAGTATAATCTGCACTTTGTCATAAATTCACAATATTTGTCACGGTCTCCATTGAACCTGAAAGTTGGGAGTGGAAGGGGGGACAAGAAGCCTAAGCCATACCTTGATTTTGTAATTGAAGGATCTGCTCAGCCTCCTGATCAACAATGTTTTGCAGTTCATGTAGAGCTTGTCCAAAGACTTGAACACTATAGGATGTCTGTGTTTCAAATGTCGTGAATTTTTATTTAAATTTTTGCATGTCTGCAAAGATGTTAGTAAGCAAACAGTTCATTGTGTTTAAACAAACCTCCACACTTGTTCACTCGGCGGACTCCATACAAAGGCTTAAATATCCTGTTACGATACTAGTGGATCAACTATAATCTGATGGCTGGAGGAGCATGAGCAGGGTACAGCAAGTGGTGGTAAGTTTGTAAATGTAGCAAAGGGAGTTACTACATTTGGGAGATTAATTAGAACATTCTGGGTAAGACAGTTTAGGAGCTGGAGACTGAAACTAGATTACTGCTAGACACAATACTCAAGCAGTGAATGAATGTTCCTTGTGGCTTTAGTAGGCCCAAACAGGAAACAAGATTGCTTTCACAGGTTCAATATTGGAAAAGGACAATTGCAGAAATACAATAACTGCCTCCAGTTGTAAGTAGTGGAAGTGCAGCACAATTTAGCTAAGTGAATAACAGCAGCCATTAGTAGTCAAACCGCAGAAGGTCATCAGATTCCTGACAATGTGTCTCTAAGGCAGGGGTGGGAAACCTTTTTTTCTGTCAGGGGCCATTTGGATATTCATGCTATCGTTTGGGGCCATACAAAATCAACTTGAACCTTATCCTGTATATGTGACGGTTGGATCTGCTTCTCTTTGGTACGACTTGTGGAAATCTATACATCACATAGGAGATACTAGAGAATTTATACTTCACAGGAGATGCTGAGGTATTTATACATTGCAGGAGAAACTAGGGTATTTATATATCACAGGAGACATTGGGGGCATATACATCACAGGAGACTTTGGGGCATATACATCACAGAAGAGGCTGGTGGCATATGTTCAAGAAAAAAAATAACAAAATCAGCTTACCCTTGAAGATAAATCTGAGAAGAAGCACAAGATCACATTGATGCTGAACGTCAGGTAAATATACAAGAAAAAATGGATCCTGCTTCAAATAGAAATTCAAAAAAGTAAAAGTTTAATTCAATAATTAAAAATATAAAGCCAACACTGTGATGCACCTGGACATAGTTACAGTTTTTATTTTTTATTTTATCTTTTTCTTTCTAGATTCTTTTAATTTTTTTTCTCTTCTGAATAAAAAAAAGTTTGCAAAAACATTCCCACATGGTGGCCCAAACAAATTTGTACGCCCTGCAATATTTGGCACAAATCTGCCCTTCATCATTTTCCAACTGGACCCCTGTAGACGCAGTAGAAATTAAGATGTTTTGGGGTATTGGAGTGTTGATGTATTAAACAACACTCCAGTGTTCTGCATGGCTATGACCCGTAAACAATTTGAGGCAATCCAAAAATGTTTGCATTGCAGTGATAATGCACAGTTTCCTCCTTGAGATGACCCCAACTTTGATCGTCTTTTCAAAGTTCGGCCGGTCATTGATCACTCCAGCAACAAATGTTCTGAGGTGTACGCTCCCAAAGGGACATCTGCGTGGATAAGTCCCTAATACATTTCAAGGGGAGGCTCAAATTATGGCAATACCTGCTTAGTAAGAGGGCCTGGTACAGAATTTAACTCTACAAACTGTGTGAGAGTACATCGGAGTACACCCACAAGTTTAGGGTTTATAAAGGGAAGGACACCTGGATTCAACCCCATGAGTGCCCCCCTGTCCTGGGAGTGAGAAAATTGTGTGTGATTTCGTGCGCCCATTGCTGGATCAAGTTTATCACCTGTACGTAGATAACTTTTATACTAGCATCCCCCTTTTCAAGTCCCTCTCTGTGTGAGCTACTGCAGCATGTGGAACTGTCTGCAAAAAGAGTCCTTACTAGGACGCTAATTGGGCAGCTGGTCAGAAAGGGTGAGAGCAGATCCCAGTGTGCTGGTGGTCAAGTACAAGGACAAGAGGGATGTTCTTTTCTTGACCACCATACAGTTGGATGGCAACTATCACGTAGTCATCAAGGCACTAATCTTTGGAGATCAGGAATGAACGGATCCCAGTACTTCCAGAACTGAAGGTGCTCATATCATACCTGACCAAAAGGTGCTTAGACCATACCAGCCTGAACATGACTTATGAATCCTACATCTGCCCCGAAAAACCTGGCCTGTGTGTAAAAGAATGCTTCAAACTGTACCACACATCCATTGGCTACTAAATTCATTTCTGACTTACACATGTATGCCAGTGTGAAGAGTACACTGTGCAACTCACGTATGCCAACCTGATGCACTCTACACTACTCACGTATGCCAACCTTATGCACTGTACACAACTTACGTATACCACTACATTATAAAATTCACATACCAGGAAACAGTAGATCAGTTCCAAAATAGGGTCACTTATGGGGGATTTACACTGTTTAAGCACATTAGGGGCTCTCCAAATGTGACATGGCGTCCGCTCTCGATTCCAACCAATTTTACGTTCAAAAAGTCAAACGGTGCTCCGTCCCTTCTGATCCCTGCCGTGCACACAAACAGTGGTTTTCTCCCACACATGGGTATCTGCGTACTCAGGAAAAATTGCACAACAATATTTGGGTACATTTTCTCCTGTTACCCTTGTGAAAATAAAAATATAGGGCTAAAAGATCTTTTTTGTGGAAAAAATGTGATTTTTTTTTTTTATTTTCACGGCTTTACATTATAAATTCCTGTGAAGCATGTGGGGGTTAGAGGTGCTCTCCACACATCTACATAAGTTTCTTGAGGAGTCTAGTTTCCAAAATGGGGACACTTGTGGGGGGTTCCCACTGTTTAGGCACATAAGCGGCTCCGCTATCCCAGACAATTTTTGACTCCAAAAGTCTAAAAGCATTCTTATTCTTCTGAGCCCTGCTGTTTGCCAAAACAGTAGTTTTCCACCGCATATGGGTATCTGCGTACTCAGAAGAAATAGCATAACAATATTTGGGGTACATTTTTTCCTGTTACCCTTGTGAAAATAAAAAATGTGGAGCTAAAAAATCATTTTTGTGAAAAAAATGAAATTTTTTATTTTCACAGCTCTACGTTATAAATTTCTGTGAAGCACCAGGGGGTTAGAGGCAGGGGTGGGATTCAGCCGGTTCTCCCCGGTTCGATGGAACCGGTTGTTCAAAAAGCAGCCGGTTCCCCGAACCGGGGAGAATGAGAGCGGCGATCCGGAACTATTTTGCACCTGAGAGTCGGCGGTTCCCTGTGCTGGCTGTCAAGCTGACAGCCGGCGCAGAGAAGCTGCTGCGTGCCGGCTCCCAGGGATCAATTGCATGGCGTCTATACAGAGCCAGTACAATTGAAGCTCTGACTGCGTGTCAGAGCGACGCAGCAGCGTGATAGTCATGTGATCACGCTGCTGCGTCACTGGCGGCGGCGGCAAGGTGGGGGAACGATGGTGGTAAGTGTGCTCCAATATGGAGCTGAAGATACCACCGAAGATGGGGGGGCATAATGTGTGAGTATGGGGGGGTGAATTTAGAGTGGGGATGGGGGGTTACTTTATGTGTGGGGGGATTTGGGGATGGGGGGCTATTTTATGTGTGGGGGCTGGGGATTTGGAGTGGGGATGGGGGACTATTTTATGTGTGGGGGGATTTGGAGTGGGGATGGGGGGCTGTTTTATGTGTGGGGGGATTTGGAGTGGGGATGGGGGGCTATTTTATGTGTGGGGGATTTGGAGTGGGGATGAGGGGCTATTTTATGTGTGGGGGGATTTGGAGTGGGGATGAGGGGCTATTTTATATGTGGGGGGATTTGGAGTGGGGATGGTGGGCTATTTTATGTGTGGGGGGATTTAGAGTGGGGATGAGGGGCTATTTTATGTGTGGAGGGATTTGGAGTGGGATGGGGGCTATTTTATGTGTGGGGGTATTTGGAGTGGGGATGAGGGGCTATTTTATGTGTGGGGGATTTGGAGTGGGGATGGGGGGCTATTTTATGTGTGGGGGGATTTGGAGTGGGGATGGGGGGCTATTTTATGTGTGGGGGGATTTGGAGTGGGGATGGGGGGCTATTTTATGTGTGGGGGGATTTGGAGTGGGGATGGGGGGCTATTTTATGTGTGGGGGCTGGGGATTTGGAGTGGGGATGGGGGTATTTAATATGTGTGGGGGGATTTGAGGGTACTGAAGAGTATGTATGTATGAGGAAACAGTATGGGGGATGGTTGCAGACAGTATGGGTGAACGGGTGAATGTATGTGGACACAGTATGGGGAGTCAGGGGTATGTGTGAGCAGACAGTATAGTGAGGGTGTAAATATATGAGGAGACAGTATGCTGAACAGGGGGGATGTGTGAGGAGGGAGGGGAATAGTGTGAGGTGACAGTATATTGCAGATATTTTTATTTAGGGGCATTATAATGACTCTTCTGTCTTTAAGGGCATCGTGCGGAGAGTTGGTGCAGAAGAGCGGAGAAGATGGAGGTCTGCAGAGACGGCTGTGGATGAAAAACTCATCATGGGATCTTGACAAGATGAAGAAAAGAAGAACGACTCCAGAGACAGCGTCATCTATAAGGTACCTGGATGTAAATATTATTTGTGAAATTGACTAATTCTCATGTCTTTATTTGTTAGGAGCATTAAAGGGGTTCTCCAGGTCTGTGTCACATAGAATGACTGCAGACTCAGCACAAACCTGGACAACCCCTTTAATGCTCCTAACATAAATAAAAACATGAGAATTAGTCAATTTCTGAATTCTCACAGTGCGCATTGCACGCTGTTGGGATTTTCTCGTGCCGGTGATTTACATACATGCGGTCACATGCTGACTAGACATGTGTGGCCTCACTCAATGAAAATGAATTGAGCGAGGCCGGGCACGTTTAGTCGGAATGTGGCCAGAAGTATATAAATCACATGCTTGTGCTGACATGACCGTGCACTCTTGACACCGGTAAGGGAGAATCCTAAAAGTGTGCAGAGCATTAGTTGTGAGAATTCAGAAGCTGCAATGTCAGGATTCAGCTCTGCAGGTTCCAGCAGTCGTCACATGGACACTTCACTCATGCCATTTTCATACTTATGGTCCTGTGACAACAAGCTTCTCCTCCTGCTTCTCTCAGTTTTTCACTGAACATTGAGAGCATTAGGGAGAGCAGCTCGTCGGTACATGACTAAGTGTGCAAATCGCATGTGTGCGGGGGGGAGGGCGCCGAAACAAATTCTTGCCCCGGGTGCCAGAAAGCCTAGATACGCCTCTGGCCGCAACACACCGCCAGCCCCAGCCCCCGCGGACTGATCTCTGCAGTGCGGCGATTGGGTAGCGGTGCGCCGCGGCCATCTTCAGTCACGAGGAGGAGCTGAAGAGAGAGGAGAGAGCAGAGGCTGCGAGGCAGAGCTGCCGAGTCTCTGAGGTACTGTGTGTGTGAGCAGCTAGCTGCCTGAGCTGCGGCGCTACCTGGGGCTGGCCTGGCCTGGAGACTATTTGGGCAGTATGTGCTAAGTTCTATTTGGGCAGTGAGTGTAGTATGTCACTGTATTATTTGGGGCTGGGCAGTGGGCCCTCAGCACTGTATGACAGTGTGAGCAGCTGCCTGAGCTGCGGCGCTGCCTGGGGCTGGCCTGGCCTGGAGACTATTTGGGCAGTATGTGCTATTTGGGCAGTATGTCACTGTATTATTTGGGCACTGTATGAGGTATTATATGAGCACTATGTGATGATATTATTTGGCCACTGTATTGTTTGAGCATTATGTGAGGGTATTATTTGGGCACTCTGTGACTGTATTATTTGGGCACTGTATTATTTAGGCACATTCAGTGCCAGGAGCCCTTCCTTCTTGCCTGCGGCTCCTTAGCTGCTGCAGAACCTCATTTTAAAGAGGGAAGGGAAGGAAAGTGGAGTGTTTTTTGTGAAGCTATGAGGGGCTGCCTTGCTGCTGCAGAACCTGTTTTTGCCTAAAACCTTTTATGTGGAAAAAATTAATCACACCTGGATCCTGCAGTTCCTCCAGGACTACAAGTCCCAGCAGAACGTGGGGAGCAGTGATGTAATCCTTCAGCCTCTGACTAGCTATACCTCCCCCTTCTTTAAAAAGAGGTTCTGCAGCTGCGGAGGGAACATATATGTATGAATCACAACCCAGCTGCTGCAGAACCTCTTGAGGGAATCCCATTCCGCAGGCTTCGGGGGTGTGGCTTCAAAATGGGTGTGGCTTAAAAGGGTGTGGTTTAAAATGGGTGTGGTTTACGACGCACAAACACAGAACCTGTTGTTAAAAATTTGAATCCCACCCCTGGTTAGAGGTGCTCACCACACATCCAAATAAGTTCCTTGAAGGTTCTAGTTTCCAAAATGGGGTCACTTGTGGGGGGTTTCCTCTGTTTAAGTACACCAGGAGCTCTCTAAAAGCAACATGTCCTCTCTTGATTTCAGCCTATTTTGCGTTCAAAAAATCAAACGGTGCTTTTTCCCTTCTGCACCCTGCCTTGTGCCCAAACAGTGGTTTTCCCCCAAATATGGGATATCGGTGTACTTAGGAGAAATTGCACAACAATATTTGGTGTCTAAAGTAAATTTGTATGAAGAAAAGTTGGATGTACATTTTTCCTTCCACATTGCTTCAGTTTCTGTGAAGCACCTGAAGAGTTAATAAACTTCATGAATATTGTTATGAGCACCTTGAGGGGTGCAGTGTTTACTTAACATTTGTGTCACTTTTGGGTATTTTCTGTCATTTAGACCACTCAAAGTCACTTCAAATGTGATATAGTCCCTAAAAAATGGTTTTGTAAATTTTGTTGGAAAAATTAGAAATCGCTGGTCAATTTTTAACTCTTCTAAATTCCTAACAAAAAAAATTATGTTTCAAAAATTGTGCTGATGTAAAGTAGACATGTGGGAAATGTTATTTATTAAATATTTTGCGTGACATACGGTAGCCCTCTGATTTAAGGACATAAAAATGAAAAGTTTGAAAATTGCAAAATTTCTACATTTTTGCCAAATTTCCACTTCTTTCTCAAATAAGCGCAAGTCATATCAAAGAAATTTTAGCACTATCATGAAGTACAATATGTCACAAAAAAACAATCTCAGAATCAGTGGGATGCATTGAAGCATTCCAGAGTTACAGTGGGTACGGAAAGTATTCAGACCACTAAATTTTTCACTCTTTGTTTCATTGCAGCCATTTGGTAAAATCAAAAAAGATCATTTCTTTTCTCATTAATGTACACTCTTCAAGTGATAACCACTGATCCACCATTGTCCCCTTGAGTTCCAGAATAAAATTCTGTTTGTAGCCAACGCTAGGGGGAGCTCACTGCATACATATTTATTTAGTTTTTTATTGTAAGTCAATGCGAGCTATATAAATACATATACATGCTCCTATGTTTCCCATATGTGACTCCGTTATAACTGGCAAGCGCACTACTGTATATACAATGGATAAAAGCTATATTCTGCAGTCCCGTCATCATCTGTTACTGTGGAAATAGTACAATCTCTATAGAAGCTGCTACTGTGATTTATGCCAAAATAAAAATAAATCCGCTACAGATATGCAGTGCTCAAAGGCTTTTAGTTGTCCGCTGCTCAGCCATAGTGTGAACTTTTCCTAAATCCTCTGACAGCATGTCTTGCCTAAACATGTCACGTTATGGTATGCTTTGCAATTGGCAAGAAGCTGAAAAGTCTGGCTATATTGACAGCACATGGGTCACACATTTCTCTTCTCAATCTGTATCATAAAATTTGTACATGTGACTTAATGCCAAGCTTTGCTTTCTTTATTAAAATCTTTATTTGACAAATATTTTTTCAGACTGTTAGGGAATATCCCAACAGGATTTGTGGTGCTGATTTTACCTTTTTTTCTTTTTATAGCCAGAGCCAGGTATGGCTGATGCACACAAACACAATAGCCAAATACCATAGTGAAGAGAACATTACAGTGTCAAAAACTGTTGTAAGTCATCACATGTGACAGAATTGCGCAAAAATGTCATTTTTTGATTGCTAATGATATGGATAGTGGATGTGTTCCATATGGATTGGGCATGGTCTATATGGTTAAGACATGTTTATTAAAGAGAAACTGTCATCATGATTTAACCTGTTAATGTAAAGATATGGCCATAATGGCCCTGTTTTATTGACACAATGGATACCTGTAGTGAAAAAATCTGCATCCTGGTTCTTGGTTTAATTCATGTTAGAAGTTTTGGTGCGATATCCTCTTCGTACACCAGGGCGGGACTGTGGGTAAGGTGTTCAGCTCTGCTGTGGCCCCTCCACTTTTGTATGAGCCTTCTTTTTTACATTTCGCGCCAACACCACCTCTGCCACTGGTGGCACTTGAACATGTATGTCAAAGCGTTCTCCATCAAAATGGCGCCGGAGGCAGCAGATGCTCAGATTAACCCTCGGTGGTCTCCAGCAAATGACTCCAGAGCGGCTCATGCTCAACTTAACCTTCCGGTCTCCAGCAAAATGGTGCAGCCGGCAGCGCATTTGCAGAACACTGGTTCCATTTTTCTGGAAAGCGCTGGAGATTAATCTGAGCATGCCCTGCTTCTAGTGCCATTTTGCTGGAAAATGCCAGGACTTGGTAGCAAGGGTGGCGCTAGCGCAAAATTTAAAGATGGAGGCTCATACAAATGCAGAGCCAAAAAACCTTACACACAGTCCCGCCCCGATGCACGAAGAAGCTATTGCACCAAATTTAAGTGTATGGATGTGAGGCCGTGCCCACTGGCCAGGAGTATGTACATACCCTCCCTTACCAGGTCAGAAACCGGCGAACCCCCATAGCGCACAGTGTGTGCTGGGGGGGATTCATAAGAGAAAAAGAGTATGGTAACAGTTTCCATCGGTTTCCATTTAAATGAAATATCTGGGACTGTGAGAAAAAAAATTATGTGCCTAAGCACTAACAAGCAGGCAGTTGCTACCTATTTGCCTGTTGTGCCCTGTGCTGTTCTTTGCCGGCACAGAGCGGTCACAGACCACTCCTGCCAGCGATTCAGCTGTATCTACTGACATTATGTCGACTGAGTAGTGGCTTCTTTTCCTCTCTGCTTTGTTGACAGAGTGGAACTTCTGTCATGTCATTCTGATTGACTAACTGGGGAGCTGACTGTCAATCAGAATTACGTCAAAAGTCAGCCCGTTCGACTGAACAGGATGGAAAATAAGTCGCAGCTCTGTTGAAGTGACATCAGCAGAGGAAGCTGAATCGCCAGCAGGAGTGTATGTGACCACTCTGTTCTGGCAAACAACGGTCCCAGGCACAAAAGGCAGGTAGGTAGCAACAACAGATAAGTATGTTTCTACAACTTTTTTTCTACTTATTGTAAGGTTTCCAACTCACTCAGCTGCGACAGAGGTAATCAGGACGCACTTTTATATCAAAAGTTCATGGTTTATTGCTTCATAAACCTCAAAGCACATATAGTACAAGTCTTCAGTACTTCAGCTCCTGCCTGGAGCCTCACTCCTCATAGACACAGAGTCCTCTCTGTATTGTCCCGCCAGGACACATACATGGAAGTCTGTTCACACTCACAGACTCCCACACACTCTCTCCACAGGTGCCAAGCACACTTCTTACATAGGTGTAACCCTGCCCACCTGTGAGGTCAGGATCACATGGTCAGGTCACCTGACCATGACCTCATCACAGGTCCTTCAGATACACATATTACATACAGTTTCATCCCGAGTATTTAGACACAAGCCCTTTGGGTGGGTTTGTAGGTGACTGGACCCGCCCAGCTCTCCTAGTCACCTAGAAGCCTCCCAATATATAGCCAAACTCTCAGCAGTATATCTGCTGAACAAAATATGCTCAGGCTTCCATCACAGGGCCACCCCACCTCTGTGATACATAACGTCCATCCATCACATGCCTCCATGCATATCCCGAGGGCCATACACAGTGCCCCCTAGCTGCATCAGGGGTCATTACACCACATACCTCCCCCCTCTGTTCAAACTTGTGGGGTTGAACACTTTTCCCCCGACCAGAGATCCATCTCGGTCGTCTCTGCCAGTCAAACCGTCTCTCCAAGTCGGACCCTGCTACTAATCTCTTTGGTAGGCGTCTGTCCTCCGACTCTGTCACATCTGTTGCTGACGAGGCCCCCTGTCAGACCACCCGCATCCCCAGCGGTCAGTACGGCGTCGCAATTCACTTGCACCCATACGTCCTGTCTGGTCTGAGTCCTTTCCATTTCGTCCACTACAGGTTCTCCTGCTTAGGTCACTCATCACTGAGCTAACTGAGGCATCACTATTTCCTGTATTATCTCCAGCTTGAGGATTTCTCGTCTTAAGCGAACCTCTTTGCCTCTCAATACCACGGGTTGAAGGTGGAGACCATCTTCTTTCCATTTCCCGTATGTTTCTGTTGACCTGCTCCCTCTCAAGTCGTAGCTGCTCTACTTCTCTCAGGTACGACACACGATACTCCAGGAGCATCCGGATATACCCAAGGCTCTCCCTGGATCCGACAACGAGGAACGGAATCATCCCGTCTTCACCCCTGACCTGGACTTCGTCATCAGCCGGAATCCTGACTCTCGTCACACCGGACTTATTTACCATCTCCCGCATCACTTTCCCGAGTCTTCCGATGACCTTCTTCACCAGACCTCTGGGCACTTGAACGATGTCTTCCATCAAGCCAAGCTGATTTTGAGTCTTTCTGGCTTGCTCCAAACGTCGAGTGGCTTCGTGATTTCTCAACAGGATCAGTTGCTTTGTGCGGAGACAATGTAGGTGCATGTCCCTCAGGATAGCCACTCGCTTCATTGTGACTTCCCTAGTCGACAGTACGACTAACTGTTTCATCTCTGGCACCCAGTTCACACTGCATGCTTCTACCGCTTTTCTAAAGGCCTCATGCACCTCCTCACTGGCACACACTTTTCGCAGGTCTTCTGGTATCTCTATTACACATTTGAAAAGCGATGTCTCCTTTTCCTGAACATTAGTACAGTTCTCCAAGACCTCAGCATTTCTTATGTGGCCATCTCCGTGGCACTTCGCTTGCTGTACTTCGTCTCCCGTGGATTTCTGGAGCTGGGCATTAGTCTCTTTCTCCATCTTGAGCTTACGGAGAACTTTATCTCGCTCCTCTGCCAAGCCGCGACACTCATCCTCCCTCCGGAGAAGCTCCTGCTGGTGCTTCACTTGGGCCTCTCTGAGCTTAGAGACTTCCTTCTCCAGCTTCTCCATTCTGTGCTCAATTATTCGTCTCAGGACCCTTTCCTGCTCGACTGCCTCTTTCACTGTTTCTTTACACAGCTCTATCTCCCGGTCCTGCTCTCTTTTAGCCAGCACATGTCGCACCATCACTTCTTTAACCACAATTTCAGATGGGCACTCTTGTCCACTCACACTCTGCTTCTTCAGAGTTTCGCCTGTTCCGGCATCCGCAGCTTCAACTGTCTCACGACTCTTAGTAACTTCAGAGAGCTCCAGCTCTGCCTCCTGTACTCTGGAGCCTTCATCATACTGAGCCATTTCACCCTTTCCGGGCATTGCAGATGTGGATCTACTACAGGTCTGTTCTACCTCCAGCCCTATCTCTGTGCTGGGCTTTGTCAGAGATAACATGGCCTCTTTATCAAGGACAGTAATCTGACCGGTACCTGACCCTACCTCCTCCTCATCATTTTGCTTCTTAGAGGATGTAGCCTGTCCCGCCTTTCCACGGCCCCTGCGGCGAGAGGAAGATCGGCCACTTTTACTCGGCTCCACGTTACTGCACTCGCTTTCCCTTGCAGTCGAGTCACAGTCTGCACAGGAGTCACTCTCGGGGCCCCTCCCGTTACCCTCTAACCGGGTGTCCGTTCTAGAGGTCTTATCTACCAGATCGTCATTGGTTCTACTGTCATACATTTCAGATGACATCATGTCAGTAAGTCGGGCAGAAGCATCCTTTCCTCCTGTGTCACCGTCTGACTTGTCAGTTTTGGGAGGTGTCACTGTCCCAATGTCTGTCACGCCAACAGTAGACAGGCCTCCCTCCTGCTGTAGAGGAACTCCCCTGTCCCACAAGCCAGAGAACAGTTTAGAGTCCCGACCTATGACCACTGGACACGACAAATTAGGGACTATAGCGACATCCTGTCCTGCAATGTCCCAGCCTGTCTCAAAGATTACCCTGGCCACTGAATAATCCTTGGTGTCCCCATGGATACAGGTGACCCCCACCTTTCTTCCAGGGATTTGAAACCCGTCAGGTGCTACCTTTACTATAGTCACCGGACTCCCCGAGTCGACCAGACCCACCACCTCATCATCGTGTATCTGCAGGGCACACCCCCGTAGTAGTGTGCCGGGCGGATAGTTCCTAAGGCAGACTGGACACATATAAGATATTTGTCTTGGGCAACAGTTTGTCTGGACCTCCCCTTTAACGTTGGGATCCTCCACCTCCTTTTTTCCATCCGCCCCTTTTTGGGTTGCCGCCCCCTTTTGGGACTTCGCCCCCTTTTGGGCCATCATCCCCTTTTGGGTTGCCACCCCCTTTTGGGACTCCGCCCCCTTTTGGGCCATCACCCCTCCTTGGGTTATACACCGTGGACTCTGCTACGGCTCTACCAGACCCCAGTTCGTACAGACCCTTATGTCTCTCGGGGCTGGTACCGTCACTTTAAGAGGTCACCCACTCTGGACCTGAAGTCCTTATGGTACCTCACCAGCTCCTGCCACCACCCGCCAGCACCTCCGGCTACCGCGCACAAGCCGCTGCTGCCACTGCAGCTCTTGCTGCTGCAGAACCTCTTGCTGCAAGTCACTGTAGCTCTTGCTACCATAAGTCTCTGCACGCTGCGCTGTCTTGCCGCTTGTCACCTTCGTGACCCCACGAGTCACAGCCAGCCGCTTGTCACCTTCATGACTCCATGAGCCACAGCACACACCTCACACGTGTTCCAGAAGGAAAAAAAAACACCAAAAAGAAAAAAAAAATAGTTTCTCACCAACTCTTCTCACTGATCCCGATCAGCCCAACACGGTTGTCAAAACCGTCCCCTGTTGGCTTCAGCCACACAGGTTCCTGGAGACCTCAGCCTCAGAGGTACCCAGCAAACACAAAAAATACAGTCTTTCTCACTGACCCGTCAGCACAACACAGACTCCTGTCTGTTACTCTTGGCCACAGAGATTTTCCGGACACCTCCTTTCTCATAGAGGCATCCCACAAAGGAAAAAACAGTCTCACTGACCCGTCAGTACAACACAGACTCCTGTCTGTTACCTGCTGGCCACGCAGGTTTCCGGACACCTCCTCTGAGGTATGTTCTCAGCATGCTTTTTTTTTTTCTTACTTCACTTTTCAATGACCCCGGTCAACATAACACAGACTCCTGTCTGTCACCACTGCTTAACAGCGTCTTCAGATACCTCATATCTTCAGAGGCACCACATAAACATAAATGCACAGTTTATTCGTGACCACTGGTCACACTCACGGTTTTCACAGACCGTCCGTTCCTGCATCCGATTCCTCATTCCCAGTCCTGGAAGATGTGCTCCTTGGGTCGCTGCCCGCATTCTCCACCAATTGTAAGGTTTCCAACTCACTCAGCTGCGACAGAGGTAATCAGACGCACTTTTATATCAAAAGTTCATGGTTTATTGCTTCATAAACCTCAAAGCACATATAGTACAAGTCTTCAGTACTTCAGCTCCTGCCTGGAGCCTCACTCCTCATAGACACAGAGTCCTCTCTGTATTGTCCCGCCAGGACACATACATGGAAGTCTGTTCACACTCACAGACTCCCACACACTCTCTCCACAGGTGCCAAGCACACTTCTTACATAGGTGTAACCCTGCCCACCTGTGAGGTCAGGATCACATGGTCAGGTCACCTGACCATGACCTCATCACAGGTCCTTCAGATACACATATTACATACAGTTTCATCCCGAGTATTTAGACACAAGCCCTTTGGGTGGGTTTGTAGGTGACTGGACCCGCCCAGCTCTCCTAGTCACCTAGAAGCCTCCCAATATATAGCCAAACTCTCAGCAGTATATCTGCTGAACAAAATATGCTCAGGCTTCCATCACAGGGCCACCCCACCTCTGTGATACATAACGTCCATCCATCACATGCCTCCATGCATATCCCGAGGGCCATACACAGTGCCCCCTAGCTGCATCAGGGGTCATTACACCACATTATGTTTTTTGATTTGCATTGTATTTTTTAAGCAACATGTTAATTCTTCAAGCTTTTTACTGCTGTTTTTACAATTGAGCATAAAGAGGCTTAGCAGCAAAAAATGCATAAAAAAGGGTAAAACCCCCCCCTTGCCAAAACCCCTTCAAAATGTGCAAAATTTTCTCTGTGGTATTGAGACATTCAGACTATACAATACTCTTTTGTTGCCAAATGATAGGTGTTAACAACCTCTAAGGAAATATCACTTTACAATACATGCTCTACTGACAGATTTGCAAAAATAAGGTCATATGATATAATTCACAGATAGAAAGAAAACATTTAAAGAGGTAAAGCAATATATGTTTGATGCAACACCTTGGTTGCTGTAATACTCTTGCTGGAGTAACTGCTGTGCTGTTGTATTATTATATTAATAAAAGACAAAAAAGACTCAATGGATGACTGGAAATTAATTCTAGACAGTTGAGTCTTAAAGGGAACCTGTCACTTGAAATAATGCTGTTAACCTGCAGATATGGGGTTAATCTATTATGATGCTGTTCGGCGCCTGCACGCAACTGAATGCAGCGGGGAGAAAATGATCTTTATTCTCCCCACCACCATTCAGTCATAGGGGGCATTGTGACGCCGGTTCAGTCATTGCTCTGAGAGCGGCCGCTGTAACCATGTCCTCGGCCCTGACTGACGCTGGCTCTACATTGTGCCACCCCCCATGGCTGAGTGCCAAATGCTGGTGGGGAGATAAAGATAATTTTCTCCCTCTGCATTCGGCTGCATGCATGCGCCGGATAGCATCATAATAGATTAACCCCATATCTGCAGGTTAACAGCATTATTTCAGGTGACAGGTTCCCTTTAAAGGAGTTATTCAGTCAAACCATATAGATGACCCATTTGTTTGTTTGATAGGTCATCAATATGAAATTGGTAGGGACCTGACAACAGTTATATGCCCTAATGGAAGCCATATGAAAACATAGAAAAGAGTTCCTTTTATTGTGTAACGTCGACATATATAGAACTGCTGGAGCAGTTTTTAACTGAACAGTGGGGGTAAGGACTTCACCAATCTCATATTAATGACCTATCCCATGAATAGTTCATCAACACTTTGTAACTAGACAAGTAAATAACTAACTATTGTTTCAATTTTGATGTCATAAATCAGTAGTACACATGAAGATCAGATTCTTCATATTAGAGAAATCTGCTGATCTTTTACTCCCAATTCTTGGGTAAAATCTGTATTCAGTGGCGATAGATTTTCCCAATCTTGAAATAGGTCATTCATTGCAGCTGGTTCTTTTAAAATTTTATGGAGAAGGGATGCAGACACAAACATTGGGCTAGAAGTGATCCTGAAACAACAGTTACAGTTCTTCACACATTTTACCCATGTACAGCCAGAGATAGATTAGTCCTGGCAGACAAAGAAGCAGATTTCTCTTATAAGATATATTACAGATTTTATTATTTTTTTGTGTACTATTGATATGTGAAACAATTTTAAAACGATGGTTATTCTGTATGTTCAGCAAATGAAAGCATGCTACAGTGCTGTTTTATGCCTTCTGTCAAGCATGGATATGGAAACCAGGAGCCATGGTACTGACTTTAGTGGATAAGCTTGCACTATTGTTTGCTTTCAGGCCTATTGAGTGTCATGATAAGGTTAACAAACCTTATAAGCCAGTCACATGTCTTTGGTCAGAACTATTTTTTAACCCCTTAGTGACTACCAATACAACTTAAAACTGACCTGCAATACAAGATACTAGCATCCCACCAAGGCCGAGGTCACACTTGCGAGTGTGATGCGAGAAACTCGCTCGAGTCTCTCGCATCAATACCCGGCACTGCAGCCGTCACTCAGGACCAGAGTGTGCGGCTGGATGTATTTCTATGCAGCAGCATACTCCAGTCCGAGGACTGGCGGCAGTGCGGGTATTGATGCGAGAGATTCACGCAAGTTTCTCTCATCACACTCGCAAGTGTGACCCCGGCCAAAGGGTGACTATCCAGCAGATATCAGCTGTACACTATAGATGACAAGCTGCATCAGCTACGATCAGTGTTGGCACCGACCATGGCCGTTTAATACCTTAAACACTGCGGTCAATAGTGACTACAGCATCTAGATGGTTAACAGAGTGTGGAGTCTCCCTCTTTAACCACATTGGCACCCCGAGATCTTGATCGTGTGGTCCTGGTACTTCCTATGGGTATTCATGGACAAATAATGGCCTTAGATTCTGATGGCTACAGTGGCCTTTTCAGAAGTTAGAAACAGGGGGTAAAAATGCATTTTTCATTCCTGCTATGTCAATTTGCATGAATTCCTGAAAAGCACCTGAAGGGTTAATTAACTACCTGAAAGAAATTTTGAACACCTTGAGGGGTGCTGTTTTTAAAATGGTATAACTTTTGGGGGTTCCAATATATAGGACCCCCAAAGTCATTTCAAATCTAAATAGGTCCCTAAAAAGTTTTGTCAATTTCCTTGAAAACAATGAAAAATTACTGCTACATTTTTAAACCTTCTAAAATGTTAACAAAATAAAACAACAAATGGTGCTGATGTAAAGTAGACATGATGTAGAGGTTATTGTTTTGTGTGGTGTGACTATCTGGATTAAAGGAAGAATCATTCATTGGAAAATTGAACATTTTTTGAAATTTTTGCCTAATTTCTGATATTCTTGTAAATAAACACTAAACATATCAACCTAAATTTACCATTATCATAAAGTACAATGTGTCACGAAAAAAATCTCAAAATCAATGGGATATGTTGAATCATTCCAGAGTTATTACTAAATAAAGTGACACATGTCAGATTTAAAGAATTTGGCTCGTCATTAAGGGGTTAATATCCTGTAGCACATTTTGTAAGTACATTTTGTTTAAGAGGACAGATTTTTCGTTTCGGATTTAGATAATGAAAATGTATGGCTTAGTTTATAGCTGACAGTTGGTTCAATGCCAGACATTTATGGCTTAACTGTATTCAATACAACATATATGATCTAATGCTCTAAAAACAACGCTCTGGGAAGAGGCTACAGCTGTGTGGTTCTAGCAGAAGGAGTCCATATTGCTTAAAATGTGTCAGCTATACATATTTGAGATTAGACTCCTGTACTTAGCTCTCTAGAAAGACACCAGTGGAAAATCGAAACAATATTTAGCATATATAAAACCAAGACGTATAAATAGCTGGTGTATACCTTGTCTAATACATAAAATGTTAACATGTGGCCCTGAGAGCTGATCCTAGGGACTACTTGGCATGCAGCAACTCTAAAAAGAACCTCTAGAAGAGATGATACAGTCAGACAGAAAGCCCTCCCAAAGCATTATATTGTCAATTGATCCTGCTACCATTGGCAGTTTTGACGACTTTAGTGTGCGTCAGTTCTTTATTAAACTATTTGGCATGTCTCCTGTGAAAGTGGCTCATATTCTTACCTCTTTGCTCTTACTGTTGCTCTTATTTATTCTCATCTACTAATGCAATTCACTACTAATTGGTCTCCTTACTAAACTCTCCCCTCTCCAATCCATCCTGAATGTGGCAGCCAGGATTATATTCCTGTTTAACTGCTACATTGATGCCTCCACTCTGTGCCAGCCATTGAACTGGTTGCCCATCCGCTACAGAGTACAATATAAACTTATCACTCCCACCCACAAAGCGCACCATAGTTCTATACCGTTCTACATCTAACTCAAGTCTGTCTCGAACCGTACTCATGCCCTAAATTCTGCTAATGACCTAAGACTCAATAATCACAACCTATCACTCCCATCTCCAAGACTTCTCGCGTGCTACACCAATTCTCTGATATGCACTACCCAGGACAATTTGATTAAAACCCAATACTCACAGTTTTAAGCATGCTGTAAGCTTTTCAGGGGATATAGCTCTGGGATCGCCGTCCGGGTAGACGGAGTGGCACGGAAACAGTTCATTCACAGACAGCAGTTCTGGTAAAAACTGGCCGCAAACAGTTTTATTAAAGTCCACAGCAAACAGAACATAAGCAAAACCAAATCATAAACATAAGCCCTGGGCTTGTCCAGCCACTTACTACACTTAGATAGATTTCCCTCTCTATCCGGGTCCAGACTCTAACAGCCTGTCCCCAAAACAACACATATGTTCAGTAGTTACCAGCATGGAGTTTCACAGAGTCTCCTCCTTGTGTCTGAAGGCATATCCAACGTCCAGACTTGAGAGAGCTCCCCTCCTATTCAGCAGCTATCCGCATGGATTCTCACAGAGACTACTCCTGTGTCCGGGGTACATCGAGCACCCAGACTGAGACAGCTCATACTCCTGGAGACTCCTTCTTGTGCCTGGACTCCTTGTCCAGACTAAGCGAGCTCTCTGACTGTGTTCGCAGACACCTACTTCTGGTCTCCTAATTAACAGCTGAGTGGTTTCAGGCCTGAGCTGCAAGTGTGTACTGAATGTAAGGTGTAGTGACCTTTCTCTACCACTAGGTTTACAAAGCCATACATTTCCCTTATACCAGTCAGCAAAGTATCTAGGTGAAATGTACACCCCATTCAACACACATACTCTCACTGTCTCACATATCCCCCCCCTTTCTCCAGACCGGAGGGCTGGTCAACAATCCAAAAGAGACAGTGAACTCTGGACCAGTCATGGCCTTCATCAGCTTCATCTTCACTACTGTCATCTGTATCTTCACCTGAGCCATAGCCAACATCAGCTTTCTCTTCATCTGAAGCATCCGCACTACCCTGTACCCTCCCAGGCCTATGCTCTCTGCGGGCCTCGGGTATCCTGCACGGTTTCATCTTGACCTTAGGGCCGGGCTCAGTTTCGATATAGTGCCTGGCCAGAGAAGTACGACCCGGCACATCAGAACACTTCTGCTGACTCTTCCTAGAAACTCACGTACCTCCTGTCCTTGGTGCACTGACCATGTGTCACCAACTATCACAGAAGGTATAGGGGTTTTTTACTTTTCTCTTAGTTCCCCTTGAACCCTCTTTAGCACATCTATTTTCTTGAATATCGTTGACTCATAAAGTCTATTTCACAGACCTTAAGCTCCTCTGCCATGGTCTCTGACCATTTTAAGCTACTCTGTTCAAATGATTGGGACTGTAGAAGGAGCAGAACGTTTTTCTTTTGCAGTACACATAATTCATCCGCTAAGTCTCCAGCTGAATTGTAATGTTCTGCCGTGACAACAGCATTCTTATATAGAGCCTTAGACTTATTGAGCAGCATTTGCTCTTGTAACGAAGAGATTCCCTGTATTCTTCCTTTTACTTCATTGACTTTCTCACGAAGATGCTCATGGCTTTCATCACACTCCATCACAGTTTGGAGTTTTTTCTGAGAAGTAATCAATTCATCTGGTACCTGTTGGACGTCCTTTATGTCTTCGGCCCCTTCTTCAGGCTCTTCTGGTAGAACATGCTCAGAAGCCCTACCGTCAGTCTTACATTCTACCTCTTCAGTCACATCATTATGGTCTCCAATATCTCCATTTATTCCAGCTCTCAAGTTCTCCTTGATAGCTGCATCTGTATACTCAGAACCCGCCGGATTCTTCTCTTCCACCACGTTCTGCATCCCATCTGAGCACCCGTGTGTCTGCAGCGGCAACGGAGTGACACACCGCTTTTCCCATTTGTTGGGACGTGGCTCCGATGTAGACTCCATGAAAGTGCGCTTGAGCTCACCAATGCCAGCCTGATGTCTCAAAATCTCATCTTGTGATTTATCCAGATCCTTGGTGTCACTCGGGAACACTGCTGGGGCTCCGGGCGCCGAACTTCCAGCCTGAGCTTCACGAGTTGCAGCTACTGATCCGGACCGTAACCCGTCCACGCCGCTGTCTTCGGCAGAAACAGATTCCTGGACAGAGTCAGTCCCCATATCTTCAGTCTTGTTCCTCACAGCTTCACTTGAGACCTCAGCTTCTGATGAGGCATCTGGCTTGGTGACCACCACTTCCATGGCTTTTTCCACCTCTGCAGCATTACCTTCAGAGTCCTGGGCATGATGCAGCTCCATACCATACATTGATAACTTCTCATCTTCAACAGCATCCACTTGTGCTGTGTTCAGTTTCAGAGTCCTGCCTTTAAAGCTCAGCTCTCCTCCTTTCACCCTAGTCTTCGCCAGGGAACCGGCCAACTGTAAAACATCTTCAGATGCCATCTTCTGTCCGGCTGCAAGGTCAGCATCAGCCTTCCTCTCAGGACTCTCAACCTCCTCTGCTACCATGCCTTCCTCATTTGCACTGGTTGCTTGATTGTCAACAGATGATTCACTATCACTACCACTATCCCTGTCTGACCCCTTTTTCTCAGCCACATCCGGCTCACTTTCAGGGTTATACAATTCATTCTCATTCTCATCCTGCTCACTTTCAGGGGTATACAATTCATTCTCATTCACATCCTGATCTGGAACCTTAGTTAACATGTCATCCACAACATTAACTTCACCATCTGGTCCCTCAAGTATGTGACAACCCCAGCACTATACTTCTATATAGCTCAGGTACTAGGAGCTGGCTCACGACCTCTCCCTGGACTTCAGTGTCCCTATACAACAGGTGAGTGTTTATGGCAACATGAGGAAACCTCTCCTCAGAGCCAGGCTCTTGGGAAACCTCATTTAGAACAATTATATTTTCCTGTGCCGTTTTAAGAGTGGGGTCTCGCCATTGTTCACTCTCAAAATTGTCACAGGACACAGGTAAGTCAGGGACACTCTGTTCCCGAGAACCACCATCCTCGTCTCCCACCATCACCTGCAAAGGAATTTCATCTCTATCACAGTCATCATCATCATTATCAGCATCAGCATCATTATCATGGTCATCATCATTATCATGATCATCATCATCATTATCATTATCATCATCATCATCATTATCACATAAATTTAACGGCCCACTAGCATTGTGTTCCGCCCCTCGGGACTGCGCACCCTCAGTAGGAGCTTCATCACACTGTCCATCAGAAACATTTTTCCCCCAGAGATCCTTAGACCGGGAAAGTCATTACCCAATATGACGGGGTGCACCAGGTTCTTCACTACCCCCACTTCACATGAAACCTCCCCGCGTTTGGGGATCAAGTCCACGGCAGTCTCTGGGTAGACTTTGGTGTCTCCATGGACGCACACCACACTCAGGTGTTTATCAGGGATAAAGTCCCTATCAATCAGGCTGTCCCATACGGAAGTCACTGGACTCTCTGAGTCCAAGAGGGCCTGTGCTGGGCAGTCATTTACAACCACCGGGGACCCCTGTGGTCCAGTCTCTTCGGCTGAGGTGGACACACACACAGGCTCTGCGCAGGGAGAGAGGGATCCGCCAACATCACAACACATAGGCTCCCCCTCTATTGGACAGTTGGCTGCAATTTCACGACATCTCCAACACTGTCCATCACACTCTCCCACCCACACGACCCCAACAGCTGGAACGCTCTTACCGGGAGAGTTCGGCGTCCAGAAACTCCGAAGTGACGACCTCTCAGACGGCTGGTCACGGAGGCAGTCCTTGGTGGCGAAGGCCCTCTCCATCAGGCTGACCAGACGATTGTCGTCCTGGTGGTCTCCTTGTCCGACCTCTGGCTGTACCTCAGGAGGACGTGCTTGGGTGTAGCGGTCCACTATCACCTTTTCAACTCCATAATCAGGTTTGCTGACTGCAGACTCCCAACTGCATCTCCAGTCATGAACTCCCCTGGCACGGGCTGTCACCGTAACACCCAGCCGGTTAAGAATCTCCGCTTTCAGCTTGGCATAGTCTTGGCTGTCCTGCTCGCTCAGGTCAGCATAGGCCCTTTGGGGTTCTCCAATCAGATAGGGTGCGACCATCATGGCCCATTCAGATAGGGGCAGATTCTCCTTCTCTGCCAGTCCCTCAAACCTAGTGAGATATACCTCCACATCGTCACGAGGTGTCATCTTTTTCAGGGACCGTCTTACCGCCTTCTTTACAGCGGACAATGCAGGTGACTTTGCAACATTACTTTGGGACGATGCGCTGCAAGTCTTTTGTAGTGCTGCAACCTGCTCAAAAAACAACCGGTTATTCTCCTGCTGCTGCTGCAGGAATTGCTGCTGGGCCTGCTGCATGCGCTGCTGGTGCTGCAGGCGCTGCTGCTCCATGCTCTGCTGCATGCTTCGCTGGGCCTGGACCAGGTACTCAACGAGCTCCTCCATACTGCCGGACTTATCTGTCTCAACCACGGCAGTCTTATGTTGCACATTAACTTGCGCCATTTGTTCAAACAGCGCCTCCATGCTGTCATCCATGCTGTCAGACTTCTCTGTCTCAACAACGCAGTCTTCACTCAAGACATACACACTCCACAGTCTTTTCCACAGAAAATTCAGCCTTGCTGTGCAGACACTTTTTTTTTTTCTCTGCAAACTCTATTAGGGCCACTGTCTCTTTAAGACTGCTCCAACAGACGTTTCTCCTTTATTGACACACTTTTTTTTTTTTTTTCTTTGCAAAGTCTATTAGGGCTACTGTCTCTTTAAGACTGCTCCAATCAGACGTTTTTGCTGACACACTTTTTTTTTTTCTCTGCTGCTGCTTCAACAGACTTCACCTTTTATTGCTGTCTCTCGCCACTGTGTTGCCCACATTCTCCACCAATTGTAAGCTTTTCAGGGGATATAGCTCTGGGATCGCCGTCCGGGTAGACGGAGTGGCACGGAAACAGTTCATTCACAGACAGCAGTTCTGGTAAAAACTGGCCGCAAACAGTTTTATTAAAGTCCACAGCAAACAGAACATAAGCAAAACCAAATCATAAACATAAGCCCTGGGCTTGTCCAGCCACTTACTACACTTAGATAGATTTCTCTCTCTATCCGGGTCCAGACTCTAACAGCCTGTCCCCAAAACAACACATATGTTCAGTAGTTACCAGCATGGAGTTTCACAGAGTCTCCTCCTTGTGTCTGAAGGCATATCCAAGTCCAGACTTGAGAGAGCTCCCCTCCTATTCAGCAGCTATCCGCATGGATTCTCACAGAGACTACTCCTGTGTCCGGGGTACATCGAGCACCCAGACTGAGACAGCTCATACTCCTGGAGACTCCTTCTTGTGCCTGGACTCCTTGTCCAGACTAAGCGAGCTCTCTGACTGTGTTCGCAGACACCTGCTTCTGGTCTCCTAATTAACAGCTGAGTGGTTTCAGGCCTGAGCTGCAAGTGTGTACTGAATGTAAGGTGTAGTGACCTTTCTCTACCACTAGGTTTACAAAGCCATACATTTCCCTTATACCAGTCAGCAAAGTATCTAGGTGAAATGTACACCCCATTCAACACACATACTCTCACTGTCTCACAATGCCCTAAAATATATTTCTGTAGACTGACCTTTCACCTCACTTAACTTATCTATCTTTCCGTTTTCCTTTGGAAAAATTTTCCTTTGTATCCGGTCCCTTGTATCATCTGTTTTCACAGCCTCCATGTACTTAATAGAACTCTGTAATTATACTTGTACAGATACTGGCTGATTACTGGCTCATGAAGCGTTATTGGGATGCCTCTATTTATTATATTGATGGCTGGACCGCAGATGACAAGCACTTTTTACCATTTACTTTTTGTGTCTCCCCATTTCCTCATAGATTGTAAGCTTCTGAACAGGGCCTTCACTCCTCTTGGTATCCATTGAACTATGTGTTACTCTATAATGTCTGGTATAGTCTGTACAAGTCCCCTCTAAATTTTAAAGTGCTGCCTAATATGTTGGCGCTGTATAAATATATTTTTTTATTATTATATGATGAGCATAATCTTAAACCATCATTCACCAGATAGAGGACAAAAGCAGGTCCACTTGTCCTTTGTCTGAGTGGCATTCGCAGACATGCTTTTCTAAAAAACTTTATAGGACATTGCAGCAGACTGAACTTTTTTTATACAGTTTGAAGCAGCAATAAAAACCACTGCACTGCATGCCTTTAACCCCTTTATTCCATCTGATGTACTATTCTGTCCATGTGCCCTGGGACTTAATTCCCAAGGACGGAATAGTACGTCATATGCGATCAGCTGCGCTCCTGTGGGGAGCGCAGCTGATCGTGGCCGACACCCGCGATCACAGCTGACACCCGGCACTATGTGCCAGGAGCGGTCACGGACTGCTCCCGGCACATTAACCCCCGGCACACTGTGATCAAAGATGATCACAGTGTATGGGGGGCACAGGGAAGCATCGCGCAGGGAGGGGGCTTCCTGTTATGATTTGGTAGCCGAGGAGGACAGCAGCAAAAATAGCCTAGGGAACCAGACACCCAGAGAGGTTGGTAACTAGCGGATTGCAGACCCCTAAACTGACAGCACAACTAGAAGCAGCCGTGGGACGTGCCTACGGTGCCCCAGACGCCTCGACACAGCCGAGAAGTTAACTAAGCCTAAAGAGAGAAAGGGGAAAGCTAACTGCTCTTGAGTAGAGCCCCCAAAGGAATAGGTAGCCCCAAACATATATTGGTGGTGAGACAAGATGAAATACAAACACAGGCAGAAAATAGAGAAAGCAAAAGCTTGGGCCCAAACTGTCTAGATAGAACAGGACAGAATACTGTCTGCAAAAACTCTAAGAAAAAACTCCAACACGTCTGATATACAAAAATACTGAGACCACACGATCTCTCCCCCGCTAGATCAGCACTCTGGTGTGAACTGGTAGCAATCAGCAGATACTGAAACAACAGGGAACTGAAAATACATAAACAGTGGCAAAAGAGACAGAGTCCAGCGCAGGCCCCCGCAGGGGAACCTGGCTAGTACTTCCACCAGAAGGGCAGAAACTGAGATGGACAAAACAAATGCCACAGAAATAAACAGCAAATAACTTATCTGAAAGTTGCAGGACAGAGCAGGAAGCAAGCTGACTTCCAAAAGGGACCAGGAAGAAACAAATCACCGGCAAGGATCATGGGAAGGTAGCTCACTTATATCTCCCACCTGATTGCCACTCATCGCCCCCAGGTGATGGACTTCTGTTAGCCAAAGCAGCTTCATTACTATCAGCAGCCACCAGAGGGAGCCCAAACTCAGAAGTCAGATCCAGAGTGTTCACAACAGCTCCCTGCGTGCTTCCCTGAGACCCTCAGAACAACGCGATGTATCGCGCTGTTCCGAGGGACCCTCCTCCCTGCAAGACCCCGGATCCAAGATGGCCGCGGGGTCCTTCCGGGTCCTGCAGTGTGGTGACTTCCTCAGTGCTGTGCATAGTGTCAGATCGGCGATCTGACCTTATACAGTGATGTCCCACCCTGGGACAAATGAAAAAAGTTAAAAAATAAAAATAACGTGTAAAAAAAATTCCTAAATAAATAAAAAATATTCCCCAATAAATTCATTTCTTCATGTAAATAAAAAAAACAAACAATAAAAGTACACATATTTAGTATCGCCGCGTCCATCACGACCCGCCCTATAAACCTGTCCCATTAGTTAACCCCTTCAGTGAACCCCTTAAAAAAACAATGCAAAAAAACAATGATTTATCATCATACCGCCGAACAAAAAGTGGAATAACACGCGATCAAAAAGGATATAAATAAACATGGAACCGCTGAAAACGTCATCTTGTCCCGCAAAAAACGAGCTGCCACACAGCATCATCAACGAAAAATTTAAAAAGTTATAGCTCGCAGAATAAAGCGATGCAAAAATAATTATTTTTTATATATAAATATTTTTATTGTATAAAAGCGCCAAAACATAAAAAAATTATATAAATGAGGTATTGCCGTAATCGTACTAACCCGAAGAATAAAACTGCTTTATCAATTTTACCACACGCGGAACGGTATAAACGCTCCCCACCCAAAAGAAATTCATGAATTGCTGGTTTTTGTTCATTCTGCCTCCAAAAAATCGTATTAAAAAGCGATCAAAAAATGTCATGTGCCTGAAAATGGTACCAATAAAAATGTCAACTTGTCCCGCAAAAAATAAGACCTCACATGACTCTGTGGGTCAAAATATGGAAAAATTATAGCTCTCAAAATGTGATGCAAAAACTTTTTTGCAATAAAAAGCGTCTTTTAGCATGTGACAGCTGCCAAACATAAAAATCCGCTATAAATAGTAAATCAAACCCCCCCTTTATCACCCCCTTAGTTAGGGAAAAATAATAAAATTAAAAAAATGTATTTATTTCCATTTTCCTATTAGGGTTAGGGTTGGGGCTAAAGTTAGGGTTAGGGTTGGGATTAGGGTTAGGGGTGTGTTAGGGTTAGGTTTGTGGTTAGGGTTGGGATTAGGGTTTGGGGTGTGTTGGGGTTAGGATTGGAGTTACAATTGGGGGGTTTCCACTGTTTAGGCACATCAGGTGCTCTCCAAACGTGACATGGCGTCTGATCTCAATTCCAGCCAATTCGGCGTTGAAAGATTCATACGGTGCTCCTTCCCTTCTGAGCTCTGCTATGCGCCCAAACAGTAGTTTACCCCCACATATGGGGTATCATCATACTCAGGAAAAATTGCACAATGACACTTCGGGTCCAATTTCTTCTGTTATCCTTGGGAAAAAAGAAAATTGGGGGCGAAAATGTCATTTTTGTGGATTAAAAAGATTTTTTATTTTTATGGCTCTACGTTATAAACTTCTGTGAAGCACTTGGGGGTTCAAAGTTCTCACCACACATCTAGATAAGTTCCTTTGGGGGTCTAGCATCCAAAATGGGGTCACTTGTGGGGGATTTCCACTGTTTAGGCACATCAGGGGCTCTCCAAACGCGACATGACGCCCGCAGACCATTCCATCAAAGTCTGCAATGCAAAACATCACTACTTCCCTTCCGAGCCCCGATGTGTGCCCATACAGTAGTTTTCTCCCACATATAGGGTATCAGCGTACTCAGGACAAATTGAGCAACAACTTTTGGGGTCCAATTTCTCCTGTTACCCTTGGGAAAAAAAAAACTGGGGACTAAAAGATCCTTTTTGTGGAAAAAATATGATTTTTTTTATTTTCGCGCCTGGGCGTTATAAACTTCTGTGAAGCACTTGGGGGTTCAAAGTGCTCACCACACATCTAGATAAGTTCCTTTGGGGGTCTAGGTTTCAAAATGGGTCGCTTGTGGGGGTTTCCACTGTTTAGTCACATCAGGGGCTTTTCAAACGTGACATGACACCCGCAGACCATTCCATCAAAGTCTGCATTACTAAACATCACTACTTCTATTCCGAGTCCCGACGTGTGCCCAAATAGTAGTTTTCTCACACATGTAGGGTATCAGCGTACTCAGGACAAATTGGAGAACAACTTTTGGGGTCCAATTTCTCCCATTACCCTTGGGAAAATAAAAAATTGGAGACTTAAAGATCATTTTTGTGGGAAAAAAAATGGTCTTTTTTATTTTCATGCCCGGGCATCATAAACTTGTGTGAAGCACTTGGGGGTTCAAAGTGCTCACTAGATCTGGATAAGTTCCTTAAGGGGTCTAGTTTCCAAAATGGGGTCACTTGTCGTGGGGTTTCCACTGTTTAGGCACATCAGGGGCTCTGCAAATTGAACATGACACCCATCAAAGTCTGCATTCCAAAATGTCATTAGTTCCTTTCTGAGCCCCTAGTAACCCCCCCCCACATATGGGGTATCAGAGTACTCAGGAAAAATTGGACAACAACTTTTGTGGTCCAATTTCCTTGGGAAAAATCAAAAATTGGGGACTAAAAAATTTTTTGTGGAATTTTTTTTTTTTCTTCACACCCATACATTATAAACTTTAGTGAAACACTTGAGGGTTGAACGTGCTCACAACAGATCTAGATAAGTTCCTTAGTGGGTCTAGTTTCCAAAATGGTGTCACATGTGGGGGGTTTCCACTGTTTAGGCGCATCAGGTGCTCTCCAAACACACATGGCGTCCAGCCAATTCTGCGTTGAAAAAGTCAAACTGCGCTCCTTCCCTTCCGAGCTCTGCCATGCACCCAAACAGTGGTTTACCCCCACATATTGGGTATCAGCATACCCAGACAAATTGCACAATAACTTTTTAGGTCTTGTTACCCTTGGGAAAAAAAATTGGGGTGAAAAGATCATTTATGTGGAAAAAATATGAATTTTTAAGTTTACGGCTCTACGTTATAAACTTGTGTGAAGCACTTGGGGGTTCAAAGTGTTCAACACAGATCTAGATAAGTTCCTTAGGGTTCTAGTTTCTGAAATGGGGTCACTTGTGGGGGGGTTCCCACTGTTTAGGCACATCAGGGGCTATCCAAATGCGACATGGCATCCAATCTCGATTCCAGCAAATTTTGGTTTGAAAAAGTCAAATGGCACTCCTTCCCTTCCGAGCTCTGCCGTGCGCACAAACAGTGGTTCCCCCCACATATGGGGTATCAGCGTATTCAGGACAAATTGGACAACCACTTTTATGGTCCAATTTCTTCTGTTACCCTTGGGAAAATAAAAAATTGGTGACTTAAATATCATTTTTGTGGGAAAAATAGGATTTTTTATTTTCATTCGCGGGCATTATAAACTTGTGTGACGCACTTGGGGGTTCAAAGTGCTCACCACAGATCTAGATAAGTTCCTTAGTGGGTCTAGTTTCCAAAATGGGGTCACTTGTGGGGGGTTTCCACTGTCTAGGCACATCAAGGACTCTGCAAACTGAACATGACACCCATCAGTCTGCGTTCCAAAACGTCATTACTTCCTTTCCGAGCCCTGTTGTGCACCCAAACAGTATTTTCTCCCCACATATGGCGTATCAGCGTACTAAGGACAAATTGACAACTTTTGGGGTCCAATTTCCTTGACTGTTTAGGCACATCAGAGGCTCTACAAACGCGACATGGTGTCCAATCTCAATTCTAGCCAATTTTGGTTTGAAAAAGTCAAACGGCTCTCCTTCCCTTCCAAGCCCTGCCATGTGCCCAGACAGTGGTTTTCCCCCACATATGGGGTATCGGCCAGGGTGGATTGATTTAAATCACGCCGATTTAAATCAACGATTTAAATCATGATTTAAATCAAATGATTTTTTTCTATTTAAATCAGATCGATTTAAATCGTGATTTTAATCATGATTTAAATCACTGATTTAAATCAAAAGATTTTTTTAATATAAATCACGATTAAAATCTAAAACTTTCAATCATTGTTCAATTAACTCCACACTTCTAGCTTGGTTTCACTTTCTGTAGCTTGGTTTCAGTTTCTTTTTCCATTCAGTTGACATGCCCAAACTTGTTGGATAGTCAGTCAGCAGTACTTGGCTGTAGTAACAATCAAACTTCAGAAGTGATCTGCGTGAGCCATGGCAGGTCGTAAGAGAGACCCTATTTGGGTTCATTTTGTTGAGATGCCAGCAGAGCTTGGAAAGAAAGGTGGGAGAGCAAAGTGCAAATACTGTCAAAAGGATATCCAAGGACTTGTTTGCCGTTTGAAATCACATTATGAAAACTGCAACCAGAAGGGAAATGAAGATGTTGATAGTGATACACCCCCACAGCTTCTTATGCACCAGGACCCTAGCACTAGTGGTAAGTCTGGCAATTACAACCTATTTTAACAGACGTTTTACTGGATGGTTAAAGTCTATGAAAAGAAAAATTTCTAGCACTAGTTCTGGAGTATAGAATTTAAATTTATGTTAAGGCAATATTTCACAGAAGATTAACGTTAAGTAAAAATAAAAGAGTGTGTATACGCCTATTTTTTTTTTATTATTGTAGGCTACAATTCACTTTTGAAGTCTGCCAAATTGACCATTTTTTTAAAAAAACATTTTTAAAACTTTTGTGACATAATTTTTTTCAGTTGCTCTGATATTACTAGTATTACAGCAATTTCACCGGAAACTTGAGTAGCATAACTTTTGAGACAGCCCTTATAGGACGAGGACCATTACATTGTTCAAAAAGTTTGTTTCAAAATATTTTCGTTATATTTCTTCAAATGCACAGTCGAATTATATTTTTAATTACTGTGCTTTCAGGGTCAAATATGGCTTGTGCTGCACGTGACAATCAATATCTGGGTACAACTTCAACAAAGCAGCCCAACAAAAAACTTTGCGTGCAAAGTGTAGAAAAATTCCTCTTAAAGACTACGACGAGCCAGAAAGAACATTTTGATGAATTAATTGCTAAATTCATATTTGCAACCAATTCTTCTTTCCGACTAGTTGAACACCCATTGTTTGTACAAATGATCGAAGGAATAAGACCAGGCTACAAACCACCAAGTAGATTTGATATCTCAGGAAAACATCTTCAGGCTGTATACGACAAAGAAAGAGCGGCTTGTACAAAATATTTGAAAGACAAAGTTGTTAACATGAGCTTGGATGGTTGGAGCAACATCCACAACGACCCCATAATTTGCACTTGTGTCACAACAGAAAATGGTGAAACTTACCTTACAGACACAATCGACACATCTGGAAATTCACATACTGCTGAATATTTACTTGAAATTGCTAAAAACTCAATTCACAAATGCCAAGAACAGTTTGGATGTAAAGTAAGGAGCTTAGTTACTGATAACGCAAGCAATGTGGCAAAAATGCGAGCGGAACTGGCACATGAGGATGACACAAATGTCATTACATACGGTTGTTCTGCCCATTTGTTGCATCTTTTGGCAAAAGACCTGCATATTTCGGGTGTCAAGGAACATGTTGTAGAAATTGTTAAATATTTCCGCAATAATCATTTTGCACATGCAACCTACAAGGAAATGGGAGGACTGAAGTTGGTTCTACCACAAGATGTTAGATGGAATACCTTGGCTGAATGCTTGGAACTGTTTATTAACAACTGGTCAAAATTAGTGTCCATTTGCGAAACACATCGGGATAAAATTGATGCTAATATACGAAGCAAAGTATTAAATCTTGGTGTGAAGAGAAATGCCGAGGACCTTTTGGAAAGGTTAAAGCCAATATCTATTGCGTTGGATAAAATGCAGAAAGATACTGCAACCATAGCTGATGCCACAGAAGTTTGGAAAGATTTAGAAGGTTCGCTAGATCGCTTGAACCTCTCAAACAATGTAAAGGTTGCAATACACCACCGCAAGGACCAAGCATTAAAAGAAGAACACTATTTAGCCAATATCTTGCATCCCATCTACAGAGGGAAAAAACTATCTGAGGCGGAAATCAACTCTGCAATGGAGTGGCTCGCCAATACTAACCATGACATTGTGGCAACTGTGCTGAAATTGAAGTGTGAATCTGCACCATTTCAAAAATACATGTTTGCAGATAACGTCATTAATGAACTAAAACCACTGGACTGGTGGAAGTCGCAATCACTTGTTCTTCCAGCGAAGATACTAAATGTAGCTACTCAGCTACTGACTGCATCGGCTTCATCGGCAGGAGTAGAGAGATTGTTTTCTTCATTTGGTTTTGTGCACACAACAGTTCGAAAACGCTTAGGAACTGCTAAAGCAGGACAACTAGTTTTCCTATTAAAAGTCCTAAATAAACAGTAGGCTTAAAGGACTGATGTATTCACTGAAGATGTTTGCTTACTTCAAACGTTAGAGATAGGCTATTGTTAAAAAGTACTTACTCTCTGTAGTTCAATTCTGATTGTTTAATAGTGCAAATAAAAATTATTAGGTTTCATAATCATCAACTGTTTTAATATTTTTATTTGTGTAAAATAATTTGATTTGCAAAAAGACAAAGTTTTGCTTGTGTGCAACTTGATTAAAAAATCCTACTTAAATCAAAAAAATCCGATTTAAATAAAAAAAATCCGATTTTTTTTTTTGATTTTTTTAAAAAATCATGATTTTTATCCACCCTGGTATCGGCGTACTCAGTAGAAATTGCACAACAACTTTTTCTGTCCATTTTCTCCTTTTACCTTGTTAAAATAAAATAATTGTTTGTAAAAGATAATTTTTGTGACTAAAAAGTTAAATGTTCATTTTTTCCTTCCAAGTTGCTTCAGCTCCTGTGAAGCACTGAAGGGTTAATAAACTTCTTGAATGTGGTTTTGAGTACCTTGAGGGTTGCAGTTTTTAGAATGGTGTCACTTTTGGGTATTTTCTGCCATATAGACCCCTCAAAGTGACTTCAAATGTGAGGTGGTCCCTAAAAAATGGTTTTGTATAATTTGTGTTAAATAGACTGACCGTGCTCCAGGAGAGAGTAGCACAGAACAAACTGAATAGATTCGATGAACAAAGAATGTATAGAGACTGATAGCCGTCCAATAAAACAAATACTGGCCCCAGATGGCTCTCCAAGAGAGAACTGCAAAGAACAAGCTAAGTGGATCCAATAAACAACCTGTTAGGGGTCGAGTTCCCGCTTCTGCACAAGGGGAATCTCGAACCATCCCCGCTGCGGTCTCCCATCCGTCTCCGGCTGCAGTGGACTCTGCTCAGCAGAGATGTCGGTCCCAGCGTCTCGCCCAGTCTAATACTGTGCAGAGGATTACTGCTGCCTCTCCATTTTCTGCTATTGTATCCAGTACTGGTCAGCGGCGAGCAGACATCTTTGGGACTAAGTATTGCGTTTCCCCTTCTGAGCATGCCCAGGGTAAGATCTCTCATTGGAGATCAGGGGTCACATGCTCAGGTACTGCAGCAACTCCCATTGGTCCGCCAGGAAGGTCCTGCAACTGCTTGTGTGCTGGAACAGTTTCTCATTGGTCCTTTTCTGGAAGGTCTTGTAGTTGCTGCTATAAAAGGGTTGCATGGCCTCACGCCATGCGCTAGTATCAATTCTGTTTTGTGCTTTGCGCCAGTGTGATTATGCACGCATGCGGTTAGGGCTCGGCTGAAAAAGCCCCTAGAATACAGGCACCTCCGGTGAGGAGTTTTTGTATGCACGTGTTCAGGGTTTGGCTGAAATAGCCTCTAGAAAACCGGCTACTCCGGTGAGGAGTGGGTTGTTTGCATTACTGACTGCATGACCACAGACTGCTATCCGCCCAGCAGTTATCTGTGTACCCCTGTGGTGTTAACAGGACACAGTCTCTATCTCTGCGTCTCTACCACAGCGACTCTGGTGTAACAGAGTTCGCTCATACTACTATATAGTGCCACAACGTCTATGTCTGCGACTCTGAAGTAACAGAGCTCGCTTATACCGCCATATTGTGCCATCTTACTAGCAGCAGGCTCTGCCTGCACGGTGGACACCGGGCTGCGAACGCACCTATTATCTATATTTATTTGGTGTGTTCCGCCAGCCCTAACACAACCAAATGTATATACTAGTCTAGTTTTGTATAATTTGTTGTAAAAATGAGAAATCGCTGGTCAACTTTTAACCCTTATAACTTCGTAACAAAATAAAAATTGGGTTCCAAAATTGTGCTGATGTAAAGTAGACATGTGGGAAATGTTATATAGTACTATTTTGTGTGACATATTTCTCTGTTTTAAGGGAATAAAAATTCAAAGTTTGAAAATTGCTAAATTTTTAAAATTGTTGCCATATTTCCATTTTTTTCATAAATAACCGCAAGTTATATCAAAGAAATTTTACAACTATCATGAAGTACAATATGTCACGAGAAAACATTCTCAGAATCGCTAAGATCCGTTGAAGCGTTCCAGAGTTATAGCCTCATAAAGAGACAGTGGTCAGAAATGTAAAAATTGGCCCGGTCATTAACGTGCAAACCACCCTTGGGGGTTAAGGGGTTAATATGTATACCTCTGTGATGTTAACATGTAGTCTAAATGCCCCCTACACATTAGATTCAGGTTGGCCATGGCTGCTGATATCTTCTGGATATTCTGACCATCTAATGAGCATGGCAGCGTTCCGACTCTTCCTATAGATGATGCCGTTGCCAAGTAGTCTAGTAGCTGTTTTCTATTCACTCTTCATTGATAACATATAAATGTTTGGCTGAGCAGTAATGTATTTTGTGGAGTCTGGAGAGATAACTGTGTGTGGCCACTTGAAGAACCATCTATTATTACAATAACAGCTGTTTTTCCAGTGTTGCTAGCTAATAATCTTCACACATTGTAGTTACACTCTATGGGTTTATTTACACTGTGCGATGCACTGCATTAAACCGCCCCTGACTGGCAACAAGCATGCCTGTGACCTGCTGATTGGGGACTGCACTAAATGGAATAGCTGACAACAGGTTGGGATACTCGATCTAGAATTAAACTTATATACATTGTAGTAACTATGAAGTGGAGTGACGTAATGGGTTTTAGAGTCTTGAAATTGATGACCTATCATTAAGGAAGTCCAATTCTCAATGTTCTCACTGATCAGTGTTTGTAGAGGCCACAAAACTCATGCGAGGTATTTCAGCAATGTCAAAAGTTGAATTTAAAAAGAGGATGGCTTCTACAAATGGATAATGATCATAAACACACATCAAAATCCACAATAGACTACCTCAAAAGGTGCAAGATGAAGGTTTACAATAGCCTCACAGTCCCCTGATCCGAACATTATTGAAAATCTGAGGCTAGACCTCAGTCTTATGTTAGCTTTGCATGCAAGATGACCCAGGAATCTTAAAGAATTGGAAGAATTTTCTAAAGAATAATGGATTAAAATCCCTCAAACAAGAATTGATAGACTCTTGGCTGGTTACAAAATGTGTTTACAAGCTGTGATACTTTCAAAAAGGGGTGCTACTAGATTGTAACCATGCAGGGTGCCCAAATGTTTGTATCTGCCCATTTTCCTTTATGTAATTTTTAAAATGTAAAAGTTGAAAACCTATATATATATATATATATATATATATATATATATATATATATATATATGTTTGCCTAAATACAAAGGAAACGTGTCATAAGTTTAGGCCTTTTAGAGATCATTTCAACTTCGCTTGCTTATCTGTTCACAATAATGGTCATTTTGACCAGGGGTGCATAAACTTTTACATGCCACTGTATGTTTTGCACGTATTCTCATTTTAAGGTCCATTGCGTTTGGGTAGAAAAGAAAAGTCTGCCAAATGTAGTTTTTGCAAGGCTTGTAAGTGTCAAAACATTTCAGTCATTTGTAAGTAACATCATAGCACGTCTATATGCATGTAATTTTACAAAATAATTTTTGATCTGTGTGTTGAACTGTTAGCTACATTAGACAATTACTTGCTGATAACTTCTGTTTCTTTACAGAATATAAAATTAAGGAAGATTCGGCATTATTACATGCTTCAGGCTTTGAAGATCTTATTATGTTTACAAACTCTGCACTTTTTGAACATTTGCCACATAACGATACTAAAGATGAAGGAAACAGTTCACATGTCAGACGGAAACGTTTTATTTCATATCCAAGATATGTAGAGCTCATGGTTACAGCAGATGCAAAAATGGTGCGCCATCATGGCAGAAACCTACAGCACTATGTTTTAACTCTAATGTCAATTGTAAGTAACGGGGATGCAATTTGACACAACAAATAACATACTGTATGTTTGTAGCAGACTAATGTTCCTTTGCCATAACATGGCATATCATTCTATGGACCTATTCTCTTTGTATCAAGTATGTAAATTTTATTATGATAGTATAGTTATTATCATAAATGGTTTTATTGCTTGTGTAGATAATGGTGTATTTTGAAGCCTGTGGCCCCAATACAAAATCTCTATCAGGGCCCCCAATTCCAGAATCTTTAAAGGGGACACGTCATGTAAAAATAATACTCTATTAACCTGCAGATATGGGGTTAATCTGCAGGTTAATAGCATTCTGAAGCTGACTGGCGCTTGCATTGAGAGCCCCCTGCTGAGAGGAAAGTAACTTTATTCCTCCTTGCAGCTTCCAGCTTTCAGTCACAGAGGAGCGGCTTTAGTCACTGCTCAGTGCATAATGAGAGGCGGCTGCAACCACGCCCCATCACTGACTGACAGCCAGCTCTAATACTGAGCTGGTTGTCAGTCAGTGCTGGGTGCACGGTTACAGCCACCACTCACCATGCACTGAGCGGTGACTGAAGCCACGCCTCTGTAAGGCCTCTTTCACACATCAGTTTTTTTCCATCAGTCACAATCTGTTGGCTTGACGGATCCGTCGCAGATTGTGAAAAACTGATGCGACGGATGCGTTTTTTCGACGGAATGTCTAGCGGATCCATCGAAAAAAACGTATCCGTCGCATCAGTTTTTCCATCCGGTTCTTCAGTTTTTCGACGGATCCGTTTTTTAAAAACGCTCAATGGGAGGCTCCCAAACATTATTGGCTACTGAAAACCTATGTATACAGTGTTCCTACACCCCAATCTTGACAGGTTGTAGAGCAAGTGGCAGAAATGGAAGGTATGATTTCGAACATTGTGAAGATCTAAGTGGATTTTTCTTTGAGTCGAATCGTTTGGAAGCGATCGTTCTTGAAAAGGAGCGAGAAAGACAACGCATCATGTGTCTGCGCCGGCGTCATTTTTGGATCCACTCAATCACTACACAGAGATTGACACGTGGGGAGTATTCTACGTTATATATGGAGTTGAGGGGAAACTCCGAGAAGTTTTTTTAATTATGTTCGGATGAAAGTTTGGTTGCACGTGTTGGAGACCTCATCGTTAGAAATGACACCTATTGCCGCTTCTCAATTTCACCGGCGGAGCGTTTGATGGTTACTCTTCGGTAAGCCATTTTTATTGTATCTCCTCCTGTTAAAGCAGACTTATAACTAATGTTGCTGGTAGTTTGAAGTAATTATTGTCTTGCCTTTTGTAACAGATTCCTTGGAACTGGTGAATACCTTTCCTCACTTCATTTCCAATTCCGGCTCGGGATTTCCACCATATCGGGGATTGTAAAACACACCTGCCACGCATTGTGGGACTGTTTACATGAGGAATATGTCCCACATTCCACAACGGAGAGTTGGCTGGACATTGCTGAAAACTTTCTAAAGATTTGTCAGTTTCCCAATTGCTTGAATGCAGTGGACGGGAAGCATATTTGGATCATCAAACCAGCTGCATCTGGCTCTGAATATTTTAATTACAAGAAATATTTCTCCATCGTGCTTATGACCATTGTAGACGCACAATAGAAGTTCATAGCATTTTGGGGCCTATGGCCGCTTCAATGACTCTCAAGTTTTTAAATTGTCTGCAATGGGGCGTCATTTATATGGAAACAGCTTCCAATTTCCACCACCAAGACCGCTTCCTGAAACCTCTGGGCCACTAATGCTTTTTGTATGTGTTGGGGATAAAGCGTTCCAACTCTCGCAACACCTGCTGAAGTCATACGCAAGTAGTGGCTTGACACCAATGAAACGAGTGTTCAATTATCGCTTAACACGAGCGCGGAGAATGGTTGAGTTTGCTTTTGGCATTCTCACATCCAAATTGCGAGTTCTGTTGACCACTATTAACCTGAAGACTAACACTGTGGTTGAGGTGGTGAAAGCTTGTGTGGTCCTGCACAATTTCCTAGTATGCAAGGAACAGAATGCCATGGATGACAATTTTGTAGAAACCACCTTGTCTGATTGAATAATACTTTTCGAAGTCCTGTGGCAGTTTCAAAATGAGGGACAAATTTGCAGAGTACTATATTTCACCTCAAGGAAGAGTAGAATGGAAGGATGAGATGGTTTGATATTTTGTCTTTTGAGATAATGTATGTTGGAGTACCAAACTTATTGCAGTTTTCATATTTGTGATTACACCATCAATTTTTTTTTATTAACTAAAGTCTTGTACTATGTTACCCAAAGTTTTGTACTTTTTTACCCAAAGTTGTGTACTGTTTCCATCCAAAGTATTGTATCTTATCATTAAACAAATGAAAGACAATAAAGCTTTTTATAAAAAAAAATTTATATTTATTATACAGATTTATAAATTAAGAAAACTTGGAGTGGAGATAGTACTGGAGGGGCTGACAGAGCGGACCACTTCGACAGTGGGAGAAGGTGATGGGGTGGAGAAACCAAGAGGATTGGTGGATAAAAAAACTGAAATAGGGATGGGATTTGATAAGGTTTGATGGGTGGAGTGGAGGGATTGGGAGACATTAGAGGTGGTGGGTGGAGAAGAGGGTTGTATTTGGGGCATGATGGGTGTGAAAGGATATATACACTGTGTTCCACATTATTATGCAAAAATTGTTTAAGAGTGATAAGGTAGGAATTTTTTTGTTTGTCAGTTAAACTCATTGATGGTGATGTGTGTCAGGGCTCTTTATATCACTGTAAGCAATTGCAGACACCTGTGCTAATTAGTTTGGCAGGTGTGTCCAATGAAAGGCAAGACTGCTTAAGAAGGCTGTCCCCAATTATTAAGCAGCCTACATTTTCTGCCAAAATGGGAAAGAAAAAGGATGTGTCGGCTGCTGAGAAGCAACAAATTGTGGAGTGTTTAGGTCAAGGCATGACTACAATCAACATTGCCAAGACACTTCATCGTGATCATCGCACAATCAAGAAGTATGTAGCTGATTCACAGTACACACGTGTGCGTGCTGATAAGGGAAAATTGAGGACTCTTTCCTACAGGCAATTATGTCAGGTTAAAAGAGCAGCGGCAAAAAAACCTTGTCATAGCAGCAGACAAGTTTTTGAAGCTGCTGGTGCCTCCAACGTCCCCCGAACAACAAGATGCAGGGTCCTTCAGAGGTTTGCAGCTGTGCGTAAGCCATCCTGCCGACCTCCTTTATCCACTGCACACAAGCAGAAACGGCTCCAGTGGGCCAAACAATACATGAAGACTGACTTCAAAACTGTTTTGTTCACCGATGAGTGCCGTGCAACGCTCGATGGTCCAGATGGATGGAGTGGAGGATGGCTGGTTGATGGACACCCCATGCAAACACGGCTACGGCGCCAACAAGGAGGAGGTGGAGTAATGTTTAGGGCTGGAATCATGGGGAGAGAGATTGTCGGCCCCTTTAGGATCCCTGAAGGGGTAAAGATGAACTCCATAGTGTCTGTTGAGTTACTCAAACAGCACTTCCTGCCATGGTTCAAGAAGAAGAACCGTGCATTCCGCAGCAAGATCATTTTCATGCATGATAATGCACCGTCTCATGCTGCACATAACACATCTGCATCTCTGGCTGCTATGGGCATAAAAGGGGACAAACTTATGGTGTTGCCCCCATGCTCCCCTGACCTCAACCCCATTGAGAACCTCTGGAGCATCATCAAAAGAAATGTCTATGATGGTGGGAGGCAGTTCACATCCAAGCAACAGCTCTGGGAGGGTATTCTGTCCTCATGCAAAACAATTGAAGCAGAAACCATCCAAAACCTGACAAATTCAATGGACGAGAGAGTTCAGAAGCTCCTTTCGAACAAGGGGTCCTATGTGCAAATGTAACATCACCTATAATAAAGTTTTGAGTTGAAAACTGTTTGATTTCAGTTTGTAATAACCTGCTAATCTTATAATTTCAAAAATGCCCATTTTTTTGTTCTTTATTAAAATGAAAAGGTTGAAAACTCTGCTGTGCCTAATAATTTGGAACATGCATTTTGAGTGCAGTTTGAGTGTTTTATTTTTAAAAAAATATACTGTTATCATAGGCAGTTTGTACAAAAACCTTTCAATTGTACTCTAATAGTTATTTGACTGGAAAATTACAATGACTGAAATTCATATAGGTAATTTGGGAAAATCTGAGAAAATATTATTTGCATAATAATTTGGAGCACAGTGTATATAGATATATCCATAGATATAGCCGTAGATATATCCGTAGATATATATAGATATATCAGTAGATATATATAGTGTAAGGTTTCAACTCACTCGGCTGCTTCAGAGGTAATCAGGAGACACGTTTCTTATCCAAAAATCATCAGGTTTATTACATCATAAACACATGCACATGCAATACAAATCTTCAGTACTTCAGCTCCTTCCTGGAGCCTCACTCCTCATAGACACAGAGACCTCTCTGTAATGTCCCGTCTGGATGCATGGAAGTCTGTCCACACTGGCAGACTCCCACATTCTCTCTTCAGACACAGAGACCTCTCTGTATTGTCCCGCCTGGACGCATGGAAGTCCGTCCACCCTGGCAGACTCCCACAACACTTCTCAGACACAGAGACCTCTCTGTAATGTCCCGCCTGGACACATGGTAGTCTGTTCACACTCACAGACTCCCACAACACTCTCTTCAGACACAGAGACCTCTCTGTATTGTCCCGCCTGGACGCATGGAAGTCCGTCCACCCTGGCAGACTCCCACAACACTTCTCAGACACAGAGACCTCTCTGTAATGTCCCGCCTGGACACATGGTAGTCTGTTCACACTCACAGACTCCCACAACACTCTCTCAGGTGCCAAACAAACTCCATTACATAGGCGTAACCCCGCCCATAGGTGAGGTCAGGATCACATGGTTAGGTCACCTGATCATGACCTCATCACAGGTTCTTTACCACAACACAAACCATGCTTCCATGCATATCTCGAGGAGCATACACAGTGCCCCCTAGCTGCATCAGGGTCACTACACCACATACCTCCCCCCTCTGTTCAAACTTGTGGGGTTGAACACTTGTTACCCGACCAGAGATCCTTCTCGGTCGTCTCTGCCAGTCAAACCGTCTGGCTAAGTCGGGCCCTCTGTCAGACCACCCGCCTCCCCAGCGGTCAGTACGGCGTCGCAATTCCCCTGCACCCATACGTCCTGTCTGGTCTGAGTCCTTTTCAGCTCGTCCACCACAGGTTCTCCTGCTTAGGTCACTCATCACTGAGCTAACTGAGGCATCACTATTTCTACTTCTTCCATCAGGCGCTCTTCGCCTCTCAACACTACGGATTGAAGGTGGCGACCATCTTCTTTCCATTTCCTGCAGCTCTCTGTTGACCTGCTCCCTCTCCATTCGTAGCTGCTCTACTTCTCTCAAGTATGACACACGATACTCCAGGAGCATCCGGATATTCCCAAGGCTCTCCCTGTATCCGACAACGAGGAATGGAACCATCCCATCTTCACCCCTGACCTGGACTTCGTCATCCGCAGGAATCCTGACTCTCGTCAGGCCGGACTTATTCACCATCTCCTGCATCACTTTCCCAAGTCTTCCGATGACTTTCTTCACCAGACCTCTGGGCACTTGAATGATGTCTTCCACCAATCCAAGCCGACTTTGAGCCTTTCTTGCTTGCTCCAAACGTCGAGCGGCTTCTTTATTCCTCCACATGATCATCTGTTTCGTTCGGAGGCATTGTAGATGCATGTCTCTCAGGATAGCCACCCGCTTCAGTGTGACTTCCTTAGTTGACAGTATGACTAACTGTTTCCTCTCTGGCACCCAGTTCACACTACATGCTTCTACCGCCTTTCTAAAGGCCTCATGCACTTCCTCACTGGCACACACTTCTCGCAGGTCTTCGGGTATCTCTATTACACACTTGAAACCCGACCCGTCACCTTCTTGGACAGACTGTTGGACCTCCTCGTCCTGAGCATTAGTACAGTTTTCCAAGACATCGCTCTCCCTTGTGTGTCCATCTGCATGGCACTTCCCTTGCTGGATTTCTTCTTCCATAGATTTCTGGAGCTGGGCACTAGTCTCCTCCTCTATCTTGAGCTCTCGGAGAACTCTATCTTGCTCTTCTGCCAAGCAGCGACACTCCTGCTGATGTTTCTCTTGTTCCTCTCTGAGCACCTCCGTCTCTTTCCATAGAGCCTTGTTCATACTCTTACACGCTGACAGATGATCTCTGAGCTTAGAGACTTCCTTCTCCAGCTCCTCCACTTTGTGCTCAATCATTTGTCTCAGGACCCTTTCTCGCTCTACTGTCTCTTTGTTTCTTTAAACAGCTCTATCTCATGGCCCTGCTCTCTTTTAGCTAGCACATGTCGCACCATCACCTCTTTAATTACATTTTTGGCTGGGCACTCTTGCCTACACACACTCTGCCTCTCCAGAGTTCCGCCCGTTCCTGCATCCGCAGTTTCCACTGTATCACGACTCTCGGTAACTTCAGAGAGCTCCAGCTTACTGCACTCACTTTCCCTTGCGGTCGAGTCACAGTCTGCATAGGAGTCACTCCCACTCCCCCTGTCATCCTGGAACAGCACGTCCCCACTTAGACAGGTCTCTGCCCCCTTTCCTGGAGCTCTACCGTTTCTCACGGTCACACGTCTTGTCACGTCCAAGTCCCCGAGTTGGTCTGACCCACACTTTCTCCCGGTCACCTGGAACTCTGGACTATCGCTATTAGGTGTTACCTTCTTTTCACACATCACACGACAAGGAACCACTACAGCCACCTGCTGTGATGGGGCTCCCTCCTCTGAACAGCAACACACTTTATCAATTTCCCATGCCTTTTCAAATAACGTGAAGTCCCGCTTCCTCTCATAGGGTACACTAAGTTCGGTGGTATACCAGCATAACACCCTTTTGGAATCTCCACCCACTTTTGGGCCACCATCCCCTTTTGGGTTGCCACCCCCTTTAGGGACTCCGCGCCCTTTCGGGCCACCATCCCAATTTGGGTTACCGCGCCCCCTTTTGGGCCACCATCCTAATTTGTGTTACCCCCCCTTTTGGGCAACTTTACTGATTTGGGCTACCACCCCCTTTTGAGACTCCACCCCCTTTCGGGCCACAATCCCAATTTGGGTTACCGCCCCCTTTTGGGACTCCACCCCCTTTTGGGTAACCATCCCTGTTTTGGTTTCCGCCCCCCTTTTGGGACTCCTCCCCTTTTAGGGACACCACCCATCACTGGGGAACACACCACGGCTCTTACAGGCCCCAGTCCACACAGTACCCTTAGACAGTGTCTTTTACTTAGGGCGTGTACTGGCCCTTTAAGAGTTTGTGTGCCTCGGTTCACACTGTCCTTTTTACCACACCAGCTCCTGCTGGTACTGCCACCGCTTCCGTTGCAGCCACCAACAACCAGCACCTCCAGATGCTACTCCTAAGCTGCTGTGGCTGTTATTGCAGCTCCGGCTGCTGCAGAACTTCTTGCTGCAACAGTCACTGTAGCTCCTGCTACCACAAGTCTCTGCACGCTGCGCTGTCTTGCCGCTTGTCACCTTCATGACCCCACGAGTCACAGCCAGCCGCTTGTCACCTTCATGACTCCTCTGAGCCACAGCAAACACCTCACACGTGTTCCAGAGAAAAAAAAAACAATTTCTCACTGACCCGTCAGCACAACACAGACTCCTGTCTGTCACACTCTCAGCCAGAGAGATTTTCCGGACAGCTCCTCTCCCAGAGACATCCCACAAAGGAAAAAAAAAACAGTCTTTCACTGACCCGTCAGTACAACACAGACTCCTGTCTGTTCCCTGTTGGCCACGCAGGTTTCCGGACACCTCCTCTGAGGTATCCTCTCAGCATGCTTTTTCTCCATTTTCAATGACCCCGGTCAACATAACACAGACTCCTGTCTGTCACCACTGCTTAACAGTTTCTTCAGATACCTCATATCAGAGGCACCACATAAACAAAAAACAGTTTATTCGTGACCACTGGTCACACTCACGGTTTTCACAGACCGTCCGTTCCTCCTCTGATTCCTGATTCCCAGTCCTGGAACATGTGCTCCTTGGGCCGCTGCCAGCATTCCATCCACCAATTGTAAGGTTTCAACTCACTCGGCTGCTTCAGAGGTAATCAGGAGACACGTTTCTTATCCAAAAATCATCAGGTTTATTACATCATAAACCTCACAGTCACATGCAATACAAATCTTCAGTACTTCAGCTCCTTCCTGGAGCCTCACTCCTCATAGACACAGAGACCTCTCTGTAATGTCCCGTCTGGATGCATGGAAGTCTGTCCACACTGGCAGACTCCCACATTCTCTCTTCAGACACAGAGACCTCTCTGTATTGTCCCGCCTGGACGCATGGAAGTCCGTCCACCCTGGCAGACTCCCACAACACTTCTCAGACACAGAGACCTCTCTGTAATGTCCCGCCTGGACACATGGTAGTCTGTTCACACTCACAGACTCCCACAACACTCTCTTCAGACACAGAGACCTCTCTGTATTGTCCCGCCTGGACGCATGGAAGTCCGTCCACCCTGGCAGACTCCCACAACACTTCTCAGACACAGAGACCTCTCTGTAATGTCCCGCCTGGACACATGGTAGTCTGTTCACACTCACAGACTCCCACAACACTCTCTTAGGTGCCAAACAAACTCCATTACATAGGCGTAACCCCGCCCATAGGTGAGGTCAGGATCACATGGTTAGGTCACCTGATCATGACCTCATCACAGGTCCTTTACCACAACACAAACCATGCTTCCATGCATATCTCGAGGAGCATACACAGTGCCCCCTAGCTGCATCAGGGGTCACTACACCACAATAGATATATCCATAGATATATCTATGGATAGATATATAGATATATCAGTAGATATATATAGATATATCCATAGATATATCCGTATATATAGATACAGTACAGACCAAAAGTTTGGACACACCTTCTCATTCAAAGATTTTTCTGTATTTTCATGGCTATGAAAATTGTAGAATCACACTGAAGGCATCAAAACTATGAATTACCGTATATACTCGTGTATAAGCCGACCCGTGTATAAGCTGACCCCCCTAATTTTGCCACAAAAAACTGGGAAAAATTATTGACTCATGTATAAGCCGGGTGTATAAACTGCCCTCCTGCTCTGTGCTGCCCCCGTCCTGCTCCTTGCTCCCCATCCAGCTCTGTGCTCCCCCATTCTCCTCTGTACTCCCCCCTCCTGCTCCGTCCTCCGCTGTGCTCCCCCATTCCTTCTCCGTCCTGTGCCCCCCCTCCTGCTCCGTGCTCCTCTGTGCCCTCCATCCTCCCCCGTCCTGCTCCGCGCTCATTGTCCTCCTCCATGCTTCCCCCGTCCACCGATCTCCCCCCCTTCTTCTCCATGCTTCCCCCGTCCTGCTCCAGCTTCCCCCGTCCACCGATCTCCCCCCCCTCCTGCTCAATGCTTCCCCCATCCTGCTCCAGCTTCCCCCGTAATACCGCTCATTAAGGCCATGAATATGGAGGCCACGCCTATGGGAGTGGCGTCGCGTCCATATTACATGACCTTAATGAGCGGGTATTACGTCACCGCTCAGTGCTGGAGAGCTGCAAGAAGACTGGGAGAACGCAGGATTGCAGGGACGCTCAGCGATGGCACGGGGAGGGGTGAGTATGATCCCAGCCACCGGCTCCTGCCGCGGCATCCCCTCCCCCGCTGGTTTCTGCCCTATGACTCGTGTATAAGCCGAGGGGGCATTTTCAGCACGAAAAAAGGTGTTGAAAATCTCGGCTTATACACGAGTATATACGGTAACACATGTGGAATTATACATTACACTTTACAAAAAAGTGTGAAACAACTGAAAATATGTCTTATAGGTTCTTCAAAGTAGCCACCTTTTGCTTTGATTACTGCTTTGCACGCAGAAAAGGTGAACGGATGGATTCTACATGCCTGGTTCCCACCGTGAAGCATGGAGGAGATGGTGTGATGGTGTGGGGGTGCTTTGCTGGTGACACTGTTGGGGATTTATTCAAAATTGAAGGCATAGTGAACCAGAATGGCTACTACAGCATCTTGCAGCAGCATGCTATTCCATCCGGTTTTCGTTTAGTTGGACCATCATTTATTTTTCAACAGGACAATGACCCCAAACACATCTCCAGGCTGTGTAAGGGCTATTTGACCAAGAAGGAGAGTGTTGGGGTGCTACGCCAGATGACCTGACCTCCACAGTCACCAGACCTGAACCTAATCGAAATGGTTTGGGGTGAGCTGGACCGCTCACCGCTTCAATTTTGAATAAATCCCCAACAATGTCACCAGCAAAGCACCCCCACACCATCACACCACCTCCTCCAGCTTCACGGTGGGAACCAGGCATGTAGAGTCCAGCCGTTCACCTTTTCTGCGTGTAAAGCAGTAATCAAAGCAAAAGATGGCTACTTTGAAGAACCTAGAATATAAGACATATTTTCAGTTGTTTCACACTTTTTTGTAAAGTGTAATGTATAATTCCACATTTGTTAATTCATAGTTTTGATGCCTTCAGTGTGATTCTGCAATTTTCATAGTCATGAAAATACAGAAAGATCTTTGAATGAGAAGGTGTGTCCAAACTTTTGGTCTGTACTGTATATCTGTAGAAATATATAGTCTGCGCATACTCAGTGACGTCAGTGGTAGACATTGAGGCTGACTCGCAGTGATCTGACAGCGTGGAAAAAGTTCAGAAACTTTCCCACGCTAATCAGTTCATCTCCGGTCAGGCGGGGAGGCTGCGCAGACATGATTTCATTCATTCTGTAGTGGTTTACAGCCGGGCCGGTAGCATTAGCACCGATCCCGGTTGTAAACTAGTTAACCCCTTGTGATGGATTTTAGTGGGGGACCTGACTGAACGGCGGAGAGGTATGGATATTGTTGTTTTTTTATTTTTTTTTTGTTACAGGAGAACAAGGGATTCAGTTGGATTGGCATCATAATAAATTTGGACAAAAACTTTGTAATTGTTTCATTAAAATAATTTTTAATTAATGTGTGTGTGTGTGTGTCTTTGTTAACCCTTTGCTACTATAGATTAATAATGGATAGTTGTCTTATTGACACCTCTCCATTATTAACCCGGATTAATGTCACCTTTCAATAGCAAGGTGACATTAACCCCTTATTAACCCATGAGCCACCACTAAAGGCAATGGTAATAGAGAGGCTAAGTGCCAGAAAAGGCGCATCCAGTAGATCCAATAGATGCGCCTTTTCTGGGGTGGCTGGGGTCAGATGTTTGTAACCAGGGAGGGGCCCAAAAACCATGGTCCCTCTCTAGGCTATTAATATCTGTCCTCAGTCACTGACTTTCCCTCTCTGGCGGAGAAAATTGCGCGGGAGCCCACACAATTTTTTTCCGCGATTATAGCCTTAAATTTAACCCCTAGAGTTCCAAATTTTTCCTAACACAAACTAATAAATTTATTAAACACTGACATTTATAGATCGTTTTGCTATAACATGGTTTACTATATGTAAACCATGTGTCATATCATGTCGGGTTCTGTACTGATTTTGCAGAAGCCGGCAATTGATTTAGCAGCTATTATGCTATGTAGAACTCTATGAACTATAATATATATATATATATATATATATAATAAGTGTCTCTGTGACATGTAAATATATATGTATTCTATGTATATATCTATTCTTTGATTATGTTAGTGTGATTTGACAGTATAGCGCACTGAATAGCCAGCTTTTCTAAAGGACACCAGTGCGTATTTCTCGCAAGTCATACTGATGGTCCGTGTGTAATCCAATTTTTTTCTCGCACCCATAGACTTGCATTGGCGAGTCTCGGCCGTAATACGACCGAGGAAAAATCAGATGATTGGAGCTGCCCCATAGATTAACATTGGTCCGAGTGCTATTTGATTTTTTCTCGCATAGCATTTGTCCATATTTCTTGCTAGTGTGACTCCAGCCTAACCCCAAGTATTGTACCTTGTCACCCACCCCAAGTACTGTACCTTTTCACCCACCTCAAGTATTGTACCTTGTCACCCACCCCAAGTATTGTACCTTGTCACCCACCAAGTATTGTACCTTGTCACCCACCCCAAGTATTGTACCTTGTCACCCACCCCAAGTATTGTACTTTGTCACCCCAAGTTTTGTACCTTGTCACCATAAGTTTTGTACCTTGTCACCCCAATTTTTGTACCTTATCATTAAATAAATGAAAGACAAAGTTTTTTTTATCAAAAAAATATATTTTTATTAGCAAATTATAAATTCATGTAGTTTGGGGAAGAGATAGTACTGGAGGGGCTGACAGATCGGACCACTTCGACAGTGGGTGTATGGAGACCAGATTGTGATGCATTAGAAGGTAAAACAGAAGGTGAAGGGGTGGAGAAACCAAGAGGATGGGTGGACAAAAAACGTGACTAGGCATGGGATTTGGTAAGGTTTGTGGGGTGGAGTGGAGGGATTGGGAGACAGAAGAGGTGGTGGGTGGAGTAGAGGGTTGTATTTGGGGCATGATGGGTGTGGAAGAGACTGGTGGTAGTGGGCAGGGAGTAGAGTTTGAGCAGGGAGTGGAGGCACAGATGCTGTGGTTGGGAACTGGTATGGTGCAGGAAGCTAGTATTGTACAGGAGGGGGAGGAGGGACAGTGGCTGGAGGGGGGACAGGTGCAGGAGGAACTATCGTGGCGGGTGGAGGGTCTTGGGAGCTAACCTGCGCTAGAGCAAACTGGCAGGCTTGCATTACATGCTTCTGCTGGTCTGGAGATAGCTTATCTAGGCGCTCGACTACTGCCTGGAAAAAACAATGGTTGGGCAATTTACTTGCATCCAAATGCATCCTATCCAGACGCGTGCTCAATTCGAGCATACTGTTGTTAATTAGGTTGAATCCAGCACTGATTTGCTCTGACAACAGTTTTAGTGAGTTCTCAAAGGATGCATTAGGTGCAAGAACTCGGGCACATAGTTCCTTTCCTGACCCCTCTGGCGCTGCCGCACAGAACCCAAAGGTGTTCTACAGGTGGCAGCAGTGTCAGAGGGGTGGGGTAAAGTAAAAGCTACCTTGTCACCATCAGCTTCATGTAATGAAGTCTGCCAAGATGCTCCAGCGCTGGTGGATGGGACCGAGGGACCAGATGTGAGCGAAGGTGGGGAAGGTGCAGATGGGTTGGGTCTGTCAAAGTGGTCCCCGGTGGCGGAGTCCTGTGGGATCGCTCCAGAAGGGTTCAACTCTGCAGGCTCCCGAGTACTGCAGACGGTGCTGTGGTACAAAGAAAAAAAAAAAAAAGGAATTGATATATTGCTATTGCTTGGCTCTGGCTGAAATCCATAAAAAAGGTTACACATGTAAACATTTTTACTTAGTAAATGGAGTGGGGAATATTTACCTTCTGCTGACCATAGTCGACCGGAGGAACGACAGGGCTTTTGCATATTTGTACTTTGATCTGCGTCCTCCCGATCCACTCGAGGCCTGCATTTCTTTTTTGAACTCCCTCTTGAAGCGATCCCTGTATGACCGCCACCGCCTGATAACTTTGTCCCCTGTAAAGTGAAAGCACAAATTGGTTAGTATACAACACATTACATCCTTCAACATAACTTACTGAACTGTGAATACTTACGCGCTCGATTCTGGGCCCGAGCATCAAGGTCCTCCCAATCTTCCACAACTTCGTGGCAGACTTCCTCCCAGAGCCGACGTGTCACTACAACATCTGCGTGGCTGCAGTCCCCAATGTTCCACAACTGCTCCCGCTCTCAAACTTCATCAATATCGATGTTAAGTCTGGCCTCCTCACTGTCAGAGTCGGGAGCACGCTGTGAAGCCTGTTAAAAAAGACAAAAAAAAGATATTACACTAAAATCATCCACATGAAGTTGAAAAATACAAAAAAAAATTACTCTCTGGTGACCGCCTCGACGCTCACGCCGATGACCCTGGGAGACGCTTTAAGGACCTCGACGTTCCCTAGCCCTAGAATGGGAAGACTATATAAAAAAAATAGAAACATTATGTGCTTGGATGTAGGCTTATGTGTTTGGTGTACTATGATGTCTGTGATGAAATTTACACTCTGCGAGCCCACTCCGGGTCTTTCTCCACCCCGTCCGTGTCCTTCTGGAAGCACCTCTGATGCTGCAGCTTCCTGTTAAAAAAGAATTAATGCATATAGGGTTATGTGTACAAAAAAAAAAATTAAAAAAAATTTACCTCAGTTTGCTGCCGATGTGAGGGAGGGCTCCCAGAAGACGACATATTTGCCACTGGCTGGCCTGGCTGTGTCGCTGGTAGGTCGGCCTAGGCAACTTTCTGCAAGAAATAAACACGATTGTTAGCTATTATGCTAAGGCTAGGTTCACATTGCGTTAGGTGCCATCTGTTTAATGCATCCGTTACATAGCGGCACTAACGCTATGTAACGGATGCGTTAACGCACCCATTAGCCGCCATTATAGTAACGCATCCTAACGCATGACAAATTCAGCATGCGTTAGCGATTATGCGTTACTTTGTGACGCACCCTCGAACGTGGTCTACAGCATTTTGGGGTGAGTTAGGTCTAACGCACAGCGAACGGATGTATTCTCTGTGCATAGACCTGTATGGCTAACGCATGGTAACAAAATGCTACCATGCGTTAGCGCATATGTTAGCACTAGGGGTTAAAAAGATGTCAAAAATGACATCAGCGTTAACGCATCCGTTTAACGGACCTGTTAAACGGATGCCCTAACGGTAACGTGAACCTAGCCTAGGATTTTTTCTGTGTTGTATGCCGATTTAGAAAAAAGAAAGGTAGCTCCAGCTATTAGGATTTCAACCCCTCCCCCCCAAAAAAAATCCCTCTATGCCCCCAAACAAAAAAATGCTAACTACTTTAGTAAGATGCTAAACCATCCCCCTCTGTAGTTAAAAGGCTTTAGATATTCGCGATGCGCAAGCAAACATAACCCTCCCCCTGCAGTATTTCCCCAAAAAAACAAAACATAACACAGCCACCCAAGTAGTACCTTGCAAACAACATTGCACAGTAAATACCCTCCTTCCCACTTTAAATCCCTAAACCCCCACTTGAATATATATTGACCACAGATGTAATGTTTTAAAACCATGGTAACATTTTAAAGACCAAATTTCTACATTCCTCATTTGTATACTCCATGGTTTTTTAACCCCTTCATGACCCAGCCTATTTTGACCTTAAAGACCTTGCCATTTTTTTGCAATTCTGACCAGTGTCCCTTTATGAGGTAATAACTCAGGAACGCTTCAACGGATCCTAGCGATTCTGAGACTGTTTTTTCGTGACATATTGGTCTTCATATTAGTGGTAAATTTAGGTCGATAATTTTTGCGTTTATTTGTGAAAAAAATGGAACTTTGGCCAAAATTTTGAAAATTTTTCAATTTTCAAATTTTGAATTTTTATTCTGTTAAACCAGAGAGTTATGTGACACAAAATAGTTAATAAATAACATTTTCCACATGTCTACTTTACATCAGCACAATTTTGGGAACATTTTTTTTTGTTAGGAAGTTATAAGGGTTAAAAGTTGACCAGCGATTTCTCATTTTTACAGCAAAATTTATAAAACCATTTTTTTTAGTGACCACCTCACATTTGAAGTCACTTTGAGGGGTCTATATGGCAGAAAATACCCAAAAATTACACATTATAAAAACTGCACCCCTCAAGCTACTCAAAACTACATTCAAGAAGATTATTAACCCTTCAGGTGCTTCACAGGAACTAAAGCAACGTGGAAGGAAAAAATGGACATTTTAATTTTTCCAACAAAATTTTTCTTTTAGCATAAATTTTTTCATTTTTACATGGGCAACAGGATAAAATGGACCCTAATATTTGTTGGGCAATTTCTCCTGAGTACACAGATACCTCATATGTGGTCATAAACCACTGTTTGGGCGCACGGCAGGGCTCAGAAGGGAAGGAGCGCCATTTGACTTTTTGAATGGAAAATATGCTGGAATATTTAGCGGTTGCCATGTCGCATTTGGAGAGTCCCTGTGTGCCTAAACATTGGAGCTCCCCCACAAGTGACCCCATTTTGGAAACTAGACCCCCCAAGGAACTTATCTAGATGCAGAGTGAGCACTTTGAACCCCCAGGTGCTTCACAAATTGATTCGTAAAAAAAGAATACTTTATTTTCACAAAAATTTTCTTTTAGCCTCAGTTTTTTCATTTTCACATGGGCAACAGGATAAAATGGATCCTAAAATTTGTTGGGCAATTTATCCTGAGTACACCAATACCTCATATGTGGTCATAAACCACTGTTTGGGCGCACGGCAGGGCTCAGAAGGGAAGGAGCGCCATTTGACTTTTTCAATGGAAAATATGCTGGAATATTTAGCGGTTGCCATGTCGCATTTGGAGAGTCCCTGTGTGCCTAAACATTGGAGCTCCCCCACAAGTGACCCCATTTTGGAAACTAGACCCCCCAAAGAACTTATCTAGATGCACAGTGAACACTTTGAAACCCCAGGTCCTTCATAAATTGATCCGTATAAAAAAGAAAGTACCTTTTTTTCACAAAAATTTTCTTTTAGCCTCAGTTTTTTCATTTTCACATGGGCAACAGTATAAATTGGATCCTAAAATTTGTTGGGCAATTTCTCCTGAGTACACAGATACCTCATATGTGGTCATAAATCACTGTTTGGGCGCACGGCTGGGCCCAGAAGGGAAGGAGCGCCATTTGACTTTTTGAATGGAAAATTAGCTCCAATCCTTAGCGGACACCATGACGCCTTTGGAGAGCCCGTGTGCCTAAACAGTGAAAACCCCCCACATGTGACACATTTTGGAAAACTAGACCCCTTATGGAACTTATCTAGATGTGTTGTGAGCACTCTGAACCCCCAAGTGCTTCACAGAAGTTTATAACGCAGAGCAGTGAAAAAAAAATTTTTTTTCCTCAAAAATGATTTTTTAGCCCGCTATTTTTTATTTTTACAAGGGTAACAGGAGAAATTGTACCACAAAAGTTGTTGTGCAATTTGTCCTGAGTACACTGGTACCCCATATGTGGGGGGAACCACTGTTTTGGCGCATGGGAGAGCTCAGAAGGGAAGGAGCGCCATTTTGGAATGCAGACTTGATGGAATGTTCTGCGGGCGTCATGTTGCATTTGCAGAGCCCCTGATGTGCCTAAACAGTAGAAACCCCCCACAAGTGACCCTATTTTGGAAACTAGACCCCCCAAGCAGCTTATCTAGATGTGTAGTGAGCACTTTGAATCCCTAAGTGCTTCACAGAAGTTTATAAACGCAGAGCAGAAAAAATAAAAAAATCATTTTTTTTTCTCAAAAATAATTTTTTAGCCCACTATTTTTTATTTTCCCAAGGGTAACAGGATAAATTGGACCCCAAAAGTTGTTGTCCAGTTTTTACTGAGTACGCTGGTGCCACATATGTGAGGGGGAACCACTGTTTGGGCGCACGGCAGGGCTCAGAAGGGAAGGAGCGCCATTTGACTTTTTGAATGGAAAATTAGCTCCAATCGTTAGCGGACACCATGTCGTGGTTGGAGAGCCCATGTATGCCTAAACTTTGGAGCTCCCCCACAAATGACCCCATTTTGGAAACTTGACCCCTAAGGAACTTATCTAGATGCACAGTGAGCACTTTGAACCCCCAGGTGCTTCCCAGAAGTTTATAACGCAGAGCCGTGAAAATAAAAAATCTTTTTTTTTTCTCAAAAAATGATTTTTTTAGCCCACAATTTTTTATTTTCACAATGGTTACAGGAGAAATTGGACCCCAAAAGTTGTTGTATAATTTGTCCTAAGTACAATAGTACCCCACATGTGGGGGGGAACCACTGTTTGGGCACACGTCGGAAGGGATGTATATCAAAAAACTGACCGGCACATCCAAACTTAGATTCAGTGTGAACAGGTGCTAAACCTAGAGTCACCAACTCATATACATACAAGAAGAAAGGTAGCACACTGTAGCGCTATAGCTTGCAAACACGAAATATGAAAAATATGAAAAATGAATTACATCATTACCTTAGAAATATGAAAAATTGAGAAGTCTTAGCGCATAAGATGGCCAAATTATGTGAGCCTGATAGCCACGTCAAGGCTCTTCTCGTATATCAGGTCCCTAACTAATGCCTATTCTCGCTTTAGAAAAGTCTGTCTGCATGGGAACCTATGAATCCTCTTTTCAGACTAAAATCTACATCTCTGTGGAGGCGTGATGAACCTGCTGTAATTAAAAGGCCTGTGACCACCAGGTGGAGTGCTCAGGCAGAAGGTAAATGAATACATATCAAAAAACTGACCGGCACATCCAAACTTAGATTCACTGTGAACAGGTGCTAAACCTAGAGTCACCAACTCATATACATACAAGAAGAAAAGGTAGCACACTGTAGCGCTATAGCTTGCAAACACGAAATATGAAAAATATGAAAAATGAATTACATCATTACCTTAGAAATATGAAAAATTGAGAAGTCTTAGCGCATAAGATGGCCAAATTATGTGAGCCTGATAGCCACGTCAAGGCTCTTCTCGTATATCAGGTCCCTAACTAATGCCTATCCTCGCTTTAGAAAAGTCTGTCTGCATGGGAACCTATGAATCCTCTTTTCAGACTAAAATCTACATCTCTGTGGAGGGGTGATGAACCTGCTGTAATTAAAAGGCCTGTGACCACCAGGTGGAGTGCTCAGGCAGAAGGTAAATGAATACATATCAAAAAACTGACCAGCACATCCAAACTTAGATTCAGTGTGAACAGGTGCTAAACCTAGAGTCACCAACTCATATACATACAAGAAGAAAAGGTAGCACACTGTAGCGCTATAGCTTGCAAACACGAAATATGAAAAATATGAAAAATGAATTACATCATTACCTTAGAAATATGAAAAATTGAGAAGTCTTAGCGCATAAGATGGCCAAATTATGTGAGCCTGATAGCCACGTCAAGGCTCTTCTCGTATATCAGGTCCCTAGCTAATGCCTATCCTCGCTTTAGAAAAGTCTGTCTGGAAGGGATGTAGTGACGCTTTGAAATGCCGACTTGATGGAATGGTCTGCGGGCGGGCAGAGCCCCTGATGTGCCTAAACAGTAGAAACCCCCACAAGTGACCACATTTTGTAAACTAGACCCCTCAAGGAACTTATCAAGATGTGTGGTGAGCACCTTGAACCCCCACGTGCTTCGCAGAAGTTTATTATGCAGAGCCGTGAAAAGAAAAAATCATTTTTTTCCTAAAAAACTGATATTTTTAACCCGCACTTTTTTATTTTCACAAGGGTAACAGGAGAAATTGGACCACAAAAGTTGTTGTACAGTTTGTCCTGAGTACACTGGTACCCCATATGTGGGGGGAACTACTGTTTTGGCACATGGGAGAGCTCAGAAGGGAAGGAGCGCCATTTTGGAATGCAGACTTGATGGAATGTTCTGAGGGCGTCATGTTGCGTTTGCAGAGCCCCTGATGTGCCTAAACAGTAGAAACCCCCCACAAGTGACCCTATTTTGAAAACTAGATCCCCAAGGAACTCCTCTAGATGTGTGGTAAGCACTTTGAATCTCCAAGTTCTTCACAGAAGTTTATAACGCAGAGCCGTGAAAATAAACATTTTTTTCCCACAAAAATAACTTTTTTAGTCCCCAATTTTTTTCCCAAGGGTAACAGGAGAAATTAGACTCCCAAAATTATTGTGCAATTTTTCCTGAGTACGCTGATACCCCATATGTGGGGGTAAACCACTGTTTGGGCACACATCGGGGCTTGGAATAAAGGGAGCACTGTTTGACTTTTTGAACGCAAAATTTGCAGGAATCAATGGTGGCGCCATGTCGCGTATGGAGACCCCCTGATATGCGTAAATAGTGGAAACCCCTCAATTCTAACTCCAACCCTAACCCCAACACACCGCTAACCCCAACCCTAACCCCTACACACCCCTAACCCTAATACAAACCCTAACCCTAACCCCAACAAACCCCTAACCCTAATCCCAACTCTAACCATAAACCTAACCACAAGCCTAACCCTAATCCCAACCCTAACCCCAAACACCCCTAACACTTATCCAAACTCTAACCCTAACCACAATCCTAACCCTAATCCCAACCCTAACCCTAATTCCAACCCTAACCCTAATGCCAACCCTAACCCTAATTCCAACCCTTACCCTAATTCTAACACTAATGCTAACCCTTACCCTAGTTCTAACCCTAACCCTAAGGCTGGGTTCATATTGCGTTTTACCAGCCCGTTCAACACGTAGCGTTGACGGGCTGGTAACGGTATAGCATAACGCGATCGCGTTATGCTATACCGCTAGCGCAGAGGAATCAGCGATGATTCATCTGTGCCAGCGGTGACGGAGCCCAGACGCTGCAGCCCGCGTCCAAGGCTCCATCACTGAATGACGGCACGTCGTGAACGCATGCCGCTTTACGGCATGCGTTGCGATGCCGACACAAATGGGGTGAATGGCAGCGTTAACGGACTGCGTTACACCGCGTTATACCGCGGTGAAACGCAGTCCATCTAACGGACTGCCATAATGCAATATGAACCCAGCCTAACCCTAACCCTGAGGCCCCGTGCACACGTTGCGGATTCACTTGCGGATTTTTCTAAAATCCGCAGGTAAAATGACCTGCGTTTTACCTGCGTATTTAGCCAAATTTACTGCGGTTTTGCTGCGGTTTTCCCCTGCGGTTTTACACCTATAATGGAATAGGTGTAAAATCGCTGCGGAATCCGCACAAAGAATTGACATGCTGCGGATTTAAAACCGCAGCAAATCCGCGCTGAAAAATCTGCAGCATGTGCACAGCGTTTTTTTTTACCATTTATTTGCATTGTACTGTACATGGTTTTTGGATCTGCTGTGGATCTGCAGCGCGAAATCCGCTGCGGATCCGCAGCAAAATCCGCTGTGGATCCGCAGCAAAATCCGCAGCGGATCCGCAGCGAAATCCGCAACGTGTGCACAGGGCCTAATAGGAAAAAAAATAAAAAAAAATCTTTATTTTATTATTTGTCCCTACCTATGACAGGGGGGGTTCATTTCTGGGCTGTGCAATGCGCACTGCACATGCGCCGGCCTGCGGGCGCACTGCGCATGCGCCCGCCATTTTCCAAGATGGCGGCGCCCATGAAGAATCCCGGGCAGCCGCCGGGACGGATCCAGGGACATCGGTGGACCGGGAGAGGTGAGTAGGGGGGTCGGAAGGTGGGGGGGGGATCGGAAGGTGGGGGCAGCGGAGGCCAGGAGGAGGGGAGCAGATAGTGACGGCGGTGACCGATCACCGCCATCTTTCGGTGGCGGCGGCTGATCGCCGCCGTGACTCGTGTGGGGGGGGGGTCAGATCACCGTCTCCAGCCATAGCAGATGCTATTGCAGCATCGGCCATGGCTGGATTGTAATATTTCACCAATTTCATTGGTGAAATATTACAGATTGCTCTGAATGGCTGTTTCACTTTTAACAGCCAATCAGAGCGATCGTAGCCACGTGGGGGTTAAGCCACCCCCACTGTGGTGATGCACTAAGGGTCCTGTGCCTGCGGGTCGGGTGACCTTTCAGTGACCCCGGTCACTGGTTTTCATGACGCCAACGTAGGCGTCATGGGTCGAGAAGGGGTTAAAATACGACCTCAAACACCTCTGTATTGCACGTAAACCAAAATAAACACCACAGGTGCTTTCCTGTGAGACATAACCCAAAAATGTAGTTACCTTGGTGAAATGATACTAAGAAGGGCAAGGTTTTTGAACAATTTTAATAATTTTTTTTAACTCACTTTTTAAAAAAAATTTTCCAACAAAGTAGGGGCTACACAGCTCTTTATTGAAATACAAGGACCGTAATGAAAAAAACAAAAAAAAATTCTTGTCTGTACACTGCATCTCGGAGATAGCCGAAAATCAGTGACCTGTCAGCAGTCTGCATTATAAATATCTAAAAACCAGAGCACCACATACTGTACATGAAACTCGCCTATCAAATTATCATTTAAGATAAGTAGTATAAATAATCCAAAAAAGCAGCATATGCAAAACATAAAACATACCAAAAAAAGACAGAAAAAGCATGAAAAAAAATCACTCCAATATAGAGAGTATTGAAATACAAGGAGAGTAATGAAAAAAAAAATGCTTGCCTGGACACTGCAACTCTGGCTGGACTCCCACTGGCTGGATTCCCGCTGGCTGGACTCCCGCTGGCTGCTGGCTGACTGGGCTCCCGCTGGTTGCGGGCTGGCTGGGCTCCTGAATTGGAGCATGCTCAGTAAAAAAAAAACGGAATCCGTCGCCAGATTCCATCATTTGACGGATTACAATGGATCCTGCGCCCATAGGCTTCCATTCTAGCAAAAGACTCCCGCTGGGCTCCCACTGGCTTTGGGCTGGCTTTACTCCCGCTGGCTGTGGGCTGACTGGGCTCCCGCTGGCTGCGGGCTGGCTGGGCTCCCGCTGGCTGCGGGCTGGGCTCCTGCTGGATGCGGGCTGGCTGTGCTCCCGCTGGCTGCGGGCTGGGCTCCCGCTGGCTGCGGGCTGGCTGCATTTCCGCTGGCTGCGGGCTGGCTGGACTCCCGCTGGACGCAGGCTGGCTTGCTTCCTGGGACACTGATGAGTGATGCCCTACCTGGCAGGTTTATATACCTTTCCTAATTGGGGGCTGTCTGGCTAATTTGATACAAAATTATAAATTGGAGCATGCTCAGCAAAAAAAAAAACGGAATCTGGATGACGAACAAACAATTTTCGACGGATCTGTCGAACGACGGATGAAACGTGCGGACATCCATTGCTAATACAAGTCAATGAAAAAAAACGGATCCCGCTGCATCAGTCGCTGGATCCATTTTTTTCAAAATTCGACGGATTGCGATTGATGGAAAAAAACTGATGTGTGAAAGGGGCCTTACTGAAAGCCTGAGGCAGCTGGGAGGAATACATTTCATTCCGCAGCAGGGCTCTCAGTGCAGGTGCTGAGCATCTTCAGAATGCTGTTAACCTGCAGATTAAGCCCACATCTGTAGGTTAATAGTGTTTTTTTACATGACGGGTTCCCTTTAAAAGTACTAATCTTTTCATATGGGTCAAAGGGACTATTTGGGTCTCCCTAGGATCCAGGGCCCAGGTGCGACTGCAACCCCTGCACTCACTATAGTTATGCCCCTGTGTGTAGAACATATCACCAATACGAACCAGTTGATTCATAACAAATAGACCTTAGGCCTCTTTCACACTTCAGTCTTTTGGCGTCAGTCCCAATCCGTCAAAGTGTGAATTAAACGGATCCGTTGCAGATTGTAAAAAACTGAGGCAGCAGATCCGTTTTTTGACGGATCAGTCAAGGGTGCCGAAGTGAACTTTTGAACTCTGTATATGCAGCTGTGGAGAGAGAGAGTTAAACGGATCTGTTGCAGATTGTAAAAAACTGATGCCGCGGATTCATTTTTTGACGGATCAGTCGAGGGTGCCGAAGTGAACTTTTGAACTCTGTATATGCAGTTGTGGAGAGAGAGAAGAGAAGAGAGTTCTGTGCCAGAAGGGCTTCTGGGCATGCTCAGCATACAATAATGGATTCCGTCGTCGGATTCCGCCATATGACGGATGAGAACGGATCCGCCTCCAATAGACGCCCATTCTAGAAAAAGGCAGACACGAAGGATCCGTCACGATCCGCCATTTCGGCGCAGACAAAAAACATTCCCCTGTCCGTCTATTCCAGACAGCGGACGCCAATTTTCTGATGGATCCGTCGAATGACGGATGGAACGGACGACCATCCGTCGCAATCCGTCACTAATGCAACTCTGTGGGAAAAAAACAAATTCCGCAAATGACTGAAGTGTGAAAGAGGCCTTAGTGGCATGAGACTGACTGCAAATAATGCAGCAATGCACTGGTTTTTAACCAGAGTCATCCTGACTACTGAGTCCGTCTTGCAGGACTTACTGTATGACGGGTTTGGTTGTTCCTGTGGGAGCTCACTACATTTGAAACAGAATTCCATGGTTTATTTTCTGATACTAGTATGAGTAAATGGTTTCTATATATGGATGCTATGTTGTGTGCCAAGAGGAATGTCGTGTGATATTTGATACGATCACTTGCGCTAAGGAGCCTGCACCCACCCTTGATTGAGAGCCTCTGCAAAAAAAAAATACCCTCTTCCTAACTTAAATCTGTTCCATGTATATAAATAAAGATACTAAAGTAGAATGTTCACACATGAACAGGTTTCTTTTAACCCTTATCCTTTACTTATTACTTATAAATGCCTTGTAACAATATCCATAGAACAGAACTCATAATCTAAGGATTAATTGTTTTTAGGCCTAGTGCCATATATAGAAAGGGTCTAAGTATATGTACCATGGAAACTCCTGCACAATAATTCATACACCGGAAAAAAATGGAGTAACTAGTTCATCCAAAAAATATAGTAATTTTTATTACACAAATATCTTAAAAATGTTATATAACAATTACAGCAAACATGGAGTCAAAAGCTTATGCAGGTGTCAATATAGTACATGCCACATATATTTGTTTGGGTTGGGAGAGAAACTATGTAATGAAATCCAATAGAATATAGTAGCTAGTACAGTATAGGAGTCTGTATATTACATCAAACATATTTACATTGCCAGCATCACAACATTTTTGCCAGTACAAAAACACAACATGTAAGCTCATCATTAAGGTAATTCATTGTGACAGCACTGAGAAACCATAACCATAATGATCCCTAGAAAAACTGCAAATACAAGTTATTAATATCTCTTACCCATCTAGCACCCACGTAAACCAAGTACTTAAGCAGCCCCAACGCACGTTTCGCTTGGGCTTCCTCTCGGGGCCATATGATTTTATAAATGCCTTGTTTGGTGTATTATTCAAATGTTCAACATAAAGCAACTAAAGAAAGATGTTTAATATACGGTATTTCTATTGCTAAAGCTTACTTTGTGACTGAATTTGTAATACTCAAGTGTGACCACCACTCCATTCACTACTATTTAACCAATACAAGCGCTGTGTTATTATGTTTTAACTTTAAATGGAGTCTGTCACCCATCAAAACTCAATTAAAAGTTCTTATACAGTCCTGCAAGCGATGTAGCCCCTATAGAAGTCATACCTACAGTATTGATGTCCCTTGTTTAATTGTACACAAAAACAGTTTTATTGCATATGCAAATCAAAGCTTCTCCGTGCACCCTTAGCTTGGCCAAGGGATCAAGGTACTGTTTCACCCTGTAAATCAACATGCTGCATACATCCCTATTGCTTGATTGTTGTCCTCACTGACAGTGCAGGAGCTTAAGAGGCTTCAAACAGGATCACACAGTAGTGAATTGTAGACAGGTTGAGAGATGAGACTGAGACCGCACTGACACTGTGTGCGCACTTGTTTGACTCCTGCAATGTTGGTGGGAATGTGCATGGCCAGGGATTCAGTGAGCAAGTTGGACAAGTGAGCATTGTCATTTAAGAAAAGGAGATGTACAGTGGTGGCCAAAAGTATTGGCACCCCTACAATTCTGTCAGATAATACTCAGTTTCTTCCTGAAAATGATTGCAAACACAAATTCTTTGGTATTATTATCTTCATTTAATTTATCTTCAATGAAAAAACACAAAAATAATTAACCTAAAGCCAAATTGGATATAATTCCACACCAAACCTAAAAAAGGGGGTGGACAAAAGTATTGGCACTGTTTGAAAAATCATGTGATGCTTCTCTAATTCGTGTAATCACCAGCAACTGTAACTTACCTGTGGCACCTAACAGGTGTTGGCAATAACTAAATGACACTTGCAGCCAGTTAACATGGATTAAAGTTGACTCAACCTCTGTCCTGTGTCCTTGTGTGTACCACATTGAGCATGGAGAAAAGAAAGAAGACCAAAGAACTGTCTGAGGACTTGAGAAACCAAATTGTGAGGAAGCATGAGCAATCTCAAGGCTACAAGTCCATCTCCAGAGACCTGAATGTTCCTGTGTCTTCCGTGCGCAGTG
>JARQOD010000004.1:226576253-226646772 GCA_033576555.1 Oophaga sylvatica
TTAATTTTTTTTAAAATTAAAGCACCCATGTGTTCACACAATTAAGTTTTGTTGTTTTGGTAGTTTTTGATCGGTTGTAAAATAGAATTTAGACAAAAATAATATTCCTTTTTAGAAAGCCCTTAAATAAAAAAAACCTTTTTCTCTAACAGCCCTCTCTCCCCCTATAATGGCTGCTGATGGGAATAGTAAACCCGTGTAACATGTTTTTAATAATTTAACCTTCCTGATGAAAAAAGCTGAAAGTTTTTTTTGGGCCCGCTTGCAAAAAACGTTTTTGAATTTTTATTTGGGAAAGTTTAAAATTTAAAATTACAATTTCTATTAATTTTTAAAAAATTTTTAAAATTTTTATTTTAAAATTTAAAAACCTAAAATTACAAAAAAATTTTCCAAAATTTTAAAAAACCCAAAAAAAAAAAATTTAAAAAAATCATTAAATTCATCTTTAATAAATTTAAACCCAAAAATTTTTCCAAAAAAATTTTAAAAAATTTATTAACAAAAAATAACTCTTTTTAAAACTTTTCAAAAACAACACAATTCACTTTACAACAAAAACATTCCCCGGAAAAACCCAATAACACACCAACCAAATTTTCACATTTCTTCCCTAAACATCCCCTTTCAAAACTTATTTTCCCCAAATTTTAAAAACCTGCCTTTACTTTTCATTTCAAGTTTTTTTTATACGTATTGATGATTACTTTATACCCTTTTATGAGTTTTGGTATTCCTACATTAAAATTATTAATTTTAGCTTGTTAATTGCCTTCGATTTAACATGCCTCATGATGAACCCCCCTCAAATGAAAGACATAGGAATTAAAAGGAAATTCCTGTGATGTAGCTTTCTAAGCTATGACACAAGCCCGTGGACTGGTCTAAATGCAGCGAAATATATCAAGAATTCTAAATAAGTAATTTAATTACCCTTTAACTTCATTTCTGCATTTAATAAAGAAAATGTTTGCTTTTTGTTTGTAAAGTTTTATCTTTTGTCTGTGAAAAGTTTTTAAAAACGCTATGTTTAGTTTTAAGGTTCACATAGGCAATTTTCATGGTTTTGCCCATTTTAATGTGTAACTGTGTTAAAGATGCAATTTAGATTAGGATTGTTGTAATTTATACTTGGTTGCCATTTTTCTTAATTGTGTGATTATAAACTGCATAAAACTACAACATAAACCAAACAACGTATATGTCCAGACAGTGCACTGCAATAATGTGATTGCAAAATGAATTTATATTTATTAATTTTCTTTAAAGAGGTTTTCTTTAACCACTTAATGACCGATTCAATTTTGACCTTAATGACCGATTCAATTTTGACCCTAATGATCAAACCAAATTTTACAATTCTGACCAGTGTCACTTTATGTGGTAATAACTCTGGAACGCTTCATCGTATCCCACTGATTCTGAGTTTTTTTCGTGACATATATACTTCATGATAGTGGTACATTTTTTTTATATGACTTGCGTTCATTTGTGGAAAAAAACGGAAATTTGGAGAAAATTTTGAAAATGTCACAATTTTCAAACTTTTAATTTGTATGCCTTTAAATCAGAGTCATCTCACAAAATAGTTAATAACTAACATTTTCCACATGTCTACTTTACATCATTACAATTTTAGAAACAAATTTTTTTTTGTTAGGAAGTTATAAGGGTTAAAAGTTGACCAGCAATTTCTAATTTTTCCAACAAAATTTACAAAACCATTTTTTTAGGGACCACATCACATTTGAAGTGACTTTGTGGGGCCAGTATGACAGGAAATGCCCAAAAGAGACACCATTCTAAAAACTGCACCCCTCAAGGTGCTCAAAACCACATTTAAGAAGTTTATTAACCCTTCAGGTGCTTCACTGGAACTGAAGCAATGTGGAAGGAAAAAATTGACATTTAATTTTTTTAACAAAAATTATTTTAGACCCATACTATTTTATTTTCATAAGGATAACAGGAGAAAATGCACCCCAAAATTTGTTGTGCAATTTCTCCTCAATACGCCGATACCTTATTTGTGGGGGAAATATACTGTTTGGGCGCACTGCAGGACTCGGAAGGAAAGGAGCGCCATTTGACTTTTTCATTGTAAAATTTGCTGGATTAATTAGTTTACGCCATGTTGTGTTTGGAGAGCCTCTGATGTGCCTAAACAGTGGAAACCCCCACAATTGACCCCATTTTGGAAACCACACTCCTCAAGGATTTTATCCAGGAGTATAGTGCGCATTTTTACTATTTTTTTTTTTATTTTGATCACTGTGGTAGGGTCTATCACAGTGATCAAAAAGAACCAATAAGATAAATTTCCTGTTGTTGCCATGTACCGGCCAGCAGATCACGGCATGAGCCCTCCACTTTTTTTTTGCAAGAAGATGACACCAGGCCAATACATTGATCAGGACGGATCAGGGGATCGCGGAGGTACTGGGGGTTCTTGTTGGGCATCATTTCTCTCTCCTCTGACATGTATATCATGTCAGAAGAGAGAGAAATCATTGAATCAGCCGGCATACTTTTTTTTTGTGATCGCCGTTATTCACTGATTTTCACTGTGATCGGACACCAGAAAATGCAGCCCTGATCATATTCTCAGGGGGTCTCGGCTACCCCCGCAAAAAACAAGCCAACATACAACTTCATCACTAGCGGAAAAATAAAATAGTTATAGCTCTCAGAATGAAGCGATGCAAAAGTATATATATTTTTTTCTATAAAATAGTTTTTACTGTGTAAAAGCACCAAAACATAAAAAAAAATAAACGTGGTATTTCTGTAATCGTACTGACCCCAAGAATAAAGCTGCCTTATCAATTTTACCTCACACGAAACAGCATATAAAACACCCCAAATAAACAATTCCTGAATTGCTAGATTTGTTCATTCCACCTCCCAAAAATTGGAATAGAAAGCGATCAAAAATCATTATGTGACTGAAAACGGTACCAATAAAAATGTCAATTTGTCCTGCAATAAAAAATTAGCCATTACATAACTCTGTTGGCAGAAATATTTAAAAAATAAAAATTATAGCTCTCAAAATATGGCGATGCGAAAACTAGTGTTTGCAATATAAAGCTTTTTTTATTGCGTGACTGCAGCCAAACGTAAAAAAACAATATGAATCTAGTATCCTTGTAATCACACCGACCCAAATAATAAAGTTGTCTAATCACTTAAACCACACGAGGAACGCTGTAAAAAATAAATAAAATGAATTCTTCACTTGCTGTTGATTTTTTCATTCTGCCTCCCAAAGATCGCAGTAAGGTTTGGCTCACATTTATCCAGTGGTCTACGCAGAGCGCTTACCCCGGGGATTTCCATGTAAATCTCTGAAATACATGATTCAGACGGAACTCCCGGTGGAAGATTCCCTATAATAAGGCAGATGGAGGCATTGTTAACGCTGTCTGACCTGTGATCCAGCGGTGACCGTCTTTTTATGCGTGCATAAAAGTGCCGTTAGCCACAGTTTTGTGCACTTCTCAAAAGAAGGAAACCACTGAACAGAGACCAGACAGAGTCCAGAGTAACTCTTCTGCCTCATTATAGTAAATGGATCCCTCGGGGGTTTCCTCTGAGTCACATCACTCGGAAATTTAGATGGAAGACTCAAGTAAATGCTCAGTGTAGAGCGTCAGATAAATGTGGTCCCAAACGTTATGTACAATGTTACCAATAAAAGCTTCAACTCAATCCACAAAAAAAACCAAGTCTTCACGCAGGTCCATCATCTATCAATGGAAATATAGGGGGCTTCCATGTTACGGATAGCATAAAGGCTCTGGAAAAGCTCTATGGCTCCTCGCACCTCAAAAGAAATCCAGCTAATTCTGCGCTCCCAAATCCAAATGCCCCCCTCCGTTCTGAGCCCCAGTGTGCCTAAGCAACATTTAACCTCCACATGTTTGGCATTTCTGTAGTGATGGACACTCTGAACTTACTGGGCACTAAAATGGCAATTTGCAATTTATTCAGTAACATCCACTGCTGCTTGTTTCTGGGAAAACACACATGGAGCCAAAATTGTCACTACACCTGTAGATAATTTCCAAAATGGGGAATTCTACACTTCTAGCACTTAGTGTCTCTGTATATGGAGTCTGCAAACTATTCTCGGAAAATCTGGGCTCCAGGAGGCTTGCTGTATGGCTAAGCGGTACTTTACAGCCACATATGGGGTGTTTCCATATTCCGCAGAAATTGTGGGACAAATTTTGGTGCCATTTTGCCCATTTCTCCTTGTGAATATGTAAATCTGGGGCTAAAACAATTTTTTTGTGGTAAAAATGTAATTATTTTTTTCTTCATTGCCCAATGGTATAATATTATGTGACACACCTGTGGTGTCAATATTATCACTGAATTCCTAGATTATTTCATCAAGAAGTGTAGTTTGTAAAATAGGGTCACTTATGAGGAGTTCTGCTGTTCTGGCACCTGAGGGACTCTCCCAGTGGGTCATGGCACCCGCAAACTAAAACAGTAAAATCTGTAGGGCATTGGCACACTCAGAAGAAATTTTTCCAACAAACAGGTCCATCTTTTCCTACTAGCCCTTAAAAAAATTAAAAACTTGTGGCTAATACAACATTTTATTGATAAAAATGTAATTATTCTTCTTTCTTCACCGCCCAATAGTATAAAATTCAGTGAGGCACAAGTGGTGTCAATATATTCACTGCATCCCTAGATTAATTCATTGGGAGTGTAGTTTGTAAAATTAGGTCATATATGGGGGCATTTCTGCTGTTCTAGCACCTTAGGGGCTCTGCCAATGTGACATAACATCCTCAAACCTGTCCAGCAAAATCTGAACTCCAATATGGTACTTTTTACCTTCTGAGCTTTACACTGTGCTTCAAAAGTACCGTATATACTCGAATATAAGCCGATATTTTCAGCCCATTTTTTAGGGCTGAAAGTCCCCCTCTCGGCTTATATTCGAGTCATATACCGGGGGTCGGCGGGGGTAGGGGGAGCGCAGCTGTCCTATATACTTACCCCTCCGCCGGCCCGGTCTCTGCAGCCCCTGCTCTTCTCCCACGGTCCCGGCGCCAGTATTCAGCCATCAGTGGTACCGCTCATTAAAGTCATGAATATGTACATATTCATGACTTTAATGAGCGGTAACACGTGACCGCTGAACACAGGCGTCGGGACCGTGGGAGAAGAGCAGGGCAGAGACGCGCCGGCGGAAGGGTAAGTATAAGCGATACTTACCTGTCCCGTTCCGCTGTGTCCTCGGGTCCTCTTGCTGCGATGTTCAGGCAGAGGGCGCGATGACGTCATTAGTGCGCGCCGCGCCCTCTGCCTGATCATTGACTGCTGGAGGACCCGGAAGACAGCGGTCAGCGGTGACAGGTAAATATTGCTGGTGCCGGGGCCCTGAGCGATCGGTGACACCGGCACCTGTTCCCCATAGCGCGCCGGTGTCCCCGCCTGCTCAGGACACCGGCACCTGGCTGCCAGCGACGAGCGGTGAGTATGTCTTTTTTTTTTTTTTCGGTTGCAGCAGCAATTGAGGCCTATACTATGGAGCATCTATGGGGGAATAATCTATGGATCATCTATGGGGGCATAATCTATGGAGCATCTATGGGGGCATAATCTATGGGGAATAATCTATGGGGGCATAATCTATGGAGCATCTATGGGGGAATAATCTATGGGGGAATAATCTATGGGGGCATAATCTATGGAGCATCTATGGGGGAATAATATATGGGGGAATAATCTATGGGGGCATAATCTATGGAGCATCTATGGGGGCATAATCTATGGGGGCATAATCTATGGAGCATCTATGGGGGAATAATCTATGGGGGCATAATCTTTGGAGCATCTATGGGGGCACTATCTTATGGAGCATCTATGGGGGCATAATCTATGGATCATATATGGGGGCACAATCTTTGGAGCATCTATGGGGGCATAATCTATGGATCATATATGGGGGCATAATCTATGGAGCATCTATGGGGGCACAATCTATGGAGCATCTATGGGGGCATAATACATGGGCAGCATATAGGGCATAATCTCATTTTCCACCCTAGGCTTATACTCGAGTCAGTAAGTTTTCCCAGTTTTTTGTGGCAAAATTAGGGGGGTCGGCTTATACTCGGGTCTGCATATACTCGAGTATAAACGGTAGTTTTTGGGGGATATCGGTGTACTCAGGAGAAATTGCACAAATTTTGGGGTCTATTTTCTCTTGCTATCCTTATGAAAATGAAAAAATTTGGGACTAATACAACAGTTTTGTGGGAAATTTTTTTCATTTTCACAGATCAATTGTCATGGGTGCATCGCCACAAAGATCGTCGCGATTGCACATTCTGACTTCTCACAGCTGAGCTTCTGTTTCTTTGTTTTTTGGTAATGTGAGAGTTAATTTTTCCTAGCTCTTTGCTAAGGCTAGGTGCAGCCTCGCCCGGCTGCTTTTGATTATGTTCTAATTAGTTTCCTTTATATTCCTGCCAGTCTGCTTGTTAGACGCCGGTGAAAGCATTCATGTAGTTCAGCAGTCTGGATCGGTTCTGAGAATATTTAAGCTAAGAGTTCATTAGTTGTTTTTACTCTTATAGCTTATAGTTTATCTCTGAGACCTTAGGTGTTCCTACTGTGTGTGAGTGTTGTATGTAAGACTTTATTTACTTTATTCCTTCTCTTTCTTGTATGTCTTTCTGTTCATTATCCGTTACCTGTTCATTCCCTTTGGTGGTATTCAGGGTCCTTCTTAGGACTAGAATACAGTTGGCAGGGATTGATAGGAGACAGGGTTTACGCTGGTGGCCTGGACCTCTGTACCTTTAACAGTACCTCCAGGGTGAGGGATTAGTTAGGACCCCAGTTTAGGGTCAGCTTAGACCCCGGTCACCCTCTAGCCGGAGACAGCGTATAACGGATTCCGTTTTGACCCACTGGACATTCTATCAGGTAAATCCATGTTATAATATATCTATGCGCATGTTATATAGTATGTTGCCCTTTTTGATATAGATTACAGACATCTCATATATTTATCTGCTATACAGCGTGACATTTTCACCGGCCCAAAAAGATTCTCCCCAGCTGTCATGGATCCAGTAGCCCAGCTGGCCCGACAGTTGCAGGGGTTGTCCATGGAATTTGCAGACATTAAGTCCAAGGTTTTGTCCCTCCCAGAGCAAACCAGATCTGAACCTAAGGTTGCTCTCCCGGACAGGTTCACTGGTGGGCGGGACAAATTTTTTACTTTCCGGGAGGCATGTAAATTGTACTTTCGGCTGCGGCCTCGGTCATCTGGGAGTGAAGAGCAGAGGGTGGGAATTGTTATCTCGCTCTTACAAGGGGACCCTCAATCTTGGGCGTTCTCTATTCCTCCAGGCTCCCCAGATCTCCAGTCAGTGGATCGATTTTTTACTGCCCTGGGTCTGGTATATGATGATCCGGATCGAGTCTCCCTTGCTGAAACAAAGTTACGTAAAATACGGCAAGGAAATCGTCCAGCGGAGGAATATTCTTCTGAGTTCCGTAGATGGGCAACAGATACTCAGTGGAATGACCCAGCTCTTAGGAGCCAGTTTTGTCAAGGGTTGTCTGACAAATTAAAAGATGTGTTGGCTCAGTATGATTCTCCTCCATCACTGGAGGCTGCTATGGCCCTCGCTATTCGCATTGATAGACGACTTCGGGGAAGACGCGAGGTAACTCCGCCCCCCATGATGACTCCACCTACTACTAAAGTCCCTTATACTGAGGTTCCCCTGGTCTGTTCTGAGGAACCCATGCAGTTGGGAGGGACATCATTTTGTAGGAGGAATCGGCGGTGCGCCGCAAGGCTAGAAGGTGTTTCTTTTGCGGGAGAGAGGGACATTTTGTTGGGGGTTGTCCATCCCGGACCTCTTTGACCCAAGGAGTTAACCTGGGAGTCTGTATTTCGTCCCCAAATCCCTCTCAGTTTATCGTGCCTGCGGAGGTGGTGATTGGTACTAGAACTGAGAGGATTTCTGTTTTTCTTGATAGTGGGTCCGGGGCTAATCTTGTGGACGCTCGGTTTGCCCAGGTGCATGGTATGCAACTGAGTGTATTGGCCAAACCGGTCCCTATACTCTCTATTGATTCTAGACCTCTTGGTCAAGGTAGCTTGGTACAAGCTGTTCATAACATAGATCTTCGAGTAGGGGCAATGCATAAAGAGCAATTGTCTTGTTATGTGTTGGAGGGTCTACCTACTCCTATTGTGTTGGGACTTCCTTGGTTGGCTAAACATAACCCAGTGATTGATTGGCAATCCAGAAAGATAAGCCAGTGGGGTGAATTTTGCAAGAATAACTGCATGAGCACGGTCATCGGTGCAGTTGTGCCTAGGACTTTGCCTCCTTTTCTGGAGGACTTTGGGGAGATGTTCTCAGAGAAGGGGTGTAAAGAGTTACCTCCTCATCGCGCATATGACTGCTCAATAAAGTTGCTTCCTGATGCCTTATCTCGTACTTTCCCAGGGACCGGGAGGATGGATGATCCGGTTCCTATTCCTCAGGAGGGAGTTGTGGTGTCAGCTGTATGCTCTGAGCTTGAGGGGGAGGTATTGGGGGCTCAGGGGGACCCCCTGTGGGACTTCCAGGGAGACTGATAGTTCCAGATCAGTTAAGACTGAAGGTTACGGAGAACCGTTACAAACGGATGGCTGATAGGGGGAGAGTTTCTGGTCGAGATCTGAAGGTGAATGATCTGGTGTGGTTGTCTACCAGGAATATTAAACTTAAAGTTCCCTCCTGGAGGTTGGGTCCCAGATTCATCGGGCCGTACAGGATCAGTTCCATAATTAATCCTGTGGCATTTCGTCTGGACCTCCCTCCTACGTTTAAAATTCATAATGTGTTTCACAAGTCATTACTTAAAAAGTATGTGGCACCAGTCATACCGTCACCTCTACCTCCTCCTTCAGTGGTGGTCAATGATAACGTGGACGGACCTTTCACACAACTCACCCGGATAGACCTGGTCATGAGGGTCCGGAGGCCCCTCGTAGAAGGGGGGGTACTGTCATGGGTGCATCGCCACAAAGATCGTCGCGATTGCACATTCTGACTTCTCACAGCTGAGCTTCTGTTTCTTTGTTTTTTGGTAATGTGAGAGTTAATTTTTCCTAGCTCTTTGCTAAGGCTAGGTGCAGCCTCGCCCGGCTGCTTTTGATTATGTTCTAATTAGTTTCCTTTATATTCCTGCCAGTCTGCTTGTTAGACGCCGGTGAAAGCATTCATGTAGTTCAGCAGTCTGGATCGGTTCTGAGAATATTTAAGCTAAGAGTTCATTAGTTGTTTTTACTCTTATAGCTTATAGTTTATCTCTGAGACCTTAGGTGTTCCTACTGTGTGTGAGTGTTGTATGTAAGACTTTATTTACTTTATTCCTTCTCTTTCTTGTATGTCTTTCTGTTCATTATCCGTTACCTGTTCATTCCCTTTGGTGGTATTCAGGGTCCTTCTTAGGACTAGAATACAGTTGGCAGGGATTGATAGGAGACAGGGTTTACGCTGGTGGCCTGGACCTCTGTACCTTTAACAGTACCTCCAGGGTGAGGGATTAGTTAGGACCCCAGTTTAGGGTCAGCTTAGACCCCGGTCACCCTCTAGCCGGAGACAGCGTATAACGGATTCCGTTTTGACCCACTGGACATTCTATCAGGTAAATCCATGTTATAATATATCTATGCGCATGTTATATAGTATGTTGCCCTTTTTGATATAGATTACAGACATCTCATATATTTATCTGCTATACAGCGTGACATCAATGTTGTAAAATTCTGTGAAGCACCTTGGGGTTCAATTTGCTCACCACACTTCTAGATAAACTCCTTGATTGGTCTAGTTTTCAAAAGGGGGTCACTTCTGGGGTTTTCCACTGTTTAGGCACATCAGGGGCTCTCCAAATATGACATGACACCCACACACAATTCCATCAAAGCCTGCGTTCTAAAACGTCACTCCATTTCTGCGCCCTGCCTGCATCCAAACAGTAGTTTTCCCTACATATGGGGTATCGGCATACTCAGGAAAAATTGCACAACAATTTGTATGTTGCAATTTCTTCTGTTACCATTGTGAAGACAAAAAATTGGGGCTAAAATGACTTTTTTGTGAGAAAAATGTGTTTGTTTTTCATATTCACAGCTTAACGTTACAAACATCTGTTAAAGCACCTGGGGGCTCAAGATGCTCACCACACATTTAGAAACATTCCTTGAGGAGTCTAGTTTCCAAAATGCCGCCACTTGTGAGTTTCCACTGTTTAGGCACATCAAGGGCTCTCCAAGCATAACATGGCGTCCGCTAATGATTCCAGACATTTTTGCATTAAAAAAGTCAAACGCTGCTCCTTCTCTTCCGAGCCCTACAGTGCGCCCAAACATTACTTTTCCCCCACATATGGGGTATCAGTGTACTTAGGAGAAATTGCACAACAATTTTTGGGGTCAAATTTTTCCTGTTACCCTTGTGAAAATAAAAAAAATTGGGCTAAAAGAACATTTTTTGTGGAAAAATTTTGATTCTTTGTTTTCACGGCTCAACGTTATAAATTTCTGTGAAGCACTTGGGGATTCAAGGTGCTCACCACACATCTAGATAAGTTCCATGAGGGGTCTAGTTTCCAAAATGGTGTTATTTGTGGAGAGTTTCCACTGTTTAGACACACCAGAGGCTCTCCAAAAGGGACAACATTATTTGAAAACCCCTATTTATTATAACCATGGCTTGACCATACATGACAAACCCATTTACCTTTTGTGCCCCCCCTATTTCCTCATAGGTTGAAAGCTTGCTAGCAGTGTCCTAACTCCTCTTGTTTAAATTGTTGAATAATGTATTACTGTGTAATATCTTATATAATTCATATACAGGGCAGATGGACCTACTATGACATGATTTGAAGGCCATACAATTACAGTACAGACCAAAAGTTTGGACACACCTTCTCATTCAAAGATTTTTCAGTATTTTCATGACTATGAAAATTGTAGAATCACACTAAAGGCATCAAAACTATGAATTAACATATGTGGAATTATACATTACACTTTACAAAAAGTGCGAAACAGCTGAAAATATGTCTTATATTCTAGGTTCTTCAAAGTAGCCACCTTTTGCTTTGATTATTGCTTTGCACGCAGAAAAGGTGAACGGATGGACTTACATGCCTAGTTCCCACTGTGAAGCATGGAGGAGGTAGTGTGATGGTGTGGGGGTGCTTTGCTGGTGATACTGTTGGAGATTTAGTCAAAATTGAAGCGGTGAGCGGTCCAGCTCACCCCAAACCATCTCGATTGGGTTCAGGTCTGGTGACTGTGGAGGCCAGGTCATCTGGCATAGCACCCCATCACTCTCATTCTTGGACAAATAGCCCTTACACAGTCTGGAGGTGTGTTTGGGGTCATTGTCCTGTTGAAAAATAAATGATGGTCCAACTAAACGCAACCGGATGGAATAGCATGCCGCTGCAAGATGCTGTGGTAGCTATGCTGCTTCACTATGCCTTCAATTTTGAATAAATCCCCAACAGTGTCAAAAGCAAAGCATCCCCACATCATCACACCTCCTCCTCCATGCTTCACGGTGGGAACCAGGCATGTAGAATCCATCCGTTCACCTTTTCTGCGTGCAAAGCAGTAATCAAAGCAAAAGGTGGCTACTTTCAAGAACCTAGAATATAAGACATATTTTCAGTTGTTTCACACTTTTTTCTAAAGTGTAATGTATAATTCCACATGTGTTAATTCATAGTTTTGATACCTTCAGTGTGATTCTACAATTTTCATAGCCATGAAAATACAGAAAAATCTTTGAATGAGGTGTGTCCAAACTTTTGGTCTGTACTGTACATGCAAAGCCTGTTAAATCTTAAGATGTACATTTGTAATATTATCTTTATTCCATTTTTATAGCACTGGTTATGGTGAATGTCTCCTTGATAAGCCCAGTGGACGTGTGTATGATTTTTCAAATCAGTTACCTGGTATAATATACGATGCTAACAAACAATGTGAATTGATGTTTGGTAAAGGGTCACAAGTTTGTCCGTACATGGTGAGTTTTTCTTTTATTTAAACTTACAGTTAGAGTTTTAAATTCAATCTGTCAGTTTAGTATTGTGTTCTACTATTGAGCTGAATATTAGAAATATGGGTTCAACAAGATCAAAATCATAATGTATTTTGCCATTTGTCTAATATGCCAAAGAATACACTGTAGCTGCTGTAGTGAGTCTAAAGTCTAATGTATTCTTTCTACTTAGCTATGACACAATTGTTTTGTGCTCTTTGTCTTGATGTAACATGTGCTAAGATGCCATTACACCATACACAGCTGTCTGTCCAAGCCTCCATGTGGTTTCAGTGGGGAGATCAGCATAATACCCATGTAAAGGAGTGGGCATGTCAGTTCAAATTGACTGATTCTTATTTCCTTCTACATCATCTATCGGGGAAAAGTCAGGTGGACCCCATGCACTTTAGATGGTCATCAAGTTGCTCCGAAAATTGTGGGTTAAGACGTCTTAAAAAGGTTGTCCACTACTCTGACTCAGTTACTGGATGTACTTTAAATGCTTAAGGATAATGCCACTAAAGATCAACATATAAGTTTTCTGCCAAGTTTCAAGTTGCTTTATGCATTTCTGCTTCGCTTCCTGTCTCTTGGCATCAGCTCTGCAGTCATTGCCATCACTTCCTATTCAGATTCCTTTGCTTCCTACAGTGAGCACACCCTCTGTAACTCTGCATAAACCCCTCCTTCTTCTCTCCCAGTGAAGCGATGACTGGGGAACCACTACGGTGCAGGGAGACTACGGTACACAAGATGAGGTGCAAACAACAAAGGGTAAATTTATTGGAAGGCAAGGAATGAAGTGGATAAGGAAGGTGCAAACAGGGGTATGCAATGGCAAAAGATATTTTACAAGAGTTTGTATTCTTTAGCTGGGCCGTCAAATAGTACGGTGCTCCAACTATTACAGGATCAATATATATCACACAGGCAAAACCAAACAATAAACAAAGAATGAGGCTACTCTACGTATAACCTCCCTGTCTTCTACTAAACAGGCCACACGGCTCCGTGTTCTGTCTGTTGAAGCCTACACTATGCCCTGACATGTGCACAAACGGGAACAAACTCACGGTGATGTTGGGGTCTCAGGTCCAGTCCCGGGGGCCTCCAACAATCTTGAACGGTGGTACGCACGTCTGTCTGGCAAGTCCGTAAAACGTGGTCTTCTCCTTGCTTCAGGATCCTGGAGGTGCTCCTGAAAACTATAAATCCCTTTCTCGGTCTGTTCGTGGCTTCTCAAAATAGCACAGGACAGCCACCTTTGATACACCTGAAGAGTCTGTTCAATCTCACAAGTCCACTAAGTCTCAGGCTGTGCGACCTTTTTACTCAGCTCCATGCACAACAGCTCTCAGCAACAGCTTTTTGCTCACACGCTCTCAACGGCTCAACTGCTCCCCTCCTCAGCCTTGGGCAGTTCATTAACACATTCCATTACAGGGGGAGCAGATCATTCTGTAAGTGGGTCAAGGGTATTAACCCTTTAAGGTGTCATCCCCTTTAATTGTGTCAATGTATATATATATGTCTGCTTTGTATATTGCTATGTAGGTATATGTGTGGGTTTGAGTGACAGGTAGTGAGTGCATCCTGTGGGGTCATTAGAGGAGGGCACTTGGAGTATGGTGTATATAGTCATGGGTTCATTGTTATCTGCAAGGGATCACTAATTGGGGCACATTAGAGATCTAGTTAGCAAGTTAGAAAAAGAAGTCAGTGCAGTATTTGGGTTTGACCACTAGATGGGGGCAGAGAGCACATCCAGCCCATAGACACAATAGCTTAGGGACTTTTGCTAGGGAAGGATTGCCTCTTAGAGGGAATCTGTCAGGAAGTTCTCCTCATGGCGGAGATCAGTCGGGGGTGGACCTTGCTAGTGTGAGGACGTCCACGTTCCTGGGCCCTAAGCATAGGGTAGGAAGAATAGTGGATCAGCAACCCTGAAACAAGCTGGAGTAGTATAGACCGCGGGGGTGTGGACCCAGAGAGAGTGGGTTTACACAGTGAAGTCCAGTGGAAGATCCACTGTGGGAACGCTCAGCAGAAGAGGACGTGCTGAAGCGTGGAAGCGAGGGGGCCATCAGAAGTATCCAGGCAGGATAACCAGAGAGGGGTGGATGACCTAGATAATGTGTCTTTCTTATGCTGGATTGACGCGTCTCCATGGGAAGCAATTGAAGTGACGTTTTCACCGGGCTCCTCGTCCCGTCAAAACTTATTGGTCCATCCTGGTGAGGCAGCAGAGAAGAATGTATCATTGGTATCGTGTAAGAGATGCTTATGGTGTCTTGGATGGCTGTGCCCGGAAGAGAATAAAGCAGAACTGTTTGACGTGATTTTGGACTCTGACTCTAATTGCTCTGTACGCTCCCTCACGGGAGGAGAGCTCTTTCCCGCCATAGACATGACAGAGGTAAAACAACACATAGCTTCCAGTGTATCGGCCCCGCGGCCATCCCTTTACAATTCCATCACACCAGACAAGGGGGTGCTGTCTCTAAGTTGCAGCGTGTTTCTTACTGTCCATAACAGCACCACCCCATTACACCAGCATCACACACAGACCCATTACGGATATTCTGTACAGGACACTGTAACAGGGAATAGAAGTAATGCACAAAGCACCATTACACCAGTGCTGACAATGAAGATCATCCCCTGCTCCCCCTCATTGATGGATGGATAGATAGAATAGATATGATGGATGGGGTGGATCAATTGGGTACTGACAGAGACATGAATGTATTCATATAATAGGGAGTATACAGCAGGGTGTATATACAGTATACACAGCAGTGTGTACATGTATATACAACCTGCTGTATGCACGCAGATACAAGTGGGGCGGGTCTATAGGGAGAACCATGTTGGCAGCAGCAACATACACAACAGGAACTGCTTGTGCCCTGCTGAATGGAGTCACGCCCATTCACATGGCAAGCCCCACCCACCCGCCAGTTGCCACATCCCGAAACTTATGGACATTTTGATGTGACATAACAGTAAGGTAGGAGATTCTCAGCTAGAGATCATGTGCCCAGAAGGGCAGCTCAGGTTACAGCAGGACTTGCAAAAGCTAAGTACTTAGAGAAGTGCTTATCTATGGCAGTTAGTTAAGATGAAAGAGACTTGCATGGTAGTGGCCATCCCCTTTAAGACTAATTATATGGAAGCTTTTACATTTTATAGTGACAGATCAACGTGAAATAAAGACAAGTTTTTTGAGTTTGCTGGGTTAGGATCGTTAAGGTATCTGTGTTTATTAACCACTTCTTGCAGACACAGAAATTCTTAAAGTGTATAAAATGTATGGCCATTAACATTTTAGTAACTTTATGCTTCAGCCTTTTCTAGCTTCGTTTATACACACAGTTTGCTTTGGTTCTTTGCTTTCTGTAAAGAGTTGTCCTCAAAGTGCATTATGTAGCAATCAGATTGAAAAAAAACTAAGGTAAACCTACACGTGCTGATAGTCTGCCACTTGATCAAAAAACCCTTGGTGACTACATTCACAATTCTGCAGGTTGTTCTTGGGAACAGTCCAAAATCCTGTCATCAGATACATCTCTAAGGGCTCATACCCATTTGTGGAAAAAAAACGGTCCGTTTTCTGGATAGAAAAAACGGTCCGAATATATGCAATTGTCATGCGATTTGTATGCGATTTTTAATTGCTCCATCCGTTTTCCATCAGTTTTCCATCTGTATGCAATGCGATTTTAACATGACGTTTTACATAGAGCAGTTATCTCTATGTAAAAGTCATGTAAAAATCACATTGTAAAAAAAAATGTACACAAAAAGCAAATAATTATATATAATATATATATATATATATATATATATATATATATATATATATAATATATATATAGGTCATACACTTCTACATAGTATAATAGCCGCTAATTCATCCCCGGCTATACTGTAAAATCACACTGACAGCTTTAATAAAGAATAGAAACAATACATTTACACACATAGATAATATATATATATATATATATATATATAATATAATATTATAAAAAATATATGTCATTGTGACATATATATATACATATATTTATAGTTGATACACTTCTACATACTGTAATAGCCGCTAATTCAATTGCCGACTTTTGTGAAATCACAGAAGCCGACATGAAATGACACATGGTTTACATACAGTTAACCATGTCATTTCATGTATTTTGATATATGGTTTTAACTTACAATTACAAATGCAGAGGGAAAGTTAGAGAATATTCACATGGGCTGGACGCCTGCTGGCTGGTCAAAAGCAAGTTGCTGTGGTTCACACGGCATCAGTGTACAAGTAATGCAATATACAGTGATCTGCATAAATGAGTACACCCTCTTTGAAAAGTAAGAGTTTAATCAATATTTTACGGAACACCGTTCCCAAAATTTTGACAAGACTGAGCTACAAAGAACATTTTTCTTTTTCGTTTAATAATATAATTTTCATTACAAAATCTTCAGTTTTACTCAAATTAGTTGATGCAAAAATGACCACACCCCAAATCAAGAACTACTGCATCTAGAATTTTATATGATCTCCATGATTTTTTTTAATGACAGCACAGTGTCTTCTACGCATGGAATAAACACGTTGGCAAAATTTTTTGAACATTTTATCCCTCAATTTTTTTTCTTTCCTTTCAATACCTATTATGGTAACAAGAATGGTGTCATTCAAAACTACAAGGCCTTTTATGGCTATGTCTATGAAAAAAATAAAAAAGTTTTGACTCTTAGAAGAAAGTAAGGAACATATGTAAGTGCAAGAAATGAAAAGTCATTCAAGCCTTAAAGGGACTATCCAGGACTTCAATAAAAGGCATGTAGTTTCTCACAGAGGCAAGTACCTGCCTGTTGTACTCGTCTCCGTGCATTGACTGCTCCTTCCATAGATTCAGCTGCTCCCTGTCAACAGAGCAACAGTTTCTATACCCGTTGACAGGATGGGACTACTGGTGTCATGCTGGTTGACAGACGGCTTCCCCCAATTAGGCAGCGGAGAACAGGCTGTCAATCAGCATGACACCATTAGCATGCCTTGTCAACAGGAAGAGAAACTGCCCCTCTGTTGACGAGACGTCAGCAGATGTCTGAGACCGCTCTGTGCTGACTGAAAAGGAACGCAACTACCTGCCTGTTAGTGCTTAGGCACTTTTTTTTAAAGTCCTAGGCATCCCCTTTAAAGGACTGAAATAATTAGCTATCAAGCTTTTCCGTCACAGAATGTTTATGTAGTCTCAAGCACTCTGTTTAGCCAGCTACAGTCTCTCACCTCCAGAAATGCTATTTACCTGTAGATAAAAGACACTTAAATCATGTCAGGCATTCTTACTGGAACAACAGCTACAGGGAGAATATAATGTTATATTCTCCTGCAGCCTCTTGCTTGCAGTCATCAAGTCAGTGGAGGGAGCTGTAATAGTCACATCTCAATACATAGTGAATGTGCTGTTATTACACCCTTGCACTTTGAATTGGAGCCCACTCTGCCACGTGTTTGCACAAAATGGATGTCAATCATTACGCCAGGGAGTGATCACAGTGCGTAGTGAGTAGTGACCATAATATCTTCCTCTGCCACCCTGATCACTGGAAACAAGCAGCTGCTCTGAACATGTAACTTTATTTTCACCATGTAGCTGCTCTTCCAGTAACAGAGAAAAACATGATTTAAATGCTATTTAACTGCAGATTACTACTTTATTTACATGTAAATAATATTTCTAGAGGTGACAGGATTCCTTTAACTCATTATAATATGCAAAATTAAAAAATCTACCTTACAATCAGCATCCATCTTTAAACAGTTTGTATTGCCAATATCATTATGCGAACTGCCTTAGGCCACCTGCAATCTTACAATTAATGAAGACCATTATTGTACACAGCAGCCTTAATGAAGGGGCGTGCAAAAGTAAGATGTCCCTAATTCACTAAGAGGTACACAAATTAGGTGCATTTTACAGGTGCCACGTGCCTCCACCAGATATGTACTCTAATCAAGGACTGGAGTATATTTCTAGAGTAATTTACGCCAACAAAGTTGAGTACTTCTCGACCTTGGACGTATGGAAAAGTCATGGCGATTTTGCCATCTAGGGTTGTACTAAGCATTTTTAAAATACAGGTGATTCACAAAACTTTATAACATTTAGATGTGAGAACAAAAAAAATAATTTTTCCACTAAAATACTGTTTTAGCACCAAATTTATAATTTACATGAGGGTTAATGTGAGAAATTGCACCCCACAATTTGTTATGCAATTTCTCCGAAATGTGGCAGTACCTCATATGTGGTTGTACACTACTGTTTGAGCACAAGGCAGGGATCAGATGGGAAGGAGCACTACCCTACTTGACCTTTAGAACACAGATTTATTTTGAACAGATTGTGGGCTCCATTAGCTGAGCCCCTGAGGTGCCAGAACAACAGAATCCCCCCTCCAGGTGAGCCCATATTGGAAAATTCATTGCCTAAGGAATTTATCTAGGGGTGTAGTGAGTATTTTGAGTATTTGTAGTGAGTATTTTCCCCATATAATGGGTAAAATAAGTATTTGATACACTGCCGATTTTGCAAGTTTTTCCACTTACAAAGAATAGAGATGTAAAGCAGCTGAAATGCAGGCCAGTGTGCTCAGGACAAGCCTGCACTGCAGCAGCCAAAACCACCACCAGGTGGCAGCAAAAACATCCAAAGCTGTGTTAGGAATAATCAGTCATACAAGAACCAGAGGTCTCAGCAAGCCTGTGGTCAGAAACAGGCCAATAGGTCAAAACCAGATGGGAGCTGTCAGACTACTGCTGTGTAGCGCAACCTTCTCCAGAGGGAGCTAGGGAGGGACGTGAGACTGAGTACACAGAGAAGCTATACACATCAGAAGCACAGGCACCACCAAGTGGTGGGAGCGTGGTCAGGCAAGCCGAGTCAAAACCGTACAGAGGCAGAAGTACCAGAAAGAGCAGCAATACACGTAGTCAGTATACCAAGCCGAGGGTCAAATAGCCAGACAGAGAACGTAGCAGCAGAGACGGATACCAAGAGACGGGGTCAGAGTCAGTCCGGATCATACACGAGAAAACAAGTCAAAGGCAGGAGGATCACCAGGTAACAGGGGTCAGAGGCTCTAAACTGGAAGCTTGAGCTATCACTAACACTGGTAAGCCGGCTGTGACGGACTGAAATAGCCCAGCCCGCTCCAGAACGAGGCCGAGGAAATTAACCCCCGCATGACCAGTCCTGAGAGAGGACAGCAGCGCACAAACTCCGGACTGGACCATGACAGTACCCCCCTCTCAATGGGGGGCCACCGGACCCCCAGGCTTCCCTGGATGACGAGCGTGAAAGGCCCGGACCAACCGATCAGCATGGACCAAACGCGCCGGCACCCATGACCGGTCCTCAGGACCGTACCCTTTCCAATGGACCAAATACTGAAGTGAACGGCGGAGCATACGAGAATCCACCACCTGTTCCACCTCGTACTCGGTCTGTCCATCTACTACAACAGGCGGTGGGTGTGAGGGAGACTCACCAGAGGAAGGTACCGACGGCTTCAGAAGCGCCTTATGGAACACATTGGGGATCCGCAACGACGGAGGCAAGCGCAGGCGAAAGACCACAGGATTAATTAGCTCTAAAATTTCATACGGACCAATATACTTAGGACCCAACTTAGCCGAGGGAATTCTCAGCCTTATATTTTTGGTGGATAACCATACCTTATCCCCCACCTGATAAACTGGCCCCACAGAACGTTTTTTATCTGCAAAAAATTTATATTTGCCCTGAGCCTCCCCAATGTTTCTCTGAACCTCCCTCCAGACCTCCCCCAACCGCAGAAAGGCCGAATCAGCCCCTGGACATCCCGAATCCAGCCGGGAAAACTCACCAAAATGAGGGTGAAACCCATAGTTGCAGAAAAATGTAGAAATACCAGTGGACTGATTGACACGATTATTGAAAGCGAATTCTGCTATAGGTATCGCAGAGCACCAATCATCCTGTCTAGACGTGACTAGACACCGTAAAATCTGCTCCAAAGACTGATTGGTCCTTTCAGTCTGACCATTGGTCTCGGGATGGTAGGCCGATGAAAAGGTCAGACTGATGCCCAGCCTTTTACAAAAAGCCCTCCAGAATTTTGCCACGAATTGTACCCCTCTATCAGACACCACACTGACAGGCACACCATGCAACCGGATCACATGCTCAATGAATAGTTTAGATAGAGTCTCAGCATTCAGAAGGCCCTTTAAAGGTACAAAATGTGCTTGTTTACTGAACCTATCAACAACTACCCAGATCACGATTTTGCCATTAGAGGGAGGAAGATCGGTGACAAAATCCATGGACAGATGAGTCCATGGTCTATCCGGAATTGGCAGTGGCACCAATTCCCCGGCTGGCCGATTGCGGGAGGCTTTTGCGCGGGCACAAGTTTCACAGGAGGACACAAACCCAGTGATGTCTGACGTCAATGAGGGCCACCAGAACAGCCTAGTGATGGCTTTACGAGTGGCCGAGATTCCCGGATGCCCACTCAGAGCAGAGTCGTGGAACTCTCGAAGCACCCTTAACCGATATTGGACAGGCACAAAGAGCTTATTTTCAGGTATAGACGATGGAGCAACAGATTGGGACTCACGAATCTCTTGTTCCAATCTCGAGGACACCACAGCCACCACCACCCCCCGCTGAAGAATGGAGGAAGGAGGTTCAGGAGGAGATACTGGTTCTAAGCTACGAAACAAGGCATCTGCCTTCACATTCTTGGACCCTGGTCTGAAAGTGATGGAAAACTGAAATCGGGAAAAAAAAAGTGACCACCTTGCCTGTCTCTGAGTTAAACGTTTGGCGGACTCGATGTAAGACAGGTTCTTGTGATCTGTAATGACAGTGATACGATGAGCTGCCCCCTCCAAAAAATGCCTCCATTCTTCAAATGCCAATTTAATGACCAACAACTCCCGGTTACCCACATCGTAATTCCTCTCAGCAGAGGAAAATTTTTTTGAAAAGAAGGCACAGGGTCTTAAGTTAGTTAATGTGGTGGGCCCCTGGGACAACACAGCCCCCACTCCCACCTCAGAGGCGTCCACCTCTATGATAAATGGTTTAGACCAGGGGTGTGGAATCTTTTTTCTGCCAAGGGCCATTTGGATATTTATACCATCCTTCGAGGGCCGTACAAACTCCGCCCACAAAGTACATCCTGACTCTGGCACTGGTCTCAAGGCGTAATCTTGCATTGCATGCCCTTCAGTGTTCAGTAGTGAACACTGCGTGTGTGTGCTCACAGATCAAGAAGAAATTAATGAGCTGGAGGCAATCAAAATACAGCTCCCTGCCAAAGCACTGCGGTCCCTGAGAATCTGCCCGGGGGCCGGATAAAAGGTCATCGAGGGCCGTAAATGGCCCTGGGGCCTGAGGTTCCCCACCCCTGGTTTAGACAAATCAGGTTGAACCAGTACAGGGGCAGTCATGAAACTGTTTTTTAATGAAGAAAATGCCGCCACAGCTGGAGCTGACCAGTTTTGTAGATCAGCCCCCTTTCGAGTGAGATCAGTGAGGAGTTTGACCACTTGAGAAAACCCCTTGATAAATTTTCTATAGTAATTGGTGAAACCCAGAAATCGCTGAAGACCCTTGAGATCTCTGGGTTGCACCCAATCCACAATGGCCTGTACCTTCCTAGGGTCTATACGAAACCCCTCAGAGGACAAAATGACCCCTAGAAAGGACAATTCTTGAGTAAAAAATGAACACTTCTCCAGTTTGGCAAAGAGAGAGTTCTCCCTGAGCTTCTGGAGAACTGCACGAAGATGACCCATGTGACTTTGTCTATCAGAAGAATATATGAGTATATCATCAAGATAAACTACCACAAAGCGTCCAATAAAGTCTGAAAAAACATGGTTAATGAAATTCTGGAATACCGCTGGTGCGTTAGTCAAGCCGAACGGCATGACCAAATTTTCAAATAGACCTTCAGAGGTGAGAAACGCGGTTTTCCACTCATCCCCCTCCCGCATACGGATGAGATTGTATGCTCCCCTGAGATCCAACTTAGAAAACCATCTGGCCCCGGACAATTGGTTGTATAAATCAGGTATCAGTGGGAGAGGATAAGTGTTTCTTATGGTGATCTTATTCAGTTCTTGAAAATCGAGGCACGGGCGTAAACCACCATCTTTTTTTTTCACAAAAAAGAACCCCGCCGCCACGGGAGAGACAGATGGCCGAATATGTCCTTTACGGAGGCTTTCAGAGATATACTCCTTCATAGCAGCTCGCTCAGGGATGGAGAGATTGTACAGACGTGCTTTGGGCAATTTGGCATCGGGAACAAGATCAATGGCACAATCGAATGGGCAGTGTGGTGGCAGAACCTCAGCCTCCTTTTCGGAACACATCCTCAAAGTCCTTCAGGTACTCCGGAATACCCTCCAGACTGACGGATGACATAGACACAGTAGCAAGACAATTTTTAGAACAATTAGGTCCCCATTTGACAATATCCCGGGACCCCCAGTCAATAACCGGGTTATGCCGTTGCAACCAAGGAAACCCTAACACCAGGCCAGCAGGGAGGTTATCCAAAACAAAGCATGACATGTGCTGCTGGTGCAGGGCCCCCACCCTGAGGGTGAATTCTTGAGAAATGAAATGGAGACCATCCTTTGTGAGAGGTGTAGAGTCAATAGCCACAAGTTTTAAGGGAGTCTCCAACCTAACTGTCCCTAATCTACAGCGGGCCACCAGTTTAGAGTCAATCAGGTTCAGGGATGACCCACAGTCTACAAAAGCCGAAGTATGGACAAAGCAGTTCTCAACACCAAGTTCCACCTTTAACAGTATCTTTGTAAATGAAGAAAAAGGTTCCTGAGAGTCTGAGTGACCTCCACGATGATCACCCAGACTCAGCCGCTTGTTAGTGGATGGACAAGAGGAGCAGTCCCTTTTCCAATGTCCGGGATCTCCGCAGTAAAAACACAGCTTTTCATCACGCTGCCGTTTCCTCTCTTTTTCCTGGAAGTCGGTGGCTCCCACCTCCATAGATTCAGACGGAAGAAAAACATCCGGGTTAGCAGGGAACAACGGAATCCCCCGTTGTGTAAGACCTCTCTCCCGTAGCCTCCGATCCATACGGATAGCCTGAGTCATAGCCTCCTCCAAAGAGCTGGGAGGTGGATGGATAGCCAGAGCGTCCTTCAAGCAATCCGACAGTCCCTTCCCGAATAGACATCTCAGTGCGGAGTCATTCCAAGATACCTCAGTGGACCATCGACGGAACTCGGAGCTGTACCATTCAGCTGAGTGCTTCCCCTGAACCAGACCCATAATTGTGTCCTCTGCCACCCTAACACGGTCCGGTTCGTCATAGATAAGTCCTAGGGCCTCAAAGAACCTATCTACCGAGCTCCGTTCAGGAGCGGTAGGGGGCAGCGAGAAAGCCCAGGATTGGAGACCTTCCCTAAGTAAAGAGATAATAATCCCTACCCGCTGAGTCTCATCCCCAGACGATCGGGGTCTAAGAGAAAACCATAATTTACAACTCTCCCTGAATATGCGATACTGATCTTTCTTGCCAGAAAACGTGTCAGGAAGTTTAACTGTAGGTTTGGGGGAGTGCAAAACAACATCTACAGAGTCATCAGGTAGACTAACAATATGAGAAGTGTTTCCCTGCAGTCTTGATATTCTCAGTAAGTTTTTTCTGTAAGTGGGTATGAGACGTAACAAGGGACTGATGTCTCCCAGAAAAATCCTGCACCATCTGCGTCAAACTGGACACTTGATCCGTCAAGTTATGCAGCGGATCCATGACCAGGGAAAAAAAAATTGCAAACTCCCGTTTAAATGTCAGGTTAGTGATAATGTAAAGCAGCTGAAATGCAGGCCAGTGTGCTCAGGACAAGCCTGCACTGCAGCAGCCAAAACCACCACCAGGTGGCAGCAAAAACATCCAAAGCTGTGTTAGGAATAATCAGTCATACAAGAACCAGAGGTCTCAGCAAGCCCGTGGTCAGAAACAGGCCAATAGGTCAAAACCAGATGGGAGCTGTCAGACTACTGCTGTGTAGCGCAACCTTCCCCAGAGGGAGCTAGGGAGGGACATGAGACTGAGTACACAGAGAAGCTATACACATCAGAAGCACAGGCACCACCAAGTGGTGGGAGCGTGGTCAGGCAAGCCGAGTCAAAACCGTACAGAGGCAGAAGTACCAGAAGGAGCAGCAATACACGTAGTCAGTATACCAAGTCGAGGGTCAAATAGCCAGACAGAGAACGCAGCAGCAGACACGGATACCAAGAGACGGGGTCAGAGTCAGTCCGGATCATACACGAGAAAACAAGTCAAAGGCAGGAGGATCACCAGGTAACAGGGGTCAGAGGCTCTAAACTGGAAGCTTGAGCTATCACTAACACTGGTAAGCCGGCTGTGACGGACTGAAATAGCCCAGCCCGCTCCAGAACGAGGCCGAGGAAATTAACCCCCGCATGACCAGTCCTGAGAGAGGACAGCAGCGCACAAACTCCGTACTGGACCATGACAAAAGAAGTCTATAATTTTCATCGTAGGTCCACTTCAACTGTGAGAGATACAATCTTAAAAAAATCCAGAAAATCACATTGTATGATTTTTTACATAATTAATTTGTATTTTATTGTATGAAATACTGTAAGTATTTTATTCAATAGAAAAACAGAACTTAATATTTGGTACAGAAACCTTTGTTTGCAATTACAAAGGTCAGAAGTTTCCTGAAGTTCTTGACCAAGTTTGCACACACTGCAGCAGTGATTTTGGCCCACCCCTCCATACAGATCTTCTCCAGATCTTTCAGGTTTTGGCGCTATCCCTTGTCAACATTGAATTTCAGCTCCCGCCAAAGATTTTCTATTGAGTTTAGGGCTGGAGACTGGCTAGGCCACTCCAGGACCTTGAAATGCCTCCTATGGAACCACTCCTTAGTTGTCCTGGCTGTGTGTTTCTGAACATTGTCGTTCTAGAAGACCAAGCCGCGACCCATCTTTAATGCTGTTACTGAGGAAAGGAGGTTGTTGGCCAAAATCTTGTGATACATGATCCCGTCCATCCTCCCTTCAGTACGGTGCTGTCTTCCTGTTCCCTTTGCACAAAGGCACCCTCAAAGTATGATGTTTCCCCCACCATTTTTCATGGTTGGGACTGTGTCCTTGGAGTTGTACTCGTCCTTCTTTCTCCTTCAAACACAGAGAGCGGAGTTGATACCAAAAAGTTCTATATTAATCTCATCTAATCACATGACCTTTTAACATGCCTCCAGATGGTCATTGGTGAACTTTAAACGGACCTGGATGTGTGCTGTCGTGAGCTGGGGGACCTTGCGTGCCTTGCAGGATTTTAACCCATCATGCCGTAGTTTGTTATTCACGGTAATGTTTGACACTGTGGTCCCAGCTCTCTTAAGGTTATTAACCAGATCATCTTATGTAGTTCTGGGGTAATTCCTGACCTTGCATGGAGCCCCAGAACGAAGAATATTGACAGTCATCTTGTGTTTCTTCCATTTTCTAATAAGTGTGCCAACAGTAATGTTTGAGACTGTGGTCCCAGCTCTCTTAAGGTCATTGACCAGGGTCTCCTGTGTAGTTCTGGGCTGCTTCCTGACCTTTCTCAGAATCATCTTTACCCCACAAGGTGAGATCTTGCATGGAGCCCCAGACCGAGGTAGATTGACAATCATCTTGTGTTTTTTCCATTTTCTAATACCGTATATACTCATGTATAAGCCGACCCGTGTATAAGCCGACCCCCCTAATTTTGCCACAAAAAACTGGGAAATCTTATTGACTCGCGTATAAGGCTAGGGTGAAAAATGATTATGCCCCATATGATGCTCCACAGATTATGCCCAATATGCTCCACAGATTATGCCTCCATATGCTCCAGATTATGCTCAATATGCTTCAGATTATGCCCCCATATGCTCCAGATTATGCCCCCATATATTCCACAGATTATGCCCCCGTATGATCCACAGATTATGCCCCCATATGCTCCAGATTATGCCCCCATATGTTCCACAGATTATGCCCCCATATGCTCCAGATTATGCCCCATATATTCCACAGATTATGCCCCCATATGCTCCAGATTATGCCCCCATATGTTCCACAGCTTATGCCCCCATATGCTCCAGACTATGAACCATATGTTCCACAGCTTATGCCCCAATATGCTCCATATTTTGCTCCCTTATGCTCCAGATTATGCTCCCATATGCTCCAGATTATGCCCCATATGTTCCACCTTTTATGCCCCCATATGCTCCATATTATGCCCCCATATGCTCTAGATTATGCCCCCATATGCTGCACAATTATGCCCCATAGTCTAGGCCTCATATGCTGCTGCAAAACAAAAAAAAAATTACATACTCACCTCTCGTCGCTGGGGGCCAGGTGCCGGTGTCCTGAGCAGGCGGTGACACCGGCGCGCTATGGGGGACAGGTGCCGGTGTCACCGCTCGCTCAGGACCCCGGCACCTGAGATATTTACCTGTCCTCTCTGCACCGCTGCACGCTGCATCCTCGTCTGACTCCTCTGGCTGTGAATGATCTGTCAGGGGGCGGGGCACGCACTAACGACGTCATCGCGCCCTCTGCCTGATCACTCACAGCCAGAGGAGTCAGACCGAGGGAGCAGTGCGCAGCGGTGGACCGGGGGACAGGTAAATATCGCTATATACTCACCCCTCCGCCGCGCGTCCCTGCAGCCTCTCCTCTTCTCCCGGCGCTCTCCGCAGCGCTTCAGTCCTGCAGCGGTCACGTGCTACCCCTCATTAAAGTCATGAATATGTGCATATTCATGACTTTAATGAGCGGTGCCATGTGACTGCTGCAGGAAGGAGCCGGAGAAGCAGGGGGACTGCAGAGACCGCGCCGGCGGAGGGGTGAGTATGATCCGACACCCCGCTCCCCTCCCCCGCCGACCCCCGTATATGACCCGCGTATAAGCCGAGAGGGGGACTTTCAGCCCTAAAAAATGGGCTGAAAATCTCTGCTTATACATGGTTATATACGGTAATTGTGCCCACAGTTGTTGCCTTCTCACCAAGCTGCTTGCCTAATGTCCTGTAGCCCATTCCAGCTTTGTATAGGTCTACAATTTTGTCACTGGTCTTGGCCATGGTGGTGAAGTTGGAGGGTGATTGATTGTGTGTGTGGACATGTGTCTTTCATACAGGTAATGAGTTCAAACAGGTGCAATTAATACAAGTAATGAGTGCAGAGTAGGAGGGTTTCTTTAAGAAAAACTAACAGGTCTGTGAGAGCCAGAATTCTTGTTGGTTGGTAGGTGATCAAATACTCATTTCATACAAATGCAATTTAATTATTTAAAAATCATACAATGTGATTTTCTGTTTTTTTCCCCTCATAAATTACTGTTAGGCCACACTTCAGGGCTGAAAAGGAAGGAGCACTATTTGTCTTTTGGAGCACAGATTTTGCTAGAATAGTTTGCGGTGACATTTTCATGATTCCTAAGGTACCAAAACAGCAGAAAATCCCCAAAAGTGACCCCATTGTAGAAATTGCACCTCTTAATGAATTAGGCCTCTTTCACACATCCGGTTTTTTGTGTCAGGCATAATCCGTCGAATACCTGAAGGGACGGATCCGGCGCTGAAATGAAAAAACTGATGCAACGGATCAGTTTTTTTGCTGGATCCGACCTGAACTTTTGAACCCGGAAAAAAAGTTTTGCAGCCGAAAATGCAGGTACGCATGTCCGGACCGAGTAGTAGTAGTAGTAGTAGTAGTAGTAGTAGTCCCTGATTTCCAGAATCCGGATCAGTCTTTTGACGGATTGCACAAAAGACTGGTCCGGTTCCATAGACTTCTATTATTTCTGGACGCCTGATGCACTGCTTCAGGCACTATCAGGCGGCTCCTGAAAAAAAAAAAACTTTGCAGCGACCGTTTTGTCCGGCCGCCGGAATGTACATTTCCGCCGGATCCGGACAAAAACGGATGCAACGCAACGACATCAGGCGCGATCCGGCGCTAATGAAAGTCAATGCTAAAAAAACACATCCGGTACCGGATCCGTTTTTTTAACAACACGCCGGATCGCGCCTGAAGTAAAAAAACGGATGTGTGAAAGAGGCCTTAATCTATGGCTGCGGTGACTTTTTTTTACATCCATGACAGGCTTTTTTTTGAGAATTGCAAATATGCCAGTTTAGTGCCCATACATTGTGCACCTATGCAGTTTAGAGCCCTCATATATTGTAGCGCCCCCATATATTGTGCCCAGCTTGCACCTTGTGTTACACTCCTCGTAAATTAAGTGCACTCTTCCCACTACAGTAATGCCAAAAATGTGGCCAATTACTCTGGTTTAGGCACAGTAGGGCTTAGGAGGAGGGGACATTTAAATTTTGGATCGCAGAATTCACTGGATTTATTTGAGGTGGTGGAAGCCATATTGCTTTTCCAAAATCTTTGTTCTACCAGTAAGGTGGGATCCCCCTATAGTTCCTGTGAAGGATGATGGACCTGAGCGGGGGCTAGTTTTGTGCAGGATACATTAGGGTTTTTATTGGTAACATTTTAGGATACATAATATTTTTTGATCGCTTCCAGAATAAGGAAGGATCACATTCTTGTGTTCTACGCTGAGCACTTATTTAGGGGTTTGCGTATAAATTCTTTAAAAATGTGATTGAGACAAAACCATCCACCATAATGAGGCATATGGAGACACTTTGGTCTTCATTTGGCATCTGTTCCGGTGGTATCCATCTTTTTAGGTGTTCACAGAATGAGGTCAACCACATTGGTGAGCTAATAAGATACCTAAAATGATTAGACACCAATGTAACACAGACCCATCCAAAGTGACTCCATCTGCCTCATAAGTGAGTGGTTCCGTTGGCGGTTTTGTCTAAATTGCAGTTTTGGGGCACTTACACGGAAACCCTTACATAAGCGCTCAGTGGAGAGCGCTGTTTAAATATAAGCTGAGCCTTAGGTTGGAGTCACATGGCCGTAAAACTCGTGCGATAATCACATCGCACTGCACGGATTGGCCTGACACCTCGCCTGACCTGAGCAAGACAGCGTGATGGATTACTATGCAGAGGTCAAGCTCAGGTCAGGAGAGCCGACAGCCAGTACGAGTTTTACGTTAAGATTCTCGCACGTGAAATACGGCAGTGTGTCTCTGCCCTTACTGCGAGTTTTGGGAGGCAGAATGAACAAATAGACAGCAGTACAAGAATAGTTCGTATTTTTATTTTTGCACGGTTCACCGTGCTGATTAAGTGATAAACAAATTTATTCTTCGGGTCTGTGTGATTAAGGCGATACTAGATTTATATATTTTGTTTTTAGGTTTTGCTGCTATCACACAGTAAAAATACTTGTTTGTTTTTGCTGGATCAATTTCAGATTTTTTGGGTTCCATTTTGGGGTACGTAATTATTTTGAATCACTTTTATTCAGATTTTTCACACAGAATGAACAAAAAACAGCAATTCAGTTACTGTTAATTTTTTGCGCCATTCACTGTGCAGTAAAAGTGATAAGACCGATTTGTTTGTTGGATTACAATTAGGCTATGTGCACACGTTGCGCAAGTGCTCCTTAATTTTGCGGAGCATTTGCGCAACTCCCAGCCGCGGGTAAAACACATACGTAATTAGTATGCGTTTTCCAGCAAAACACAAGCGTTTTGCAAGCATTTTTAGCTTGCAGAATGCTCGCTCTTTTCCAAGCGATTTGAAGCATCGCTTGGAAAAGTGATTGACAGGTTGGTCACACTTGTCACGCATAGTGCTGACAAGTGTAACCAACTGTTTACTACTGAGGAATGTAAAAAATAATAAAAAAAAATAAAAAATCTGGATATACTCACCCTCTGTCGGTCCCCCGGAGTCCTCCAACTCTTCAGCTTATCTGCCGCCAAAGGGTTGCCTTGACGTGGCGGGATGGCTTGTACATTCTTTTGATCAAAATTATGTTTACTAAATACCCTTATAATTATTACTACCTTGATGCAATTTTTGCAAAAAAAAATTTTTATTTATTTTATTTTAGGACATTTGTTTTTTGTGCCTGGTTTTCTGTGTAATGGTCATGTGTTAATATGCATTTACATTTTGCATACACATCAACTTACTTTTTCAGTTCAGATCTAGTTTTCAAACACTGCTCATGTAGAGGGGGCCCACCAGTGGATTCACTTGTTTCCCTGTCGGCCAGTCTCAGCCTTTGCCTGTGTATTATGTTTGTCTATAAGGCCAGGGTCAGATGTGCGAGAAACTCGGACGAGTCTCGCATGTCAATACCCGGCACTGCCGCCGGCACTTTGGACCGGAGCGTTCAGCTGCATAGAAATACATGCAGCTGAGTGCTCCGATCCGAGTGCCGGCGGCAGTGACGGGTATTGACATGCGAGACTCGTCCGAGTTTCTCGCACGTCTGACCCGGCCTAATCATAAGAGTGATGGGAAAGACATACAGTAACATTTGATTGGCTCACAGTAATCTGGGCTGTTTCTCTGAGCCCAAGGCTTCAGGGGGGCCCATGGCCAGATTGCCCTCATGTGCAGTGGGCAGGGAACTATCCCTACAGCTCAGCTGCCTACAAGAGCGGAGCTGCAGGAATCTGTCCTCAGCTTCTTGCCTGGCATTTTCTCTCTGACACAGGCACGCACAGCTGGATGACGTCATCTGTCAGAGAGAAAATTGCTGGTGACAATGATGCTGTGGGGGAATGGACGGAGAGGTGAGTGGTGTTGTTTTTTATTTGTTACCAATACATTGGGGAGAACAATGATGGAGGTGGTTGAGAACAATGATGGAGGTGGTTGAGACCAATAAGGTGTGTGTGGAGAACATGGATGGAAGTGGGGGAGAACAATGTAGGAGTTGAGATAGAACAATAATGGGGTGGGGACAACAGTGATGAGGTGGGGAGAACAATGATGGAGTTGGGGGAGAACAATGAAGGCGGTGGGCGAGAATAATGATATAGGTGGTGGACAAAAAATGGTTGGGGAGAACAATTATGGAGGTGAATGAGAACAATGATGGAGGTGGGGAGAACAATGATGGAGTTGGGGGAGAACAATGATGGGGTTGTGACAACAAGGATGGGGTGGAGAGAGCAATGATGGAGTTTGGAGAGAATAATGATGGAATGGGGACAACAATGATTGGGTGGGGGAGAGCAATTATGGAGGTGGGGAGAACAATGGTGGAGGTGGGGAGAATAATGATATAGGTGAGGGACTAAAATGATGGGGGAGAACAATTATGGAGGTGAGGGAGAACAATGATGGGGTGGGGAGAACAATGATGGAGGTGGGGAGAACAATGTTAGTGGTGGGGAAAGCAATGATGGAGGTGGGGGAGAACAATGATGGAGGTGGGGCAGAACAATGAGGGAGGTGGGAGAGAGGACAATGATGGATGTAGGGGAGAGGACAATGATAGATGTGAGGGAGAGGAAATTGATGGATTTGAGAGAGTGGACAATGATGGGAGGGGGAGAGGACAATGATGGGAGGTGGGGGAGAGGACAATGATGGGAGTAGGGGAAAACAATGATGGATGAGCGGGAGAGGACAATTATAAGGGTGGGGAGACAACAATGATGGGGTGGGGAGAGGACCAAGGAATGTAGGGGAGATGACAATGAGGGAGGTGGGGGAGATGACAATGAGGAATGTGGGGGAGAGGATAATTGGGGGGTGTATTGGAATGGGAGTAAAGGGGACTTATAATGGACTTATGAACAGAGTGAGGGGGAGGAGGACTTTAGATATGTATGTAAAAAATGAATTGGGTGATGGAGAGAGTGCCAAGTCCCTGATAGCTTCGTCAACCATCTCACAATTCATTATGACACTCTCAGGGACTTAATGTTTATTGGGGAATAGGAGGTGATACAGTACATAGGACACTTTATAATAAATTTAAAGATGGGAAAAGACACTGTCAGGGACTTGTAATTAATTGGGAGGTGGTGTAGGATGCTTAGTACCTGATAATGTCTTCTCCCACGCTCAAATTCATTATGATGCTATCAAGTACTTTTAATGAATGGGGGGACACAGGACAGTGACTAATGCTATGTAGACATGTTAAGGATTTGCAGGACAAAATTCTGCTGCATGTCTAAATGTGTTGGCAGGAAGAATGCTGCATAAAATATTTTTTTCCAAATTTTTACATGCTTTTGTTGCGTATTTTCCCCCACTCATTAGTATGGGTGAAATATGCTGCAAGAATTGACATTTTGCAGATTATAATCTGCTGCAAATCTGCAAGAAAAAAATAAGCAACATGTGCATACTTGAGGGATCTCATTTACTTTGCTTGCACTGTAAAACCTTGCATATTTTCCGTAGCAAAAACCTAGTGTTTGCACATAGCCTTAAACTTTATTGGCGACAGTCACAGAGACTGAATAATTTATATTATTAGGTGGCGGAGATTATAGGGGGCGCAGTGCTGCTTATTACTTTATATTCTGATTGGTTTGTGGCTAATAGTATGTTAATGATGGGTTACATTTATGTAGTCAGTGGCACAGGGCATGTATCTATACAATGTATGTGACCTTGTTATTTTCAGGACTGTGTCGATCATCGTGACAAGACGATTAGTGACTGGAAGATGTCAACATGAGGGTCTGACCAGATGGAGAAGAAACAGCAGAAAACTACTCTTATCAGTCAAGACGTAAGCAGTAAGTTCCTGTATATAAATATTTTTCTGTATCTGCACTGTGCAACTTGGAGTGACAATGTTATCTATAAAATCCCTTAGGTCACATTCTCACATTTGTGTAAAATGTCCTTGTGCTGCCAGATTTTTTTATCGGACGGCACATGGATTCATAGTTTTATAGATCCCTTCACACATCCGTGAAAATCATGGATCTGAAAATGAGATCCATGAGGGTCAGATGATGTCCTGTTTAGATCCGATTTTGACGCTCAATGTGTCCCTTAGTATATAGTGTACTCACTTATTATGTTTAGTGCCGACCTTAATTACATAGTTTCCTCTTTTATTATGTGTAACACCGACCCTTATTATGTACCATGCTCTCTAGGTATACATGGTGCCGTTCCTTATTATATAGCTTCCCCCGCTGTTATGTACAGTGATGTTCCTTACATAGTGTATTCTTGTCATTCTTGTTATTCACAGCGCCCTCTTTTATTACATAGTCCCCTCTCTTGTTAGATATAAAATGACGGCTGATGGAGCAGCATCTGACCAGAAGACTAGTCCATCAGCTCTTCCATCAAAAAAGAAGCTTTCCCATGCTCCATCAGCCATCATTTCAGTTTATATCTAACAAGGAGGACAGTATGCAATAAAGACAGGGAACTATATAATCTGATATGTAAAGTATGGTGCTGTACATAACAAGAGAAGACACTGTAATAAGGGACGGAAATATTCATAATAAAGGAGACTATTTAAGATATATGTGTATGTGGCTATATATATATATATATATATATATATATATATATATATATATATATATAGTGAGACAGTGAAGGGGTATGTATTGGATGGGGTGTACATCTCGCCCAGGTACTTAGCTGACTATCAAAAGGGAAATGTATGGCTTTGTAAACCTAGTGGTGGATCAAGTTCACTACACCCTCCATTCAGTACAGGCTTGCAGCTCAAACCTGAGGCCACTCAGGTTCTAATTAGGCAGCCAGAAGTAGGTGGTTGAGAACACAGACATTGAGCTCTCAGTCTGGATGTGACTCCAGACACTGCAGGAGTCTCCGGGAAACCACACGCTGGTAACTACTGAATATATGTGTTGTTTGGGCCAGGCTGGTAGAGTCTGGGCCCTGATAGTGAGGAAACTATCTGCGTTTAGTTAGTAGCCGGACAGGCTCAGGATTTTGGTTTATGAGTTGGTTTTGCTCATGTTTGTTTGCTGTGGACTTACAATAAACCTGGTTGCGGCCAGTTTGCACCAGAATTGCTGTCTGTGATTGAACTGTGTTGTGCCACTCCGTCTACCCGAGACGGTGATCCCGCTGCTATATCCCCTGAAAAGCTTACAATTGGTGGAGAATGCGGGCAGCACAGTGGCTAAAGCAGCAGCAAAGGAAAAGTCTGTCAAAGCAGCCTTAAAGAGACAAAAACACTAATAGAGTCTGCACAGAAAAAAAAAAAAAAAGCTGAACTGGGTGTGGTAAAGACTGTGGAGTGTGTATGTCCTGGGTAAAGGCTGCTGTTGCCAGGACCGACAAGTCTGACAGTATGGAGGCGCTGCTTAAACATATGGCGCAAGTTAGTGTGCAACAGCAGGAGACTAACCAATTGTTAAGGGAGCAGGTTGCAGCACTACGCCAGGATCTCAGCGCCTCATCCCAGAGTAATGTCGCAAGGTCACCTGCGTTGTCTGCAGTAAAGAAGTGGCTGGAGCCTGACGTCAGCAACCCTGCCCAAATGGTCAAAGAGGTGATAGTGGACCGCTACACCCGAGCACTTCCTCCTGAGGTACAGCACGGGGTCAGACAAAGAGACCACCAAGACGCCAATCATCTGGTCAGCCTGATAGAGAGGTACTTCGCCACCAAAGACTGCCTCCGTGACCAGCCGTCTGAGCGGTCGTCACTTCAGAGTTCCCGGCCGCCGAACTCTCCCGGTAAGAGCGTTCCAGCTGTTGGGGACAGGGGGTATGCTGATAGATGGGGACAGGCCCGAGGGGACATGTGGGAGGAAAAGGGTGATACTTCCCTGTCGGGAGACCCCAGGCCTAGAACGGTCTCCCCGTCTGTACTCCCAGACCAGAGACAGTGTTGGAGATGCCGTGAAAGGGGTCATATTTCAGCCAACTGTCCACTAGTGGGGGAGCCTATGGACTGTGATGCTGGCAGGTCCCTCTCTCTCTTCACAGAACCCGTGTGCATGGCCACCCCAGCCGAAGAGACTGGACCACAGGTGTCCCCAGTGATTATAAATGGCTGCCCAGCACAAGCCCTCCTAGACTCAGGGAGTCGAGTGACTCTCGTACACGACAGCCTGATTGATAGGGACTTTATCCCCGATAAACACTTGAGTGTGGTGTGCATCCATGGAGACACCAGAGTCTACCCAGAGACTACCGTGGACTTGGTCCCCAAACTCGGGGAGGTCTCATATGAAGTAGGGGTAGTGAAGAACCTGATGCACCCCGTCATATTGGGTAATGACTTTCCCCTGTTTAGGGATCTCTGGGGGAAAAATGATTCTACTGGACAGTGTGATGAAGCTCCTACTGAGGTTGCGCAGTCCATATGGGCGGAACACAATGCTAGTGGGCCGTTAAACTTATGTGATGATACTGATAATGATAATGATGATGACCATGATAATGATAATGATGATGACCATGATAATGATGAATTTCCTTTTCAGGTGATGTTGGGAGACGAGGATAGTGGTTCTCAGGAACCGAATGTCCCTGACCTACCTGTGTCCCGTGACAATTTTGGGAGTGAGCAGTTGCGAGACCCCACTCTTAAAACGGCCCAGGAAAATATAACTGTTCTAAATGAGGTTCCCCAAGAGCCTGGCTATGAGGAGAGGTTTCCTCATGTTGCCATGAACAATAACCTGCTGTATAGGGTCCCTAAAGTCCAGGGAGAGGTCGTGAGTCAGCTCCTGGTACCTAAGCCATATAGAAGCATGGTGCTGGGGTTGTCACATAGCCACGTGCTTGGTGGGCACCTGGGGATGGACAAGACCCAGGATAGAATTGCTCAGGGTATGCCATTGGTTAAGGATCACCTGCAGAGAGCCCAAGAAGCTCAAAGCAAAATATTTAATCGGTCAGGAAAAATTAGGACTTTCAGTCCCGGAGATCGGGTTCTGATCCTGGTCCACACCGGGAAAAGTAAGTTCTGGGCCAAGTGGCATAGTCCCTACGAAATAGTACAAAAAGTGAGCGAGATCACCTACAAAGTACACCAAAAACAGGAAGTACGAGAGTTTCTGCAGAAAAATCAGCAGAGGTTTTCTGACTTGCCTGGTCGTACTTCTCTGGTGAGGCACTATATCGAGACTGAGCCCGGCACTAAGGTCAAGCTGAAACCGTGCAGGATACCCGAAGCCCGCAGAGAGCATAGGCCTGGGAGGTTACAGGGTAGTGCCGATGCCTTGTCCGGAGTTCACTGTCTCTTTAGGATTGATGACCAGCCCTCCGGTCTGGAGAAGAGGGGGGGATATGTGAGACAGTGAAGGGGTATGTATTGGATGGGGTGTACATCTCGCCCAGGTACTTAACTGACTGGCATAAGGGAAATGTATGGCTTTGTAAACCTAGTGGTGGATCAAGTTCACTACACCCTCCATTCAGTACAGGCTTGCAGCTCAAACCTGAGGCCACTTAGGTTCTAATTAGGCAGCCAGAAGTAGGTGGTTGAGAACACAGACATTGAGCTCTCAGTCTGGATGTGACTCCAGACACTGCAGGAGTCTCCGGGAAACCACACGCTGGTAACTACTGAATATATGTGTTGTTTGGGCCAGGCTGGTAGAGTCTGGGCCCTGATAGTGAGGAAACTATCTGTGTTTAGGTAGTAGCCGGACAGGCTCAGGATTTTGGTTTATGAGTTGGTTTTGCTCATGTTTGTTTGCTGTGGACTTACAATAAACCTGGTTGCGGCCAGTTTGCACCAGAATTGCTGTCTGTGATTGAACTGTGTTGTGCCACTCCGTCTACCCGAGACGGCGATCCCGGAGCTATATCCCCTGAAAAGCTTACAATATATATAAAATATATTTAATATATATATATGTATGTGTGTGTGTGGCTATATTTATTTATGTCTGTAGCTTTGTCGCCATAAAAGGAGGGGGGCCCAGACACATTACTCGCACAGAGCCCAAGGCTGTGAATGTCAGCACTTGTTCTCCAGTAAGGAGAAACTTGCATGTATAGAAACCACAGCTATCTAATATACATCTTTAATGTTTGTGATTTTGAATTTCATTTTTTTTGTAATGAAGATACACCTGAGACATTTTCCACTACAAAGAAAAGTTGAATATAAATAAATGACATCAAATGTATTTATTGTTCTTAACTAGAAACAATGTAAGCGCTTGTGGTGCACCAGTACAGAAGGCATGCATAAAGGATGTTTAACTCAGCATATGCCTTTAGCTGATGGAAGCGACTGTGGTCCTGGAAAGGTATGCACTTTAGACTTTCTATTTGGTTAGTAGAGTTAAAATAAAATAAAGAAATGTCTAGAGTTACTCTTTAAAATCTCAGTAAATGATAACATACTTTTCTAACATCTAAAGATTTAAAAGCAGTACAGATATATATAAATGGATATTTCAATGCTATAAAGTTGTGGCTGGGACTTCCACAGATCTAGAAAGTGTGAGGGTCAAAATGCTGTCACTATATCCCTTTCTAAGCCTTTACTGCAAAGCTATGCTCTTGGCTACTCAGCTATGAAGGGAACTGCAGCAGTCCATGTATACTTGAAAACATAAAAGTTGCATGCAGTGCTACACCAGGTCTATGGACCCTTTATTCTCAGAATCTGTGTGCATCCCAAGATCAGACTTCATGGATCATAAAGTGATGGCGTATGTTAGCAATATACAGTGGATTCAGAAAGTATTCAGACCCCTTTAAATTTTTCACTCTTTATTTCATTGCAGCCATTTGGTAAATGCAAAAAAGTTAATTTTTTTTTCTCATTAATGTACAATCTGCACCCCATCTTTACTGAAAAAAACAGAAATGTAGAAATGTTTGCAAATTTATTAAAAAAGAAAAACTGAAATATCACATGGTCATAAGTATTCAGACCCTTTGTTCAGTATTGAGTAGAAGCACCCTTTTGAGCTAATACAGCCATGAGTCTTCTTGGGAATGATGCAATAAGTTTTTCACACCTGGATTTGGGGATCCTCTACAATCCTTCCTTGCAGATCCTCTCCAGTTCCGTCAGGTTGGATGGTGAACGTTGGTGGACAGCCATTTTCAGGTCTCTCCAGAGATGCTCAATTGGGTTTAGGTCAGGGCTTTGGCTGGGCCAGTCAAGAATGGTCAGAGAGTTGTTCTGAAGCCACTCCTTTGTTATTTTAGCTGTGTGCTTGGTTTTATTGTCTTGTTGGTAGGTAAACCTTCAGCCAAGTCTGAGGTCCAGAGCACTGTGGAAGAGGTTTTCATCCAAGATATCCCTGTACTTGGTCGCATTCTTGTTTACCTCAATTGCAACCAGTCGTCCTGTCCCTGCAGCTGAAAAACACTCTCATAGCATGATGCTGCCACCACCATGTTTCACTGTTGGGATTGTATTGGCAGGTGATGAGCAGTGCCTGGTTTTCTCCAAACATACTGCTTAGAATTATCACTATCTTCGTCTCATCAGACCAGAGAATCTTATTTCTCATAGTCTGGGAGTCCTTCATGTGTTTTTTTAGCAAACTCTATGCGGGTTTTCATATGTCTTGCACTGAGGAGAGGCTTCCGTCGGGCCTCTCTGCCATAAAGGCCCAACTGGCGGAGGGCTGCAGTGATAGTTGACTTTGTAGAACTTTCTCCCATCTCCCTACTGCATCTGTGGAGCTCAGCCACAATGATCTTCGGGTTCTTCTTTACATCTCTCACCAAGGCTCTTCTCCCACAATTGCTCAGGTTGGTTGGATGGCCAGGTCTAGGAAGACTTCTGTTGGTCCCAAACCTGTTCCATTTAAGGATTATGGAGGCCACTGTGCTCTTAGGAACCTTGGTACTGCAGAAATTCTTTTGTAACCTTGGACATATGTGTGCCTTGCCACAAGCTCCTTGGCCAGTTCGTTTGACCTCATGATTCTCATTTGGTCTGACAGGTGCATACCTTTACAAATCAAGTCCTATGAGTTTAATTAAACACAGCTGAACTCCAATGAAGGAGTAGAACCATCTCAAAGAGAATCACAAGGAAATGGACAGCATGTGATGTATTTATGAGTGTCTGAGCAAAGGGTCTGAATATTTATGACCATGTGATATTTCAGTTTTTCTTTTTTAATACATTTTCAAAAATGTCTACAATTCTGTTTTTTATCAGTCAGTATGGGGTGCAGAGTGTACATTAATGAGAAAAAAATTAACTTTTTTGCATTTACCAAATGGCTGCAAGGAAACAAAGAGTGAAAAATTTAAAGGGCTCTGAATACTTTCCAAACCCACTGTAGTATCACTTAAATGGAATCTGTCAGTACAATCAGCCCGTCTAAGCCACCCATATGAGCACGCAGGTCATTGGAAGCTGAATAAAATGATACCTGAATATCTGTGATCCAATGTGTTATTTCTGAGATTTCTAAATTTTTCTTATATATAAATGAGCTGCTCCAGACTATAGTCCGGACATTGATCTGCATGAGAACCTGCCTCCAGAGCTTATTATAAATGAAAGGGGGACGTTACCAGTGTGATGTGTAATGGCCGCTCTCTGCCCTCCTGATCTCAATGCAGAGCTGTATGTGGTTATACCTGACACATCTGCAGGATCCTCTCAAACTCACAGGCAGACAGGGTTGCAATACAGCAGAGCTGAGAAAGCTGCAGCAATTGTGTTTGTTATGAGACAAAGTAAAGTTACATGTCTCACACTGGTAACGCTCCCTTTCATATATAATAAGCTCTGGAGGCAGATTCTCATGCAGATCAGTGTCCGGCCAATAATCGTGAAACAGCTCATTAACATATAAGAAAAAAATGGATTTCTCTGGAATAAAACATCTGATCACTGACATTTTCCCCTCAAAATGCCTGTTAGATTGTAATTTCCCTTTTAACAGTTTATTCATTTAATCTTGCTAACATTTACCAAGACTTATACTCCTGATTCATTTAGCCTGGAGATATGTGCCTTCAGATTTGTTTAGATGACAGATGAATGCATAGGCTTGATAGAATTGTAGCAAACCCTCAGTTGTGAGAAGTATTATATTTGTGCAGGTTTTGAGACTTTGCATATGTCAGAATGTTTCTATACACAGAGAAATAGGGAAATATTACACTGCGAGTTGCGCATTGATTGGTGTTCGTTTAATAGCCTGTTTACACAGGCAAACCCAGCTAGATGATCAGGGAATGATCTACAAAAGATTGTTCAGTGCACATAGGCTGTCATTGTTCATGGCAGAATGGTGATCTTTTGTGCAGCCCAAAAAGTCATTTCACCAGACGAATGAGTGAATGATCAGCAGCCTGTTTAGATTGCACGATTATCTTGAAACGAGCATTCATAGGAACACATTTCTTGATAATCATTCAGTGTAAATTAACATTTAGATATCGAACACAGTGAGGAATTAACCCCTTAGTGACAGCCAATTTGCAGCTTAATGACCGGGCCAATTTTCACAATTGTGACCACTGTCACTATATGAGGTTATAACTCTGGAACGCTTTAACGAATCCCGCTGATTCTCATGACATATTGTACTTCACGTTAGTGGTAAAAAAAATTTATATGACTTGCGTTTATTTATGAAAAAACGGAAATATGGCAAAAATTTTGAAAATTTAGCAATTTTCAAACTTTAAATTTTTATGCCCTTAAATCAGAGGATATGTCACACAGATTTCTTAATAAATAACATTTCCCACATGTCTACTTCACATCAGCACAATTTTGGAAGCAAAATTTTTTGTGTTACGAAGTTATAAGGGTTAAAAGTTGACCAGCGATTTCTCATTTTTACAACACGATTTTTTTTAGGGACCACATCACATTTGAAGTAATTTTGAAAGGTCTATATAATAGAAAATACCCAAAAGTGACACCATTCTAAAAACTGCACCCCTCAAGGTGCTCAAAACCACTGTCAAGAAGTTTATTAACCCTTTACGTGCTTCACAGGAACTGAAGCAATGTGGAAGGAAAAAAATTAACATTTAACTTTTTTTACAAAAACTTAACTTCAGAACCAATTTTTTTTATTTTCACAAGTGTTAAAAGAGAAAATGAACCACAAAATTTGTTGTCCAATTTCTCCTGAATACTCCAATACCCCATATATGGGGATAAACCACTTTTTGGACGCACAGGAAAAGGTCGCAAGGGAAGGAGCGCCGTTAGACTTTTTTAACACAGAATTGGCTGGACGCCATGTCGCGTTTGGAGAGCACCTGATGTGCCTAAACAGTGGAAATCCCCCACAAGTGACCCCATTTTGGAAACTAGAACCCTTAAGGAACTTATCTAGATGTGTGGTGAGCACTTTGAACCTCCAAGTGCTTCACAGAAGTTTATAACGTAGAGCCGTGAAAATAAAAAATATTTTTTTCCTAAAAAATGATTTTTAGCCAGCTATTTTTTATTTTCCCAAGGGTAGCAGAAGAAATTAGGACCCCAAAATTGGTGTGCAATTTGTCTTGAGTACGCTGATACCCCTGTTTGGCCGTACGGCAGGGCTCGGAAGGGAGGAAGCACCATTTGACTTTTTGAACGCCATGTCGTGTTTGGAGACCCCCTGATGTGCCTATATAGTGGAAACCCCTCAATTCTAGCTCCAACCCTAACCCCAACACACCCCTAATCCCAACCCTAATCCCAACCCTAATCCTAACCCTAATCCCAACCCTTATTCCAACCCTAATTGTAACCCTAACCCTAATTGTAACCCAAATTCTAACCCTAACCCTAATGGAAAAATGAAAATAAATATATTTTCTTTATTTTATTATATGTCCCTAACTAACGGGGTGATAAAGGAGGGGTTTATTTACTATTTTTTTTATTTTGATCACTGTGATAGCGTTTATCACAGTGATAGAAATGTCCTGCACTGAATGAATGAATGCACTGCGCATGTGCCCGCCATTTTCTTTGCAGGAAGAAGACCGGGAGCCATGGGCAGACGTGGGGGACACCGGGAGGTTCGGGGGCAGATCGGGGACTCTATTTCTCTAACCTCTGATGTGCGATCATATCAGAAGAGAGAGAAATTAAATGCAAAATCGCGGCTTTTTTTTTTGCGGTCGCCGTTATATGGTTAATAACGGCAATCGCAAAAGTGGGGGACCCGAATCATGTTCTCTGGGGAAAATCCGACTCGCGGGCGCACTGCGCAAGCGCCCGCCATTTTCTTTGCAGGGAGAAGACGCAGGGAGCTGCGGGAGCCATGGCAGGACGGGGGGAACGGACCTCGGGAGGTATGGAGGACAGATCCGGGGACCCTATTTCTCTCCCCTCTGATGTGCGATCACATCAGAGGAGAGAGAAATTAAATGGAGAATCGCGGCTTTTTTTTTTTTTTCTTTTCGGTCGCCGTTATATGGTTAACAACGGCGATCGCAAAAGCGGGGTCTGTAAAAACCGACCCGAATCATGTTCTCTGGGTTCTCGGCTACCCCCGGGGGCGCTATATACTTTCTCCACAGCGCCGTTAATTAACGGCGCTGTGGTTTAAGTACCCTTAACCACCGCCGTTAAAAGGCGTATCGGCGGTCGTTAAAGGGTTAAACAAAAGCTTATTAGAAAGTTGATGAGAATTTCAATATATCTTGATTTTTATTCACATAAAACCAAGAAACCCCTTAGATTAATCAAACAGTATATATAGTTTTTATTGAGGTGAATTTCCTCCTTGACACCCTACTCTATTAACCACTGCAAAGAGCATTTAGCGTAGCACTCCCATTAAAGTTTTAATCTTCTTGCAATCATTATATTATATAGCAATAGGAACTTACAATTGCTCATTTTGCCTTTCTGCTTAGTTAATTCTTCTCTTTTCTCTTTGCTCTATGTAGAATCAGGAAGTCTCTTGTCCCTGCATTTATCATTCCCCTCTTCAACTCCTGACCCAGCTGATCTGCTCCTCCTGCCAGAGACTTTTATTGTGACTCATGACTCATACAGGGAAAATTGACCTCCTGGTTCTATATAGAAGTTAGAAGGAATTAGAAATTCAGTTTTTAATTATGTGATTTCATAGAACATGGAGAACCGAGGAATTAACTGGGTAGAAAAGCAAAATGAGCAATTGTAAGTACACAGTGCTATATATGATGACTTCAGTATATTAAGAGGATTTTGATGGGAATGTTTCCTTAAATGCTATGGACACCTTTGGGGAAATTATTTTCTTTTTAAATGCATATATTTTGGATAAAATTATTTTTACAACTGAGCTTCAATAAAAAAAAAAGTTGCACCATTTAGCTTTTACTGGCTTTGTGTTTCTTGCACACTTCTGGCTGCAGAATGACTTAACTGACAATCCTTTTAGAGTAAACCATGACACTTATGATACCCATCAAATTGTTTTATTAAGAGTTTATCAATCTAGCAATAGCTTGTATTATCAATGTATTATAACAGATGTACAGAAACAGAACACTTGGATTCACCACCAATGTTTCAGTCCTTCCAAACTTTGATCACAGTGATATTTACAATAATAAGACATAAAAATGTACGAATTCAGGAAATCAGTATAGCATACACCAATCTGTTTAGTACTAGTCATAATAAAAACATATCAATCAGAATGAAATAAGGCAAGATAAATCATTAATTAGAGGAGCTGTTGCCAATAATTACATGAAAAATATGACATTTTTTAACATGCATTTTATGTTATATTTCTTGATGTGATTATTGGAAAAAGCTCATCATATATGATTTATCTTGCTTTATTTCATTCAGACTGACATGTTTTTATGTTTTTATTGCATCTAATATCATATTGATTGGTGTATGGTATGTTTGGTTCCTGTATTGATACATTTTTATGTCTTGTTATTTTAGAATACTTCCATGATCAAGGTCCAAGAGGACGGAAACGTTGGTGGTGTATTAAAGTATTCTTCCACTATACTTAATAATACATTGGCCCGTGAAGGTGCCAACTATTACTGGATTGATCAATGAACTTTTAAAGAGGACATTCCACCAAATATTTCATATTGAACTAGACACACAATGTATCAGTGTCTGCAGAGCAGAATAAAATGTTTTTATGTTTTTTTTTAATCTCACCTCTCCACTGCGTAGATATTAGTACTCAAAGCATTTGTTTCCCAATGAGTTCATTTTCGTCAAGTCCAAGTGGGCATTATCAGATAATTTTCACTGTGGGGTGTGTACTTCTTCCCTGTGTATATGCTGATGAATCATAAACAGGCAACACAAAGCAGAAATAGTACATGCCCCACAATAGCTTTGATCAGGTTCTCAGTGTGTGAGGGGTAATGGCAGACAGCCCTGATCTCCTGGATAAACCTTGTACATGATTAGAAAGTATTTAGAGTGGAGTACAAATGACTAATAACTTTCAGATAAAGTCCCAGTCCATGTGGAGATAGACTCAGGACAGCTGAGTGTAGCTGTGTTACATTAAAAAACGTTTTATCAGCTCTTATCCTCTCATAGCACTGTCACCTCTGTTGTACTGTCCCCCTCCCTATACTGCCCATTCCGAGCTGAAAACTCAGAGGATACAGTAATTATAATTATGTGTCTTGCTCTCATACCGATTTGTAATCACTCCTGTGTGAGACATATAAGGACAGCCTGCTCTGACCTCACTGCAGAGTGATTACAAGTTGCTGTGAGCACAACACACATAAGTGTGATTACTGACACCTTTTAGCATCCATCTCTGGGCAGGCAGTGTAAGGAGAGGAACAAGAAAGCAGAGGTGACAGTGCTATGAGAGGAAAAAGGCTGATAGAAGGGTGTGTAGTGTTGTGCAACTAAACTCAGCTGTACCCCCCATTCCCTGCTGGTACCTTATGTAAAAGGTGTCATATGTCTTGCTTTCTAATCATGCATATGAGACATACATACCCCGGTGAAAACAATCTGATAACACCTACTTGGACTTAATGAATATTAATTCAGTAAGTGCCATATATTTTGATTGCAACGAAGAGGCAAAATAATTAAAAAAAAAATTCCACTCTCAAGCCTCTACCATATTGTGTGTCCAATTCAACATAAAAGAATTTCATGAAAAATCCACTTTAACCCCTTAACGACCGCCGATAAGCCTTTTAACAGTGGCAGTTAAGTGTACTATTGTATCAGCGCCGCTTTTTAATGCCACTGAGAAATAAGTGTATATCACCTCTAGTGTCGGAATTTTTCTGGGGTCTTGGCTAACGGGGGTAGCTGGGACACCAGAGTACATGATTCGGGTCGGTTTTTACAACCCAGTGTTGCTATTGCTGTTATTAACGGAATAAAGAGGAAAAGAAGACCACTATGGATAATGCACACCACAATAATATAATTATAGAAAATAGGAATTTTATTGACACTACAAGATAAAAACATTTAAAAACAATATAAACCCTGCATGGTGCCCGCTACCATCACAATGGCTAATATACAATACAGAAAGAAGGCAATGTTCACAAAAAAATATATGTATACAATAACACTAGTGAGAAAGCACAATGAATTAAACCAATATAAATTGCCAAAATTGAGCCTGTGTGAACAAGAGCCTAAAATTGAAGCATAATATTGCCCTACAAGACGATGTGAAGAGCCTGGGCAGAATGACCCACCCAAAGAACCTAGGGTAAACCTGACCTTAGAATAGTGTCTAAACCCAGTGGTCTAAGGGAGTTCCACGGTCAGGAACGCTGCGTGTTTGCGCTGTGGCTGGCAGGCCAAACACGCAGCGTCAGATTTACAGCATAGTGGAGGATTCAAAATCCGCTCCACATGTACAATAGCAGGCAACTGCGTAACGACATGGCGGTTTTTTAGACGCAGCATGTCGGATTGCGGGACGGTGGTCGGCAAATATAACACAGGCTTTAGCCTGCGCTCTTTCGGATTTGTTCGGAGTTCTGACCCTCGGAGGGCCGTCAAAAGGGGCGGTTAGACGAGCGGAATTCGCTCTCAAAGCATGTTCGGACGGGACTGCTAAGAGAATTAGCAGAAATGATGGTTAGGTGTTGGATTAGGGTTAATGTATGGTTACTTGGTAGTTATGTTAGGATTGAGTTAGGTAGTATGTGTTGGGGTTAGGGTTGGAGTTAGAATTGGGTGGTTCCACTGTTTAGGTACATCAGGGGGTCTCCAAACGCGACATGGCGCCACCATTGATTCAAGCCAATTTTGCGTTCAAAAAGTCAAACAGTACTCCCTTCTGAGCCCTGCCATCCACCCAAACAGTGGTTTTCCCCCACATACGACATATTGGTGTACTCAGAGAAATTGCACAACAAATTTTTTAGTCCATTTTCTCCTATACTTTTGTGAAAATAAAAAAAATTTGGTTCCAAGTAAACTTTTTGTGAAAAAAGTAAAATGTTCATTTTTTCCTTCCACGTTGCTTTAGTTCTCGTGAAACACCTCAAGGGTTAATAAACTTCTTGAATGTAGTTTGCGCACCTTTAGGGGTGCAGTTTTTAGAATGATGTCACTTTTGGGTATTTCTGTTACATTGACCCCCCAAACTCACTTCAAATGTGAGGTGGTCCCTACAAAATGGTTTTATACATTTTGTTGGAAAAATGAGATATCGCTGGTCAACTTTTAACCCTTATAACATCCTAACAAAAAAAATTATGTCTCCAAAATTGTGCCGATGTAAAGTAGACATGTGGGAAATGTTATTTATTAACTATTTTTTGTGACATTACGCTCTTATTTAAGGGTACAAAAATTAAAGTTTAAAAATTTCATAAATAAACGCAAGTTATATAGAAGAAATTTTACTACTAACATGAAGTACAATATTTCATGATAAAGATTCTCAGAATCAGTGGGATACGTTGAAGCGTTTCAGAGCTATAACTTCATAAAGTGACAGTGGTCAGAATTGTAAAAATTGGCTTGGTCATTAAGTACCAAATTGACTCTGTCACTAAGGGGTTAATAAAAACAATACAGTCAGCATAAGTGCTGTAGTTTACTCTAAAAAGTTGAAAGTACTGACAATAATTTGTTAACTGAAGGTCTGTCAATGAGCTTGTAACTATTTTTCTGTCTTTTTCTGATCCCTTTTATGCTTATTTATGCCCACATCAAAGTTCAGCTCAACTTTTATTTGGTGTGTGGCTACAAAATCAGGATGGAGGAGGTAATGAACCCAGGTAGTATTCGTGTCAGAATGGCTAACTAACAGATTCACAGATAACTCATTCTGAAGTCAGAGATAATTAGAGCATCACAGAGCCTGTAGAAGGCAAAACTTTTAATAAAGCCCAGTCGTGAAACAATATTTTTAGCCAAAAATACATACATTTAGTTAAAAAAAAAAGTTTGCTTGAAGGTGTCCTTTATATCGAATCTGCAACAGCTTTTGATCTGCAGAAATAAATGTATCTCTATTTTGGAAACAAAAGTGAATTAAGGAAGACCTTTCACCAGTTTTTTCACATTGAACTAGACACACGATGTAATAGTGACTGCAGAGTGGAATAAAACATTTTTTTTATTTCACCTTTCTGTTGTGGATATATTAGCAATGAGAGTATTTGGGACCTAATGAGTCAACATTTTTTTAAGTCAAAGTGGGTGTTAGCGCACTGTGCTATGAGAGGAGGAAAGCTGATAGAGTAGTTTGTAATGTGACCCAGCTAAACTCAGCTGTTGCCCTTTGCCCCACATCCTCCTTATGTCAAAGGTATGAGTAATCTGTGCTCTGATCACCACTGTCTAATGATGCAGGAGTTTAGAGCAGGAGACTAGTGTTGTATCAATACATCTCACACACTGAGAAATCTGCTCTAAACTATTGTGGCAGCATGTTCTTTTTCTGCTGTGTTGCTGCCTACTTATGATTTGGTAACTCACATGGGGAAGAAGTACACGCCCCCAGTGAAAAATATCTAACACCCACTTGGAATTAACAAAAGTTAACTCATTAGGAGCTAATATCTCTGCAACAAATGTAATAAATTACTATAACATCCCGTGTCAAGTTCAGCATAAAAATTTGGTGAAAAGACCTCTTTAAGTTGCATATTTTACCAAGTGCAAAAATGCATTTGTTAAAACTATACGTTTTAACCACTGTGGGTCTGGTTATGAGTAGAGATGAGCGAATTTGTTCGTTTTTTGACCCCGAATCTGACTTTGACATATTTGAGCCATATTCAGACACTATTCGTGCCGAATGTATGTCTTATGATCGGTTCCGAACATATTCGGTAATTTCTACTCCCATTGACTCTAATGATGTTCGGCTGTGTTCGACAAATTTTGCAAAAATAATATGCGGAACCGAATCCGAACAAATTAGCTCATCTCTAGTTATGAGAGGCAAATTATCCTGTACAATAACAAAAAAATAGTAGCTTTTGACTATTTTAATTTGTGTTTTTTTTATGTTTTTATTGTTATAAATGTATTTTTTTATTTTCTTATTAAATAGCATTGCCATCGTGGCCTTTGTGTAGACAAATTATTGAATACCCATCTTGTAGATGGTGAATGGGGTCCTTGGGAGCCTTACAGTTCATGTTCAAGAAGCTGTGGTGGTGGAATCAAAACGTCTACTAGATATTGCAATCAACCTGAGTAAGCTGTTGAACTGATGTATTACATATTTATTCATGTAAATATTGCTTCTGTCCATTATCAAATGAAATATTTAATAAGATCTGTTGAGCTTTTTGACCTAAGGACAGAAGCATGGGGAAGTATGCTGTACCTTTTTTCATCTGTTTTCAGACTTGTATTGTTACATCAATTGTCCAAATATATAGCCTTAGTTTTAGTAACATTATTTTTAGCCCTTTTAGGACATGAGGACATTGAGTAGCCAAAATAAAGAAACAATGCAAAGTGCAGCTCTTAGGGATTTCCTAATTGCAGTACCTTTAGCAGAAGGTTTTTTGCTATGTAACCTGAGGATATCATGTTGTAGTGGTTAAAACACAGAATTAACTGTGTCACTTTATCAAGCTGTGTGCTGTTGTTTACTTATAGTTCAGGTTTTATTACTAGAACATTTTCACTGCCAGGTGTGATGTGCATGCGACCTCCAATCCGACTCCACCTCCTCCTGTCTATTATTATTATTTATTTCTATAGCACCAATGATTCCATGGTGCTTACATGACAAGGGGTTACATGCAAATTACAGGTATCACTTACAGTAAACAAACTAACAATGACAGACTGATACAGAGGGGAGAGGACCCTGCCCTTTCGGGCTTACATTCTACAGGATGGTGAGGAAGGAGACAGCAGGTTGGTGGGTCGCAGCAGTTCCGGTGTTGGTTGAGGCGATATCTCTGGTAGTAGTGAGGAGGTAGCAGGGTCATTGCGGGCTGTAAGCTTTCCTGAAGAGGTGGTTTTTCAGGTTCCGTCTGAAGGATCCGAATGTGGTTGATAGTCAGACGTGTTAGGGCAAAGAATTCCAGAGGATGGGGGATATTCGGGAGAAGTCTTGGAGGCGGTTGGGTGAGGAGCGAATAAGTGTGGAGGAGAGAAGGAGGTCTTGGGAGGATCGGAGATTACGTGAGGGAAGATATCGGAAGATTAGTTCAGAGATATATGGAGGAGCCAGGTTATTATAGATGACCTTGTAGGTCAGTATTAGTAATTTGTACTGGATACGCTGAGGGAATGGGAGCCAGTGAAGAGATTTGCAGAGGGGAGAAGCGGAGGAGTAGCAAGGAGAGAGATGAATTAGTCGGGCAGCAGAGTTAAGGATGGACTGGAGAGGTGCGAGGGTGTTAGCAGTGAGGCCAGAGAAAAGGGTGTTGCAGTAGTCGAGGCGGGAGATGATGAGGGCATGCACAATAATTTTAGTAGATTGAGGGTTGAGGAAAGGACGGATTCTTGAAATATTTTTAAGCTGAAGGTGACAGGAGGTAGAAAGAGCTTGGATGTGCGGTTTGAAGGACAGGGCAGAGTCAAGGGTTACTCCGAGGCAGCAGACATCTGGTACTGGGGAAAGCGTGATGTCGTTAATTGTGATAGATAGGTCAGGTAAGGAAGATCTGTGGGATGGGGGAAAGATGATGAGTTCAGATTTGACCACATTGAGTTTGAGGAAGCGGGAGGAGAAGAAGGAGGATATGGCTGATAGACACTCAGGGATTCTGGACAGAAGAGAGGTGACGTCTGGGCCAGAGAGGTAGATCTGAGTGTCATCAGCATAAAGGTGGTACTGGAATCCGTGGGACTTTATGAGTTGCCCCAGGCCAAGTGTATAGATTGAGAAGAGTAGGGGTCCTAGAACAGAGCCTTGGGGGACTCCAACAGAGAGAGGGTGGGACGAGGAGGTAGTGTGGGAGTGGGAGACGCTGAATATGCAGTTGGAAAGGTATGAGGAGATCCAGGATAGGGCGAGGTCCTTGACTCCAAATGAGGAGAGAATCTGTAGTAGAAGGCAGTTGTCAACTGTGTCAAAAGCAGAGGACAGGTCAAGAAGCAGGAGTATAGAGTATTGTCCGTTCACTTTGGCTGTAAGTAGGTCATTAGTAATTTTGGTCAGGGCTGTCTCAGTGGAGTGATGGGGGCGGAAACCAGATTGTAGAGTGTCAAAGAGCAAGTTAGAAGAGAGATGGGAGGAAAGTTCAACGTGGACGTGCAACTCCAGGAGTTTGGAAGCGAATGGGATCAGCGATATTGGACGATAGCTGGACATAGCGGTTGGGTCGAGGGTTGGCTTTTTAAGGATAGGCGTGATTGTGGCATGCTTGAAAGCAGAAGGGAAGGTACCGGAAGTTAGTGATAGGTTGAAGAGGTGGGTTAGGGATGGGATAATAGTGGTGGTGAGGTTGGGGAGGAGGTGGGTTGGGATGGGGTCAAGTGCACAGGTTGTGAGGTGCGATTTGGAGAGGAGACAATTAAGCTCCCCTTCGGTTATGTTGGAGAGTGAGGTTATGGGGTTAGGGCATTGGTCTGGTATACAAAGGGGTTGTGGTAGTTGAACAATGAAGACTTGCCTTGTTTGGTCGATCTTATTTTGAAGTGTGTGGCAAAGTCCTCAGCAGAGATGAGGGAGGTAGGAGGGGGCAGTGGTGGGCGGAGGAGGGAGTTAAAAGTTTTGAATAACTGTTTGGGGTTGTAGGATAGGGAAGATACGAGGGTTGTAAAGTAGGCCTGTTTAGCAGAGGTGAGGGCAGATTTGAAAGAGAGCGTTGCTTGTTTGAATGCAGTGAAGTCGTCTTGCAAATTTGTTTTCTTCCAACACCACTCTGTAATCCTAGACACTTGCCGGAGCTTTTTAGTGGTATTATTGTGCCAGGGTTGTCTGTTGGTACGTCGCACTCTGCCATGAACGAGAGGGGCGACCGTGTCAATAGCTGATGCGAGAGTGGCATTGTAGAAAGCAGTGGAACTGTCTGTCGTGGAGTGAGGATATGGATGCCAGTGGTAGAATAGAGTCAGAGAGTGTGTGGATGTCTAGGTGTTCAAGGTTTCTGCGGGGGTGCACGTGTTGCTGGACATGGGTGACAGGAGAGGAGGACAGGGATGAGAAAATGAGTAGATGGTGGTCGGATAGAGGGAGAGGGGAGGTGGTGAAGTTAGAGAGCAGAGGTGGGTGAAGACCAGGTCTAATGTATGTCCGTCTGTGTGGGTGGCTGAGGAGGACCACTAAGTCCAAAGGATGAAGTAAGGGACAGGAGTTTGGAGGCTGCTGACTGAAGGGTATCAGTGGGGATGTTGAAGTCACCTATGATGATGGTGGGGATGTCAGTGGAGAGAAAGTGAAGAGGCCAGGTAGAGAATTGGTCGATGAAGGCAGTGGTCGGGCCTGGAGGTCGGTATATGACTGCCACTTGGAGGTTGGAGGGAGAGTAGATGCGGACAGAGTGAACTTCAAAAGAGGGGAGGATTAGGGAGGGAAGAGGTGGGATTGGGTTAAAGTTGCAGTTAGAGGAAAGGAGAACACCCACTCCTCCACCATGTCTGTTTCCAGGCCAAGGAGTGTGGGTGAATTTGAGGCCGCCGTAACACAGCGCAGCAGGGGAGGCAGTGTCCGAGGGTGTCAGCCATGTTTCTGTGAGGGCGAGGAAAGCAAGATTGCGAGAGAGAAAGAGGTCATGAATCACATGAAGCTTATTGCAGATGGAGCAGGCATTCCAGAGTGCTCCAGAGAGAGGGAGCAGGGGGGTGGGTGTCAATGGCACAGGTTTTACGTTGGAAAGATTGCGGTAGTTCTTATTAGATAGGAAGCGGTAGGAAGGAGTACTAATGGTGGGTATGAGCTGTGGAGGTCCAGGATTGGGAGATATGTCACCAGCAGTGAGGAGAAGCAGAGAAAGGGAGAGCAGGTGGGAGAAGGAGAGTTGGCGGCTTGTTTTGTGTTTTATTAGGACAGAGGTTGAGGAGCAGGTTAGCTGAGGAGGAGGTCAGGTGGGGAGGAAGGAGGGAAGGGGAGATGATTATTTGGTTAGAGGGTGCTGGGGTTTGGGGATAGCGAAGGAGAGAGAGGATTAACGGAGCAACCACTGTGAGGGCATATGTAAACATGGTGAAAGAGTAAGATGGAAGAATAGAAAAGCCAGGTACAAGTAAGAGGTGCTTACTCAGCAGACATACCCTATGGATATTGTACATACAGAACCTGGTGTAGGCGTGGTTAGTTTTCTCAGCTCTGCTTCATGCTAAATCTAAAAACTCTGATTGTGTCAGAACCGCTGCACATAGTAAACTTAAGTGATACATTGTTGGATTCAGGGTCTGTTTACCTACATCACACTGCACTCAGATGAAATAGCAAAATCCTGCTGACAAATTCCTTTAACCCCTTCTAGACATATGACATATATGTACGACATATGTCATGTCCTTGCCTTTGATGTCATCTTTCTAGACAGATGATGGCGATCAGACGATCGCTGCTTCAAGTCGCCAAAGAAACTATTAAATAAAGTAAATTGTAAAAAAAAATTTTTAAAAATCTGAAAAGAAAAAAATTCAAATCAACCCCTTAAAAATAAAACACATTTGGTATCGGGGCTGTGGAGTCGGCAAGCCAAATCTCCGACCCCTCAATTTCCCTTACACCGACTCCGACTCCCACATATATTGCTTATATTTATGTGAAAAATTTATTGTTGTACAATGTGAACATCAGACATTTAATCATTTTTATGATACAATAATCAAGATATTTAGATAGAACATAATAAATATTTATTGGAATACAACGTCAGAACACAAAAAACTGTAATAAATTGTAAATATGCAATACACTATGTAATATCGATTATATATATATATATATATATATAGTATGCAGTACAGACCAAAAGTTTGGACACACCTTCTCATTTAAAGATTTTTCTGTATTTTCATGACTATGAAAATTGTAAATTCACACTGAAGGCATCAAAACTATGAATTAACACATGTGGAATTATATACTTAACAAAAAAGTGTGTAACAACTGAAATTATATCTTATATTCTAGGTTCTTCAAAGAGCCACCTTTTGCTTTGATGAGTGCTTTGCACACTCTTGGCATTCTCTTGATGAGCTTCAAGAGGTAGTTACCGGAAATGGTTTTCACTTCACAGGTGTGCCCTGTCAGGTTTAATAAGTGGGATTTCTGGCCTTATAAATGGGGTTGGGACCATCAGTTGTGTTGTGCTGAAGTCTGGTGGATACACAGCTGATAGTCCTACTGAGTAGACTGTTCGAATTTGTATTATGGCAAGAAAAAAGCAGCTAAATAAAGAAAAACGAGTGGCCATCATTACTTTAAGAAATGAAGGTCAGTCAGTCCGAAAGATTGGGAAAACTTTAAAAGTGTCCCCAAGTGCAGTTGCAAAAACCATTAAGCGCTACAAAGAAACTGGCTCACATGAGGACCGCCCCAGGAAAGGAAGACCAAGAGTCACCTCTGCTTCTGAGGATACGTTTATCCGAGTCACCAGCCTCAGAAATCGCAGGTTTACAGCAGCTCAGATTAGAGACCAGGTCAATGCCACACAGAGTGCTAGCAGCAGACACATCTCTACAACAACTTTTAAGAGGAGACTTTGTGCAGCAGGCCTTCAAGGTAAAATAGCTGCTAGGAAACCACTGCTAAGGACAGGCAACTAGCAGAAGAGACTTGTTTGGACTAAAGAACACAAGAAATGACAGCAAAATGTAATGGTGACCACTCTCTGCTCATTCTTCTAGACCTTTCTGCAGCTTTCGACACAGTTGACCACCGTCTCTTACTGTCTAGGCTACAGTCTCTAGGTATTAAGGACACTGCTCTGTCCTGGCTCTCTTCCTATCTTTATGACCGCTCCTTCAGTGTTTCGTTCTCTGACTCAACGTCATCTCCTCTTCCTCTCGCTGTCGGGGTACCCCAGGACTCAGTCCTTGGCCCCCTTCTCTTCTCTCTCTACACGGCCCCAATTGGACAGACCATCAGCAGATTTGGCTTTCAGTACCATCTTTATGCTGATGACACACAACTATACACGTCATCCCCCGACATTACCCCCGTTGTACTACAGAACGCCAGTGACTGTCTGCCCGCAGTCTCCAACATCATGTCCGCTCTCTATCTGAAACTCAACCTCTCCAAAACTGAACTTCTTCTGCTCCCGCCATCTACTAACCTCCCTAAATTTGACATTTCCCTCTCCGTGGATGGCACCATAATAACACCCAGCAGGCTCGCTGTCTGGGTGTTATGTTTGACACCAATCTCTCCTTCACCTCCCATATACAATCTCTTGCCGCCTATACCTAAAGAACATCTCTAGAATCCGCCCTTTTCTCACCATGTAAACCACAAAAACCCTCACTGTAGCATTGATCCACTCCCGCCTGGACTACTGCAACGCTCTATTACTTGGCCTCCCCATTACTCGACTATCCCCTCTCCAGTCCATCCTTAATGCAGCAGCCAGGGTCATCCATCTGGCTAATCGGTACTCGGACGCGTCCGCTCTTCGCCAGTCCTTACATTCATCATAGGATCCAATTCAAAGTACTTGTTCTCACCCACAAAGCTCTCCACAGTGCAGCACCCCCCTACATCTCCTCCCTCATTTCTATCGGCCTAACCGACTGCTGCGCTCTGCAAACGACTTTCGACTAAACTCTGCACTAATCCATACCTCCCACTCCCGACTCCAAGACTTCTCCCACGCTGCGCCAATCCTCTGGAATACTCTACCCCAAGAAATTAGGACTATCCACAATTTGCATGGTTTCAGGCGCTCCCTCAAAACACATTTGTTTAGAGCGGCCTATCACGTTCACTAATCAAAGTCATTCTATGTGTAAGTGTGTGTGTGTAGCCCATTCACGATCTCCATCCATCCCTCACTCCCTCAAGATGGCTGGACCATCATTGTAAATATACCATTGTATATACACACCTGTGCTTTGTATCTCCCCCACCTCATTGTAGATTGTAAGCTCTCACGAGCAGGGTCATCTTATCTTGCTTTAATTATTGTATTGTTAACGTTGTTACTTATGAATTGTGTTTTGAAACTGTTAAACTGTAAAGCGTTGCGGAATATGTTGGCGCTATATAAATAAAGATTATTATTATTATTTAAGGAATGGACATTAGACCAGTGGAAATCTGTGCTTTGGTCCGATGAGTCCAAATTTGAGATCTTTGGTTCCAACCACCGTGTCTTTGTGCGACGCAGAAAAGGTGAACGGATGGACTCTACATGCCTGGTTCCCACCGTGAAGCATGGAGGAGGAGGTGTGAAGGTGTGGGGGTGCTTTGCTGGTGACACTGTTGGGGATTTATTAAAAATTGAAGACATACTGAACCAGCATGGCTACCACAGCATCTTGCAGCAGCATGCTATTCCATCCGGTTTGTGTTTAGTTGGACCATCATTTATTTTTCAACAGGACAATGACCGCAAACACACCTCCAGGCTGTGTAAGGGCTATTTGACCAAGAAGGAGAGTGATGGGGTGCTACGCCAGATGACCTGGCCTCCACAGTCACCAGACCTGAACCCAATCGAGATGGTTTGGGGTGAGCTGGACCGCAGAGTGAAGGCAAAAGGGCAAACAAGTGCTAAGCATCTCTGGGAACTCCTTCAAGATTGTTGGAATACCATTTCCGGTGACTACCTCTTGAAGCTCATCAAGAGAATGCCAAGAGTGTGCAAAGCAGTAATCAAAGCAAAAGGTGGCTACTTTCAAGAACCTAGAATATAAGACATATTTTCAGTTGTTTCACACTTTTTTGTTAAGTATATAATTCCACATGTGTTAATTCATAGTTTTGATGCCTTCAGTGTGAATGTACAATTTTCATAGTCATGAAAATACAGAAAAATCTTTAAACGTAAAGGTGTGTCCAAACTTTTGGTCTGTACTGTATATATAGATAGATAGATAGATAGATATATCTACTATTATATATATATTATATATATATATATATATCACTATGTAATAAACTATGTAAGTGGCAAAAAACAGTTTTCAACAAAAACATACTAAATAACACTTGTGCAATCTATGAATTAGTTCTAAGAAATAGAATTGCCTCCATCAGATCCTCCTTCATAGATGACTTATATAATAATTTTAAGGCTACAGAACAACCTCTCTACACTAACTTGGGTTGGAGGCAAAGCCGTAACCACATGGGCAACATTTCTAACAATTTCCGTGTATAAAGGAATTGCTTCGTGCACAGTCAGTTTTGATGAACGGTTGAATTTTTCTGTTTCTTTGAGAGCAAGGAAAACATTTTACTGAAATATGGTCAATCTGCTTGCTTTAGGAGACGGAGTGAAATCTTTTTCCTTGCGGCAACGCTTTGCCTGCTCCATGTCATCCAAATACTTGTCAAAGTCAAACTACATTCACACCATGGGCTGTTATGTTTTGGTAGCTGAGGAGGGCAGGAGCAAAAAACCTCAAAGGCAGCCAAACACCAGGTTGGTATCTAATAGGTTGCAGACCCCTAAACTAACCGCACAACTAGAAGCAGCCGTGGGACGTTCCTACGTTGCCCTAGACGCCTTGTCACAGCCGGAGAGAGTAGCTACCCTGTAGATGGAAAGAGGAAAGCTAACTGCCCCGGAGTAGAGCCCCAAAGTATTAGGAAGCCCCCAAACAAATAATGGCGGTTAGACAAGAGGAAAACACGAACACAGACAGAAAATAGAATGTTCAAATGCTGGGGCCCAAAACTGTCTAGATAGGATAGTACAGGAGAGAATACTGTCTGCAACCCAACAAAACCGTAGGAAAAATTCCAACACTTCTGATTCCAAAAATGCTGAGACCACACGGTCTTGACCACCTATATCAGATCTCTGGTGTGAAAACGCAGCTACTCAGCAGTAAAATAAGGGAAATCAAACCACAGAAAAAAAACAGAAAAGTAGCTTATCTGAATGATAGCAGGAGACAGCAGAAAAGCAAGCTGAATTCCAACCTAAACCAGGAAGTAACAATTGATCACCGGCGAGGATCATGGGAGGAACATGGGAGGCCAGCTCACTTATATCAGGCCAGTCCGTCCCCCTGATAACCATTCATCCATTGCAGGTGGAGAACTCTTGCTGTTCAACATAGGTTCAATACCCTCAGCAACCACCAGAGGGAGCCTCAGCTCTGAAGTCGTCTCCAACACGTACACAACAGTACCCCCCTTGAGGAGGGGTCGCCGAACCCCCACGTGCGCCACCAGGCCGATCAGGATGAGCTCGGTGATAGGCTTGGACCAGTCTCTTAGCATGAATGTCCGAAGCAAACACCCAAGAATTGTCCTCCTGACCATAACCTCTCCACTTAACCAATTACTGGAGTCTCCGCCTAGCAAAACGAGAATCCAATATCTTCTCAACCTCATACTCCAAATTGCCCTCAACCAAAACAGGGTCAGGAGGCGCAGCCATAGGAACCACTGGCTCGACAAACCTCTTCAATAAAGATTTGTGGAATATGTTGTGAATCTTAAATGTCCCTGGAAGAAGGAAACGGGATTAAGAATTTCCATGATCTTATAAGGTCCAATGAACCTTGGCTTAAATTTTGGAGACGCAACCTTCATCGGGATATTTTTTGAGGACAACCAAACCAAGTCCCCCACTTTAAACCGAGGACCATCAGTCCTATGCCGGTTGGCAAACGCTGGGCCTTCTCCTGAGAGAGAGACAACTTATCCACTACTTGGTCCCAAATCTGCTGCATTCGCTCCACAATAGAGTCAACACCCGGACAGACAGAAGCCTCCACCTGCCCCAAAGAAAACCGAGGATGAAACCCGGAATGGCAGAAAAAAGGAGACATCAAGGTGGCAGAGCTAGTCCTATTATTAAGAGCAAACTCAGCCAAAGGCAAAAAAGAGACCCAATCATCTTGATCAGCAAACACAAAACATCTCAAATCAGTCTCCAAGGTCTGGTTTGTTCTCTGTTTGCCCATTGGTCTGAGGGTGAAATGCAGAGGAGAAAGACAACTGAACTCCAAGTTTAGAACAAAATGTCCTCCAAAATATGGAAACAAACTGGACTCCTCTGTCAGACACAATGTTCCCTGGAATGCCGTGCAACCAAACTACCTGCTGAAAATATAAAGGCACCAACTCTGAGGAGGATGGCAACTTAGGTAGTGGCACAAGATGTATCATCTTGGAAAACCTATCACAGATCACCCAGATAACGGTCATTCTCTGAGAGACAGGGAGGTCGGAAATAAAATCCATAGAGATATGGGTCCATGACCTCTTGGGCACAGGCAATGGAATTAACAAACCACTAGAGCAAGAGCAAGGTTTGGACAGAGAACAAGTCCCACAGGACTGCACAAATCCCTGACGTCACGAGACAAAGTAGGCCACCAAAAGGACCGACTCACCAGATCTCTGGTACCAAAAGTACCGAGATGACCAGCCAACGCAGAGCAATGAACTTCAGACATCACATTCTTCCTCCACTGGTCTGGGACAAACAATTTCCCAATAGGGCAGCGTTCAGGTTTATCCTCCTGAAATTCCTCTATAGCCAGTCTCAAATTGGGCGAGATAGCGGAAAGAACCACACCCTCCTTCAGAATAACAGCAGGCTTAGTTACCTCAGGAGAATCTGCAAAGAAACTCCTCGCGAGGGCATCCGCCTTAACATTCTTAGTGCCCGGGAGAAAAGAGACCACAAAATTAAAACGTGTGAAAAATAAGGCCCACCTGGCTTGTCTAGGATAAAGTCGCTTGGCTGATTCGAGATAAACCAGGTTCTTATGGTCAGTGAGGACCACCACCTGATGTTTGGCTCCTTCCAGCCAATGTCTCCACTCTTCAAAAGCCCACTTCATAGCCAATAATTCCCGATTTCCCACATCATAATTACATTCAGCTGGGGAAAATTTTCAAGAGAAGAAGGCACAAGGGTTACTCTTAGAGGTCTCCCAATCCCTTTGGGACAAAACAGCAACTGCACCAATCTCAGAAGCATCAACCTCCACCTGAAATGGTAGAGAAACATCAGGTTGCCGTAGAACAGGAGCAGAAGTGAATCTCCGCTTAAGCTCCTGAAACGCAGAAACTGCCTCAGGAGACCAATTCACTACTTCAGAACCCTTTTTGGTCAAATCAGTCAGTGGTTTCACAATACCAGAGAAATTACCTATAAATTTACGATAAAAATTAGCAAAACCCAAAAATCTCTGAAGAGCCTTCAATGTAGTGTGTTGAACCCAATCACAAATGGCCTGAACTTTGACCGGGTCCATTTCAATAACAGACGGAGACAAAATGAATCCCAGAAATGAAACCTTCTGTACGCCAAAAATATATTTTGATCCCTTCACATACAGTGCATTCTCTCTCAAAATCCGGAATACCATCCGAACATGTTCCATATGAGAATCCCAGTCATTGGAAAAAATCAAGATATCGTCCAAATAAACGATCAGAAATTTATCCACAAAATCCCAGAAAATATCATTCATAAAGGATTGGAAGACGGAAGGGGCATTAGTAAGCCCAAAAGGCATCACTAGGTACTCAAAATGCCCCTCTGGAGTATTAAAGCCGTCTTCCAGTCATCACCGTGCTTGATGCGAATAAGATTATACGCCCCCCTGAGGTAAAGCTTGGTAAACCAACTAGCACTTTTGACTCTGAAAAATAGGTCAGAAATCAAGGGTAACGGATATTGGTATTTAACAGTGATCTTATTCAGGAGACGATAGTCAATACACGGCCTCAATGAACCATCCTTTTTGGCCACAAAGAAATAGCCGGCGCCCAGGTGTGAAGAGAAAGGTCTGATATGACCCTTCTCTAAAGACTCCTTGATATAAGATCGCATAGCATCATGCTCAGGTACAGATAAATTAAAGAGCCGACCCTTAGGAAATTTACAACCAGGTACTAACGCAATAGCGCAATCATAACTCCTTGAGGAGGTAAGGATGCAGACTTACTCTCACTAAACACAACACAAAAATCAGTCAAATAGTCAGGGACATCTTGAGACTGGGGAGAGGCAGAAAAAACTGGAGTGTCAGTACGAACACATTGGCAACCCCAACTGGTCACAGACAAAGATTTCCAATCCAAAACAGGATTATGAGTCTGTAACCAAGGAAAACCCAGTACAATAATATCATGTAAATTATGTAACACCAAAAATTTGCAATTCTCTTGGTGGCCGGGTCAACCCGCATTATCACCTGGGTAGAAAACTGGGTTTATTCTCCGCCAAAGGGGTAGAATCAATGCTCAGCAAAGGAATAGACTTCCGCAGGGGTATCATGGGAAAACCACAACGTTTGGCAAAATCAAAATCCATCAGGTTTATAGCTGCTCCTGAATCAACAAAAGCTTGAGCAGAAAATGTGGACAGGGAGTAAATCAGGGTAACAGTCAACAGAAATTTAGTCTGAACACTACCCAAGACAACTGAGCATGCAAAACGTCTTCCCCGCTTAGGGCAGACAGAGATAGCATGGGAAGCTGTTGTGAATGGGTTTGAGATGAGTTCTGAGCAGAGACTCCCTCTGGTGGTTACAAGCGGTACTGGTTGTTCAGTGAAGATTGTGAGGACTGGGAATCAGGTGTTACTGACTGGTCTTATATAAGGGAGTCGCCTTCCCATCGGGGTTGCCGGTGATCAATTGTTCTGGTCTGAATCCTTCATTCCTGTTTCCTTTGTAGCCTGCTGTGTCGTGTCTGCATCTCCTGCTAACAGATAAGACATTTTCTTCTTTTTGTTTTTGTACTATATTTTTGCATTTTGTCCTGCACTTCTTTGGGGGCCTTCTGGGTCCCCTTCGGGGGCTTTTGCCCTCTCAGTTTAGTTCAGCCACTGATGTTTGTACTTTTGCTTTTTCCAGTTTTTTCAGTGGCTGCTGTTTTGATATTGTTACACCAGAGAACTAATTTAGGTGGTAGAGGTCGTGTGATCTCAGGTGATTTTGAAATTAGTAGAGTTGGTGCTTTTCAGGGTTTTCTGGGATTGCAGTAAGTACCCTTCCTATCCTTTTCTATTTAGTTAGTTTGGGCCCCAGCGTTTGCTCATACTATTTTCTTTCTGTGTCAGTATTTCTTCTTGTCTAACCGCCATTTCTTGTTTGGGGGCTTTCTATTATCTTTGGGGTTCTGCTCCGGGGCAGATAGCTTTCCTATATCTATCTTTAGGTGTGTTAGTTTTAGGCTGTGACGAGGCGTCTAGGACCAACGTAGGAACGCTCCACGGCTGCCTCTAGTTGTGGTGGTTAGTCAGGGTACTGCAATCTCATAGATTCCAACTGCTCTGGTGTATTGCCTTTTTTACCTGCACTCCTCAGCTACCGAAACATAACAGTATCACCGGCCTAAAAATTAAAATTGTATGGTACTCACAGAAGGGAAAAAATATTGTGAAAGAAAAAAGGTTGTCAGAGTTGTCAGAGATATTTTTCTATTTGTTGCATTTTTTTTTTCCCTCTGTATCTCTGGGTGCTGGGGAGGATCTTTTCTCTCAATGGAGTTTGCACGGTTGTCTGGCCGTGTGGATCAGCTTGCCACTGAGGTTCAGAGTATTGCTGCATATCTTGCTAGGTTGCCTGTTGTGGAACCTAGGATCCCCATGCCAGATTTGTTTTTGGGGGATCGAGCTAAGTTTCAGAATTTCAAAAATAATTGTAAATTGTTTTTTGCCTTAAAATCTAAGTCCTCAGGGAACGCAGCGCAGCAGGTTCAAATTATCATCTCTCTCCTGCGCGGCGATCCTCAGGATTGGGCTTTTTCCCTGACACCTGGGGATCCTGTTTTGAGTGATGTTGATGCATTTTTTCAGGCTTTGGGGTTATTGTACGATGAGCCTAATGTCACTGATCAAGCTGAGAAAGCCTTGTTGGCATTAAATCAGGGGCCTTATGACGCTGAGTTATACTGTCAGAGATTCCGTAGGTGGGCAGTCCTGACCAAATGGAATGACGACGCTTTGGCAGCCCTTTTCCGGAAGGGTCTGTCAGATAATGTAAAGGATGTTATGGTGGGATTCCCTGTCCCCTCTGGTCTCAATGATTCAATGTCATTAGCGATTCAAATTGACAGACGTTTGCGTGAGCGGAGAAGTATGCGTGGAATGGTGTTGCCTTGTGAACCAGCTTCTGAACCCATGCAGTGTGATAGAGTGGTGTCGGGGGCACAGCGTCATGAGTTTCGAAAGCGCAATGGGTTATGTTTCTACTGTGGTGATGCCTCTCATGCTATTTCAGTCTGCCCTAAGCGGGGAAGACGTTTTGCACGCTCAGTTGTCTTGGGTAGTGTTCAGACTAAGTTTTTATTAACTGTCACTCTGATATGCTTTCTGTCCTCATTTTCTGCTCAGGCTTTCGTTGATTTTGGAGCAGCTATTAACCTGATGGATTATGATTTTGCTAAACGTTGTGGGTTTCCCTTGATACCCCTACAGAAGTCTATTCCCTTACTGGGGATCGATTTTCCCCTTTGGCTGAGAATAAACCTCATTCTCTACTCAGGTGATAATGAGGGTTGAACCTGATCACCAGGAGTGCTGCAAATTTTTGGTTCTGTATAATCTGCATGACATTATCGTGCTGGGTTTCCCTTGGTTACAGTCTCATAATCCTGTTTTGGATTGGAAATCTGTGTCTGTAACCAGTTGGGGCTGCCAATGTGTTAATACCAACACTCCTGTTTTTTCTGCCTCCCCCCAGGCTCAGGATGTTCCTGACTTTTTGATTGATTTTTCTGATGTGTTTAGCGAAAGTAAATCTGCATCCTTGCCTCCCCATAGGAGCTATGACTGCGCTATTGAATTAGTGCCGGGTAGTAAATTCCCTAAAGGTCGCCTTTTTAACTTGTCTGTACCTGAACATGACGCTATGCGGTTTATATCAAGGAATCATTGGAGAAGGGTCATATCAGACCATCCTCTTCACCCTTAGGTGCCGGTTTTTTTCTTTGTGGCCAAAAAAGATGGTTCATTAAGGCCGTGTATTGATTATCGTCTCTTGAACAATATTACTGTGAAATATCAATACCCGTTACCCTTGATTTCTGACCTGTTTTCCAGGGTGAAAAACGCTACTTGGTTTACCAAGCTTGACCTCAGGGGGGCGTATAACCTTATTCGCATTAAGCACGGGGATGAATGGAAGACGGCATTCAATACCCCTGAAGGGCATTTTGAGTACCTAGTGATGCCCTTTGGGCTCACTAATGCTCCTTCCGTCTTCCAGTCCTTCATGAATGACATTTTCAGTGATTTTGTGGACAAATTCTGATTGTTTATTTGGATGATATCTTGATTTTTTCTAATGACTGGGACTCTCATGTGAAACATGTTCGAACTGTGTTCCAGATTTTGAGAGAGAATGCTCTGTATGTGAAGGGATCAAAGTGTCTTTTTGGCGTACAGAGGATCTCATTTCTGGGATTCATTTTGTCCCCATCTGTTATTGAAATGGACCCGGTCAAGGTTCAGGCCATCTGTGATTGGGTCCAACCTACTTCATTAAAGGCTCTTCAGAGATTTTTGGGTTTTGCCAATTTTTATCGTAAATTTATTGGTAATTTCTCGGTTATTGTTAAACCATTAACTGATTTGACCAGAAAGGGTTCTGATGTGGTGAATTGGCCTCCTGAGGCAGTCTCTGCGTTTCAGGAACTTAAGCAGAGATTCACTTCTGCTCCTGTTCTCCCGGCAGCCTGATGTTTCTCTGCCATTTCAGGTGGAGGTAGCCTCTGAAATTGGGGAGGTGCCGTTTTGTCCCAAAAAATCCAGAGACCTCTAAAAGTAACCCTTGTGCCTTTTTCTCTCGAAAATTTTCTCCTCTGAAGTAATTATGACGTGGGTAATCGGGAGTTATTGGCATGAATGGGTTTTGAAGAGTGGAGACATTGGCGGGGGACCAAACCAGGTGGTGGTCCTTACGGACCATAAGAACGGGACTATCTGGATCTGCCAAGCGACTCAACCAAACAGGCCAGGTGGGCCTTGTTTTTTCACACTTTTAATTTTGGGTTTCCTTTCTTTCTGGCAAAAGTGTTAAGGCGGTGCCCTCTCGAGGGGGTTCCTTGCGGACTCCCTGAGTTATTGATTTCTGTTATTTTGAAGAGGGTGTGTTTTTCCGCCATCTCGCCCAATTGAGACTTGCTCGGAGGGGTGTCAGGAGGATAGGCCCGAGGGCTGCCCGTTTGGAAAATTGTTTGTGCCGGACCATGGAAAAAGAGTTGATTCTGGATCTTGTTCTGCATTGGCTGGGCATCCTGGAATTTTTGGTCCAAGACTTGGTTAGTCGGCCTTTGGGGCCTACCTTGTCTCGTGATGTCAGGGAATTTGTGCAGTCCGGGGACTTGCTCTGCTCCAAGCCTTGCTCTCGTCTAGTGGTTTTTTGATGCCATTGCCTGTGCCCAAGAGACCATGGACCCATATCTTATGGATTTCTTTCCGACCTTCCTTTTTCAGAGAAGACCACCATCTGGGTTTAATTTGTGATGGTTTTCCAAATGTACATTTGTGCATTACCTAGTTGCCTTCCTCCTTGAATTGGTGCCGTTGTTCCTTCACACGGGTTCGTTTACACGGATTCCTGGAACATTGTTTGACAAGGAGTCCAGTTTTTTCAGATTTTGGAGGACTTTTTGTTCTAAACTGGGGTTCAATTGTTTTCTCCTCGCATTTCATCCTCGACCAAATGGCAAAATGAGAGAACAAACCAGACATTGGAGGACTTATCTTAGATGCTTTGTGTCGCTGATCGGATGACGGGTCTCTTTTTTACCTTTGGCTGAGTTTGCTCTTAAAATAGGGCTACTCTGCCACTTTGTGTCTCCGTTTTCTGAATTTGGGTTTTCCACCCTCGATTTTCTTCAGAAGAGTAGGCTTCTGTTTTCAGGTGTTGACTCTGTTGTGGGCGATAACAGATTTGGGACCAGGTGTGGGAGGTTGTCCCTCTTCAGGAGAAGGCCCAGCGGTTTTGAACCGGCTAGGACTGTGGTCCCTTTAAAGGGGGGGGACTTGGTCTGGTTGTCCTCAAAGAATTTCCATGGAGTAGATCCCAAAAATTAAAGCCTAGGTTCATTGGACCTTATAAGATCATGAGATTCTTAATCCGTTTCTTTTCGTTTGTTTTTCCCCAGGGACATTTAAGATCCATAACGTGTTCCACAAGTCCTTGTTGAAGGGGGTTTTTGAGCCGTGGTTCCTGCGGCTGTGCCCCTCCTGCCCTTTTGGTTGAGGGCAATCTGGATAGGGTTGAGAAAATATTGATTCTCGTTTTTTCTAGACGGAAACTCCGTATTTGGTTAAGGGAGAGGTTTTGGTCAGGAAGACAATTCTTGGGTGTTTGCTTCGGACATCCAGCTAGGGACTCAACCGTGCATATCAAGAACCTCCTGACCGACCGGTTCTCAAATGGGGTTCGGTGACCCCTCCTCAAGGGGGGGGACGTTGTGAATGGGTTTGAGATAGTTCTGAGAAGACTCCCCTGGGGTTAAAGCGGTAGGTCTGTTCAGTGGAAGTTGTGGGACGGGATCAGGTTTACTGCTGGTCATATAAGGGGTCGCCTTCCCATCGGGGTTGCCGGTGGGCATTGTTCGGTCGAATCCTTATTCTGTTTCCTTTGTAGCCGCTGTGTTGTCTGATCCCTGCTAACAAAGACATTTTCTTCTTTTTGTTTTGTTACTATTTTTTGCATTTTGCCGCATTCTTTGGGGGCCTTCTGGGTCCCCTTCGGGGGCTTTTGCCCTCTTCATTTGTTCAGGCCACTATTTTGTTTTTTCTTTTTCCGTTTTTTCAGTGGCTGCTGTTTTGATTTGTTACACCCAAAAGAATAATTTTTGGTGGTAGAGGGTGTGTGATCTCAGGTGATTTTGAAATTAGTAGAGTTGGTGCTTTTCAGGGTTTTCTGGGTTTGATAAGAACCCTTCCTATCCTTTTCTATTTAGTTTAGTTTGGGCCCCAGCGTTTTTTCTATACTATTTTCTTTCTGTGTCAGTATTTTTTCTTGTCTAACCGCCTTTCTTGTTTTGGGGGCTTTCTATTATCTTTGGGTTTGCTCCGGGGCGAACTTTCCTATATCTATCTTTAGGTGTAGTTAGTTTTCCAGGCTGGACGAGGCGTCTAGGACCAAGAGGAACCTCCAACGGCGCCTCTGTTGTGGTGGTTTAGCAGGGTACTGCAATCTCAAGATTCCAACAGCTCTGGGTATTGCCTTTTTACCTCCACTCCTCACTACCGAAACATAACAGGAAGCGTCAACAGTAAAACATAACCCATTGCGCGTTCGAAACTCATGCCTGTCCCCGAAGTCCTCCATCACATGCTGGGTCAGGGGCTGGCTCGCAAGCACCACAATCTCAGCAATTTCCATGCTCACCAAACGCCTGTCAATTAGAATAGCTAATGCATAGAGCTTGAACTAAGGGAACAGGAAATCCCCAAACGTCTTTTATGTCTCTGCCAACCCTCCGAAAAAGAGCTGCCAGAGCATCTATTCCATTTGTAAGGACGCCCACTTTCGGAATTTTGACGTAAGCTCAGTGGCTTTGACCCTGATCAATGCCAACAAGATTTTTTCAGCTTGACAGTAACATTGGTTCATCGTACAAAACCCCCCAAACCGAAAAAAACCTCAAATCATTCAAACAGGATCCCCCGGGTTTCAATAAAGGCCCAATCCTGGGGTCGCCGCCCCAACAGGGAGATACAATTTGGACTGCTTTGCCGCGTTCCCTGAGGACTAGGCTTCAAGGCAAAAAACAACTTCAGTTTTTATTTTAAAATCAAAAATTTAGACCGATCCCCAAAAATAAATCGGCATAGGGATCCTAGGTTCCACAACCGGTAACCAAGCGATAGGGCAATACTGCGAACTTCACGGCGAGCCGCCAACGACCCGAAACTGCACAATCCCATTGAGGAGAAAAAAATCATCCAGCCCCCAGAGAAAAATAGGGAAAAAATATAACAACAGAAAAAAAAAATTTTGACAAATTACAACTTTTTTTTTTTTTATTTTTTTCCCTTCCGTTGAGTACCATAGAATTTTCTATGCCGGTGACTGTTATGGTTTGGTAGCTGAGGAGGGCAGGACAAAAACCGCAAAGGCACCAAACACCAAGGGTTGTATCTAATGGTGAGCCCCTAAATTAACCGCACAACTAGAAGCATCCGTGGGACTTCCACGTTGCCCAGATGCCTCTTTCACAGCCGGGAGAGGGTAGCTCCCCTGTAGATGGAAAGAGGAAAGCAACTGCCCGGGTAGACCCCCAAAGTATTGAAGCCCCCAAACAAATAATGGCGGTTAGAAAGAGTAAAACACGAACACAGACAAAAATAGAATGAGCAAACGCTGGGACCCAAAAACTGCTATTAGGAAGTACAGGAGGATCGTTGCAACCCAACAAAACAGTAGGAAAAATTCCACACTCTGTTTTCCAAAAATGCTGAGACCACATGGTCTCGACCACATATACGATCTTGGTGGGAAAACGCAGCTACCCGCAGTAAAATATTACAGGAATGGCAAAGTGCAAAACAAAAAGAGAACAAGACCACAAACCCCCCAAAGGGGACCCGCTGAAACTTAAAAGCAAGGCAGAAAAAAGGAAATCAAACCACAGAAAAAAAAAAACAGAAAAGTAATTATGAATAATACGGAGACAGCAGAAAAAAGCAAGCGAATTCCAACCTAAACCGGAAAGTAACAATTGTTTACCGGAAGGATCAGGGAGGCCAGCTCACTTATATCAGGCCGTCCGTCCCCCCTGATAACCATTCATCCATTGCAGGTGGGGAACTTTTGGGTTTTCAACTAGGTTCAATACCCTCAGCAACCACCAGAGGGGCCTCAGCTCCGAATCGCTGCAAGTTCACAAATGGGCGAGCCAGGACAAACCGGGGGGCAAACCTCATTAGTTCCGCAGAACCTCTTACGCACACCTCAGTGCTGCAGAACCCTTCTGCACACCCTCACTTGAAATAAAGCCTGCGCCTTAAAAGATGTGGGGGAATGCAGTTATTTATTCAATAACAATTGAGTTGATGTGTTACTGAAGACGAGCAATGCCGGTCCTGGGGTCCTTTTGAGCAGCTAGAGGTGTACCTACGGTGCTAAAAAAAAAGGAGTGTTATCTGTGTTCTTCGGGCCATTCTATTGGTACAGATAAGATAGGATAACAAATGGTGATAGATAGATAATAATAATAGTAAAGATAGATAATAGATAGAGCGATTTCAATCCTTTGGCTATTTTTAAAAATTATCTTGAGCTAAAAACCTTTCAGGGATGCGGTTTTTTTTAAAAACTGATCTGTTTGCAGCGAAAACGTATCCTCAAAAACGCACAAAAATGCTTTTGTGGAATGTAGCCTTGGTCAGGAAAGAACCCACTTATAGGACATTTCATAACTTTTCAATCCTATGAAAAAATATTCAGCACATTCTGCATTGAATACTGTACCAATTTTTAAATTTTAGGAGTCAGGTTTTGGGCCATTTTTTCCGCTTGACCCACCAAAATAAGCACCGACTTCCACACTCCGCCCACGCCCTGTTTGGTACCCGCGTTCAAAAAAAATCTAATTTAAGATATAAGGTAAATTAGATGATAAACCTTGTTTTTGCAAGAAAAAAATCATAACGCCGAATTTGTGGTTTTTATGGATCAATAAAAACATCTGCTCGGGCACAAAAATAAGCCTCACACAGCTCCATATCATCATAAAAAATAGAAAATTGGTCTCAGAAAATGACAACATAAGCAAAAATTTTTTTTCAAATTTAATTTTTTTCACCCCTTAAATAAAAAAAAAAAAAACCAGTTTGGCATTTCGTACCGTACTGACCTGCAAATTATTTGGCCAGGCATTTTACAAATATCAACATGGTAAAAAAAAAAACACAAAAACAATTTGGAAAATTTTTTTTGCCATTTAACGCACTTGGAATTTTTTTCCCTTTTCCCTGTACTGTGCATTTTAAAAAGAATGGTGTCATTCAAAATAAATTCTCCTCAAAAAAAAAGGCCCTCATACGGCATGTCACCGAAAGATAGAAAAAAGTTAAGGATTTGGAAGAAAGGGAAAACGAAAAAAAAAAAAATCAGAAAAATTCCCATGTGATGAATTGGTTAAGACATAATTTTACACATGTTTACAGTTGTGGTCTTAATGGAAAAAAAATGTCCAAACTGGGTTAGCACTAAAATTCTATTATTATCAGTTAATTTTAACAGTCGTTTACCTGAAAGTCATTCCTGAAATTCTTAATTATAATAGTACTAAAGCTTGGAATTTGTTGCACTCTTAAAATGTATTCTTGTTTGTTAATGAACATTGTGGTAAAATTATCTAACTCTTACCTGAAATGTTTAAAAAAAAACACCAAAAGAAAAAAAGGGGTATAATACCATAAAAATTTTATTAAATTCACAATAAAAATGCCTACAAAAAAACAAAAAAATTCCAGAGGCTGTAAAAACCGTAACCAGAAAGAGGAAGGCCAAAACACTATTTTTCCAAATAATGCTCACCCCAATGTCCGAGGACGTAACATGTGTAACTTCCCTCCGGAGGAAGTTAACAACAAATGCGTTGGGGTGGGTGGGGTGATCATTTTACCTGTCCCCAATTAAGTAATTTTCATTGATTGTTCACTCTATTTTTGCACACTTTATGGCACTTTTGTATTAGCACTTTTTTGATTTTTTTTATTGTGAATTTAATAAAGTTTTTCTTGGTACTTTACCTTTTTCTTTTTTGGTTTTTTCAATTACTTATTAGTTTATTAATCCCTATATGTTTTGGGTAATTTTTTGTTTTTTTACTGAAATGTTTGTAGGCCAAAAATGGAGGAAAATTGTTGGGAAGAAGAATGAAGTTCGTCTTTAACACTGATTCTTGCCCAAAGGAAAGAGAGTTTTAGAGATGGCATGTTTAATTTGTGGAAGAATTTAAATCAATGGTCTTACAACCAGGACGTGGACCCAAAATAGTGCATAAGTTTAAATTGTA
>JARQOD010000004.1:226646872-226759713 GCA_033576555.1 Oophaga sylvatica
ATTTTTCTCTATTTATTTTACAGTTACTTAGCGTGTGATATTCTGGTTCTTTTGTAAGACTAGTTGTTGGATTTTGTATATATATATTGTAGGGATTTGCTCTGGTAGGCAGTGGCAGAGCCGCAGTAATGAGGCAACACACAGGCTTAGAGTCCAACTTCAGTGGTTTAATGTCACTTTAAACACTAGTATAACAGAAACATAGCAAAAAACACAAATATACTCCAACTTGGAGAACCACTGGTCCCAGACTCACCCTTGCTGGGACGGGCTTAACTAAGTGGCTGCCAGGTCAGCAGCGACCGCCAGGTGCCATTCCCGGGTTGTCTGGAGTCTAGATGCTAGTGCTTTTTTCCAGCACGTGTCTTCCAAAAACAGACTCAGGCTGGCTCCAGCCGAGCTCCTCCTCTTCCATCCCCTCATTCACTTAAGCCCCGTCTCACATAGCGAGATCGCTAGCGAGATCGCTGCTGAGTCACAAGTTTTGTGACGCAACAGCGATCTCCCCAACAATCTCGCTTAGTGTGACACCCAGCGACGATCAGCCCCCCTGCTGGGAATCACTGATCGTCGCTGAATGTCCTGGACATTTTTTTGATCGTTAGTTCTCCTGCTGGCCAGCACGCATCTCTGCGTGTGACAGGCGGGAGACCAGCGATCAGTGAGCTGGAGCTGGTAACCAAGGTACACATCGGGTTTCTAGGCACCGCTCAGCGCCTAGAAACCCGATGTGTATGTTAGATACCAGCGCACTGGTGCAGGGGAGCTGGTAACCAAGGTACACATCGGGTTTCTAGGCGCAGCTCAGCAGCGATCATGTAGCGACACACCAGCGATCCTGACAAGTTCATATCATTGTCGGGATCGCTGGTGTGTCGTTATGTGTGACGGGGCCCTCACACTCCCCATTACATAGCCCCTAACCACACCCACAGGTGAGGTACACATCACCTGGGGTTATCACGTGACCATGACATCATCACAGGTCCTTGTCTTTAGGGAAAATCCTGGCCAAACTTTAACCTGCTGGAAGAAATGTATCTCCCATCCAGCAAAACACCCTTTGCTGTCCACAATATATATATATATATATATAAAATATATTCCTTCACTATATTGTACTTAGTATGGAGCTTTGAATCATCCTAGGATACAATTTATAAACTTACACAATTTTAACCCCTTTAGAATACAGCTAGTTTTAGCTTTTGTGTTCTCTTCTCTTTTTCCAAGAACCAAACCTTTTTTTTTTAACACCGACATAACTATATGAGTTGTATTTTTGAACGACACCATTCACTTTGCCATATGATGTACTGAAAAATGAGAAAACAATTACTTGTGGCATGAAATAGTCATTTTTACATTATTCATTATGTGGCAAAAATGACCGTGCAATGCGATTTTTCAGGTGACCACAGATATGGCTATACCAAACATTTTTTTTATTGTTTAGAGGCTTTATTAAATTGGCTTGTGTCTCCATTTTCTCAGAATTATAACTTATTTTACTTTGCTATCAATTGAGCTGCTTTAGAGCTTGTTTTTCATGTGCCAAGCTGTAGTTTTTATGGGTACCATTTTGTGGAATACATGATGCTTTGATCACTTTCTATTGCATTTTCGGAGTGGTGGTGCATTGACCAAACAGACATTTTGGTGATTTTATTTTCTTTTCTTTATGGCATATATTTTTAGTTAAATAATTTTACATTTTGATAGATTGGATTTGACAGATGTGCTGATACCAAATACCGTATATACTCGAGTATAAGCCGACCCGAGTATAAGCCGACCCCCCTAATTTTGCCATAAAAAACTGGGAAAACGTATTGACTCGAGTATAAGCCTAGGGTGGAAAATGAGGCAGCTACTGGTAAATTTTAAAAATAAAAATAGATGCCAATAAAAGTAAAATTAAAGTAGGTTAAATGTTTTTGAATCAGGAGCCCCATATGCTGCTCCACAGATTATGCCCCATATGCTGCCCGATAGATTATACCCCATATGCTGCCCATGTATTATGCCTAACAAGATGCTCCATAGATTATGCCCCATATGTTGCCCCATGTTTTATGCCTCACAAGATGCTCCATAGATTATGCCCCATATGCTGCCCATGTATTATGCCCCACAAGATGCTCCATAGATTGTGCCCCATATGCTACCCCATGTATTATGCCCCCATATGATGCTCCATAGATTATGCCCCATATGCTGCCCATGTATTATGCCCCATATGCTGCCCATGTATTATGCCCCACAAGATGCTCCATAGATTGTGCCCCATATGCTGCCCATGTATTATGCCCTATATACTGCCCCATGTATTATGCCCTACAAGATGCTCCATAGATTGTGCCCCATATGCTTCCCCATGTATTATGCCCCCATATGTTGCCCCATGTATTATGCCCCATATGCTGCCCCATGTATTATGCTCCACAAGATGCTCCATAGATTGTGCCTCTTATGCTGCCCATATATTATGCCCACAAAGATGCTCCATAGATTGTGCCCCACAAGATGCTCAATAGATTGTGCCTCATATGCTGCCCATGTATTGTGCCCCATATGCTGCCCCATGTATTATGCCCCACAAGATGCTCCACAGATTATGCCCCCATATGATAGTATAGGTCCCTTATGCTGCCGCTGCAAATGAAAAAAATAAAAGACATACTCACCTCTCCTCGCTGGGGGCCAGGTGCCGGTGTCCTGAGCAGGCGGGGACACCAGCGCACTATTGGGGACAGGTGCCGGTGTCACCGCTGGCTCAGGCTCCGGCACCTGCAATATTCACCGGTCCACCGCTGCACGCCGCTGTCGTCTGGGTCCTCCGGCAGTGAATGCTCAGGCAGAGGGCGCGGCGCGCACTAACCACGTCATCGCGCCCTCTGACCTGAATATTCACAGCTAGAGGACGCGAGGACACAGCGGCGAGCAGAGGTGGAACGGGGACAGGTGAATATTGCTTATACTCACCCCCTCCTGGAGCGTCTCTGCAGCCCCTGCTCTTCTCCCACGGTCTCTGGCAGCTATGCCTAACTTCAGCGGTCACGTGGTACCGCTCATTAAAGTCATGAATATGTGCATATTCATGACTTTAATGAGCGGTACCACCTGACCGCTGAACATGTGCCGAAGACCGTGGGAGAAGAGCAGGGGCTGCAGAGACCGCGCCAGGAGGGGGTGAGTATATAGGACAGCTGCGCCCCCCCTCCCCCACCAACCCCCTGGTATATGACTCGAGTATAAGCCGAGAGGGGGACTTTCAGCCCTAAAAAATGGGCTGAAAATCTCGGCTTATACTCAAGTATATACGGTATGCGTTTTTCAATGTTTTTTTAGATGGGGAAATTGGGGCGATTTAAATTTTTATATTTTTTATTTCACTTTGTATTTTTACTTTTCACTTTATATTTAGTTTATACAAGGGACTTGAAGCTGCAACTGTTTGATCGCTTGTTCTACATACTGCAATACTTTAGTAATGGGGTTTACATGAAAATTAACAATCTCTTATGAAGTCTAGTCCGTGGCAGGCCCCCGACTGCTATTGGTAACTAGTGGCACTGGGGGAAGGGCAATGATCTGACACCACAAAGGGAATGCAAGACTTAAATGCTACTCTCAGTATCTGACAGCAGCATTTAGGAGATGCAGGCTGCATTACATCGATGGAACCTGTGAAGCTCCGGATTCGGCTCCATGATGTAATAGTACGTCAGGGAGCAAAATGGAGTTAAGTTGAAAAAAATAACTTCTAATGGATACATGTATCATTTGCTATCTGCTTTCTGGTATTTTTGATAGCAAAATTGCTGCTGAAACTGTAGCATTATTGTATGAAATTGTGGTTTGGTTAATGAGAAAAAGCTAACATGAATAAATGTATATGTTCTGTTTAATGATTTCTACCCAAAGGTGGTATGTTACTAGCAAAGGTGAATGTTCATCCCAGTGTGGACCAGGACATCGGTCACTGGATGTGCGCTGTATAAAATATTCTTCTGTAAGGAGTCTGACCACACCTGTGGAAGATACATTTTGCATGAACGAACCTAAGCCTCCAATCCGGGAACCTTGCAATGGAAACTGTCTTTCAGCCAGCTGGAGATATTCAGAATGGGCACAGGTAAGAAGGGTTTTGTCATATAGTTTTTCATAGTTGGTATCAAAAAATGTATACTTCAATGCATATTAGGTAGGTAACAGATAGACTTCAGTTTATCTATTTGTACTTTATTCTCTTATATATCACCATTAGTTTCCACAACACGTTACTGAAATAATCATCACTGTCCCCATTGGGGCTCACAAAGGTGTTAAGCATTATGTCAACTGCCAATAAGTTCTAATAAGCTTTAATGAACCCCTTATGGTTGGAGCCCATTTTCGTCTGAAGGGCCACAGATTTTTGCCTAAAAGTATTATATCAGCCATAACTTCTCTGTTTTAACTTGTAAAGTTCTGGTTCTTTTCTAAGACTAGTTGTTGGATTTTTTTGGTACGTTCTTTTGGTACATTATATTAATGTTTATTTTATTTAGATTTTGATCGTGGAGAAATGCATCAAAAATGCACTTTAACTATAGTTTTTCATTTTGTTATGCTGTTTAACTTTATTATTATGTCCTCTGGCGTTGGAGCACTTAATTTGATGTTTTTTTAGTATTCCATCAGTTTTACTCATCCAAAAATATATATATATCATTATTACATTTACTTGTAAATTTATTGAAATATTTTAGCTTTTTTTGAATAACTAAAATGCAATATCTGATGTATGTGTGGCATTAAATTAAAGTCATTCCACATGAAATGCGCAGACATCTGTTTAGTGGGTTCCCATTTGAACAGTCCACAGAAAAATCTGTATGAATGACATGATTTTGATGTTACTATAGATGCTTATTTTCTGCTAAATTACTGCAGCTTTCAGCCTTTTCAGTGCAACTGCTAAATCTATATCGATCTCAAGACAAATCTATTTCAAATGTGTGTGACTGTGACCTTACAGAATATGTGAATGTACATGATCGCCATGCAAAAAAAGGCTAAACAGCTGAGATCTTTTTCTACAGGGAACTGTGTAACTCTTTTTGCATGACATTTGACTGCGTGGGAACTGCGACTGTCTGACCGGCGGGGATGATTTTACCGCCAGTCAGAGGCAGTGTTTGCCGCGCTGTCATGCACTTGACAATGTGGCAAACACTGGGTGTTCGGGCTCCCCCATTCAAATGAATGCGGTTCGGGTCCAGGTACTGTTCTGGTACCCAAACCCAAACTTTTTTTTAAGTGTTCGGCCGAACCTGCTAGACCCGAACATCCAGGCGTCCGCCCATCTCTAATGCTGATCAATGCAGATTGTAATGCTGACATAGAAAGAGGGCTTATACTGAACAGCTTTTGTTACTCCAGTAAAAATATATATTCATTATAAAGATTATAAAGCCCTTACTTAATCAGGACTCCTGCTGTGTAAAAGAGGTTAAACATTTGGGATCTGAGTTTTAACTAAACCCGGGTATAATTCCCAGCCACCCTCCAGAAGGATATATTTTAGGCCCAGTTTATCTGTTCCGTTCGACCATTATCATGTATATTGTATAATCAAAGTGTTTAAAGGGAACTTGACAGCTAATACTTGCTGTCTGATCCCTGACACTGGCTGCATAATTTCAGCTCTATATGTTTGACTCTGGAACTACTCAGACAGGTGTGTCCCCAGCATCGAGTACTCTCCTGGCATGGGGATAGACCTCTCACTTATGGGGAGTGGGTGAGAAGGAGTTGCTGGGGTCCGATCTTTCTGACTAGTCTCCAGTGCGCCTTAGTTCCAAGCCAGCTTTCAAAGTATGTTTTTCTCTGAAATGCCGGAGCCTAATATCAGACAGTGTCTCATACATGCTGCCCTTGGATCGGGGAGAATGCATCAGCTGTGAGACTTCCTTTAATATGTTATTGAATGTTAATGCAGCATTTTGTCATTCATGGAAGTAATCTACAGTTGTGAATATTCTTTTTGTTTGTAAATGTTAGTGCACTCAGAGCTGTGGAAGGGGAGTGCAGACTCGGGAAGCTTATTGTATTAACAACTTTGGTCATCGTTTGGCTGATAGAGAATGTAGTGAAGAGCATATAAAGTAGTGACCCCGGCTGTAATGAGCACTCATGCCCTGCGTGGACTACCAGTGAGTGGAGTGAGGTAATGAAGATGTTTGCTCACTATCAGTAGTGTGTGCTGGGGTGTGGTGTTGTCTAAAATTAGTGTGGGCTAACTCATTGACTCATTTTTGGTGTGAAAATCGGTATAAAATAATGACACACAAATGGTGGTGTAATGTTACATGAAATGTGTGTGCAGTGCACCAAATATGCATGAATGTTTTGTCAGGTTCCCTTTAAATGTAGTAACTAATAAATGAGTCAACTTGTAATGTAGCTGTACTGTAACCATGAATTTTTGGACACTAATGTCTTAAACTCTTTTTTTCTTTCCCTGTTTCATAAGTGTTTTGTGACATGTGGAAAAGGCATAAGGCGACGACATATAACATGCATATTGAACGATGAACATGTGAAAGACAATTACTGTAATTCAGACATTAAACCTGAGTCGGTCATGTCTTGTGAGCTTCAGGAATGTGCTTTTTGGCATGTTGGACCTTGGGGACAAGTAAGAGTAAAGGAAATAAATTTGTTCGTAATGTAAAGAATGGAAACAGTATACCGTATTTAATGCAGATCAGTATTTAGACTAGCATTTATCTCAATACATTTTCTACATAATTCAATGTAACATATGAACCTATAAATGCATAAAATATTGCAATATATGCTATATTTCTAAAAAATGAGCCTTGGTATGAAATCCAAATTGTGTCTAAATTGTGCAGTGAATTAAAGACAAGGAGGGAGAAGCAGTAGCAATTTTCTACTCAATGCTCTGGTAGAACATCAAGGAGAGAGTAGTAAGGAGCAGCAAGAAGAAACATCTGATTGACTTAGCTTACAGCACAGCTCCTACCACAGGAGAAAAAGCACAGACATTCAGCAAACATGGAGAGACACAATGTAAATGTAAAGAAAAAAACACTTCACAATATGGAAGTCAACACATACTCTTTTCAGTTGTCTTTTCAAAATTAGCTGTCATGTTATAAATGAGAATAACACTATTTCTGCCTATTATATACCTTGTATTCTGCATTTTTCACAAGTTTTCCCCTCTGCAGGCTATATCTTTCATTTCAGTTCTCTGTGAGCTAGTGGAAGGAGACTTACTGTTATGATGTCTCCCATTCACTGCACATACAGACATGAGAAGCCGCATAGAGGACATCATACCGCAGTATCGAGCAGAGTAACTGTACAGCTCCTAGGTGAGCCTGAATAAGCACTTAAAAAATACTAAAAAGAATAAAGGTATGCACTGAAATGTCAAAATGACTTGCTGTGCATATGTTCAGACTTTTTGAGCTTCTTTTACCTGTTTTCAGGCTTTTAAAGTCATAAGACAGCTAAAAGAAGTCACTTGTCCATTCATCAGGCGGCTTCTGCTTGGAATCTGCTCAATAGTTATATACACGTAAGTTAAACAAAAAAGACACCACAAAAACAACCACAACTATGCTTCAGGGAAATCATTTCTTGCGTTTTCCTGAAGTTTTTTCTGCTTCAAAGCTCAGTGGGTACACGAGTGTCTAAAAGAAGGTATACATTACTGCATTCAGCAGCTACTAGTTTTATCTGAGTGTTTAATACAAGGTGGAAAAATAGGTGGCTATGCAGAATTAAGTGGGTGAGCATATTAAACTGGTCTTTAGGTGTATAGAGAGCTAAACCTGTGTTCAAAATGTATTCCACGCTCTATTTGGTTAGCTTATATCAATATATGGCTATATGCTTGAGTCTCCTTTTAAATTAATACGCAAATATTGATATTTGCTAATTTAGCAGTAAGTAAGACTTTGCCTATTTATGTGGAAACATAACAGTTTTGATGTCCTTTAACAGTGTTCGGTTACTTGTGGACATGGCTATCAATTGCGTACAGTGAAATGCAGCACAGGAACCTATGGGATTTCTTTGGACGAACGTGAATGCAATGCAGCTTCAAGGCCTACAGATAGTCAGGCAAATATCTGTCTTGTGCTGTGTGCTTTTTCAATGCTAACTAAAGTTAACAATAAATAATTTGTGCTGAAGTCAGTCTTTGAGTCTTTGAAGAACCATATGCTGTTGAGTCTCCCTAGATGTCGTCTGGTGAAGTTACTCATTTGCAGAATACAAAGATACAAAGCAGTTTTGTGTAATATCTACTTTTTAAACCTTTTTATAATTATGGCACCAAAAAAGTAAAAAAATAAAACTGGGTGTGAATATACCCTTACAAATACATTCTGCTGTATAGAAATCATTTTTGTACCTGTAACAGCACTTCCAATTGGTGTTGTTCAAGTTACATTTTTCGTTTTGCTCATTTGTACTTTCAGTAACTATTTGAAAATTTTAATGAATGTAGCCTTTCATTTAACATTAATTTACTTCCCTTTGTTTGAGACTTATTGTATTAAAACTAGTCCACCCCATTTGAGTTTGTAAACCTCTGCTTTAATATACCATTATTGCAACATATGTAAGCCACTGTTTTAATATGTTACTATTGTTTTTATTTATGTTAGTCTTGTATCTACAGGACTGTGAAAGATCTCCTTGTCCATCACATTCCCGCGTATATCCAACTATCTCTCCCATAGATCAAATACAAAAGAATGCACAGTGGCGATATGGGTCATGGACACCAGTAAGTGCCATACAGACTATATTTAGTCTACATTGAATACTTTTCAGACATGTGTCGTTATCTCTGATATAACACAAGTCTAGTCATGCTATTAGGCTCATATTAAAAGGTGGTATTGAAAATGAACTGATACACACTTTTCCCTTTTAATGAGATAAGAGCAAAACCGTTAAATAGGTTGAAAAAGTCATAGGTAAGTGTTAGATTTCCCGCTGCTGCACAAGGGGAGTCTTGAACCCGTCCCGCTGCGGTCTCCCATTCATCTCCGGCCGCAGTGGAGCCTGCTCAGCAGAGACGTCGGCCCAGGCGTCTTGCCCACTCCTCTACTGTGCAGTGATTTGCTGCTGCCTTTCCTGTATCTGCTATTATAGCCAGTGCTGGAGCAGTCGTCTTTGAGACAAAGTCCTGCGTTTTCCCATCTGAGCATGCCCAGAGTGAGATCTCTCATTGGAGATCAGGGGTCACATGTTCAGGTGCTGCAGCGGCTCCTATTGGTCCGCCAGGAAGGTCATGTAGCTACGTTTGTTTGTAACAGCTTCTCATTGGTCCTTGTTCCTGGAAGGTCCTGTAGCTGTTGCTATAAAAGGGTAGCATGGCTGGGCCGCCATGCGCTAATATCAATCATTGTATGCTATGCGCCAGTGTGGTCATGTGTATGTGTGGATAGGGACCCGGCTGAAATAAGCCACTAGAATACCGACTTAATCGGTGAGGAGTTTGGTATGGTAGCTGGTCAGGGTCGGTGTCCTAGATGCCCTAGATTACCGGCATAACCGGTGAGGAGTTTTGATTGCCGTATTCAGGGTCTGGCGTTCAGACGCCATAGATTGCGGGTGACTCCCGCGAGGACATTAGCACATGATCACGCTTTATGAACGCGTAGCACTTAACTGTGTACCTGAGAGCCTGACAGGACACAGTACTTTTTTCTCAGCGGCCCTGTGACGTAACAGGGTTCGCTTTCAACGCTAGACAGCGCCCTAGCGTGTTTTCTTTGCCACTCAGTTGTGTCTAGTGAGTGCGCACACATCGCCATATAGCGCTGCGGCTCTCCTCCTAGCGCTCTGTCGAGTAACAGAGTTCGCACTTATTGCCACAGCGCATTACGGCGTTTATGTTGGCGACTCTGCGGGATAACAGAGTTTGCTTCTCGCGCCATTTCTACTAGCAGCAGGCTCCGCTTGCACGGTGGACCCCGGGCTGCGAACGCACCTCTCTACTTTATATATTTGGTGCGTTCCGCAGACCCTTAACATAATATTAGCGCCAGGGTCTGGCTAGTAAAATGGCGAATGAACAGCGTCTATCGCAGTACATCCAGCAGCTGGAGGGTAGGTTGGCGGCTCTTGAGCGCACAACCTCAGCTGTGGATGTTACCGCAGTCGCTGTTCAGGCTGCTAGCTGTAATGTATGTAGTACAGTTCATATAGCGTCTTGTGCTTGGGTGCGATGAAAACACAGGAGTCACAGGTTTGATATAGAAAAGTCCTGTATTACTTCATACAAGTTGGCAGCAATAGTCACACAGTTTGCAGACACAGAAACAGGAGACACAGCAGGCCAGAGTAATCCAAGCTCAGCAATCACTCTCCAATACAGATTCAGGATCTTCTTCTCTGTTACCGTAATTCATGCAAACGTGGGTCTTTCAAAGAGCAGGGTTCAGAGTCCACAAGTGCTTCAGAGTTCCTCAGTAGGAATAGCTGGAGTACAAGGTCCAAGGCTTACAGGAGTCAAGTCACAGGTTCACTGCAGGCTAGATTCTGAAGCACTGATTGCTCAGCTGTGGCTGCTTAAGAAGCAAAGGAGAGAATCAGGGCGGGAACATGCAAGCTGGAAACTCCATTTTGACTGAGGGCAAGATAGCTGCAGCAAGACAGAAAGTAAAATGGCTGACGAACAAACTGAGTTTCAGGAATATATACATAGAACCTTACATTACTCCCCCCTTAAGGACAACCTCCGGATGACCTCAGACCAGGCTTGTGTGGGTACCTCTGATGAAACTGACGGAGCAAGCGAGGAGCATTAACGTTATTGACCGGTTCCCATGAGTTGTCCTCCACTGGGTAGCCCTGCCATTTAATCAGATATTGTAACTGATTTCTATACAACCTGGAATCTAAAATCCTTTCCACCACAAATTCTTCCTGACCATCGACTAGCACTGGGTCAGGGCAAGGAGAGGAACGTCCAGGAAACGTATTGGGTGTCGCAGCCTTTAGTAGGGATACATGAAAGACAGGGTGGATTCTCATAGTTCTGGGCAGTTGAAGACGACAAGCAACGGCACTTATAATTTTACTGATTTTATAGGGTCCAATGTACTTATGTCCCAACTTAGACGATGGAATCCTTAACTTAAGATTTCTGGTTGACAGCCAGACCAAGTCTCCTACCTTGAAAGCTGGTGCAGGTTTACGAAATTTATCTGCTGCTTTCTTGTACCTTTCTTGAGCCGATTCCAGATTTTCCTTTAGAAGATCCATATTCTTCTGTAAAGAGTGATTCTTTCAGCCACTGCTGGTAAAGGCGTTTCTATGGGAAATCGTGGTAGAATGTTAGGATGATAACCTAGATTAGAGTAAAAAGGAGACTGTTTAGTGGAGGCACTCTGAGAGTTGTTATACGAGAACTCAGCTAATGGAAGTAGATCCACCCAATCATCCTGTAGTGGCAGATAAAGCAGCGGAGATACTGCTCCAGGGTTTGATTGGTTCGTTCGGTCTGTCCATTAGTCTGGGGATGAAAAGCAGAAGAAAGGTTTACTTTAATGTCCAATGCTGCACAGAAATTTTGCCAAAACCTAGAAGTGAATTGCACCCCTCGATCCGAAATAACCTCATCCGGTACTCCATGTAAGCGAAACACATCTTTAATCATCAAATCTGATGTCTGTTTTGCAGTGGGTAAGCCGACACAAGGGATAAAATGAGCTGCCTTTGTTAGACGGTCAACCACCACTAGAATGGTGTTCTTCCCTGAGAGGTTGGTAACTCCACAATGAAGTCCATAGAAATGGATCCCCACGGGCGGGACGGGGTGGGAAGAGGCTGTAACAGACCAGTTGGTGAGGAGCGAGGTGTTTTGCATCTTGCACAGACCTCACATGAAGTGACATAATTCAAAACATCCTTCCTGCAAGTGGGCCACCAAAAGAAACGAGAAAGAAATTCCTGTGTCTTTAGAATTCCTCTATGCCCAGCTATCTTGGAATCGTGAATGAGTTGCAATACTCTTAATCTGACTGTTTCAGGAATATACAGACGTTGTCCCTGAATCCACACACCATTCTTAAAGACAAGACTTACGTCCCTTGGGGGTTGTGCCAAAAAGGAATCCGCATGGTATGCTTCCTTGATGTCCTTAAGTAGGTCTTGATTATGAATTACTCCTAGGAATCTAGAGTCAGGAAGAATAGTCTTAGGAGGAGTAATTGGACGTGTCTCTGCTGAGTAAATCCTAGAGAGTGCATCAGCCTTTCCATTGCGCGATCCTGGTCTATAAGAGATGATAAAATTAAATTGGTTTAAGAAAAGATTCCAGCGAGCCTGGCGAGGAGTCAGGCACTTAGCTGACCTGATAAACTCAAGGTTACGATGGTCTGTCAGGACGACTATTTGCTGTGCAGCTCCCTGAAGAAGGTGTCTCCATTCTTTGAAGGCGGCAATAATGGCCAACAACTCTCTATTGCCCACATCGTAGTTCCTCTCAGCCGAAGACAACTGCTGGGAAAAGAAGGCACAGGGATGCAAGACATTCTTCTCACCTGTTCTCTGAGAGAGTATAGCTCCAACGGCACAGTCTGAAGCATCCACCTCTATTATGAAGGCAAGCTCGGGGTTGAGATGTACTAGGATAGGTGCAGTGGTAAATTTATCTTTTAGACGGGAAAATGCTTCCTGGGCTTGGGGAGTCCAGGAAAACCTAGACTCTTTCCGGGTAAGTTGAGTGATAGGTGACACTACCTCAGAGAAATTTCTAATGAAACGTCTATAGAAGTTGGCAAACCCGATGAAGCGCTGTACCTCCTTCACATTTCTAGGACTTGGCCAATCCTTGATGGCTTGGGTTTTGCTTCCATCCATACTAATTCCTTGTGTAGACAGTACATACCCCAGAAATTTAATTTCGGTCCTATGGAATTCACACTTTTCAAGTTTGATGTAAAGATGATTTTGTCTTAGACGTTCCAAGACCATTCTCACATGTCCATGATGTTCCTCTGTGGAGTTAGAAAAAATTATAATATCATCCAAATAAATTACCACGAATGTATCTAGGAGATCCCTGAAGATGTCATTCACCAAGTGTTGGAAAGTGGCTGGGGCGGTACTCAGACCAAAAGGCATAACTAGATATTCAAAGTGTCCATAGCGTGACCTGAATGCAGTCTTCCATTCATCCCCAGGTCTAATACGGACTAAGTTATAGGCCCCACGAAGATCTAGTTTAGAAAAAATTTTGGCATGTCGCACTCTCTCCAATAACTCAGGGATTAAAGGCAATGGATAACGGTTTCTAATAGTAACCTTATTGAGTTCCCTATAGTCTACGCATGGTCTCAGAGATCCATCTTTCTTCTTTACAAAGAAGATGGGTGCACCTGCAGGAGATGAAGAGGGGCGTATGAAGCCCTTGGCTAGATTTTCATCTATGTAATCCTTTAAAGCCTTTAGCTCGGGCCCCGCCAGGGGGTAGATCTTACCAAAAGGTATCTCTGCTCCAGGCAATAATTCAATTGGACAATCATATGGACGGTGAGGAGGAAGCTGGTCAGCGTTCTTCTTGTCACATAAATCCACATAGTCCTGGTATACAGCTGGTAGTTCAGGGACTGACATGATTCCTTTAGGAACAGAGCAAGCTGAAACTTTTGGACTCATCTGTTTCTCTGGAAAGTGTAATTCCTTGGTCTCCCAGTTAATGGTAGGATTCTGAGCCTGCAGCCATGGTAGCCCTAGAATAATGGGAAAGTGGGAGAAGAGATAAGCATAAAGGACAGTTTCTCTTAATGATCTTTACCCATAAGAACCCTCAAAGGCTCTGTTTCCTGATCCACTGGTCCAGAGGTCAGCAGGGAGCCATCCACAGTTTCCATCTGTACTGGAGTAGCCTTCTTCACTGAACGTATTCCCTATTTCAGAGCAAAGGAGACATCCATAAAATTTCCACTTGCCCCTGAGTCGATCATAGCAGAGCTAGACACCCAAGCTGAGTCAACCCAGAGTTTGATGGAAAGAAAGCAATGAGAATTGTTTTTCTTACGACTCAGCTGGGACACCGCTGAGGAAACTTGAAAAATGGCAGCGTTTACACAGTCAACGTCCTCAGAGGTAACGGAGTTTAAGTCCGAGAAATCAAGATCTGTTGCTGCAGATCTCTCTGGAGCCTGAGGCTCGGACCTGACAGATCCCCTCTCGCAACACTCACAATGAATGAGTGCTGCAGTAGTCTTACGAGAACGGCTGGGGCAGTTTATAATGAAGTGCCCTGACTTACCACAATAGAAACATAGATTCTCCTTAAAACGATGTTCCTTGCGTGCATCACTAACCCGTCGTTGTAAAGAGTCTACCTGCATGGGTTCAGGTTCAGGTTCCCGTGTAATCCTACTCAAAGGTTCCTTAGCTGGAGAGGAAGGTAGGAAAAGGTTAGTACGATTGCTTTCGAACCATCTCTCTTGCCTGCGTTCAGTCAGACGAGTATCAATACGGATGCAGTAGTTAATAAAGTCACCTAACGCAGTGGGAGGGTCGGCACGAGCAAGTTCATCCTTAATCAGTGGAGATAACCCCTTTCGAAAAATAGATTTTTTGGCGGAACTGTCCCAGGTGGTATCAAGGGCCCATCTCCTGAAATCCAAGGCATATTCAGCTACCGAGTGCTTACCTTGGCGCAAAGCTAACATGGCTGCTTCAGCTGTTGCACCTCGATTGGGGTCATCAAACACCTGCCCCATGGCTGAAATAAAATCATCAAGGTGATTCAAACAATCATCCTCAGTCTCAATCAGAGGGTTTGCCCACATTAAAGCCTTGTTGGTAAGCAACATAATTATAGTAAGCACCTTAGATCGTTCAGTGGGAAATTGTGAAGCATGTGCAGAAAAAAAAAGATTGCATTGATTAACAAATCCCCTGAATTTCTCACGTTCACCGCCAAAACGAAAAGGGGGCAACTTGGGAATCCCAGCACTCGGGGCTACGGCAGGAGCCTGGACTCGCCCCTCTAGAACCTCAATCCTGGCTCGCAAATCCTGGGTAGTCTGTCCAACCACTTGCAAATTGTGATTATTGAGGTCCTGTAGATTTGTAAAACGGGTCTTTATATTCTGCAAATCTGCAAGGATATTATCAGTCACTCCGCAAAGTTCCTTTATGCGGGCCTCCATTTTCCAGATCTTTTAAGACAGGATTACTGGAAGAAGAGGAGAGAAAAAAAAAACAATAGTGTTCACCTGTGGCAACACTGCAGAGAGAAAAAAAAATTAAGGGAACTGCTCACCTGGAATGGTTGTGAGAAGTCACAACCACTATCATCACAGAAAGTTTCAACCAGACATCTGATATCCAGAGTTACAGCAGACAAAAAAGAGAAAAGAAAGGAAAAAAAAAAAAAAAAAATAGTGTTTACCTGTGGTAACACTGCAAAAAGAAAAAACTTAAGGGAATTGCTCACCTGGAATGGTTGTGAGAAGTCACAACCACTGTCATCACAGAAAGTACAACCGGACATCTGATATCCACAGTACAGCAGACACAGCTCAGACCCAGCAGACACTAAGTTTGCTCAGAATTGTAATGTATGTAGTACAGTAATAGCGTTTGCTGGGTGGATGAAAACACAGGGTCACAGGTTTGATATAGAAAAGTCCGTATACTTCAAAATGTTGGGGCAGAAATATCACACAGTTTGCAGACACAGAAACAGGAGACACAGCAGGCCAGAGTAATCCAAGCTCAGCAATCACTCTCCAATACAGATTCAGGATCTTCTTCTCTGTTACCGTAAGTCCATGCAAACGTGGGTCTTTCAAAGAGCAGGGTTCAGAGTCCACAAGTGCTTCAGAGTTCCTCAGTAGGAATAGCTGGAGTACGAGGTCCAAGGCTTACAGGAGTCAAGTCACAGGTTCACTGCAGGCTAGATTCTGAAGCACTGATTGCTCAGCTGTGGCTGCTTAAGAAGCAAAGGAGAGAATCAGGGCAGGAACATGCAAGCTGGAAACTCCATTTTGACTGAGGGCAAGATAGCTGCAGCAAGACAGAAAGTAAAATGGCTGACGAACAAACTGAGTTTCAGGAATATATACATAGAACCTTACACTAGCGTGGCTGCAGCCAGTTTGTCTTCTGCCACCTCTGCCCCTACATTATCCCACCTCCCGCTTCCTGACAAGTTTGCCGGTGATAGCAAGCAATGTCGGGGATTCGTGAGTCAGTGCTCTATACAGCTCGAGCTTCTGGCTGCACGTTTTCCCACGGATCGGGCACAAGTGGGTTTTGTACTTTCTCTACTCTCGGGCAGAGCGTTGGAGTGGGCAACGCCGCTGTGGGAGCGCGACGATCTGTGGTGCGGAGTGCTCCTCGTTTCTTGGAGGCTCTTAAAAAGGTCTTTTTAGGACCTCAGGTCACCCACGATACGGCGCTACAACTGCTGGCATTGGCACAGGTTTCGTCTTTGGTCAGTCTGTTTTCCGTCCAGTTTCGGACTCTAGCTTCTGAGCTAGATTGGTCTGATAAAGTTCTTATTCCAATCTACTGGCGAGGACTGGCTGACCATGTTAAAGACGCTTTGGCTACCAGGGAGATTCCCGCCACACTGGAGAAGCTTATCTCCATATCTACCTGCATTGACCTCCGTTTTCACGAGCGGAGGTTGGAGCGGGCCCAGTGTAGGCAGAGGTTTCGGTTGGCTCCCACCTTTGCCAAACCTCTCGAATTTCCCGATCTGGCGTCCGAACCCCAAAAGGCCACAGAAGTTCCTCATGCAGGACCTAAGTCTCGGTCCGTCCGAGTATCCGTGGTCTGTAACCGTTGTCAGCAGACAGGACACTATGCCAACAAATGTCCACAGCGATCGGGGAAGCGATCGCGTCTAGTGGCCCTGGGAGGAGGTTCACTAGAGACAGCGGCATTTTCCTCCAAGATGACACTTAAAGGGACAATCACTGTTGGTACTTCCATTCTCACCGCCGACCTTTGCGTGGACTCTGGAGCAGAGGGGAATTTCATGTCCTCTAGCTTTGCTCGCCGTCATGCAATACCTCTGGTGGCGCTTGACAAATCAGTGACTGTCCGGGTAGTGAATGGGTCGACATTGCCCTCACAAATTACACACCAGACTGTTCCACTTGCATTGTCTGTATCTCCTTCCCATCAGGAACTTATTTCCCTACTCGTCCTTCCCGAGGGAATAGACGAGATCCTACTAGGTATACCTTGGCTCCGTTTCCACTCCCCACATATAGAGTGGACTTCGGGTAGGATACTGGGTTGGAGTGATGCATGTAGAGGCAGATGTGTCAGGAGTTGCGTTCAGGTTACCACTACGGAGTTACCCACAGATCTTACTCCACTTCCCAAGCACTACTGGTCATATGCAGACGTGTTCTCCAAGAAGGCTGCGGAGACTCTTCCGCCTCATCGCCCCTATGACTGTCCTATCGACCTCTTGCCTGGCGCAGAACCTCCTCGGGGAAGGGTCTATCCCCTTTCTCTTCCTGAGACAGAGGCCATGTCGCAATATATTCAGGAGAACCTGGCAAGAGGGTTTATTAGGAAGTCGGTGTCACCGGCAGGGGCGGGATTTTTCTTCGTGCAGAAGAAAAACGGAGAATTGCGTCCGTGTATTGATTACAGGGTCTTAACGCCATCACCGTTAAAAACAAGTACCCTTTGCCTCTGATTTCTGAGCTTTTTGATAGGCTTTGGGGAGCAAGAGTATTCACTAAACTAGATCTGCGCGGTGCTTATAACCTGATTCGCATCCGTGAGGGGGACGAATGGAAGACGGCTTTTAATACCAGGGATGGGCATTACGAATATCTGGTGATGCCCTTTGGGCTCTGTAATGCTCCAGCCGTTTTCCAAGACTTAGTCAATGACATCTTCCGGGATATGCTCTCTACCTCGGTCGTAGTCTATCTGGATGATATACTCATCTTCTCTCCAGATATTGACTCCCACCGGAGAGATGTCTGCAGAGTCTTCGACCTCTTACGGGCTAATTCCCTCTATGCTAAGTTAGAGAAATGTATGTTTGAGCTGGAGTCTTTACCTTTCCTTGGTTATATCATCTCAACCCAGGGATTGGCTATGGATCCGGCCAAACTACAGGCTGTGATGGACTGGCAGGAACCTCACTCTCTAAAAGCGGTGCAGCGCTTTATGGGGTTCATTAATTACTATCGCCAGTTCATTCCGCATTTCTCTACCTTGGTAGCTACCTTGGTAGCCCTCACAAGATGGGAGCAAATCCCAAATTGTGGTCGGAAGAGGTCTCCACGGCTTTCTCTTCTATTAAGTCTCATTTTGCTAGCGCTCCCATCCTACATCGCCCCAATGTTGATAAGCCATTTTTATTGGAGGTGAATGCCTCATCCGTTGGTGCTGGAGCAGTCCTCTTCCAAAAGGATGCTCAAGGTCGGAAGCATCCTTACTTCTTCTTCTCTAAGACCTTCACTTCAGCGGAGAGGAATTATTCCATCGGGGATAGGGAGTTGCTAGCCATGAAGTTGGCCTTCTCTGAGTGGAGACATCTGTTGGAGGGGGCCCGTTTTCCCTTCCAAGTCTTCACCGACCACAAAAATTTGGTGTATCTGCAGACAGCTCAGCGGCTTAACTCTCGCCAGGCCAGATGGTCCTTGTTCTCTCTCGGTTTAATTTCACACTCCATTTCCTCTCTGGAGAGAAGAACATTCGTGCTGACGCTCTCTCTCGCTCTGTGGTGTCCTCTGAAGAGGAGGTAGAGGAGCCTCGGCTCATTGTTCCCACAGAGAGCCTGAGAACAGTGGCTCCGGTTTCACTAGAGTCTGTGCCCCCGGGCAAGACTTTTGTGCCTACCAATTTGCGACCGGAGGTACTCTCTTGGGCACATTCGTCCAGGGTTGGTGGACATTTTGGGGCAAAGAGGACATCTGAATTGCTGGCGAGGACATATTGGTGGCCGCATATGGTCCGTGATGTTGGGGACTATGTTCGGGCGTGTGTCTCCTGCGCCAAAAATAAGTCTCCACGACAACGGCCAGCTGGTTTACTTTATCCTTTGCCGGTGGCAGACAGGCCCTGGGAGATGGTTGGGATGGACTTTGTGGTGGGCTTGCCCAAGTCTCGGGGTTGCACCATCATTTGGGTAATCACCGACCATTTCTCTAAAATGGTGCATCTGGTGCCACTACCACGGTTACCTTCTGCACGGGCTCTGGCAGCGTTGTTCGTTAGGCACATCTTCCGTCTACACGGCATGCCGGACAAAATTGTCAGTGACCGAGGTCCCCAGTTTGCGTCTCGGTTCTGGAGAGAGCTTTGTCGTCTACTCAGTATTGAGTTAAATCTCTCTTCAGCGTATCATCCTGAGACGAATGGGTTGGTAGAGAGGGCCAACCAGACCTTGGTCACCTATCTACGACATTTTGTCTCTGCCAGGCAGGATGACTGGGCATCCTTGCTACCATGGGCTGAGTTTGCATTAAACAATGCTGTGGCTGACTCCACCGGACAGACTCCTTTCCTTCTGAACTATGGTCAGCATCCGCGGGTTCCGGTGCCCATGCCCGTGTCTTCCGCCGACTCCAGGGTGGCAGACTGGGCTGTGGAGGCACGGGACATTTGGGACCGTACCCAGGATGCCATTCAGGCGTCCAAGGAGAGGATGAGGTCCTCTGCCGACGCACATCGGCGCCCCGCTCCAACATTTGCTCCTGGGGACTTGGTGTGGCTCTCCACCCGTAACATCAGGCTGCGAGTTGAGTCCACTAAGTTGGCACCCCGCTACCTGGGTCCTTTCAAGGTCCTCGAGCAGGTTAACCCTGTGGTATACCGTTTGGCTCTTCCACCACGCCTGGGTATCTCCGACACCTTTCATGTATCCCTCCTGAAACCCGTGCTCATGTCCCGGTTTTCTGAGTCATCTGCCGGGACATCGGGTTCATCTACGGATGACCATGAGGTGAACGCCATCGTAGGGTGTAAGGTGGTACGGGGCAAAAAGTTTTATTTGGTGGACTGGAGGGGCTATGGGCCTGAGGATAGGTCTTGGGAGCCTGCCGAGCATATTCACGCTCTGCAGCTCATCGCTGTCTTTGAGCGCAGCGAGGCCCAAAGAAGGGGGGGCCCTAGGAGGGGGGGTAATGTTAGGGTTCGATTTCCCGCTGCTGCACAAGGGGAGTCTCGAACCCGTCCCGCTGCGGTCTCCCATTCATCTCCGGCCGCAGTGGAGCCTGCTCAGCAGAGACGTCGGTCCAGGCGTCTTGCCCACTCCTCTACTGTGCAGTGATTTGCTGCTGCCTTTCCTGGATCTGCTATTATAGCCAGTGCTGGAGCAGTCGTCTTTGAGACAAAGTCCTGCGTTTTCCCATCTGAGCATGCCCAGAGTGAGATCTCTCATTGGAGATCAGGGGTCACATGTTCAGGTGCTGCAGCGGCTCCTATTGGTCCGCAAGGAAGGTCATGTAGCTACGTTTGTTTGTAACAGCTTCTCATTGGTCCTTGTTCCTGGAAGGTCCTGTAGCTGTTGCTATAAAAGGGTAGCATGGCTGGGCCGCCATGCGCTAATATCAATCATTGTATGCTATGCGCCAGTGTGGTCATGTGTATGTGTGGATAGGGACCCGGCTGAAATAAGCCACTAGAATACCGACTTAATCGGTGAGGAGTTTGGTATGGTAGCTGGTCAGGGTCGGTGTCCTAGATGCCCTAGATTACCGGCATAACCGGTGAGGAGTTTTGATTGCCGTATTCAGGGTTGGCGTTCAGACGCCATAGATTGCGGGTGACTCCCGCGAGGACATTAGCACATGATCACGCTTTATGAACGCGTAGCACTTAACTGTGTACCTGAGAGCCTGACAGGACACAGTACTTTTTTCTCAGCGGCCCTGTGACGTAACAGGGTTCGCTTTCAACGCTAGACAGCGCCCTAGCGTGTTTTCTTTGCCACTCAGTTGTGTCTAGTGAGTGCGCACACATCGCCATATAGCCTGCGGCTCTCCTCCTAGCAGCTCTGTGGAGTAACAGAGTTCGCACTTATTGCCACAGCGCATTACGGCGTTTATGTTGGCGACTCTGCGGATAACAGAGTTTGCTTCTCGCGCCATTTCTACTAGCAGCAGGCTCCGCTTGCACGGTGGACCCCGGGCTGCGAACGCACCTCTCTACTTTATATATTTGGTGCGTTCCGCAGACCCTTAACAGTAAGTTGAACCCTTCTCCATCAGTTATTGATGCTCTATCGTTATAATCCACAATGCCATTTGTTGTGAGAAAAGCATACGGCCCTTTCTAAATTCTATAATGCTGATAATGTTATAGTATTTGCCATTACTACTTTTTGCAGTAGGACATTTCACAGTCTGACTACTCAAACTGTAAAGAACCACTCTGGGAATTGCTTTTTCTCTACACATTGTTTTGAATCCATTTGATCATTCATGCATAAATTAACTACTTGAGTGCTTACTTGGATGTATTTAAGTGTATTGTTACATGTATGTAGAAAATGTACTTGACATTATGATGCTGTTTTTGTAAAAATTATAGGCTGTAATTGATATGGGCAACTAAATTTACCTGTTCTTTTTTTAAAAACTAGATGGTGGCCCAATTTAATGCATCGGGTATTCTAGAATATGTATGCGGCCAACCGTGCGCGCCTAAGCAGTGAAGCAGTGTTTAAATGGGTCGTTCACTACTTTAAATTAACGTTACTATGTATCTCTCCAGGGCACCGAATGAATTTTGTTATGACGTCACGTTGTGAATAGTGCTTGTGACAACATCGCAGACGACGCACAGCTAGCACGTAATTTTCCCGGCTGCAGCCGGCTGTTGTTTCCACTGACATGACGACTATTTGCTGCTGCAGCCAGGGGTATTTTGTTTCGTGTACCACAGTGAATGACGGCTTGGGGGCGGGTTTGTCTGTAGATTTGTTCCTTTTCACGCCGGGACAAAGAATGTGCTGATTTGTCACGGACGCTATTTAAATGTGGCGCCCAAATCGGTGATTGGTCGCGGGCAGCGTCCGTGACCAATCAACACAGCACTGTTTAACGTTTGCGGCAAGATCAGTGATTGGTCGCGGCCGCAATTTAAATGTGGCGACCAAATCGGTGATTGGTCGCGGGCAGCGTCCGCGACCAATCAACACAGCGGTGTTTAAGTTTAGTGGCAAGATCGTTGGTTGGTCGCGGTGAAAGACCGCGACCAATCATCGAATTGTATTGTGAGGACCGGAGAGCGCCGCTGCCTATGCGGCTACTTCCGCTGCGAGAACCCGGGACATGAGCGGGCGCTCGCAGCAGAAGTATCCCAACCCGTAGCGCCGCTCCCGGTCCTCTCTTGACATCCTAGCTGCATGGATGTCAGCGCCGCTGCCTGTGCGGGTACTTCCGCTGCGAGAACCCGGGACATGAGCGGGCGCTCGCAGCAGAAGTAATCCCGGTCCTCCCTTCCGCATGGAGGTCAGCGGCGCCGTCGGTCGAGGTCCTTCTGCTGCTAGCGGCCGGGAGATGAGCGCCTCGTGCTGGTCATCTCCCGCTGCCTCGCCGCTGACCTCCGTCCCGCAGATGAGCCACTAATGGCCGCCATTTTTTTTGTGAAATCCCGCGGCGTTGATTGGCCGCTGCCGGACCAATGAGCGACGCGGGATTTCCTAGACAGACCGACAGACAGACAGACACTGGATAAGACAATTATATAGTAGATAACCAACAATATAATCAATATGCCATATTTTTCCAGTTCAGATTTTTCAACCTTATTCATGCCTTTTCTGGATGAAGAAAGCTACCAAAATGGGCTTTTCTTGTTAGAAAACAGTTGTTATAAAAGAGCACTGCTTTGTATAACTATTTAGTACTTTAGTTCTGGAACGCTAACCAGAAAGACTCTGGTGCTGGTTCAATTACCAGTGGAAGGGTTACAGGTTCTGATGCTGCAGGAACAGCTTCAGGATCAGGAACTGCAGGAAGCGGTGTCAAGGTTCACTCACTGTGGGGATGGCTTGAGGCGCAGGTACCACAGTGAGTGGTATCAGGCTCAGGTACCTCAGGTAGAGGTGTCAGGCTCAGGTCTCTCAGGGAGCGGTGTCAGAGTTCAGGTACCATTGGTGCGGCTTCAGGCACAGGTACCGCATTGAGCCATGTCAGGCTCAGGTTCTGCATGGAAAGGTGTCAGAGTTCAGGTGCTGCGAATGCGGCTTCAAGGCAAGTGTAACACCGAAGCAGCTTCAAGATTCCTGACTACACAAGACAGAGTAAAGCAAAAGATTCAGACAAACACAATACGGGAAACAGGGTCCTGGCAACTAATTAGTTGCTGTATATAATAACCACTAAATGGAGATTTGGTTTGCCTCCAAGCTGTTGGCTAGCTGCAATTCCAAAGTGTGTGATGCCCTTTTTAGAACCGGGTAGCGCACACTAGGTGCGCCACTGGGAGACCTCTGAGCCATTCACAGAGCTGGAGGAAGCACAGCAGGGAACGAGTATGCTGCAGGTGCCAGCACTGTGAGTATGTCGGCATCCCTGCCTGGAGGAGGGAAAGAGAGGCCGGTAATTTTTTTACACTCAGATTAAGATTGCAGGACTGCGATCAAAACACGTCACCTTTCTTTCCTCTATGGTGTTTTTTTTATAGGAGCTGGAACAAAACCTCTTCTATTTTAATTGAAACAAAAAAAAAGCTTTCCCCAAAATGTGTCAGAAAGCTAGAAGCAAACAATTGTCCAAAATGTCTTGGAATACCAATGGAGTAAAGTGGACATACTGTATCACCACCAAACATACTAGGGTATACCACAGTAAGCAGACTGTATGTACAGTGGGGAAAAAAAGTATTTAGTCAGCCACCAATTGTGCAAGTTCTCCACTTAAAAAGATGAGATAAGAGGCCAGTAATTGACATTATAGGTAGACCACAACTGTGAGAGTCAAAATGAGAAAACAAATCCAGAAAATCACCCTGTCAGGATTTATTTTTAAAATTACGGTGGAAAATAAGTATTTGGTCACCTAAAAACATGCAAGATTTCTGGTTCTCACAGACCTGTAACTTCTTCTTTAAGAGGCTCCTCTGTCCTCCACTCATTACTGTAGTAATGGCACCTGTTTGAACCTGTTATCAGTCTTAACCCCTTTCTACCATATGACGTACTATCCCGTTCATGTGCCCTGGGACTTAATTTCCAAGGACGGGATAGTATGTCATAGTAGATCGGCCTCGATCACGGGGGAGCGCGGCCGATGGCGGCCGGGTGTCAGATGATTTTCACAGCTGACCCCCGGCACTAAGTGCCAGGAGTGGTCACGGACCACTCCCGGTACTTTAACCTCGGACACACTGCGATCAAACATGATCGCAGTGTTCTGGCGGCTGCAGAGGGGCTGACATCGGGTCTTCAGGCCTGAGGGACTTCCTGTCATGCACAGTGATGACCAGGAAGTCTCTCAGGTCAGTGTTATAGAAGCTGCATCGCTGACAGCTTCTATAGCATGCAGATCTGCATGCTATAGAAGCGATCAGCCTGCAGAAAATGAGTGTCCCATAGTGGGACAAAGTGTAAAACTAAGAATTAAGTAAAAAAAAATTTTTTAAATAATTGTAAAAATATTTTAAAAAATAATAATAAAAAAATATCAATAAATATTTCAATAATAAAAAAATCTAAACAATAAAAGTACACATATTTGGTATCTCCCCGTCCGTAACGACCCGCCCTATAAAACTGCCTCATTAGTTAACCCCTTTAGTGAACACCATAAAAAACAAAGCAAAAAAACAATGCTTTATCATCATACCGCCGAGCAAAAGTGGAATAACATGCAATCAAAAAAAGGGATATAAATAAAAGTGGTACCGCTGAAAACGTTATCTTGCTCCGCAAAAAACAAGCCCAGTACAGCATCATCAGCAAAAAAATAAAAAAGTTATAGTTGTCAAAATAAAATAAAGCGATGCAAAATTAATTATTTTTTCTATAAAATAGTTTTTTGTATAAAAGTGGCAAAACATAAAAAAAATATAAATGAGGTATCGCTGTAATCATACTGACCCGAAGAATAAAACGGCTTTATCAATTTTACTACACGCGGAACGGTGTAAACACCCCCCAAAAGAAATTCATGAATTGCTGGTTTTTGTTGATTTGTTGTTTCTGCCTCCCAAAAATCAGAATAAAAAGTGGTCACAAAATGTCATGTGCCCAAAAATGGTACCAATGAAATTGTCACCTCGTCCTGCAAAAAACAAGACCTCACATGACTCTGTGGGCCAAAATATGGAAAAATTATAAGTTAGGGTTGGGGCAAAAGTTAGGGATGAGGTGTGGGCTAAAGTTAGGGTTAGGGTTGGGGCTAATGTTAGGGTTAGGGTTGGGGCTAAAGTTAGGATTGGGGCTAAAGTTAGGGTTAGGGTTGGGGCTAGAGTTTGAGTTAGGGTTTGGATTGCGGTTATGGTTGGGATTATAGGGGTGTGTTGGGATTAAGGTTAGGGGTGTGTTGGGGTTAGGGTTGGGATCAGGGTTAGGGTTGGAGATAGAATTGGGGGATTCCACTGTTTAGGCACATCAGGGGCTCTCCAAACGTGACATGGCGTCCGATCTCAATTCCAGCCAATTTTGGTTTGAAAAAGTCAAACGGCGCTCTTTCCCTACCAAGCCCTGCCGTGCACCCAAACAGTGCTTTCCCCCCCCCATATGGGGTATCGGCGTACTCAGGAGAAATTGCACAACTTTATCTGTCCATTTTCTTCTTTTACCCTTGTGAAAATAAAAAAAATTGTTTGTAAAAGATAATTTTTGTGACTAAAAACTTAAATGTTCATTTTTTTTCTTCCACATTCCAAAAATTTCCGTGAAGCACCTGAAGGGTTAATAAACTTCTTGAATGTGGTTTTGAGTACATTGAGGGGTGCAGTTTTAGAATGGTGTCAGATTTTGGTATTTTCTGCCATATAGACCCCTCAAAGTGACTTCAAATGTGAGATGGTCCCTAAAAAAATTGCTGGTCAACTTTTAACACTTATAACTTCCTAACAAAAAAAATTGTTTCCAAAATTGTGCTGATTTAAAGTAGACATGTGGGAAATGTTATTTAGTAACTATTTTGTGTGACATATTTCTCTGTTTTATGGGCATAAAAATTCAAAGTTTGAAAATTACAAAATTTTCCAAATTTTCACCATATTTCCTTTTTTTAATAAATAAACGCAAGTTATATCGAAGAAATTTTACCACTAACAATGAAGTACAATATGTCACGAGAAAACAGTCTCAGAATCGCCAAGATCCGTTGAAGCATTCCAGAGTTATAACCTCATAAAGGGGTAGTGGTCAGAATTGTAACAATTGGCCCGGGCATTAACATTCAAACACCCCTCGGGAGTAAAGGGGTTAAAGACACCTGTCCACAACCTCAAACAGTCACACTCCAAACTCCGCTATGGTGAAGACCATTGGAGGGATTTGAAAGTCCTTGTTGCCCAGCGACAGGCCCAAAACATCACTGCTTTAGAGGAGATCTGCATGGAGGAATCGGCCAACATACCACCAACTGTGTGTGTCAGCCTTGTGAAGACTTGCAAAAAACTTTTGACCTGTCATTGCCAACAAAGGATATATAACAAAATATTGAGATGAACTTTTGTTAATGACCAAATACTTATTTTCCACTATAATTTGCAAACTAAATCTTGCCAAATCAGATATGGGGTATCAGCATACTCAGAAAGGGTCCATTTTCTTCTGTTACCCTTGTAAAGGTAAAAAAATGGGCTAAAACAACATTTTTGTGGGAAAAATGTGATTTTTTTTTATTTTTACGGCTCAACGTTATAAACTTCGGTGAAGCACCTTGGGGCTCAAGGAGCTCGCCACACATCTAGATAGGTTCCATGATGGGTCTAGTTTCCAAAATGGGGTCACTTGTGGTTTCCACTGTTTAGGCACATCAGGTCATCTCCAAACATGACATGGCGTCCGATAATTATTCCAGCAAATTTTGCATTCAAAAAATCAAATGGCCCTTCTTCGCTTCCGAGCTCTGTCGTTTTCCCCCACATATGGAGTATCAGCGTAATCAGGAGAAATTGCACAACAAATTCTATGGTGCATTGGGCTAAAGTAAAATTTTTGTGGGAAGAATTTGATTTTTTTATTTCCATGGCTCAACGTTATAAACTTCTGTGAATCACTTTGTAGTTTAAAGGTGCTCATCATTCATCTATATAAGTTCCTAGATGGGTCTAGTTTCCAAATTGGGGTCATATGTGGGGAGTTTCCACTCTTTATGCACATCAGGGGCTCTCCAAATACGAAGTGGTATCCGCTAATGATTCCAGCTAATTTTGCTTTCAAAAAGTCAAACACACTCCTTCTTTTTCAAGCCCTGCTGTGCGCCCACACAGTAGTTTTCCCCCACATACGGGGTATCGGCAAGCTCAGGAGAAATTGCACAAGAAATTTTGGGGTCCATTTTTTTCTGTTACCTTTGAAAAGAGTAAAAAATTGGGGCTAAAAGAACATTTTTGTGGAAAAAATGTAATTTTTTATTTTCACGGCTCAACTTTATAACCTTCTGTTAAGCACTTAAGGGTTTAAGGTGCTCTCCCACACATCTAGATAAGTTACTTTAGGGGTCTAGTTTCCAAAATGAGGTCACTTGTGGGGGGTTTCCACTAATTAAGGAACATGAGGGGCTTTCCAAACTCGAAATGACGTCCACTAATTATTTCAGCAAATTTTGCATTCAAAAAGTCAAATGGCACTCATTCTCTTCTGAGCCCTGCCTATTGCCCAAACTTATGGGATATCAGCATGCTCAGGAAAAATTGTACAACAAATTTTGTGGTCCATTTTCTCCTGTTACCCTTGTGGGAAAAAAGACAATTGGGTCTAAAGTAAAAATTTTGTTAAAAATAAATAAAATGTTTTTTTATTTTCACATTTCTTCAGTTCCTATGAAGCACCTGAAGGATTAATAAACTTATTGAATATGGTTTTGAGCACCTTGAGGGGGGAAGTGTTCAGAATGGTGTAATTTTTGGGTATTTTCTGTCATATAGACCCCTCAAAGTCGCTTCAAAATTCAAAAATGGCCCTAAATTTTTTTTTTTACATTTTGTTGTAAAAATGAGAAATGACTGGTAAACTTGTAACCCTTCTAACTCCCTAACAGAAAAAAATTGTTTCAAAAATTGTTCTGATGTAAAGTAGACATGTGGGAAATGTTATTTATTAAATACTTTGTGTGACATAACTTTAAGGGCATAAAAAAAGTTTGAAAACTGTAAAATATTCAAAATTTTCGCCAAATTTCCTATTTTTCACAAATAGATGTAAGTCATATGAAATACATTTTACCACTATCATGAAGTAATAAGTCACGAAAAAACGAACAATCTCAAAATCAGTCGGATCCATTGAAGCGTTTCAGAGTTATGACCTCATAAAGTGATAGCGGTCAGAATTGAAAAAATTGGCCTGGTCAGGAACGTGAAAACAGGTGTTGGGACGAAGTGGTTAATCAAATGTGTTTTGTCTGTATGCACACCCTTCCTTACTAAGCCTTACCTTGTCGCGCAAGATTCAAAAAGAGGTTAAAAACACATAATAAATGTGTTGCGAGATATGTACAACAGATTTTTATAGGGAAGGCTCAAATTATGTCAGAATTCTGATGCATTTAGCCAGGGCTCCAGGTTTTCGTGGGCCCTGGGCGAAAGAGGCTCTGTTGGCTGCTTTAAGACATACTTTGATTCATAATGCACAGGTACGGCAGAGAAATATAGGTATAGTACAAAAACAAAGATTAAACTTACTTCTTACATTACATGAGTGATATACAGTACAGACCAAAAGTTTGGACACACTTTCTCATTTAAGGATTTTTCTGTATTTTCATGACTATGAAAATTGTACATTCACACTGAAGGCATCAAAACTATGAATTAACACATGTGGAATTATATACTTAACAAAAAAGTATGTAACAACTGAAATTATGTCTTATATTCTAGGTTCTTCAAAGTAGCCACCTTTTGCTTTGATGAGTGCTTTGCACACCCTTGGCATTCTCTTGAAGAGCTTCAAGAGGTAGTCACCGGAAATGGTTTTCACTTCACAGGTGTGCCCTGTCAGGTTTAATAAGTGGGATTTCTGGCCTTATAAATGGGGTTGGGACCATCAGTTGTGTTGTGCAAAAGTCTGGTGCATACACAGCTGATAGTCCTACTGAATAGACTGTTAGAATTTGTATTATGGCAAGAAAAAAAGCAGCTAAGTAAAGAAAAACGAGTGGCCATCATTATTTTAAGAAATGAAGGTCAGTCAGTCCGAAAAATTGGGAATACTTTGAAAGTGTCCCCAAGTGCAGTTACAAAAACCATCAAGCGCTACAAAGAAACTGGCTCACATGAGGACCACCCCAGGAAAGGAAGACCAAGTGTCACCTCTGCTTCTGAGGATAAGTTTATCTGAGTCACCAGCCTCAGAAATCGCAGGTTAACAGCAGCTCAGATTAGAGACCAGGTCAATGCCACACAGAGTTCTAGCAGCAGACACATCTCTACAACAACTGTTAAGAGGAGACTTTGTGCTGCAGGTCTTCATGGTAAAATAGCTGCTGGGAAACCACTGCTAAGGACAGGTAATAAGCAGAAGAGAATTGGTTGGGCTAAAGAACACAAGGAATGGACATAAGACCAGTGGAAATCTGTGCTTTGGTCTGATGAGTCCAAATTTGAGATCTTTGGTTCCAACCACCGTGTCTTTGTGCGACACAGAAAAGGTGAACGGATGGACTCTACATGCCTGGTTCCCATGTGAAGCATGGAGGAGAAGGTGTGGGGGTGCTTTTCTGGTGACACTGTTGGGGATTTATTCAAAATTGAAGGCATACTGAACCAGCATGGCTACGACAGCATCTTGCAGCGGCATGCTATTCCATCCGGTTTGCATTTAGTTGGACCATCATTATTTTTCAACAGGACAATGACCCCAAACACACCTCCAGGCTGTGTAAGGGCTATTTGACCAAGAACGAGAGTGATGGGGTGCTACGGCAGATGACCTGGCCTCCACAGTCACCAGACCTGAACCCAATCGAGATGGTTTGGAGTGAGCTGGACCGCAGAGTGAAGGCAAAAGGGCCAACAAGTGCTATACTTGATCACAGACTTAATATGAGTCAACAGTGTGATGAAGCAGCAAAAAAAGGCAAATGCAATTCTAGGATGTATCAACAGAAGCATACAGTCTAGATCACGTGAGGTCATTATTGCCCTCTACTCCTCTTTGGTCAGACCTCATCTGGAATACTGTGTCCAGTTTTGGGCACCACATTTTAAAAAAGACATCAACAAACTGGAGCAAGTTCAGAGAAGAGCCACCAGAATGGTGACCGGTCTGCAAACCATGCCCTATGAGGAACGATTTCAGGATTTGGGAATGTTTAGCTTGCAAAAAAGAAGACTGAGAGGAGACTTAATAGCTGTCTACAAATATCTCAAGGGCTGTCACATTGTAGAAGGATCATCTTTATTCTCATTTGCACAAGGAAAAACTAGAAGCAATGGGATGAAACTGAATGGGAGGAGACACAGATTAGATATTAGAAAAAACTTTTTGACAGTTAGGGTGATCAATGAGTGGAACAGGCTGCCACAAGAGGTGGTGAGTTCTCCTTCAATGGAAGTCTTCAAACAGAGGCTGGACAGACATCTGTCTGGGATGATTTAGAGAATCCTGCTTTGAGCAGGGGGTTGGACCAGATGGCCCAGGAGGTCCCTTCCAACTCTACCATTCTATGATTCTATCTCTGGAAACTCCTTCAAGATTGTTGGAAGACCATTTCCGGTGACTACCTCTTGAAGCTCATCAAGAGAATGCCAAGAGTGTGCAAAGCACTCATCATAGCAAAAGGGGGCTACTTTGAAGAACTTAGACTATAAGACATAATTTCAGTTGTTACACACTTTTTTGTTAAGTATATAATTCCACATGTGTTAATTCATAGTTTTGATGCCTTCAGTGTGAATGCACAATTTTCATAGTCATGAAAATACAGAAAAATCTTTGAATGAGAAGGTGTGTCCAAACTTTTGGTCTGTACTGTATATTGTAAATTCTTCTCAGAAACCGGTAAATCCTCGCAGCACATAGTGCGTGCGCTGGGGGAGATTCCAAAGTCTGCAGTTACAAAGGGTGACTGCTTTTCATTTAACGGACAGTGTGTCAGTAAAAAAAGGGAAATACACCAAGCAGTCTACTACAGATATGCGAACCACTAATCCACCCAACAGTATAGGCACCATAGCCGTTATACGATTATCTCCATAAAACCAATCTACAGTAAAAACACTAACCTCCCATCGACCGCAGAAATCTTCTGCCCTGGCACTTCCACAAGATAATGAGAAAGCCCTCCTAACATTAAGGGCTCTAGACCAGAGGGGAAATATGGAACACATGAAAGCAAAATTGTTTTCAATACAGTCCAGGCCAAAACAAATTGAAAAGATAGGAGGGCTATTCGCTGCACATCCCACAAAACCCAAGCCTGTAAATACCAGTGTTCTGTTGTCCAAGTCACCTGAGATCAACGACCTCTACTTACCTAATTTATGTTTTCATAGAATGTAAAACAAATAGTCAAGCCACTTCAAAACAATGTAATAAAAAGCAAGAAATTACAAAGACAACATACAGTCTTTGACTAATTAACAGGAAAAAGTCCTCATGGGAAGAGAATGTGCCCGCTACGGAGCTGAGAGATGTCCTAATGGGCAAAATTATGCATAAAACCACAACAGAAAGTTACAGTCTTTTGAATCGTGGAGAATGGAACAGAGTGTCTTAACAAAAATCAAAAGAATTTATCTCCTGAAACAATTGATCACCGTCAACATGTAATGTGTAAACTGATGTCCGCTTAAAAGAACCCTATCAGTACAACTGTTATCTCCATGAAAATTGATGTAAACCGCCTGTAACACCTAAGAGAAGCCTTGCTCAAGATTCCCATCCAACATCCAACAGTTAACCCCGCTCCATGAGATTCCCACCGAACCCACATAATTTGAGCAACAGAATCAGACAACCCGGACAAGCGTTCTATGAAACCAGGAGAATGTCCATCCAGTAAGACTTCCCGAAAGCAAAACCACCAGCAATTTAGTTTCTGATCCCTACGAACGTCCATTTTATTTTTATTCTACACCAAATACTGTGTTTTTAAGCTATCACTTATATTTATGTAAACTATTACCCGATTTAAAAAAAGGGTAGGAGGACACAAAGGAACAGGTAAGAACCTTTTTCAACAAGACTGTGTGAGAACATGTTAAGTATTCAAAATTTTTCTTGGAGAAGCATAATAACTAGAAAGAGGGAAAAAGGGATTTATTGGGCATGCAGTGTTAGAAGTCCATTGAAACTAGCTTAATTTAGGAGATGTATTATGATAATTCTTGGGCCGAGTGCATTTAGGAGACAAGTTTGAATGCCGTTAGCAAAGGTGGTTGTATTGATGGAAGAAGGGACGCAATTATGTTTAACATAATCTTGGTCCAAAATGCTCAAGACAACAAGAAGTAACCGCAGACAGAACTTATTCCGAAGACAAATGACGAGGTTTAAACCCAGAATTAAAAATAAAACGGAACATCCAAATAAACTAGACTCTATTATTATAAGCAAAATCAACACGTAAGGAAAAAGGACCCATTTCCCATCTCTGCCAAAGCATTTTATTCCTTAATTCCAAGTTGTTTTTTTGGTTAGTTGATTATTTGATCCCATTGGGTCAATGATTGAACATGCCGTAGGACGAAAAAGACAATTTTTTAAGCTTTGTTGGGTTTTTTAAAACAATCAAAAATGCCAGCCAAACTCGGAAACCAAACTGGATCACCCCGTGATTCAACACATACAAAATTCTACAGAAATACGTGTATAAAATCTGTATACGAAAACATGCACCATAGAGAGCACGACTTAGGTGAAGGGCCAACAAGATGTCTTAATAATAATTAAATAACCAATTTACTAAAAATTGAGTGTGGGAAGAATTCCAGAGAAAAAAAGATAGGAAAAGAAAAAACTAAAATGGATTGTATGGTTTCATTAGACAGCATAAATGGTAACAAACCACTAGAGCGAGAGCAAGGCTTGGAGCGAGAGCAAGTCCCGCAGGACTGCACAAATTCCCTGACATCGCGAGACAAGGTAGGCCACCAAAAGGACCGACTAACCAAGTCTCTGGTACCAAAATTCCGGGATGCCCAGCCAATGCGGAACAATGAATCTCAGACATCACACTCTTTTTCCATTGGTCCGGGACAAACAATTTTCCAACAGGGCAGCGCTCGGGCCTATCCTCCTGACACCCCTCCAGAGCAAGTCTCAAATTAGGCGAGATGGCGGAAAGAACTACACCCTCCTTCAAAATAACAGAGGGATCAGATAGCTCAGGAGAGTCCGCAAGGAAACTCCTCGAGAGGGCATCCGCCTTAACATTCTTAGTGCCAGGAAGAAAGGAAACCACAAAATTAAAACGTGTGAAAAACAAGGCCCACCTGGCCTGTCTAGGATTGAGTCGCTTGGCAGATTTCCAGATAGACCAGATTCTTATGGTCCGTAAGGACCACCACCTGATGTTTGGCTCCCTCCAGCCAATGTCTCCACTCTTCAAAAGCCCACTTCATGGCCAATAACTCCCGATTACCCACGTCATAATTACGTTCAGTAGGAGAAAATTTTCGGAGAGAAAAAGGCACAAGGGTTACTTTTAGAGGTCTCTGGATCTTTTTGGGACAAAACGGCACCTGCCCCAATTTCAGAGGCATCAACCTCCACCTGAAATGGCAGAGAAACATCAGGCTGCCGTAGAACAGGAGCAGAAGTGAATCTCTGCTTAAGTTCCTGAAACGCAGAGACTGCCTCAGGAGGCCAATTCACCACATCAGAACCCTTTCTGGTCAAATCAGTTAATGGTTTAACAATAACAGAGAAATTACCAATAAATTTACGATAAAAATTGGCAAAACCCAAAAATCTCTGAAGAGCCTTAATGAAGTAGGTTGGACCCAATCACAGATGGCCTGAACCTTGACCGGGTCCATTTCAATAACAGATGGGGACAAAATGAATCCCAGAAATGAGATCTTCTGTACGCCAAAAAGACACTTTGATCCCTTCACATACAGAGCATTCTCTCTCAAAATCTGGAATACAGTTCGAACATGTTTCACATGAGAGTCCCAGTCATTAGAAAAAATCAAGATATCATCCAAATAAACAATCAGAAACTTGTCCACAAAATCCCTGAAAATGTCATTCATGAAGGACTGGAAGACGGAAGGAGCATTAGTGAGCCAAAAGGGCATCACAAGGTACTCAAAATGCCCTTCAGGGGTGTTAAATGCCGTCTTCCATTCATCCCCGTGCTTAATGCGAATAAGGTTATACGCCCCCCTGAGGTCAAGCTTGGTAAACCAAGTAGCGTTTTCACCCTGGAAAACAGGTCAGAAATCAAGGGTAACGGGTATTGATATTTCACAGTAATATTGTTCAAGAGACGATAATCAATACACGGCCTTAATGAACCATCTTTTTGGCCACAAAGAAAAAACCGGCACCTAAGGGTGAAGAGGATGGTCTGATATGACCCTTCTCCAATGATTCCTTGATATAGACCGCATAGCGTCATGTTCAGGTACAGACAAGTTAAAAAGGCGACCCTTAGGGAATTTACTACCTGGCACTAATTCAATAGCGCAGTCATAGCTCCTATGGGGAGGTAAGGATGCAGATTTACTTTCGCTAAACACATCAGAAAAATCAAACAAAAAGTCAGGAACATCCTCAGCCTGGGGGGAGGCAGAAAAAACAGGAGTGTTGGTATTAACACATTGGCAGCCCCAACTGTTACAGACACAGATTTCCAATCCAAAACAGGATTATGAGACTGTAACCAAGGGAAACCCAGCACGATAATGTCATGCAGATTATATAGAACCAAAAATTTGCAGCACTCCTGGTGATCAGGTTCAACCCTCATTATCACCTGAGTAGAAAACTGGGGGTTTATTCTCAGCCAAAGGGGTAGAATCGATCCCCAGTAAAGGAATAGACTTCTGTAGGGGTATCAAGGGAAATCCACAACGTTTAGCAAAATCATAATCCATCAGGTTAATAGCTGCTCCAGAATCAACGAAAGCCTGAGCAGAAAATGAGGACAGAGAGCATATCAGAGTGACAGTTAATAAAAACTTAGTCTGAACACTACCCAAGACAACTGAGCGTGCAAAACGTCTTCCCCGCTTAGGGCAGACTGAAATAGCATGAGAGGCATCACCACAGTAGAAACATAACCCATTGCGCTTTCGAAACTCATGACGCTGTGCCCCAGACACCACTCCATCACACTGCATGGGCTCAGCAGCTGGCTCACAAGGCAACACCACTCCACGCATACTTCTCCGCTCACGCAAACGTCTGTCAATTTGAATCGCTGATGACATAGAATCATTGAGACCAGAGGGGACAGGGAATCCCACCATAACATCCTTTACATTATCCGACAGACCCTTCCGGAAAAGGGCCGCCAAAGCGTCGTCATTCCATTTGGTCAGGACTGCCCACCTACGGAATCTCTGACAGTATAACTCAGCGTCATCAAGCCCCTGATTTAATGCCAACAAGGCTTTTTCAGCTTGATCAGTGACATTAGGCTCATCGTACAATAACCCCAAAGCCTGAAAAAATGCATCAACATCACTCAAAACAGGATCCCCAGGTGTGAGGGAAAAAGCCCAATCCTGAGGATCGCCGCGCAGGAGAGAGATGATAATTTGAACCTGCTGCGCTGCGTTTCCTGAGGACTTAGATTTTAAGGCAAAAAACAACTTACAATTATTTTTGAAATTCTGAAACTTAGCTCGATCCCCTGAAAACAAATCTGGCATGGGAATCCTAGGTTCCACAACAGGCAACCTAGCAAGATATGCAGCAATACTCTGAACCTCAGTGGCAAGCTGATCCACACGGCCAGACAACTGTGCAAACTCCATGGGAGAAAAGATCCTCCCCAGCACCCAGAGATACAGAGGGAAAAAAAAAAAATGCAACAAACAGAAAAATATCTCTGACAACTTTTCTTCCTTCAAAATATTTTTCCCTTCTGTGAGTACCATACAATTTTTATGGCCGGTGATACTGTTATGTTACGGTAGCTGAGGAGTGCAGGTAAAAAAAAAGGAAATACACCAGAGCAGTTGGAATCTATGAGATTGCAGTACCCTGACTAACCACCGCAACTAGAGGCAGCCGTGGAGCGTTCCTACGATGGTCCTAGACGCCTCGTCACAGCCTGAGAAACTAACTACACCTAAAGACAGAAACAGGAAAGCTATCTGCCCCGGAGCAGAACCCCAAAGATAATAGAAAGCCCCCAAACATGTAATGGCGGTTAGACAAGAGGAAATACTGACACAGAAAGAAAATAGTATGAGCAAACGCTGGGGCCCAAACTATCTAAATAGAAAAGGATAGGAAGGGTACTTACTGCAATCCCAGAAAACCCTGAAAAACACCAACTTACTAATTTCAAAATCACCTGAGATCACACGACCTCTACCACCTAAATTAGTTCTCTGGTGTAACAAAAACAGCAGCCACTGAAAAAACTGCAAAAAGCAAAAGTACAAAACACAGTGGCTGGACCAAACTGAGAGGGCAAAAGCCCCCGGAGGGGACCCAGAAGGCCCCCACAGAAGTGCAGGACAAAATGCAAAAATATAGCAAAAACACACAATAAGAAATTGTCTTATCTGATAGCAGGAGATGCAGACACGACACAGCAGGCTACAAGGGAAACTGGAAAGAAGGATTCAGACCAGAACAATTGATCACCGCAACCCTGATGGGAAAATGATTCCCTTAAATAAGACCAATCAGTAACACCTGATTCCCAATCCTCACTAGTACCGCTTGTAACCACCAGAGGGAGCCTCTGCTCAGAACTCATCTCAAACCCATTCACAACAGACTGCACAATTTTCATTTTAAACTGGACAGTTTAGTCATTCATACAGTATTATGGAAACCACATAGTCCTCCATACAGTATTATGGGAACCACATAATTCTTCCATACAGTATTATGCGCACCATATTGTCCATATACATTATTTCTCCATACATAAAAAATATATAATCAAACACTCACCTCTCCCCATTCCCCCCTGCACCGGTCTCCTTAGCATCTTCTGACCCTGTGCACTTCTCAGCACAGAGGGCGCGCTGTAGTGACGACATTGCGCCCTCTTTTCTGAGACATCACGGAGCTCAGACGCAGAGGGGGAATGATGGGATAACGAGCGTCAGCTGACAGCTCCCTCTCCCATAATTGTTTTCAACTGTATCAGCATCCAAGATGCCAAAACAATTGAAAGTATGATGCAGGGGGCCTTTCGCTGGCACCAGCTCCCCCACAATTTAACAGGCCACCTTAGTGTGCCGGTGTCTCGAATAGCGAGTGGGCCATGGTGTGTCTGTTTGTCCAGGGCCCTGGCACTTGCTTTGGTGTGCCTAGTGGTGACGCTGGCCTTCATTTAGCTTATGCTTTTCTTTTTTGATGACTTTTCAATAAATGTAAATACTTTTAAATATGTTAAGAGATTTTCCACTTCCAATTACTTACAATGTAATAAAAAAATGAAAGATAACATTGCACATGCATTTTTAAACAACATACAGTTCATTTGATTCTAATTAAACATTTTGGAAAATTTCAGTGTTCTGCTTCATGTGGAAGAGGCAATCGTGCTCGCTATGTGAGCTGTAGAGATGTCCTTGGTGGGGTGGCTGATGAGACCTTTGTACCTACTTACCCCGACCACCTGAAGTTACCAGCTGTTTTACATCGTGTGGAGAATGGAAGTCAGGAGATTGGTCTCCTGTAAGCAAAAAATCATAGTATATTTATTCTTCTCTTGAAATTCATTTGCATTCTCCAGTAACATTTGTCTAATTTTTTTGTATCTAGTGTCCAGTGTCTTGTGGAAAAGGAACAGTTATCAGACAAGTTGTGTGTACTAGCTACCATGGAAGAATTGATGATGAAAACTGTGATCCAGATAACAAACCTATAAAAGAGCAAGAATGCAAGATGGTCCCATGCCAGACATCCAGACAGCATCCTAACAGTCATGACAATCCAATGAGATTTCCACATGCCGAGAGCCCACATAGATTTAGAGAACATGATACAAATAGCAAAGACAACCAGCGCCACAAGCCTGTTAGCCACGGAAACCAGTGGAGAACTGGACCATGGGGCGCAGTAAGAAACACTTTCCCTTGTAAAACAAAACCACAGCAATTTTTAGTTATTGATCATACTGAAGTCCATTTTTATTTGCTTTCTGTAATTTCTATCCAGCAAAATAACTTGTTTTTTAAGCTATCACTTTATATTTATGTAAAGCTGTAGGTGTTACGCTGCTTTTGAAAGAATAGAGGATGAAATATAGGAGTAGTGAATTCCAAAGGAAGGTAGATTGGAAGTTCTTCAGATGAGAATGTGATGAGCAACATGTTAAAAGTTTCAAAAGTATTTTCTTTGTGATGGGTAGCCATTTACATAACTAGAGAAGTGTGAGGAAAGATGGGTTGTTTGGGCAGCAGTGTGTAGGACAGTGGGCTTGTAAAACTAGTTAATGTATTGTGTGATGTATAGTGATAATTCTGGTGCCGGAGTGGATTAGGATAGTAGTAAGGTTATGAAATCTGTTTATGCATGGTGAGTTTTAGTATATGAATGGTAAAGTAAGGGGAGACGGCTAATGTATGTTTAGACATAATTTTGTACAGCAAAGAAGATCAAGGAACAAAGAGAAGTAGAGCCGCATGTTATCAGAATATTAATATCAAGTGATCATTAATGACAGTGTCTTGAGACACCATGAATTAATAAATTCAATTTATACTTAACATCCAAAAAAACTATTTGACTAGTCATACTTGCGATAACTAAGAATAAATTAATCATACACGTAATGGAAAAGGATCCATTTCATCTCTGTTTCCCAAAAGCCATATTTTTTCCCCTTAATGATGCCATGAAGGCTTGCTTTTTGTGGGATAAGTTGAATTATTTAATGCCACCATTTTGGGGTGCACAAAATGTATTGAAAACATGTTCCGTTATTTTATTTTAGGGAACTGAAAAGAACAGTAAATACACATTTTGTTAGAGTTTGTTTGGTTTTATTTAAATTTTTTTTAATTCTTTATTTTATCAAACAATGCACAGCCACAACTCGACCAAAGTCGGGATGCAGCCCCAAGTGAAAATTACAAACAGCAATAATCTAAAATTATAAAGAGAAATAAGTGTATAAATCTGTAATACATAAAACATGACACATAGAGCACCTGACTGAGTAGGTGAGGGGCCAATGCAACGTGTTCTTAATAATAATTAATATATACCCAATTGACTAAAAAGGTTGAGGTGTGAGAAAAGAGAATACACAGCGAAAAAAAAGATTAGGGGAGAAAAGAAAAAACTAAAACTGGCGTTGTATTGTGTTTTCATTTAAACAGCATTAACCATGTGGTAGAAAAGATAACTTTAACGTTAAAGTTAACCTTATTCTTTCGGTCAGCATGGTTATAGTGATACCAAATTTATATTTTTTATGTTTTCATTTTTTTGCACAATAAAAACACTTTGGTAGAAATGTATCATCTACTCTAAGCACAGAAACTGTTGTGGTTTGGTTTGAAAAAAGTGGGCCTCGCAAAAGAGGATGTGGCTTAACGCCCCACGAAAAACCGCCATAATGTGCACAAGAAAACTGATGTACTTCATAGCTGAAATCTGTCATAGATTTCATTTCCTGCTTAACGGGAAGCCCAAATCTACCACATTTATTAAAAGGCATGTGACTTTTAATTACTTTTTATTTCATTTATATATTATAATATATATTTATTTTTTAGGAGACGGGGTGACCAAAACACAGCAATGCGATTTTTTTATGAGTTAAATTACTTAATCATTTTTTGTTTTGATTGTTAGCAAGGAAACAAGCTCTCATATGGCTCCATATTGACGGAAAAATAAAAAAGCTATGGCTCTTGGAAAAAGTAAAAACGGAAAATGTCGATGGCGTGAAGGGGTTAAAGAAGCACCCCCGCTAACATTTTTATTGTGTAAATGTGTGTGTGTGCATGTAAAGTAGTGTGAGTGTGTTAATATACTCACCTACCGCTGCTCTCTCCGGGATCCAGCGCTGTTCTTCTCTTCTCAGTGATGTCACCGCGAATAAGACCTGCTGACTCACTCTATGATCTGTGCGTGAGCCGGAAGTCGCTATTACAATGTAAGACTATGAATCTTCATTCTGACTCTCCATAGGCTTACATTGTAAAAGTCACTTCCGGGTCACGCAGAGTGCAGTGTGACGTGGAGGAATCTGCAGAGAGGTGGCATCATTCAGAAGAACGGTGCTGGATCCTGAAGAGAGCAGCGGTAGGTGAGTATATTGAAACACTCAGACTACATGCATGAGTATGCACATTTACAGTATAAAAGTATTAGTGGGATTGCTTCTTTAATGCCATTTAAATGTATCTTTGTTTTTACCTCACATTTTACTGCCGTCTAAAAATGATTACTAATCTTTGTGTCACATTTTAACTAGTGTTCAAGCACATGTGCAGGTGGTTTTGAACGTCGAGTTGTGGTATGTCAAGACAGAGAGGGAAGGATTACCAATTTTTGTGAAGAGTCAACAAAACCTGCTGATTCAAGACACTGTGATTCTGGGCCATGTCCCCAATGGAATTATGGAAGCTGGGGTGAGGTAGGAAATAAACTTAAGCTTTGCTTTTTTTATTGACGTGAAATGCATGTAATAAAAGTATATTTTCATGTTGCCTGTATGAAAAAACCCTTGGCAAGAATTATGGAATTACTCCAATCTGGAAAAATTAACCCAACTTTGTATTTATTTTGTAGCAAATACCAAATAATAGATATAACATGAAATATTTATCTGTCTTTATCTAAAGTTACTGATTTATGAACTTAGACCACATCAAAGACATGATTGTAGTATTTGTGCCAATAAATTGGCTGAGAGGAACTCAGAAAAAAACATATATATGAGTTACAAACTCCTGACAGATATACAGGATGGGCCATTTATATGGATACACCTAAATAAAATGGGAATGGTTGGTGATATCAACTTCCTGTTTGTGGCACATTAGTATATGGGAGGGGGAAAACTTTTCAAGATGGGTGGTGACCATGGTGGCCATTTTGAAGTCAGCCATTTTGGATCCAACTTTATTTTTTCCAATGGGAAGAGGGTCATGTGACATCAAACTCATTGAGAATTTCACAAGAAAAACAATGGTATGCTTGGTGTTAACGTAACTTTATTCTTTCATGAGTTATTTACAAGTTTATGACCACTTATAAAATGTGTTCAATGTGCTGCCCATTGTGTTGGATTGTCAATGCAACCCTCTTGACACACTGATAGCAACACCGCAGAAGCAATGCTAGCACAAGCTTCCAGTATCCGTTGTTTCAGATGCTGCACATCTCGTATCTTCACAGCATAGACAATTGTGTTCAGATACAAGATGTGCAGCATCTGAAACAACGGATACTGGAATCCTGTGCTAGCATTGCTTCTGCGGTGTTGCTATCAGTGTGTCAAGAGGGTTGCATTGACAATCCAACACAATGAACAGTCAAGAAGGGCAACCTCTTTTGGCTGAGTGCTTACCATTCTCTTCTACTACAATCCAACACAATGGGCAGCACTTTGAACACATTTTATAAGTGGTCATAAACTTGTAAATAACTCATGAAAGAATAAAGTTACTTTAAAACCAGGAAAACCATTGTTTTTTCTTGTGAAATTCTCAATAAGTTTGATGTTACATGACCCTCTTCCCATTGGAAAGAATAAAGTTGGATCCAAAATGGCCGACTTCAAAATGGCCACCATGGTCACCGCCCATCTTGAAAAGTTTTCCCCCTCCCATATACTAATGTGCCACAAACAGGAAGTTGATATCACCAACCATTCCCATTTTATTTAGGTGCATCCATATAAATGGCCCACCCTGTATTATCAGTTTAACTAGCAGTTTGAAGTTTAAAAAAGGAGACTGTAGTAGATATTTGGTGCAAACCTTTTAATAAAATCGCATTCAAAAAATGATTTTTAACTTAAAATACATGCAGTTAAGTAAAAAAAAAAATCACAAAGACGTCTATATCTTTAAAATATGACCATGGATCTTGCCGCAGAGCGAGCGTTAAAGCTTTTTCTCAATGCGCATCTCAAATTTTATGGTGGAAACTAAAAAAAACAGGTTTGTGGGAAGGCTCCAGTTTGGAAAGCTGGTCTGTCAACTGCTCGCCAAGAAAGCTGGAACAGCTTGATGTAGAGTATTGTTAATATTTAGTGAACGCAGGAGCAACACATCACTAAGGCCACGTTCACACACTCTGTATCTGGTTATATTTTACATCAGTAATTTGTAAGCCAAAATCAGGAGTGGAAGAATCAGAGGAAAAGTAGAATAAAAACAAGTCACCTCTTCTACATTTCTCTCACTACTGGTACTTTTACAATGAAGCTTGCCAAAGGGTTAATTTTTTAAAGTTATTATGCCTTTGAATTGCCTTTGAATTTCTGCCTTTAAATTACAGTGTACCCTGACATGTGGTGGAGGTATGAGAACAAGATTGGTCATATGCCAGATGACAAGTGGACAAGTTTTGGATGATCAAAATTGTGAAATTGTCAATAAACCACCAAATATAGCCCAGTGTAACACACACTTATGCCCTGCGGATGCTTCATGGCATCCAGGACCGTGGAATTCGGTACGATAGCAATTTACGTTTAGAATTTACATTACTGATATGGAGCATTTCATGCACAGCTTTCCATAAGATGACTGTTGTACCTTATTATTTAAAGAAGGTTTATTTAATTTTGAATAATATATTGAAATTTTGGGGCATTCCTTTGTGTAAAAATATATGTATATAACGCTACACAGAGTTGTTTCACAAACTTTTAGCACTTGTAAATTCTATTGATTATTAGCTTAATTTAAAAGACATGCAAATATTTAATACTTTAGATAGACAATTAAATACAGTGATATTTCTAATATATGACCTTCTAGTTTTAAAGACTTTTAGTTAAAATAGAATTACACAATTCTCCACCTAAATTTGATTTTTTAAAAGCATTCCAGCTGAAATGGGCAATAACATGTAACCAAGCTGTACTGTTCTGTGACAGCAACCATTCTGTCTATGAAATTACTCAGGTCCAACCTCAGCTGGTCTTCAGGAATTCCAGTAGAATTCTTCCTTTCTGGGAAATGTAATAAGTCAAATTGCCTCTTCAGAGGAGCATGGCAAAGTGAATAATCCATCTTTCCTTGACACGCCAGAGCCAGTATGTTACTCTCCACAAGGAGAAACCTTACCTCTTAGACCTCAGTCCAGAGCCTCTCACACAGCCAAATCAGTTCTCATACTTTGCATGACGAGGGGAAGTAGCCCGAAACACGTGTCTGCAAATGGAGATTCTGATTTGGCTTTTGCCCTAAGTCACATTTCAAGGCTCATTAACGGGTCAATAATGACTTGTAAGATTGCTGATTCCAACAGGTGGCGTTATAGAGTTCAAGTCCTCTTCCTCTCTGAAGAGGCAATTTGCATAATAGAATTGAAGGCAGCGATGGTACAAAGAGACTGGGCCGGACACACATAAAGAGAATATGTTGTATGAAAATGATCTATAGTTTAAATCAGGTTTGTATGTTACATGTGCTTAAAGGGAACCCCTCACCAGGTTCTTGCTATCCCATCTCAGAGCTGCATGATGTAGGGGCAGAGACTCTGATTCCAGAGATGTGTCACTTGCTGTGCTGCATTATGCAGTTTTCATTAAAAACTGTATTATCTGCTGCAGATCTACTTGTTCTCCGAATGCTGAGCCACTCACACCACTGATTGGCAGCTTTCTGAGCACACTGTGGATAGGCAGAAAGGTACCAATCAGTGCTGTTTCGGGGTCATGCAGAAGTCATGAATTTGGAGGACTACAAGCCAGAAGATTTACTAATCATCTAATCTATTAATGAAAGTGATTTTATCAAAAGTATAGCAAATGGCCCAGTAAGTGACACATCGTTGGAACCAGGGTCTCTGTCCCTACACTAAGCTGCTCTCAGATCATATTATTTAGCAAAAAACTGGCGACAGGTACCCTTTAAAAGAAAAACTTTCGTTTGTTTGTTTTATTTTTCCATATAACTTTTTAAAAAAAAAAATCAGAAAATCAAGCCATTTTTACACTGGCTACCAAGACTAATATTAGACTTTCTGTTCTGTACAGATTACTTTTCAGCAGTTCCTTATTGCTGCCTATGTCTGTGTGGCTGCTGAGAAGAACAGGAAGTGCCTAACATTAGGCCTAGTGGTTAGTGTGAAAATTGCAAGGTTTCTAGTGATATGTAAAGCTTAAAAAATTCTTACAGCATTAAAATGTCAGAATGACAGCGGGTCATTTTCTGATGATAAATTTCATTATGCATTTCTTTATATCTAGCTTTCTAAGGTCCATGGAAAACTAAATGAAAAGCATATTGAAACATTATGAAAATTTATATTGATTATCTAAAAACCAAAATAAATAGTGTAAAAAAGATTCATCATTAAAAAGCACTATAATACAGTTTACAATTAACTGCAGATTTGGTGCTACACTATGGAAGTTGCCCAAGATAGAGACAGAGTAGACCTAATTACATAGAAACAAATCATGCTTTTTTATTTTAATGGGAACCTGACAGGTCCCTTCACAGTCCCCGACTGTTACCATAGCAGTATGGGGGAAGACTTCTTTATTCTAATAAGATGTTTTATGTGATTACTATCTTTGCAGATTGTAGTTTTATTCCGCAGTGTCGCATATGCAAATGAGGCCGGACTAGTCTGGGGGCGTCTCTTCCCTTGGTTTTGTCCTGCCTAAGATTTAATAATCAAGCCCCCTGTGATGGCATACAATCCGCATCTTGGTAGGACCATTATGCAGGCTGTCAATGAAACACAGATAGGCATGATCAGAAAATCCGAGGCAGGGTTGTAAAGGGGGAAGAGACGCCCCCTTCGGAACACTCACCGCTGCGGAAGAAAACATTTTTTTCAAACATTCCAGCATTAGTAATCACAAACAAAACACATTATTACTGTAGAATAAATAAATCTGTGCCCAGACAACTATAGTAGCAGTTAGAGATAACCACCTAGAGAAAGTATAGGGTAGCTTCAAAAATCGTATATTAGACATTTGTGTTTTTATCCAGGTTAAATGATTCTATAAAAGATCAGTAAGATCTAGACTCACCCAAAATAAAATGTTTATCTATAGAAAAAATTAGTAATGACATATTGCATATGTTGAATTATCATATGGCTTCAATATTGATTCAGGAAGAACAGTTGAATACGTTGGTGTACATAAAGGAGTTGTCTCAAATTCACAAATGGGTAAAATTACAAAGTGATTGTATTGCAAAACTTGTAGGATCGCTGCTTCCCACATCTGGCGCTAGAGAGCTCAAGTCCTCTTCCTCTCTGAAGAGGTAATTTGCATATTAAAATGCATTTTACCCCTTAGTAAAAGTCCTCTCCTTTCTCAAGAACACAGGTACTTTTATTTTTCTAGTGTAGAATGTTCATACCCTGCAGTCCGAGTTTAGTTAATTAAATAGGCTATGGACGTACTCCGCTTGCAGGCTCAATGCTTTTACAGCATGCACCCGCCACTCTGAAGCTGGCTGGATCGCTGGATCTGGACAGCTTCAGCCCCCTTGTACTTCTCCCATGCTGTAAAGGCAATGATGCCTCTGCTATCATCCCGAGAGAGTGCTCAGTTTGGACTAGTGATGTGACTAAGCTGCTGGTCTGAACTGTCAATCTACAGGAGCACACTGTCCCAGCTAAGCAGGAATCTGGGAGGAATGGAGGCAGTGCGCTCCTTAAGCTGCACATTGAGACAACCCTTTTATCTTAACTTGGTGTAATCCAAAACTATTCACCTTCTTATATTATACATGCATTGGTGCTGCCTAGGTGCTCATGTTGAACAAAGCTACATTATGGTGCTACGAATACTGATTATTTTCTAACTATTTTATATTGTATTCAATGGTATATGATATTACAGATGACTATTTAATAAAGCTTTACTCTCAACGCTATGCAAATTTTAATATAAAACATCTTAAATTGAATGTCCCATATATTATTATTTTATTTTAAGATTTTAAAGGGTAACTGTACTTTCAAGTAACTTTTCAGAATAAGGTGTCCTTTGGGTGCATGAGGAATAACATCATTTCTGGCCATTATGTGACTTATATCCTGCATTCTCATTAATTTTCCCCTCTTCATGCTCTTCTGCAATTTACATTCCACTTTTAGCTGAAGGAGGAGAGAAGCTACAGTGATTCCTCCCATAGACAGCACAGAAGGGGCAATGCCTGCTCTCCATTCAGTTTTTAGCTCACAGAGACAAGCTGCAGCAACACGGAGAACATTATACAGTAGAGCTGAGCTGTCTTGATCTGTATCAAGCTCTGATGTTTGATAAAACAATTGATACAGAGTTTTGCAGAATGCTTTTCTGTCTGCCTCTGTCTCTTCCTTCCCCTGCTGCTTTCTCCCCTCTCCATAGAGGATAATGGGCTGTGTCACATGACACCTGCAGTCTGTCTCCTCTGAGCAAGTTCAGGAAGTATGGGGGAGGCTAGGAAGTGGTCTGATAAGTGAAGAAGGAAGTTGATTTCTCTAATAAAATACAATAAAAAGTTTCTACTATTGATTTATGCTAAGTTTCTTGAAAGTACAGTTCCTTTTTAAGGTTTGCATTTTTGTGATTACTATAAGAGTTTGTCACTTTCTCATCAAGTTATAGAAATGTCATAACTTGATGTGTAATGTGATATGAAACTGTGAAAAGCCATATCCTGACTTTAGCATCCATTGGTATCATGTGTAAAATTTGAAGGGAGCATCGATAGCTCTCGGGACCATAACTTCCAATTCAGTGGGCACTGCCAGTACACATAGATGGAGCACTAAAAAGGCATATACAAATATGCGTTTGATAACGCATTCATCTGCTGCTATCTATGCTGATACTCCTGTATTTGGAATGACAAGTGAATAAAGATTTTTTTATCTTCACTTCATCGTTGAGCTGGATTTTCTCCTTTTGCAATGTTCTACATCTGACACAGCGGTTCCTTGCTCCGATCTCTGGTATGCTGCACTGGTGAGCTGGACTTTTATTTCTATATACAAATAATACATTATATAAAAAGAGGAGCGTGTGTTCACAAATGGCAACCTTGCATCCAAATTATGTAAAATAATCTTTTATTCAATACATGGTTAGCAAAGATGCAGACAACACAGACAAGGAAAATCACTCAAAAAACACATAGGTGTCTGTTATCACTGCACACTGTCTGTGATCTAAAGCTGACAAGCTACTCACATGAGACTAAATACAGCAAAAATGGCAGCAGTGTTTACTTGCCCAGGTCTCAGAACTACTGCACTCTCAGGATGCAGCAAACCCATGTAGTAAGGGTGGAAAATACTGATGAGACAACCACTCACAGCCTACCAATTCATGGAGAGGGTGATTGCATAGCATTAAATTGAACAAAAACTGCTAGTTTAGGGCGCTGGTCACACACAGGTAATGCACCCTATCTGACTTACAGCCCATACTATTAGATTAGGTGGGCTGCCCAGCACTCTCTAAGTGCACCCCATGAGACTAACATGAAGCTCGTCTCTGCTAATACATCATAAAAGGACTAAAAACTGCACAGAAATCATGGGAAGGAAAGTAAATCAAATAATAAAGGTTACATATGTAGTACAATACAACGTCAACCCCTGAAAATAATGAGCAAACAAGCCCTACAGCCCTAATAATGTAGCACATGTATAAGGGATCATTTGTGCATGGATTCTTTTTATCTTTTTTTTTTACATAGCGCCCATTGCCGTGCTCATGCGGTTGACCTATGGGACCACCTCTCTGAATGTGTCCCCTTATGCGTAATCACTGAGATCATTCAGCACAGGCACAGAGAGAGATTATGTAGTCTGTATCTGCAGATACTGTGCAGAAAAGGAAACTGCGAGAGATGTGGTCACATGGGTTAATCAGGTGGCGCCCCCATCTGGGAAGCCATAGGCACAGCGACCACAGGCCCCAGTATTTACATGCGGCACCTATAAACAGTGTGGGGGCTTCCATATATGCTCTGCGTTCCTTTTGTAATTTTTTTATTAGCATTACCCATCAAGTTATAGTAGTTACAAGAGAAGTTTGCAGCTTTATTGTTATAGTGGTCAGTTTATTTTTTTTCTAATACAGCCTTCATTCACCAGGGAGGGAGGTTTGAGGTTTACGGCATACTGTTTATACATCTATCTACAGTCATGGCCAAAAGTTTTGAGAATGACACAAATATTATATTTTCACATGATCTGCTGCCCTCTGGTTTTTATGTGTGTTTGACAGATGTTTTTATCACAGACAGAAATATAATAATTGCAAACATATGAGTAACAAAAGCTTATATTGACAGTTAGAATGAGTTAATGCAGCAAGTCAATATTTGCAGTGTTGACCCTTCTTCTTCAGGACCTCTGCAATTCTCCCTGGCATGCTCTTAATCAACTTCTGGACTAAATCCTGACTGATAGCAGTCCATTCTTGCACAATCAATGCTTTCATTTTGTCAAAATTTTTAGGTTTTTGTTTGTCCACCCGTCTCTTGATGATTGACCACAAGTTCTCAATGGGATTAAGATCTGGGGAGTTTCCAGGCCATGGACCCAAAATCTCTATGTTTTGTTCCCTGAGCCATTTAGTTATCACCTTTGCTTTATGGCAAGGTGTTCCATCATGCTGGAAAAAGCATTGTTGATCGCCAAACTGCTCTTGGAGGGTTGGGAGAAGTTACTCTTGGAGGACATTCTGGTACCATTCTTTATTCATGGCTGTGTTTTAGGCAAGACAGTGAGAGAGCCGATTCCCTTGGCTGAGAAGCAACCCCACACATGAATTGTTTCAGGATGCTTAACAGTTAGCATGAGACAAGACAGGTGGTAGCGCTCACCTTGTCTTCTCCGAATGAGGCGTTTTCCTGATGTCCCAAACAATCGAAAAGGGGATTCATCAGAGAAAATAACTTTACCCCAGTCCTCAGCAGTCCACTGCCTGTACCTTTTGCAGAATATCAGTCTGTCCATGATATTTTTTCTGGAGAGAAGTGACTTCTTTGCTGCCCTCCTTGAGACTAGGCCTTGCTCCAAGAGTCTCCGCCTCACAGTGCGTGCAGATGCACTCACACCTGCCTGCTGCCATTCCTGAGCAAGCTCTGCACTGCTGGTAGCCCTATCCCGCAGCTGAAACACTTTTAAGATACGGTCCTGGCGCTTGCTGGTCTTTCTTGGGCGCCCTGAAGCCTTTTTGGCAACAATGGAACCTCTCTTCTTGAAGTTCTTGATGATGCGATAGATTGTTGACTGAGGTGCAATCTTTCTAGCTTCGATACTCTTCCCTGTTAGGCCATTTTTGTGCATTGCAATGATGACTGCACGTGTTTCTTTAGAGATAACCATGGTTAACAGAAGAGAAACAATGATGCCAAGCACCAGCCTCCTTTTAAAGTGTCCAGTGGTGTCATTCTTACTTAATCATGACAGATTGATCTCCAGCCATGTCCTCATCAACACCCACACCTGTGTTAATGGAGCAATCACTGAAAAGAGGTTAGCTGGTCCTTTTAAGCAGGGCTGCAACGATGTTGAAATGTGTTTTGGGGGATAAAGTTCATTTTCTAGCCAAATATTGACTTTGCAAGTAATTGCTGTTAAGCTGATCACTCTTTATAACATTCTGGAGTATATGCAAATTGCCATTAGAAAAAGTGAAGCAGTAGACTTTGTAAAAATTAATATTTGTGTCATTCTCAAAACTTTTGGCCATGACTGTACATACAAAGTCAATTCATAGTAAACCCCTAAGCTCCATCAAGTGGTGCCGGCAAGCAACCACGATATTATATATTATTATATTGTAAATCTAAGTCTGTGCAGGAGATTTGGAACTCTGTATCTGAAATATGAAGTTCTAACTGTCAAGATATTTATGCAAACAATGAACTCAACAATGGGCATTCCCTTTAAGAATGAAAAATTAGGAGAAATCCAGTGTCTTTACATTTACTAGAAAATTAAGTTCACAATTGCTTTGCCACAGCATTCAGTACAGCGCAAAAAACGACTTATACATTTTTTACAAGGAGCGCCTTTAAGCAGAATGTATCCTGCTTGCTAGGTGTTGGAGATATGCCTGCCTCAAGTACTTGTCCCATATGTCTGAATAGGTTTGTTATGCAGAACATGCTTGAGTTTTACAAATCCTGTGCATATGTAGGAAATGCATGTATGAAACAGACATTTCTATTACAGAAGTCTGTCACATGTGAACGTAGCTTTATAGTAATTTGCTTGTTGCATTTTTTGCACACAGATTTTTAATTGGTGATAGTGACTGATAAAATCTTTATATTCTAAGCAGAGAAAATATTGCGAAATTCCACATGCATCCCATATGTATTAAAGTTAAGGGTATGCCACACTAAGCGAGATCGCTAATGAGATCGCTACTGCATCACCATTTATGACGCAGCAGCGATCTCGTTAGCGACTTAGCTGTGTGTGACATGTAGCAGCGATGTGGCCCCTGCTGAGATGTCGTTGATCGCTTATGAACGTTCTGAGCCGTTTTTTCGTCGTTGGTGTCCCGCTGGTGAGCCTGAATCGATGAGTGTGACACCCTTTATGAACGACTTCACCAGCGTCGCAGGTGGGACTAGGTTTTCCCAACGACCGAAGAGGTCGTTATACAGATCGCTGATGAGTTGTGTTTGGAATCACAGATCGCTGATGAGTTGTGTTTGGAATCTAACTAGCGATCACATAGCGATCGCACTAGCGATCTCGCCAGGTCGTGTCGTTGTCGTGAGCGCTGGTGCGATCGCTAAGTGTGGCAGTGCCTTTAATGTCATAATGGTCGCCACCATTGTGACAAGAGATCTATATCTTTTTATTTAAAAATTACTCTGTGACTTTTACATCTTTAATGAAATACTAAATTTACTGTTAATATCATTGCAGATTCATACAGTATAGCTTTATTGGAGAAAATATAGTATAAAATAGTTGTTGGAATTTACCTGAAATGTAAGGTATTTTAAAATAGTAATGAATATATTTATATGGAAGAGAAAATGTGTATAATATTTATCCTAAAAGATATCATTAGATCAAAAATCAGCATAAGAATGGATCAAGATGCCCTTCTGTGACTGCGTTATAGAACTGCACAGTCCATCCCAGGCTGTACTGATCTAAACTTAGATGGCAGCAGGACTTTTACCATATTAGAGCTATATGAAACCGCCCTAATATGTCATGTTTTTATTTAAAAGTTGTTTCATTTATTGACAAAGTACGTAGTAACTAGAGGAATGTATAAAAGGTCCCATAGTGTCCAAAAAACCTGAAACTTATTTATTAGTTCTTAAGTTATTGTCCACTACTCGGACAACCCTTTCTTAATCAATATGTTTCCCCCTTGTTAAATGATAACAGCTATACTACCTCAGGTGAGGGCGCCGTTTTAGCAGAAACGGTTCTTCCGGGGCTTGTGTGACATTGTTCCTACAGCCAATCAGCAGCCGCTTGACTTTCCCTGTTTCGGGCAAAATCTGAAGTCAGAGCTGCGGCTGCTCTCTAAATTCCTACGGATGTCTGATTTGTCAAAAGGAGTGGACAATGAAGGGGACTGCAAGGATAGCATGACATAATGTCACTCAAGCCCGGGGAGAGCCGGTGCTGTCACCCCTGGAACGATGCCTGCACTGGAGGTGAGTATAAGTGGTATAATTTTATAATGGGGAAACTTAGTGATTGAGAAGGTTGTCCAAGTAGTGGACAAACCCTTTAAAGAGAACCTTTCAGGTTTCCCATTATTACTTCTGCCAGCATGTTAGGAAGGACATAATCAGGATCCCAATAATCCATTCTGTGCACCCCGGCATTCTAAAAATTATCTTTATTCACTGCTCTCCTGCGTGGTACTCTGTACCATGTGATCTGATTGGCACGTTATGGAGCAACCTCAGCACCTGTTGTGAGCTCGCTCGCCTACCTCCGTCAATCAAAGGTAAAGTCACAAAGTTATTCAGCTCACTGCAGGCACCGAGGTCAATGTGTACACAACCATCAAAACGCTGGGTGCCGAGTACCATTCTGGAGACCAATGAATACAGATCATTTTTACAAGTATACCGGGCTGCAGGGGCTCATACGACGGATCATTCAGATCTTGATTAGGAAGGACACAATGTACTGGCAGTAATTTAATAAAGGGAAAACTAATAACAGGTTCACTTTAATTTTATACTCAGATGTTGAAGTTAGTGTCAATGCCAGAGGCTGCATTTGTGGTATTCAGATGGCAATATACTCTCTTCTGATATGTTCAATTTTGTTCACACATACATATATAGCAACGTTTTACATGACTTGGAGTTTGTGTAGGTCAGCCAGGAGCTAATTTACTTTGTACTGGGACAGCCTTGCTACAAAAATTGCATATGAACTCTCACTGCTCCAAACAAACAATTGCAGGACATGGAAAGCTCATTTGGAGATTGACACATCTATATACACATATTTCACACCATTCAAGCCAGATAAGAAATACATAATGATGTGATTAGAATTGCAGATGACAACAATACAGAGAAGGAAATGTCATCAATATGCATACCAAAGATACATCAGCTTTGAAGTCATTTGGCAAATTTATAAAGCTAGAAGAGTTACTTGTTCATGATACATTTTTTCCTAATCTTACAGTAACGTTCACATTTTGAGGTCAAATTAGGTTAAGATCTGTTGATGTTCTTTGCCTCCATTTCAGTTATATTTTGTATCATAGTCCTGCAAAAGTCCGAAACTTACATGATCTATTTTACACTGCGTACATCCAATAAGGCATGTGTTAAAGAGTTATTCCTCTCTTACTTAGCTTTTATTGTCAAAATGGTAACAACTACTTCTAGGTGTTTGTCACCAGAGGTAGGACTACAACAGCAGCTAAGCGCAGCTGAGCTGCACTGTTTACATACCTCCTATATAAATGAATGGGAGCTAAGAAAACGGTGAAAGTAAGTGAGCCATGCTGTTGGCATAACTCTCAAGTTATGGAAAAAAGCGTAGCGCACTGTTATACAGTATCTGTAGCTCCCATTAAATGTCTATGGGAGTTACCCAAACAGGGTAGCGCAGTAGCGGTTGCCTCTTTTCATAATAGCCCCATCTCTGGTAGCCAACTTTGGAAGTAGTTAATACAGTTTTTGGAATAATTCTTTATCTTATACATTTGCATATAGCATTTTAGTTAACATGCAAACATTTGTAAAATGTTTTTAAATAAAACTGTAAATATGTATCCTTGCACGTGAACAGTATCTTACACCAGCATGCTTTTTATAAAGTTGGTGTAAAGTATGTTAGTCTTAAAGAGGAACTTTCATCAATTGTTTCATGTTGAACTGGACAAACGATGTTATAGTGGCTGCAGAGTAGAATAAAACCTTTTTTTTATTTCGCTTTTCCTTTCTGAATATTTTAGCAACAATCATTTTGCAGCTAAAGAGAGAATTTTCGTCAAGTCCAATTGGCTTGATCAGAGTTTTCACAGGGGCGAGAACTTCTTCTCCCTATATGATGCTGATCAATCATAATAAAACAGTAACTCAGGGAAAAAAAGATCATGTGCCACATTAGCTCTGAAAGGGCATCTCCTGTGTGAGATAAAATGACAGCTTGCTCTTCTCTTACCGCAGACAATTACAAGTACATGAGCACAACAGACATATGTGTAGTTACTGACACCTTTGAGCTTTCATCACTGGGAGGGGGGACAAGGATGTCAGTAATCACATTGTTCCATCTTAAATAACAGAGAAGTAATTGCTGTGTCAGGTGAAGTAACAGAGTATCAAAAAGAATACGTTAGATAAGGAATAGTATAAAATATAATAAGACTGTATTCACATGTTGCAGCTGCGCAACGGTCTTATGTCGCAAATGCAGCAATACGGCAAAACATTGCGGTTCTATCACGATTGCATTACAACAAAAAAAACACACACCATGGCTGCAAGGTGCAAACACAACCTAACTGGCACTGGACTGGAAACAGAGGAGCTGATGCTGCTGAGCAGCCCTACCACTGGCAGGTTAGCATGGAATACATAATGAATTATCTAGGTGGCTTAGTGATTTTCATACCACCCAGCAAGCAAAAAGCTGCCTAGTACAAAGAGAAACTAAAGGGGGCTTAGCTGGGTGAACTCCTCCTGTCCTACAGCTGTCAGGGTGCACTACTCTAACTCTGCAATCTGATGTAAAGCTGGAGGAGCAGGCCATGTTAAAATATATTTTTAGGAAAAGATTCAGTATAACTTATGTTTTATCAGTAAATATTTCCGCACTCTCTGTGATTAGAAGTCCAGTGGGTGGTACAGATAAGTAACGGATAGCTAGCTCTGTATGTGCAGTAATACAGGGAATGCTGCAATTTGCTAAATAGGAACCATCCACTGGACTTCTAAGGATAGAAAGTTTTATATAGAGCGAATCTTGCCAGTCCTGCAGTGATGACCTAAAATTCATCAGTCATGTGACCAATGAACATGTTCCCATTTATGCAAGATCAGCAGAGATTATCAAAGCTGCGGCACTGGAGCCTAGGGAGACTGATCAGGTGAGTAATGATTCTTTTTTTTTGTTACTAAACTTTTTTAAAATCCTGGAAAAGTCATTTAATACAATAATTAAATGCCCTTTAATATAGTATTCTAAGCTCTTTAATACAGTTATTCCGGTTTTTGAGCCGGGACCGGATGGTATATATGCGTTAAACATACTCAAGACCTCTAGTCCGTCAATTCCACTGGACAATCACGTCACTAGTCGGGGCGGGTCCTCACTCAATACAAGTGTATGGAGCGAGACTGCAACTACTAGTCCCCTCTGGTCCCAGCTCAGAAACCAGCGAAACATCCCAGCGCAGAGTGCGTGTGCTGGGGGAATTCATAAGTCTGCAGGCACACCGGGTGACTGCAGACTTATCGATTTGGACCGGACAACACCTTTAATTTCAATGCAAGGGATTCTGAGAAAAATAGAGCTCTAAACTCCAAAGTATATGAAGCAATTTCTAGGTGGCATGTTGTTAACCACCTTAGTATATATATCCCAAACAGCTAAATTCTAATAGTAATTTAAAGTAGCAAAAAGGAAAATTATTTAGAATTCCTATTACTGCTTTGCAATGTTGATATCTAAATAAAATTACCATATGTTTTGGATTATAAGATGCACTTTTATGATCCCTAAAATTAGGGGGAAAATGGGGGTGCGTCTTATAAACCAAACTCTGTTCTAACCGAGGGGTCAATACGGTGGTCCTGCGGTGGTGGTATGGCGGCGGGCGGCAGCATATGGCTGCCGCCATTCTTCTTCCGGCGTCCGACTTCTCACTTGGCGCAGAAGCAGATGGAAGAAAATGTCTCCAGGAAAATGTCCGTGGATGCGGTGCAGGCGCAGATGGAGATCTCAGCACCAAGATCTCACGAGATGAGATCTCAGCGCCAAGATCTCCATCTGCACTTGCGCCTCCCCGGCAGCCATTTTCCCAGAGTCCACCGCATAGTGGTTTGTCACTACACCATATTGGAAGACACATGTCATCGGGTATCGAGCCTCCTGATGAGCCCGGTGGGCGAAACGCGTTCAGGCACTTTGAGAGGGGTACGGGTGTGAAAATATGTCAGATAAGTATGGCAGATGTAAACCTGAACGGTTAATGCATTAAGTCATAGGACTGGGTTATGGTCTGATAATTGTGGTGGTCACTATCAAAGAGCCACTATTTTGTTTTATATTGATCTATGAGGCCGGTTGGCTAGGCACAATGTATGTCTTGAACGGTCACCTTGCTACCACTTTTGGGATATGACTGATGTGTCCATACTCTTTAATCAAATGATCTATCTGTCATTGTGCAGCAATCGCTATATGAAGTGTGTTCTGTAGATATAAACCTGACCTAACATCGAGAGGTCAACTGTGTTATTACTGTGCAGTAGATATGACATTTAAGCACAGATTGCATATACTGATTGGACCTTTTGTTAAGAGGTCAATTGTTCTGCGGAAGGTAACACAACTATGATATTCATTGCGGTCATATCATCGGCTTAATCACTCACACATTGTGGACAGGTTACATTCATCAGAAACCTATATTAAATCATTGAATTCACTATGACCGATTGGACTTTGTGTCCATATACCAATGGGAATTAATCTTTATATGAGACACGTGACTTATCTTTAATGGTTGTTCAGGTGTACACACACCATTGATAATGGGACCAATTTTTGTTGATTTTTCAAAACAATTGATATTAAGTGATCTATAATATTGGGGAATTTACCCCTCGATATATATCTCCATCTGGAGTGAGGAAAACTGTATCTATTTGACGAGGTCTTTATCTCAATACCTTTGTTTAGTATAGATGAATTAACTATTGTATTATATGGTCTATCGTATGGCTAATGGTCGACCCTTAAAAATGATGGTGTGAAATATTAAGACACCGGGCATACCATCTATTGATTTATTTTGAGTGGGAGACACTACGCTACTCTGAATACAACTACCTTTATATAACGGTGTAACATATCAAGACACCGTATTTTCATATTTGATCATATGCAATCCACCGCATATTAACCAGGGCCTCTGGGCTTTCAAAAAATGTCGGCGGAGCCCCCCCAACACCGAACACCCGCAGCGCCACTCTTGCCGCCTCCAGCGTCGCACATCCGAACACCCCTTTCTCCCGGTCTGAGGTCCGCAGCATCGCCCCACTCCGGCTTCTGCCAGCAGCGACCCTGGGACCCCGCTTCACCGCAGCCACCACCCCGGTAAGCAATAAGACACCTGGATTGTAAGAAGCACCACCATTTTATTAAAAAAAAAGTTTTTTTTCGTATTTTCCTCCTCAAAATTTTGGGTGCGTCATATAATCTGGAGCTTGGCGTGGCTATCAGGCTCACATAATTTGGCCATCTTATGCGCTAAGACTTCTCAATTTTTCATATTTCTAAGGTAATGATGCAATTCATTTTTCATATTTTTCATATTTCGTGTTTGCAGGCTATAGCGCTACAGTGTGCTACCTTTTTTTCTTGTATATAATCTGGTGCGTCTTATAAACCGCAAAATACGGTATGTTCTGCAGACACATTTCAAAACTGTATGCATGTATCCTCATACATAATGTAAAGTGCTGCGGAATATGTTGGCGCTATAGAAATAAAATTATTATTATTATTTATTATACAGATGTACTGAAATGTATTATACTTTTCAGTACATTGAATCTAAAATCTTCTTTACCATTCAATGAAATATTACTCTGGCATGCATCTTGTTAACAGAAGTATATCGTCATGTACTTTAGGAATCTAGCCTTATGGTACGTGCGTACAATGTCTTTTTTAGGCTGATTCCGCAGCGGAATCCGCCTGAAAAGCCTATCAGAAAATGCTGTAAAGAATGAACATATGCATTTCTGTGGGAAAAAAGACTTGCTGTTCAGTCATTGGAATGTCGTTTACCCTCTTGAGAAATTTAACGCCGCCAAGCTGTTAAAAGATGTGACAAGTCTTTTCTTCTGGCATTTTCCACTCTGAAAACGCTCAGTAATTAATAATACAAGTCAATGTGAAAGCTCTAAAGACGCCCAGATGATGCCTGGATGCCTTTTAGAGTGTTTTGCCATCATTTTTGCTTAAAATACTCTGGAAACAACTACAGTAAAAGAAATATCACAAAAACCATGTGAAAACCCTCTAAGCCAAAACCAGCCAAAATCATAAGAACAATGCTCAAGAACTTACCAAAAGCATGACAAAAAAGACGCTTCAGGAAAAAAATGCTAGGATTTATTGAGTCTTCTGCTTGAATAACTCAGCGGGTTTGGCTGAGTTTCAGACAGTGTGTGCACATACGCTTAGTGTGTGCACATACGCTTAGTGTGTGCACATACGCTTAGTGTGTGCACATGTTTTTTTTAAAGATTATCAGAAACAATGAGTTTTCTTTGGCAGCCTCTTAAGGAATGCTTATTTGGAGAGTTTATGGAGAAGTTTTTCATTTCTTAGATGTTTCCGGTTTTGATGTGTTTTTGATGCATTTTGGGAAAAGTTTTTTCGTAAAGGGGTTGTTCGGCCTTCGGCTATAAGTCTGCAGTCACTTTATGTGACTGCAGACTTTTGAATCGTCTCAGCACGCACAGTGCACACTGTGAGAATTGTCCGGTGGTGGCCGCGTGACCACAAGTTTGCAATTTGCACATGCACTGTCTTGCTCAATGCAAGTGTACTGAGTGAGGCTGGACACGTCTGGTCGGAATGTGGCCGGAAGTATGCAAATCACATACTTGCCCTCACATGACCGCTCACTCACGCAGAGAGGGTTCACAAGTCTCCAGTCACATTATACTGTCCTCATACACGTTAGCACAGTGTGTAATGAGACATGTAGCTAAACCCCCTGTCTTCTTAAGATTGTGACAGGAAAGGTGAAACTGTAAGATGTAATAATTTGATGAGATGAGTATTTCAGAATATTTGACTGAACAGTGCATAAGATACACAGATAGTCTGCAACACACAGTATAACACGAGGTAATAATACAAGTTGACGATTATATAATGCAGCAAACATACTTATGAAACACAGCATTGTAACACATAGTGTGCTTAACAACGATGCTTGGAGCAGGCTGTTTGCAAGGAGTACAAGGTACAAAAATGAGTGGTAAGGTGGCTTCCCCATCAGAAATTTAGAGAAAAGATGGCTACTGCCTTTACTGTGACAGGAACAAGAACATGATGCAACTGGAATGTCCCACAATGCTATAGGAACTTCCCATAATACATAGCAAACTGAAACTAGAGTGAAGAAGACATTAAATCTCTAGCAGTTGGTGCTGTTACCAAGCAATATAAAAATAGACAGGATTTAAATGACAGAAAATAGACTGTCATAACTGATAGCCACAAAATGGCTAAACTTCTGTGGATAGCTGAATTCACTGATTTGGACAGAACCCACATAGAGTGACTGATGACTTATAGCCTAAGGGCGGACAACCCCTTTAAGCATGTTTTGCAGCCATCTGATTGGATATTGTCTAATTTTGAATGAATTTCGTGCCTCTACATTAGGTGCAAAAAAATTTTTTCTCTCCAATCTTTTTACATAACCAGAAGCGGAAAAGAAATGCTTAAAAGACTGAATAAATGAACATCAAAGTGCTGTTACAACAGAAATGAATAGTCTTTCAAGCATTTTAAAGTGATTTTCCAGGTGATTTTATGAAACGGACCTGCTCCAATTAATTGCTCAAAATTTCAGTGTGCATACCCTAGGGTATGCACACAAGATCCGGAAGTGGCAGCGCTTTGGACGCAGCTCATGTTCTCTGCGTCAAAAGCGCTGCCGTCTATTGAACGCAGGTGAATCTGCAGGTGTTGACTGAACTCATCCACTATGCTGTAACAGCTGGATGCTGCGGGTTGGACGCTGCACAAGTGCACAGCGTCAAACCTGCAGCTATTACTGATCGTTTGCACATACCCTAAGTGTTTGTCTACATCAACGATGAACTGTTTACTAAACACAGACAGTGCCATCTAAAGTGATATAGCCAGGTAAGACACATGAGAGACAACTTGTATCTGAGGTCTCTGCAGATTTAAAATATAAAGATACCGGTTCCTCTGAAGCACACACCTTTTTTTTATCAACCACAACTTTCAGAAATGCCTCCTACAATGAGAGATTTCATTTTAAATTTGGATATTCAAGTATTTGTTTTAAAAAGTTGTATTATTATGATATGTTATAATTTTAAACTTGTAACTGTGACGGTTTAACATATAATAAATTATATATATATATATATATATATATATATACTGTTTATATTCTCAGTGCAGAGCACCCTTCAGTTGGCATAATAAGATTTATTAACCTATTCCTTTGACCTAGTAGAATGATAGACCTGTAGTAAATTGGTTATTTGATTGAGGACTATTCATTGTAGCTAGCTTTTTTATAATTGTACAGGCATAGTCTTCTTAACTACATCTTATTTTTCCATACTCTTCTTGAATTTGGTTCTATTGTCTACAGGTTTCTGCTGCCCTCTCTGAAGGCATCAGAGGTTGGGCAGACTGATTTCAGTCCTTTTTGCGAAATGTACACTTTAGTTGCAGCACTTGTCAGCTATAAGTCCTTCCAAGTATATCCACAAGCTCAGGGTCCTTAGTATAAGGCGCAAGCTGACCCCACTCTCCAGCCTTTGATTAACAGTAACAGGGACAAGGCCATCAATGAGCAAAGGGCCACCAACAACTAATAAATACTGTGAACTTGGTCTTCATAGCTTAATGCAAACTATGCAAGTAATAAAGTATAAATTTCACAAAAACTACATCACAGGCTTCTATAACAGTCACAATATCAGCTTATCTGTCACAACCTTATGCTGCACTTAGAAAGGACAGCATGCAGATGGTGACAGATTCCCATAACACTACAAATCTGTAGCATTTACATTTTACTGTGACTTATTACAATTAGGAGTCAATCAGCTTCATTAAGTACCATATCACAGCTTCATATAAGTCGGAGCTTCTGCAGACCCATAATAGACTCATGTCCATTTTTCAGCACCAGTAAAATGAAGTGGGGTATCCGTGTAATGCAGGACGCCACTCTCTTTTTTGACTATAAGTTGAAGATCCTGAGATGCCTCCTACCCTAATAACTGAATTTCCTGATAGAATACATAAAAATGTATGTTATAGTAGAAAACAATAATTTTAAGTGCTCAGGACGCAGAAGCATTTATTACAAGTGTCCATAATGTATTGTCCAGCGCATTGCTTAAAAATCATGTTATTGTTGATGATTGATTGGACCTTGTCCATTGGGAAGGAACCATATCACATACCTCACTTAGCATACTTTATTTGTGATATTTTTGGTGCTTACTGAAATAGACCTCATTTTTTGGCAGCTGATCATTTTTTTTTCTACAGTCCAGTACATAAGTTATCTTTTAAGTTTTCAGTTTCATTCTATGTATGATGAGAGCTAAAGTGAATATTTTGATTGTTTTGTGACTAGAATTTGAAAAGTGCTATTTGCACAGTGCAGCGTCAGCTATAATTCTGATTCTTAGCTTTTGGAGAACGTAACAATCCATTGAGCTAAGAAAATCACTGGCGCTGTTAGCAAAAATTGTGCTTACGCCTCGAACACAAGCACAAATGGTAAGGGAGTATTAAAAGTCTGGGATGAAATAGATTTGATTTTATTGCTTTCTTCATTGCCAAAAGAACTTCAGAATTTAAGTATACAGAAATAAAACATTTACAAAAATTGGTATGACTGTAAATTCTGCCACAAGGAAACATGTCAGTGATTGTCACCCAGCAATGCTACTAACAAAAAGGTGCTGTAGGGGACATTTTTATGTAGCCAATATGGATTTTAGGTAAGCAACAATCAATATATGAAATGTATTTTTTTATAATAAATGACATTTCTGTATACAGACATTTGAACATTCATACTGGGTTACCGTAGATGTCTGGCATTCGCTGTTGGCATTCACTGCGTCATACACGTTTTTGTCTTGCATGTTTAAAACATAGATAACATGCAAATTATGTTTTAAAATGAATGTCATTGTTGTGTACATTTTGTGTTACACTGAGCTGTGTATTCTAACGTTTGCTTCTATTGTTAAGTTAACCTAATACTGTGAATAAATAACAAACTGACAATACTGTTCTTCAACTGTATATATAATAAAAAGAAATGTGCTGCTTTTTGTCGTTACTCCTGGATCAAATGTTTTCCTAATGAGCTGTTTGTAAGGCTGATTTCACAATGTTTCACAGACTTGTGAGATCGGCCTAAAAATGTCTACTAATTAAGTTGCTTGTGTTGCAGTGTAATATATTTTCAAAGTTACTAAACTTAAATCGATTTCTTTCATATATGACATTTAATAGCAAAATAATGTTCAAAGATGGACATACACTTTCAGAGTGATGACATCTATCACACCATATTTTATTGGTAAGATATGATTTTCCCAAGCTTAGTCAACCACCTTTACCTAAATGACATAATTTAAAGTAGTGCAGTCATGATATCGAGATGACACGTTTGTCTATATAGCTTCTGTCCTTTAAAAATAATTACAGGGAGCCTGTGAGCTCCAAAAAAGTTATTTACATGCAGATGCAGTGGGAATGTGCACGAAAATAATGTTTTAATTATGTTTAGTTGTGTTAGATGGAAGAGCGGCTAAAGGGAAAAAATTAAGTTAGGTTCACCCTGCAGCTGCTCACTTCCAGTCATCAGAGCGCTGTAGGGAGGAGCAACAGTCACCACTTGCATGCTATGCTCACTCCCTGATACATTGGATGACAGCCAGTTTTGCACACACACACGAGTAGTCTTTCAGTCAATGTGCAGTCAAGAGAGAGTAATAATAACATGCCGAGTATGTAGGGATCAGTGACTATTACTGTCCCCAGCACCTCTGGAAGCGAGCGACTGCAGGGAGAATTTAACTTAATTTTCTCCCTTGTAGCCCCACAATAAAACATGGGTAAAATGTTATTTCCTTTTAGTTTAGCACTATATCTGCAGAAAAATAGCATTTTTATAGCTGACAGGTTTCATTTAACATAAAATATTAGGCAACTGCATGTGAAGCAATCCCCTAATGTATTGCTAATAACATTCAAGGAGGTTTTCATTATAAAATACCCCCTGTGAGTTCAAAGTGTAACCATGCAGCTTATTGCCTCCCAGCAGAGTACTGACACCACTATTTCTGGCAGCCATAGGCTGTCACTTGTTATGTAGAAATGGTGTGGAGTTTATTTGGTAAGTACATTACTATTTGTTATACTTAATGATTTAGTGACTTGTGTTTTACTTTGGCTTAATCAGTTTATGGAAATAGTTGGCTACAAAAAATCTCTGTCATACATATACTTTAAAGGTTTTCCCAGGCCAAATAAAAAGTTTGCAGTCACTCTGTGTAAGCCGGGGTCACACTAGCATATGGCATCCTATGCGAGAGCATCGGATGCGATATGCTAATGACCTTCGGCTCTTGCTCTGCTGCGTGCGGGAGCTGAGTGTCATGCGACTGTGCTCCGAGCCTCTCGCACAAGGCGATCAGAGCACAGCTACGGAGGAGGCAGAGAGACTAATTTCTCCAACTCCTCTATTTTCAGGGTCGGCGTATATCGCACAGCACTCGGATGATATCCGAGTGATGTGCGTTGTGTCACTCGCACCCATAGACTTATATGGGTGCGAGTGAGCCGAGACTCGGCTGAGTCTCGGTGCATATCGCAGCATGCTGTGATTTTACACGCACACTGAATACGGCTGAGAAAAAAAACGCTGATGTGAGCTGCGCCATTGATTAACACTGGTTCGAGTGCTATGCGATGTTTTATCGCATAGCAGTCGTCCGTATTCTACGGTAGTGTGACCCCGGCCTAACCGTGAAAACTGCGCACACTGTCAGAATTCTCCTTTATCATCTGTACAAGTGGCCATTCACATGACTGCAAGTATTCGATTTGCATGTGCCGACTAGATTCTCATTCTCTTCTCTCAATACATCATTGAGAGAAGCACAGGAGAATCTAGTTGGCACATGACCACAACTGTGCAAATAGCATACTTGCAGTCACGGGATCAGCAACTCACACAAGGAATAAAGGGAAACCTGATAGATTGTGCATTATAGACTCTCACGATTTGGCAGTCTGCAGTTACACAGAATGACTGCAGACTTTTCTGTTTAGCCCAGAAAACTCCTTTAAAAATAAACACTTAGGTTTACATTTTACGACATCACTCAGAGATCTGCTATTCAGTATATCTCATGAATAACATTAATTATTTTTTGAAACTAGACTGACATATAGTGCTGTGTAAGTATGGAAAAAATGCTGCTAAGTAAGAATGGAAGAATAGAAGTTTTAATAGTTTATTTTTTATCAGTTTCCAAAATGCAACGTGAAAGAACTAAAGAGAACTCTAAATCAAGTGAATATTTGGTGTGACCAACCAATGCATTCAAAGCAGCATTAAAGCATCAATCCTTCCAGGCATATTTTCACACAGTTTTTGCAGGAATTCGACAGGTAGGTTGTTCCAAAGATCTTGGAGAATTTACCATAGATTTTCTTTGAATGTAGGTTCGCGCAAGTCCTTCTGTCTCTTAATTTAATTCCACACAGACTCAGAGCTGTTGAGATCAGGGCTTTGTGGAGGCCATATCATCTCTTCCAACAATCCTTGTTCTTCTTAACACTGAAAATACTTCGTAATGATATTGGATGTATGGTTGAGGTAATTGTCCGGCAGCAAAATAAGCTTGGAGCCTATCAGATGCCTCCCTGGTGGTGTTGTATGATGGATAAGTATCTGCCTGTATTTCACTGCATAAAGGACAACAAGAAATGACCAATCTTGAGGACCGTAGACATTGTGGTTGGCAAAAGAAAGCTTAGTGCAGATGAAAGACATGTCACACTTATTTCCCTTCAAAATAGGAAAATGTACAGTATTGCCATAAGTTCAGAACTGCTTGCAAGAAGAGGGACCTAGCTTAACTGATCTGGAAGTGATGATATGGCCCCCACAGAGCCCTGATCTCAACATCATTGAATCTGTGTAGGATAACATGAAGAAGGATTTATGCAAGTTACTTCTAGGGAAGATCTGTGGTTAGTTCTAAATGATGTTTGGAACAATCTCCCTGATGATTTCCTGCAAAAACTGTGTGCAAGTGTACCTAAAATTTATGCTTTGGTGCTGTTTGAAGACATGGATTGGTCACCATCATATATTGGTTTGATTTATTGTTTATTGACTTTACCTTTTGTTACTTTTACTTTACCTTTTGTTAATTGATAAAAATAAACTATTAAATCTCTTATTTCTGAAATCATTCTCATTTTGCTACATTTTTCCACAACCTTCTAAAACTTTTGCACAATATTGTATATCAGAAATTTTTTTCTGTAGCCTTCAGTAACCCATCTGCACTACTGACAGCTGCATCCCCACCATGGGTGCACCTTTTGCTTGTCCTCCTGGCTTTACTCATATATCTGATTGAAACTAACATTCATTGATGTCTTATTTCATTAACAAAAACCTACGCTCAATGCCTTTGATGACGTCATACAGTGGGGGAAATAAGTATTTTATCCCTTGCTGATTTTGTAAGTTTGTCCACTGACAAATACATGAACAGTCTATAATTTTAAAGGTAGGTTAATTTTAATATTGAGAGATAGAAAATCAAAAATAAAATCCAGAAAATCACATTGTATAAATTATATAAATTTATTTGCATTTTGCAGTGAGAAATAAGTATTTGATCCCTGTGGCCAACAGGACTTAATACTTGGTGGCAAAACCCTTGTTGGCAAGCACAGCAGTCAGATGTTTTTTTTAGTTCAAGATGAGGTTTGCGCAAATCTCAGGAGGAATTTTGGTCCACTCATCTTTGTATATCATCTCTAAATCATTAAGATTTTGAGGCTGTCGCTTGGCAACTCGGAGCTTCAACTCCCTCCATAAATTTTCTATGGGATTAAGGTCTGGAGACAGGCTAGGCCTCTCCATGACCTTAATGTGCTTCTTTTTGAGCCACTCCTTTGTTGCTTTAGTTGTATGTTTTGGGTCATTGTCTTGCTGGAAGACCCAGCCACGACTCATTTTTAATGTCCTGTCAGAGTGAAGGAAGTTGTCACTCAGGATTTTACGATGCATGGCTCTATCCATTCTCCCAGTGATATGGTTAAGTAGTCCTGTGCCCTTAGCAGAGAAACACCCCCAAAACATAATGTTTCCACCTCCATGCTTGACAGTGGGGACGGTGTTCTTTGGGTCATAGGCAGCATTTCCCTTCTTCCAAACACGGCGAGTTGAGTTAATGCCAAAGAGCTCAATTTTTGTCTCATCTGACCACAGCACCTTCTCGCAATCACTCACAGAATCATGCAGGTGTTCATTGGTAAACTTCAGACAGGCCTGCACATGTGCCTTCTTGAGCAGGTGGACCTTGCAAGCACTGCAGGATTTTAAACCTTTACGGCGTAATGTGTTACCAATGGTCTTCTTGATGACTGTTGTCCCATCGTCCTTGAAATCAATAACAAGTTCCCCCAATTTAGTTTTAGGCTGATCTCTCAGCTTCCTCATGATCAAGGATACCCCACACAGTGACATTTTGCATGGTGCCCCAGATCGATGTTGATAGACAGTCATTTTGTATTTCTTCTAATTTCATACTATTGCTCCAGCAGTTGTCTCCTTCTCACCCAGCATCTTACATATGGTTTTGTAGCCCATTCCAACTTTGTGCATGTCTATGATCTTGTCCATGACATCTTTATAAAGCTCTTTGGTCTTGCCCATGTTGTAGAAGTTAGAGTCTGGGTAATTAGTGGAGTCTGTGGACAGGAGTCTTTTATAAAGGTGACTATGTAAGAAAGCCATCTTTAATGCAGGTAACGAGTTGATTAGGAGCGTCTAACTGGTCTGTAGGAGCCAGAACTCTTAATGGTTGGTAGGGGATCAAATACTTATTTCTCACTGCAAAATGCAAATAAATTTATATAATTTATACAATGTGATTTTCTGGATTTCATTTTTCATATTCTATCTCTCAATGTTAAAATTAACCTACCCTTAAAATTATAGACTGTTCATGTCTTTATCAGTGGGCAAACTTACAAAATCAGCAAGGGATCAAATACTTATTTCCCCCACTGTATACTGGATCTGAATATGTGAAATTGTGATGCCATCTACTCTCAAAGAAGACTCTAGATATGGTGACTATTAGAGATGAGTTAATCGATTCACTGATAAGCATCCAGGTCAGTGGCAACTGACAGCTAGATGGGAGGCCGGAAAGTCTCTTACTTTCCAGCCAGGGCTGGTGTGAAGTCATCTGTGCGTTACATCACACATCCATTTTGGTTGTCACTCATTCTTCCTTCAACAAGATACAGGTGTACAGGTGCTTCTCACAAAATTAGAATTTCATCAAAAAATTAATTTATTTCAGTTCTTCAATACACAAAGTGAAACTCATATATAAAGTCATTACAAAAAAAGTGATCTATTTCAAGCGATTATGATTATGGCTTACCGCCAATGAAAACCCAAGAGTCATTATCTCAGTAAATTAGAATACTTTATAACACCAGCTTGAAAAATGATTTTAAAATCCAAAATGTTGGCCTACTGAAATGTAAAAAGAAAGCATTTAAACTGCTAAAGCAGGATGGCACCATTGAAGCTCTAAAAAACTATAGTGAGAAAAATACTTTATCTAAAAAACAAATTAAAGCCAAAAAGGAAACAGAGAAGCACATTGCTAAGGAGAGTAAAACTAATCCCAAACTGTTCTACAACTATATCAATAGTAAAGAATCAAAAGTGAAAGTGTAGGCCCTTAAAAAATTGTGAGGAAAGAATGGTTGCAGATGACAAGGAAAAAGCTAATATATTAAACACCTCCACGGTATTCACGGTGGAAAATAAAATGCTAGGCGAAGTGCCAAGAGACAAAGAAAACCCAATATTAAGGGTCACCAATCTAACCCAAAAAGAGGTGCGAAACTGGCTAAATAAGATTAAAATAGATAAATCTCCAGGTGTGGATGGCATACACCCACGAGTACAAAGAGAACTAAGTAATGTAATAGACAAACTATTATTTCTTATATTTAGGGACTCTATAGCGACGGGGTCTGTTCCATAGGACTGGCGCATAGCAAATGTGGTACCAATATTCAAAAAGGGCTCTAAAAGTGAACCTGGAAATTATAGGCCTGTAAATCTAACCTCTATTGTTGGTAAAATATTTGAAGGGTTTCTGAGGGATGTTATTCTGGATTATCTCAGTGAGAATAACTGTTTGACTCCATATCAGCATGGGTTTATGACAAATCGCTCCTGTCAAACCAATCTAATCAGTTTTTATGAAGAGGAAAGCTATAGACTGGACCAAGGTGAGTCATTGGATGTGGTATATCTTGATTTTTCCAAAGCGTTTGATACCGTGCCACACAAGAGGTTGGTACACAAAATGAGAATGCTGGGTCTGGGGGAAAAGCTGTGTAAATGGGTAAGTAACTGGCTAAGTGATAGAAAGCAGAGGGTGGTTAAAAATGGTACATTCTCTAATAGGGTTGCTGTGACCAGTGGGGTACCGCAGGGGTCATTTTTGGGAGCTATTCTCTTCAACATATTTATCAATGATCTTGTAGAAGGTTTACACAGTAAAATATCAATATCTGACAAGGAGAAAGACTTAGAAATCCTAGTTAATGATAAACTTACCAGGAGCAGCCAGTGCCAGGCAGCGGCTGCCAAGGCAAACAGGATCATGGGGTGCATTAAATGAGGTCTGGATACACATGATGAGAGAATTACACTGCCTCTGCGCAAATCCATGGTTAGACCGCACATGGAGTACTGTGTACAGTTTTGGGCACCGGCGCTCAGGAAGGATATAATGGAACTAGAGCAAGTACAAAGGAGGGCAACTAAATAAATGCGATGGGGGAACTACGTACAATACCAGAGAGATTAGCAAAATAAGGGTTATTTAGTCTAGAAAAAAGACAACTGAGGGGCGATCTAATAACCATGTATAAGTATATAAGGGGACAATACAAGTATATCTCCAAGGATCTGTTTATATCAAGGAAGGTGACGGTCACAAGGGGGCATTCTCTGTGTCTGAAGGGGAGAAGGTTTTTCCACCAACATATAGGATGATTCTTTACTGTTAGGGCAGTGAAAATCTGGAATTCCTTGCCTGAGGAGATGGTGATGGCAAACTCAGTGGAGAGGTTCAAGAGAGGCTTGGATATCCTCCTGGAGCGTAACAATATTGTATCTTACAGTTATTAGGTTCTTTAGGAGGATGTAGATCTGGGGATTTATTTTCAAAATCTAGGCTGAACTGGATGGACAAATGTCTTTTTTTTAACTATGTTAAATGAGATAGATGGGATGGCGTTCAAGCCAGGACTTTGTGGACACCATTTATGTTTCTTAACCCCTTTACGACTTGACACACAGTGACAGTTTCGTGCTGACAGTGGAGCGGCACAGGAAGTGGTGCATGGACAGATGTTATCGGTCCTTCAGATCGCTGTGATCGGTCAGTCAATCTGACTGACCGATCACAGCTTGATCGTGCAGAAGGTGCTGAAATATCAGCACTTCGCACACTAACCCCCTAGGAGCTAACGGCCGAGCTCCTGCAGTATTAGCCAGGGACATTGCCAACATTACCCCTGGCTCATTAACCCTCCAATAATATTAAGAGTAGCCAGTAGTTGTAATTTCATCAGGAGGTCAAACAATGACCTCATGGTGTGCCAGGTACAGTGAACAGTTACACACAGGCACGGTGTAACTGGAACTGCCTGTGTAATCACACAGGTTTCATGCATTGGAGTGCTGGTGCATTGCAATGCATGATGTAAAAATAAAAAAGTACACACATTTGGAATTGCCACATCCAAATCGACCTGACCTATAAAACTGTCACACTAATTAACCCCTTCAGTGAATACCATAAAAAAATTGGCAAAAAACTGATTTTTGATCATACCCCTGAAAAAAATTGGAATAAAACATGATCAAAAGGATCAATGTAAACAAAAATTGTATTGCTGAAACCGTAATCTTGTCTCGTAAAAAACAAGCTGCCATACAGCTTTATCAGTTGAATAAAAATAAATAAAAAGTTATAGTTCTCAGAATACAGCAATGCAAAAACAATTTTTTCTATAAAATAGTTTTTATTGTGTAGAAGCGACATAACATAAATGTGATGTCACTGTAATCGTATTGACCTGAAGAATAAAAAAGAATAAAGCTGTCATCACTTTTACCACACGGTGAACGGCATAAAAATAATGGCAAGAAAAAATAATTCCTGAATTGCTGCTTTTTGTTCATTCTTCCTCCCAAAAATCAGAATAGAATGTGATCAAAAAATGTATGGGCCCAAAAATGTTACCAATAAAAACGTCAATTCGTCTCTGCAAAAAAACAAGCCCTCACATGACTCTATCAGCAGAAATATGGAAAAATTATAGTTCTCATAATATGGGGATGCAAAAACTTTATTTTGCAAAAAAAGCATCTTATAGAGTGCGATAGTAACCACACATAAAAAAAGATATAAATCTGGTTTTGCTGTAATCGCACCAACCCGAAGAATAAAGTCGATCAATCACTAATATTGCACAAGGAACTGCATGAAAAATAAATAAAACCAATTCTTGACCAGCTGTTGATTTATTTGTTGATTGCAGTAAGGCTCATCTCACATTTATCCTGCACTCTACGCTGAGCACTTACACCAAGGTTTCCATGTAAATCTCTGAAATACGTGATTCAGATGGAACCATCAACTGGAGATGCCTTATAAGGAGGCAGGTGGCAACTGGCCTATGACCTGGCAGTGTCTTTAAGTGTGCATAAAAGTACGGCGGGCCACAGTTTTGTGCACTTCTGAAAAGCCGGATACCACTGAACAGAAGCCTGACAGAGTCCAGAGTAACTGCTGCCTCATTAGTGAATGGATCGCTTGAGGGTTTCATTCAAATCATGGATTTTGTAGATTTAACTGGAAACCCTGATATAAGTGCTTAGCATAGGATAAACAGGATAAATGTGATCCAAAATGTTCCGTACTCTAAAATGCCACCAATAAAAGCTTCTACTCAACCCTCAAAAAAGTCCCCACTCAAGTTCCGTCATCTGTTAACAGAAATAAAGGGGGCTTCCACATTACTGGTAGCACGATGGCTCTGAAAAAATGAGCCCACACGTGTGCTTAAACCGCAGTTAGCGTACACATCTTTGTCACTACTATAGCAAGGAGAGCCCACTTAATTTATGGGGTGCATGTCTCCAGAAACACAAACTGGATACTACAATGTATGGGCACTACAATGTCCTGGGCACTACAATGGCATATTTGCATTTTTACTTAGCAACATCCATTGCTTGTTTCTTGAAAACACCCACGGAGTCAAAATCATCACTACACCTGTAGATAAATTCTAAGAGGGGTATAATTTCCAAGTTGGGGTTAGTTGAGGAAGATTCTGCTTTTTTGGCACTTAGGGGTCCACAAACTATTCCATAAAAATTTGTTCTCCAAGAGTCAAACAGCGCTCAGTCCCTCCCGAATCTTGCCGTGTGGCCAAACAGTACTGTACAGCCACACATGGTGTATTGCCTTGTTCATGAGAAATTGTGAAAAACTTTTGTGGTCATTTTTGCCTATTTCTCCTTGAGAAAATGTAAACTCTTAGGCTAAAACAACATACTGTAGTGGTAAAAAATATTTTTTTATTTTCTTCACTACTTGCTCAATGCTATAAAATTTTGTGAAACACGTTTGGTGTCAATATGATCACTGCACCCCTAGATGATTTCATTAAGATGTGTAGTTTATAAAATTGGGTCATTTATGGAGGTACTACTGTCCTGACACTTTAGAGGCTCTGCCAATGTGACATTGCACGAGTAAACCATTCCAGGCTAATCTTTCTCTGATATGGCTCCCACTGCACCTAGAAAAGTAGTTTTTGACCACATATGGGCCATTGCAGTATTCAGGACACATTGCGTAACAAATTTTGTTACCTTTGGGAAAATGAAAAATTGGGGGCTAAAACAACATTTCTGGGGAGAAAATGTCATTTTTAATTTTCACGGTCCAATGTTTTAAAATTACACAAACCATCAAAATGCTCACCACACCTCTAGATAAATTTCTTGAGGGTGTAGTTTCCAAAATGGGGCACTTGAGGGGGATTGTACTGTATAGACACATCAGGGGCTCTGCAAACGTGACATGGCGTCCACTATCCCGGGCAATTTTGCACTCCAAAAGTCAAATAGCGCTCCTTCCAGTCCGTGCCGTATGCCCAAACAGTAGTTTTCCTCCACATATGGAGTATCGGCCTACTCAGGATAAATTGCAAAACAAATTGTGTGAACCATTTTCTCCTGTTACCCTTGGGAAAATTAAATTGGGGCTGAAACATTTTTGCTAGAAAAATCAATTTCATTTTTATGGCTTAATGTTATAAAATTCAGTGTAGCACCTTTGGGTTTAAGGTTCTCACTACACATCTAGATAAGTTCCCTGAGGGGTGTAGTTTCAAAAATGGGGTCACTTGGGGTTTCCACAGTTTAGGCACATCAGTGGCTCTGCTACCCCAGATAATTTTGGACTCCAAAAGTCTAATATTGCTCCTTTCCTTCTGACCCCTGCTGTGCGCCTAAACAGTAGTTTTCCACCACATATGGGGTGCCATAATACTCAGTATAAATTGCACAACGCGTAGTGTTGTCCATTATCTCCTGGTAACCTTTGGGAAAATGAGAAATTTGGGTTAAAGCAACATTTTTGGGGGAAAAATGTGATTTTTTTTAATTTCATTGTTCAATGTTATAAAATTCTGTGAAGCACCTGGGGACTCAAGGTAATCATTACACATCTAGATAAATTCCTTGAGGGGTCTGACTTCCAAAATGGGGTCATTTGTGGGGGTTTCTACTGTTGAGGCACATTAAGGGCTCTCCAAGTGCTACATGGCGCCCATTTCTTATTACAGCCAATTATGAGTTCAAAAAGTCAAACTGTGCTCCTTCCCTTTCAAGCCATGCCGTGCGCCCAGACAATAGTTTTCTCCCACATATGGGGTATCAACATACTCAGGAGAAATTGCACATCAAATTTCTGCTGTTAACCCCTCTCTGCCATCCGACGTACTATTCCGTCCATGTGACCCTGGACCTCTTTCCCATGGACGGAATAGTACATCATATGCGATCAGCTGCGCTCCCGGGGGGAGCGCAGCTGATCGCGGTCGGGTGTCAGCTGTTTATCACAGCTGACACCCAGCACTATGTGTCAGGAGCGGTCACGGACCGTTCCCGGCACATTAACCTCTGGCACACCGCGATCAAACATGATCGTGGTGTGTACCGGGGGCACAGGGGAGGATCGCGCAGGGAGGGGGCTCCCTGCTCGCTCCCCTGAGACCCTCAAAACAGCGCGATGTGTCGCGCTATTCCGAGGGTCCGTCCTCCCTCCAGGTCCCCGGATCCAAGATGGCGCCGGGGTCCTGCAGGGAGGCGGCTTCCTCAGTGCCTGCTGAGAGCAGGCGCTGAGGAAGCCTGCAGCGATGCTAGAGCGATCGCTGGTGTGACAGAGTGCTGTGCACACTGTCACACCAGCGATCTGCTAAAATACTGTGATGTCCCACCCTGGGACAAAGTTAAAAAAATAAAAAGTAAAAAAATCATAAAAAAAAAAAAAATATTCCCCAATAAATTCATTTCTTCCTGTAAATAAAAAAAAACAAAACAATAAAAGTACACATATTTGGTATCGCCGCATCCATAACGACCCCCCCTATAAAACTGTCCCACTAGTTAACCCCTTTAGTGAACCCCTTAAAAAAAAAATAAGCAAAACAATGCTTTATCATCATACCGCCGAACAAAAAGTGGAATAACACGCGATCAAAAAGACCGATATAAATAAACATGGTACCGCTGAAAACGTCATCTTGTCCCGCAAAAAACAAGCCGTCATACAGCATCATCAGCGAAAAAAATAAAAGTTATAGCTCACAGAATAAAGCGATGCAAAAATAATTATTTTTTATATAAAATTGTTTTTATTCTATAAAAGCGCCAAAACATAAAAAAATGATATAAATGAGGTATTGTTGTAATTGTACTGACACGAAGAAAAAAACTGCTTTATCAATGTTACCACACGCAGAACGGTATAAACGCCTCCCCCAAAAGAAATTCATGAATTGCTGATTTTTGTTCATTCTAACCTCCCAAAAATCGAAATAAAAAGCGATCAAAAAATGTCACGTGGTCATAAATGGTACCAATAAAAACGTCACCTCGTCCACAAAAAATAAGACCTCACATGACTCTGGGCCAAAATATGCAAAAATTATAGCTCTCAAAATGTGGTGATGCAAAAAACTATTTTTTGCAATAAAAAGCGTCTTTTAGCGTGACAGCTGCCAATCATAAAAACCCGCTATAAATAGTAAATCAAACCCCCCCTTTATCACCCCCTTAGTTAGGGAAAAATAATAAAATTAAAAAATGTATTTATTTCCATTTTCCCATTAGGGTTAGGGTTGCGGCTAAAGTTAGGATTAGGGTTGGGATTAGGGTTAGGGGTGTGTTAGGGTTAGGTTTGTGGTTAGGGTTGGGACTAGGGTTAGGGGTGTGTTGGGGTTAGGGTTGGAGTTAGAATTGGGGGGTTTCTGCTGTTTAGGCACATCAGGGGCTCTCCAAATGTGACTTGGCGTCTGATCTCAATTCCAGCCAATTCTGCGTTGAAAAAGTCAAACGGTGCTCCTTCACTTCTGAGCTCTGCCATGCGCCCAAACAGTTTACCCCCACATATGGGGTATCAGCGTACTCTGGACCACAAGAGTTATTGTGCAATTTGTCCTATTTCTTCTATTACCCTTGGAAAAATAAAAAACTGGGGGCGACAAAATCATTTTTGTAAAAAAAAAATGATTTTTTTGTTTTTACGGCTGTATGTTATAAAACTTCTGTGAAGCACTTGGGGCTTCATAGCGCTCACCACACATCTAGATAAGTTCCTTGTGGGGTCTATTTTCCAAAATGGGGTCACTTGTGGGGGGTTTCCACTGTTTAGGCGCATCAGGGGCTCTCCAAATGCGACATGACGCCCCCAGACCATTCCATCAAAGTCTGCAATCCAAAACATCACTACTTCATTTCCGAGCCCAGACGTGCACCCATACAGTAGTTTTCTCCCACATATTGGATATCAGCGTACTCAGGACAAATTGGACAACTTTTGGGGTCCAATTTCTCCTGTTACCCTTGTGAAAATAAAATATTGGGGGCGAAAAAATCATTTTTGTAAAAAAAAAAAAAAGATTTTATTTTTACGGCTGTACATTATAAACTTCTGTGAAGCACTTGGGGGTTCAAATTGCTCACCAAAGATCTAGATAAGTTCCTTAGGGGGTCTAGTTTCCCAAATGGGGTCACTTGTGGGGGGTTTCCACTGTATAGGCACATCAGAGGCTCTCCAAATGCAACATGGCGTCCAATCTCAATTCCAGCCAATTTTGGTTGGAAAAAGTCAAATGGTGCTCCTTCCATTCCGAGCTCTGCCATGCGCCCAAACAGTGGTTCCCCCCCACATATGGGGTATCAGCGTACTCAGGACAAATTGGACAACTTTTGTGGTCCAATTTCTCCTGTTACCCTTGGGAAAATAAAAAATTAGTGACTAAAAGATAATTTTTGTGGGAAAAAAATAGGATTTTTTATTTTTATGCCCGGGCATTATAAACTTGTGTGAAGCCCTTGGGGGTTCAAAGTGCTCACCAAAGATCTAGATAAGTTCCTTAGGGGGTCTAGCTTCCAAAATGGGGTCACTTGTGGGGGGTTTCCACTGTTTAGGCTCAACTGGGGTACTACAAACGGAACATGACCCCCATCATGTTTGCATTCCAAAACGTTACTGCTTCCTTTCCAAGCCCTGCCGTGCGCCCAAACAATTTCCCCCCCACATATGGGCGTATCAGCGTACTCAGGACAAATTGGACAACAACTTTTGGGGTCAAATTTCCTTGGGAAAAATAAAAAATTTGGGACTAAAAAATCATTTTGTAGAAAATTGTTTTGTTTTTTTCACACCCAGGCATTATAAACTTTTGTGAAACACTTTGGGGTTCAAAGTGCTCACAACAGATCTAGATAAGTTCCTTAGGGGGTCTAGTTTCCAAAATGGTGTCACTTGTGGGGGGTTTCCACTGTTTAGGCGCATCAGAGGCTCTCCAAACGCGACATGGCGTCCAATCTCAACTCCAGCCAATTTTAGTTTGAAAAAGTCAAACGGCGCTTCTTCCCTTACGAGCTCTGCCGTGTGCCCAAACAGTGGTTTTCCCCCACATATGGGGTATTGGCGTACTCAGGAGAAATTGCACAACAACTTTATCTGCCCATTTTCTCCTTTTACCCTTGTGAAAATAAAAAAAAGTTTGTAAAAGATCATTTTTGTGGCTAAAAAGTTAAACATTCATTTTTTCCTTCCACGTTGCTTCAGCTCCTGTGAAGCACCTGAAGGGTTAATAAACTTCTTGAATGTGGTTTTGAGTACCTTGAGGGGTGCAGTTTTTAGAATGCTGTCACTTTTGGGTATTTTCTGCTATATAGACCCCTCAAAGTGACTTCAAATATGAGGTGGTCCCTAAAAAAAATGGCTTTGTAAATTTTGTTGTAAAAATGAGAAATCGCTGGTCAACTTTTAACCCTTATAATTTCCTAACAAAAAAAAATTTTGGTTCCAAAATTGTGCTGATGTAAAGTAGACATGTGGGAAATGTTATTTCTTAACTATTTTGTGTGACATATTTCTCTGTTTTAAGGGAAAAAAAATTAAAAGTTTGAAAATTGCAAAATTTTCAAAATTTTAGCCATATTTGCGTTTTTTTCAAAAATAAACGCAAGGTACGTATATAGAAGAAATTTTACCACTAACGTGAAGTACAATATGTCACGAGAAAAAAATCTCAGAATCGCGAAGATCCGTTGAAGCGTTCCAGAGTTATAACCTCATAAAGAGACAGTGGTCAGAATTGTAAAAATTGGCCCGGTCATTAACGTGCAAACCACCCTTGGGGGTGAAGGGGTTAATCTTGTGAAAATAAAAAAAGGGGGCTAAAAACATTTTTGTGAAAAAGTAAAATGTTCATTTTTTTCTTACACATTTCTTTTATTTCTGTGAAGAACTTGAAGAGTATCAAACTTCTTGAATGTGGTTTTGAGCACTTTGAGGGGGTGCAGTTTTTAGAATGGTGTCACTTTTGGGTATTTACTGTTATATAGGCCCCTCAAAGTCACTTCAAATGTGTTCTGATCCCTAAAAAATGGTTTTGTACATTTTGTTGGAAAAATGAGAACTTGCTGATAAACTTTTAACCCTTCTAACTTTCTAATAAAAAATATGTTTCAAAACTGATGCAGATGTAAAGTAGACATATGGGAATTGTTATTTATTATTTACTACTAGCTGAAGAGCCCGGCGTTGCCCGGGCATAGTAGCTAACTACGGTTAGTTATAACAAATTGTAATTATAATATCTATAAATATAAAGCTGAGTGTAGAGCCACAGTCACTATAATATCCCACACAATCCCGTCAGCCAGAGCTACCAGACTACTACCCCTAATATCCCACATCGTCCCGTCAGCCAGAGCCACCGGACTACTACCCCTAATATCCCACATCATCCTGTCAGCCAGAGCCACCGGACTACTAATATCCCACATCATCCCGTCACAGCCGCCAGACTACTACCCCTAATATCCCACATCATCCCGTCAGCCAGAGCCACCAGACTACTCCCCCTAATATCCCACATCATCTCATCAGCCAGAGCCACCGGATTACTATCCCTAAAATCCCACATTATCCCGTCAGCCTGGGGTCAGAACCAGAGCGCTGAGTGGAATGGCCCTAACTTCCATACCGGGGATTCCTTTAAGAGAGGCCTGGCGTCAGAACCAGAGCGCTGAGTGGATTTGCCCTGACTTCCATACCAATGATCCCTTTAATAGAAGCCTGGGGTGAGAATCAGAGCACTGAGGGATTTACCCTAACTTCCATACCGGGGATCCCTTTAAGAGAGGCCTGGCATCAGAACCAAAGGGAAGAGTGGATTTGCCCTCACTTCCGTACCAGGGATCCCTTTAAGAAGGGCCTGGGGGTAAGAACCAGAGTGCTTAGTGGAATTGCCCTTACTTCCATACCAATGATCCCTTTAAGAGGCCCTGGGGTCAGAACCACAGCGCTGAGTGGAACGGTCCTAACTTCCATACTAGGGATCCCTTTAAGAGAGGCCTGGGGTCAAAACCAAAGCGCTGGATGGATTTGCCCTGACTTCCATACCAATGATCCCTTTAAAAGAAGCCTGGGGTGAGAATCAGCACAGAGGGATTTACCCTAACTTCCATACCGGAGATCCCTTTAAGAGAGGCCTGGGGTCAGTACCAAAGCGCAGAGTGGATTTGCCCTCCCTTCCATACCAATGATCCCTTTAATAGAGGCCTGGGTCAGTATCAGAGCATTTGAAGGCAATTGCCCTGACTTCCATACCGGGGATCCATTTAAGAGAGCCTGGGGTCAGAATCAGAGCGCTGAGTGGAATGGCCCTAACTTCCATACCGGGGATCCCTTTAAGAGAGGCCTGGCATCAGAACCAAAGTGCTGGATGGATTTGCCCTGACTTCCATACCAATGATCCCTTTAAGAGAGGCCTGGTGTCAGAATCAGAGCGCTGAGGTATTTACCCTAACTTCCATACCGGAGATCCCTTTAAGAGAGGCCTGGAGTCAGAACCAGAGCGCTTAGTGCAGTGTTTCTCAACTCCAGTCCTTAGGACCCACCAACAGGTCATGTTTTCAGGATTTCCTTAGTATTGCAAAGGTGATGGAATTAATGCTTGAGCAGGTGATAAAATTATCACCTGTGCAATACTAAGGAAATCCTGAAAACATGACCTGTTGGTGGGTCCTGAGGACTGGAGATGAGAAACACTGGCTTAGTGGAATTGCCCTAACTTCCATACCAATGATCCCTTTAAGAGACCCTGGGGTCAGAACCACGGAGCTGAGTGGAATGGCCCTAACTTCCATACCGGGATCCCTTTAAGAGAGGCCTGGGGTCAAAACCAAAGCGCTGGATGGATTTGCCCTGACTTTCATATCGGAGATCCCTTTAAGAGGGAAGATGTGCCTATGGGATGGATGATGTGTGATGGGGATATGGGCAAGGGAGCGGGTGATTCATTTCTGTCATGTGCTCTCTGCTCCTTTCTGGGGGGCAGACAATGGCTGGGAGCTGATTTTACCAGGGATGCTAGATTTCTCCTACCTGGTCAATGTCAGCTGAGGTGTTGTCGTGGAGTGAGAAAACTCTTTGCCCATAGCAGCCAATCACAGCTCAGCTTTTATTAAACAGCTCTGGTGAAATGAAAGATGCTTAGGGATTGGTTGCAAGGAAAACTGTTGCTCATAGCAACCAATCACAGTTCAGCTTCTTTTAAACAGCTCTGGTTAAATGTAAGATACTCCGTGATTGGTTGGTGATACACACACACAAACACACATTCAATTTTATATATATAGATTTTGTGTAGTATATATATGATTTAAAGGAATAAAAATTTAAAGTTTTAAAATTGTTGACAAATTTTCGATATTTTCATAAATAAACACAAATCATATTGACCAAGATTTGCCACTAACATGAAGTACAATATGTCTTGAAAAAACAGACCCACTGGGACATGTTAAAGCATTTCAGAGTTATTACCAAATAAAGTGACACTGGTCAGATTTTGAAAATGAGGCTCGGTCATTAACCCCTTAACCCCCAAGGGTGGTTTGCACGTTAATGACGGGGACAATTTTTACAATTCTGACCACTGTCTCTTTATGAGGCTATAACTCTGGAACGCTTCAACGGATCTTCACGATTCTGAGATTGTTTACTCATGACATATTGTACTTCATGATAGTGGTAACATTTATTCGATATAACTTGCGGTTATTTATGAAAAAATGGAAATATGGTGAAAATTTTGCAATTTTCAAACTTTGAATTTTTATTCCCTTAAAACAGAGAAATATGTCAAACAAAATAGTTACTAAATAACATTTCCCACATGTCTACTTTACATCAGCACAATTTTGAAACCAAATTTTTTTTTTGTTACAAACTTTTAAGGGTTAAAAGTTGACCAGCGATTTCTCATTTTTACAACAAATTGTACAAAACCATTTTTTTTAGGGACCACCTCACATTTGAAGTCACTTTGAGGGGTTTATATGGCAGAAATACCCAAAAGTGACACGATTCTTAAAACTGCACCCCTCAAGGTACTCAAAGCCACATTCAAGAAGTTTATTAACCCTTCGGGTGCTTCAAAGGAGCTAAAGCAACTTGGAAGGGAAAAATGAACATTTAACTTTTTAGTCATGATGATGTACAATAATAAAATATATTGTGTTACCGTGTTAGCCAGAAAAATCGATGTGAATACTTTTCCGTCCACTGCCTCTCCATTTGTAAGAAAATACTAATTCGATTTCCTTTGCTTATCTGTAGAAAGCATCACACCTCCCACCTCTTGAACAAATTTCCCACTGTAGTAAGCCTCAAATGTGTCTTTTTCTTATTAATCCAAATATAATCTTGCCTGAAGAAGGAGCCTCTGCGCTCTGAAAGCTTGCAAACATATAATTTTCTGGTTAGCCAATAAAGGTTTCACTCTAAGAATACTCTTGTCATCTTTGGACGGAAAAGTATTCATATCAACTTTTTAGTTACAAAAATGATATTTTACAAACAATTTTTTTATTTTACCAAGGGTAAAAGGAGAAAATGGACAGAAAAAGTTGTGCAATTTATCCTGAGTACGCCGATACACCATATGGGGGGGAAAACCACTGTCTGGGCGCACGGCAGGGCTTGGAATGGAAGGAGCGTCGTTTGACTTTTTCAAACCAAAATTGGCTGGAATAGAGATTTTTAGTCCCCAATTTTTGATTTTTCCCAAGGAAATTGGACCCCAAAAGTTGTTGTCCAATTTGTTCTGAGCACACTGATACCCCATATGTGGGGGAGAAATACTGTTTGGGTGCACTTCAGGGCTCGGAAAGGAAGTAATGACGTTTTGGAATGCGGACTTTGATGGGTGTCATGTTCAGTTTGCAGAGTCCCTGATGTGCCTAAACAGTGAAAAACCCACACAAGTGACCCCGTTTTGGAAACTAGACCCCCTAAGGAACTTATTTAGATCTGTGGTGAGCACTTTGAACCCCCAAGGGCTTCACACAAGTTTATAATGCCCGGGCATGAAAATAAAAAATCCAATTTTTTTCCCACAAAAATGATATTTAAGTCACCAATTTTTTATTTTTCCAAGGGTAACATGAGAAATTGGACCATAAAAGTTGCTGTCCAATTTGTCCTGAGTACGCTGATACCCCATATGTGTGGGAACCACTGTTTGTGCGCACGGCAGAGCTTGGAAGGGAAGGAGCGCCATTTGACTTTTTCAAACCAAAATTGGCTGGAATCGAGATTGGACGCCACGTTACATTTTGATAGCCCCTGATGTGCCTAAACAGTGGGAATCCCCCACAAGTGACCCCATTTTAGAAACTAGACCCCCTAAGGAACTTATCTAGATCTGTGGTGAGCACTTTGAACCCCCAAGTGCTTCACACAAGTTTATAACGTAGAGCTGTAAAATTAAAAAATCATTTTTTCCACAAAAAGGATCTTTTCACCCCAATTTTTATTTTTCCAAGGGTAACAACACCTCAAAAGTTATTGTGCAATTTGTCCTGCGTATGCTGATACCCAATATGTAGGGGTAAAACTCTGGGTGCATGGCAGAGCTCAGAAGGGAAGGAGCGCAGTTTGACTTTTTCAACGCAGAATTTGCTGTATGCCATGTTGCGTTTGGAGAGGCCCTGATCTGCCTAAACAATGGAAACCCCCCACAAGTGAAACCATTTTGGAAACTAGACCCCCCAAGGAACTTATCTAGATCTGTGGTGAGCACTTTGAACCCCCAAGTGTTTTACTAAGTTTATAATGCTTGGGTGTGAAAAAAAATTTTTTTTCCACAAAAATGATTTTTTAGTCCCCCAATTTTCCAATTTTTGATTTTTCCCAAGGAAATTGGACCCCAAAAGTTGTCCAATTTGTCCAGATGCTCTATGTGTGGGGGTGAAATACTATTTGGGCGCACGGCAGGGCTCCGAAAGGAAGTAATGACATTTTGGAATGCAGACTTTGATGGGTGTCATGTTCAGTTTGCAGAGCCCCTGATGTGCCTAAGCAGTGGAAACCCCCCTCAAGTGACCCCATTTTGGAAATTAGACCCCCTAGGGAACTTATCTAGATCTGTGGTGAGCACTTTGAACTCCCAAGTGCTTCACACAAGTTTATAATGCCCGGGCATGAAAATAAAAAATCCTATTTTTTTCCCACAAAAATGATATTTAAGTCACCAATTTTTTATTTTTCCAAGGGTAACATGAGAAATTGGACCATAAAAGTTGCTGTCCAATTTGTCCTGAGTACGCTGATACCCCATATGTGTGGGGAACCACTGTTTGTGCGCACGGCAGAGCTCGGAAGGGAAGGAGCGCCATTTGACTTTTTCAAACCAAAATTGGCTGGAATCGAGATTGGACGCCACGTTACATTTTGATAGCCCCTGATGTGCCTAAACAGTGGGAATCCCCCACAAGTGACCCCATTTTAGAAACTAGACCCCCTAAGGAACTTATCTAGATCTGTGGTGAGCACTTTGAACCCCCAAGTGCTTCACACAAGTTTATAACGTAGAGCTGTAAAATTAAAAAATCATTTTTTCCACAAAAAGGATCTTTTCACCCCAATTTTTATTTTTCCAAGGGTAACAACACCTCAAAAGTTATTGTGCAATTTGTCCTGCGTATGCTGATACCCAATATGTAGGGGTAAACCTCTGGGTGCATGGCAGAGCTCAGAAGGGAAGGAGCGCAGTTTGACTTTTTCAACGCAGAATTTGCTGTATGCCATGTTGCGTTTGTAAGCAGTGGAAACCCCCCTCAAGTGACCCCATTTTGGAAATTAGACCCCCTAGGGAACTTATCTAGATCTGTGGTGAGCACTTTGAACTCCCAAGTGCTTCACACAAGTTTATAATGCCCGGGCATGAAAATAAAAAATCCTATTTTTTTCCCACAAAAATTATCTTTTAGTCACCAATTTTTTATTTTCCCAAGGGTAACAGGAGAAATTGGACCCCAAAAGTTGTTGTCCAATTTGTCCTGAGTACGCTGATACCCTATATGTGGGAGAAAACTACTGTATGGGCACATGTCGGGGCTCGGAATAGAAGTACTGACGTTTAGTAATGCAGACTTTGATGGAATGGTCTGCAGGTGTCATGTCGCGTTTGGAGAGCCCCTGATGTGCCTAAACAGTGAAAAACCCCTACAAGTGACCCCATTATGGAAACTAGACCCCCAAATGAACTTATCTAGATGTCTGGTGAGAACTTTGAACCCCCAAGTGCTTCACAGAAATTTATAACGTAGAGCCATAAAAATAAAAAATCATATTTTTTCCATAAAAATGATATTTTTGCCCCCAATTTTTTTGTTTTCCCAAGGGTAACAGAAGAAATTGGACCACAGAGTTATTGTGCAATTTGTCTTTAGTATGCTGATACCCCATATGTGGGGGTAAACTACTGTTTGGGCGCATGGCAGAGCTCAGAAAGGAAGGAGCACCGTTTGACTTTTTCAATGCCGAATTGGCTAGAATTGTGATTAGACGCCATGTCACGTTTGGAGAGCCACTGATGTGCCTAAACAGTGGAACCACCCCAATTCTAACTCCAACCCTAACCCCAGCACACCCCTAACCCCAATCCCAACCCTAATCATAACCCTAACCACAAACCTAACCCTAACACACCCGTAACCCTAGTCCCAACCCTAACTTTAGCCCCAACTCTAACCCTAACTTTAGCCCCAACTCTAACGCTAACTTTAGCCCCAACCCTAACCCTAAAGGGAAAATGGAAATAAATAAATTTTTTAAATTTTATTATTTTTCCCTATCTAAGGGGGTGATAACGGGGGGTTTGATTTACTATTTATAGCGGGTTTTTATGATTGGCAGCTGTCACACGCTAAAAGACGCTTTTTATTGCAAAAAATAGTTTTGCATCATCACATTTTGAGAGCTATAATTTTTCTTATTTTGGCCCACAGAGTCATGTGAGGTCTTATTTTTTGCGGGACTAGGTGACTTTTTTATTGGCACCATTTTTGGGCACATGACATTTTTTGATCGCTTTTTATTACGATTTTTGGGAGGCAGAATGAACAAAAACCAGTAATTCATGAATTTCTTTTGGGGGGGCATTTATACCGTTCCGCATGTGGTAAAATTGATGAAGCAGTTTTATTCTTCGGGTCAATACGATTACAGCGATACCTCATTTGTATCATTTTGTTATGTTTTGGTGCTTTTATACAATAAAAACGATTATATATAAAAAATAATTATTTTGCATCGCTTTATTCTGCGAGCTATAACTTTTTTATGTTTTCGCTGATGATGCTATATGGCAGCTCATTTTTTGCGGGACAAGATGACGTTTTCTTGGACTAACTGCGACCCATAATGTCATATGTGAATTTGTTTGTTTACTGACATGCACTTTATTAAAAAGTCTTTTCTACTTGTGCTAATAACTATGAACACCGTATACTATCTTGCATGTACCTCATATGCTGGTCTGGTTTATTATAAGCTAAGAACCAGAGATATTGTACCCTGAGGGATGTTTGCAGGGATTTACTTGTTCCTTTATTTGCCATTAAGGCTCTGATAATCTATTTCACGCATGCGCTTGGTTTTTTGATCATTCATGATCTTGCTATGCCTTCTATGTACTCGCGCATGCGCAGTGATCCGTTTTGCAGCCATCTTGGTGCTCCTTGTGTGTGACGCCTGGCTTCGCCACTTCCGGTTCCGGGCACTTCCTGTAGGCGAGTCTGTTCGCCGCTCTCAGCTGTTGTAAGTTGTTATTTCATTGTATTGTATATATATATATTGATCGCTGCTACATACAACACTACCTATTGCTCCTGACGAAGCCACAGCAGTGGCGACATGCGTTGGGCTCTGCCCTCCCTGAACCCTTCCCTTTCCTTCCCCTCAGGCTCGGTAACTTTTTGGTCATTTTCTATGGGCACATTTCCAGCTTACTAGGTCTGTGACTTCATGTGCGCTCCATTCTATGGGCATATTTCCAGCCCACTAGGTGTGAGACTTCATGTGCGCTCTATTTAGTTATTTGATCTCTTTTCTGGGCTAATTTGAGTCCTTTTAGTTACTGGTGCCATCTATTTTGTTACTTAACATACATATTGTTGCTGCTATATCCATGTATATTATTATTTTGGTATAAGAACAGCCTGTATTATTGTTATGTGACCTCATTTCTAACTAATATATGGGGATTGGTTAGGTTTACATGCTATTGTGCAATACCTTGTATATAATTTCTTTATGTGTATTACTATATGGGTTTCAGGGAGTCTTGTACCCCTTTCTGGGGATTGTATGCTCAATTTTAATTGTTTTTAATTGTTCAGTGTGTTGTATTGTTTTGTAGTTTTCAATAAAATTCAATTCATGCTTTATATATGGGAGTTCCCTGGTGCATAGTATGTTCCTTTTCCTTTTTTGTTCCAATTGTGTTTGACATACTCCAGGTTGAGCCCCCATTTTTTTGTTATTTCTTTGGGTTGTGCCCTCCACCCTTGTGTTTCTTACAAGATTACGTTTTCAGCGGTACCATGTTTATTTATATCCATCTTTTTGATCGCGTGTTATTCCACTTTTTGTACGGCGGTATGATGAATAATCATTGTTTTTTAGCCTTGTTTTTTTTAAGGGGTTCACTAAAGGGGTTAACTAATGGGACAGGTTTATAGGGCGGGTCGTTATGGACTCGGCGATACTAAATATGTGTAATTGTATTGTTTTTTTTATTGTTTACATGAAGAAAGGAATTTATTGAGGAATATATAATATTTTTTCATTATTTATGAATTTTTTTTTACACATGTTGTTTTAATTTTTTTTACTTTGTCCCAGGGTGGGACATCACTGTATTATATCAGATCACTTGTCTGACACTGTGCACACCACTCTGTCAGACCAGCGATCTCACAGGCAGTGCTGCAGGCACTGCAGTCCGAAAGGACCCAGTGGCCATCTTGGATCCGGGGTCCTGCAGTGAGGAGGGTCCCTCGGAACAGCGCGACACATCGCGCTGTTCTGAGGGTCTCAGGCAAGCATGCAGGGAGCCCCCTCCCTGCGCGATGCTTCCCTATACCGCTGGAACACTGTGATCATCTTTGATCGCAGTGTGCCTGGGGTTAATGTGCCGGGAGCGGTCCCCCAGGAGCGCAGCTGATTGCATGTGACGTACTATTCTGTCACTGCGAATTAAGTACCAGGGCAAATGGACGGAATAGTACGTCGGATGGGATTAAGAGGTTAATGTTCAAAGTGGCTAAACCAAATTCCTTAAAACATTTTATTATGTTGACTTTATGCACAGTGACACATTTATGCTGGAACAGGGAACGACATACCCTTTTGCTGCTAAAAATTGGAAGCATGTAGTTGTCTAAAATGTATTTTATGTTGTAGTATTAACATAATACTTCCTTGATAATATGAGGCCAAGTTAAAACCTAGAAAACTCAACTAATCTATAATCCCTCTACCATCAAATTTTACTAGAGGCACCAATTCCATTAGGTGGCATTCTTCAAAGATCTGCCAAACCCAGATTTATTCATCAGATTTTTTCATCAGACCAACAGTGAAACATGATTCATTCCAGCCCAGTGGCAGCAAGCGATGTTCCACTCAAACAACTGTATGATGATCTTAGGCATGCTTGATGATAAAATCTATTTAATGAAGCTGCTGATACAGTTTGTATTTCAGTAGAGCGATTTTTAGCACACCTCACAATTTATCACTCGGGGGTCTATGGCCCCAATTCATAAAGGCCAACGTTTTTCACGGAATAGAGTGTCAGACTCCCTTTAATGAATCTGGCAAGGCACAAAGTGTGTGCCTTGCCACAAATCTTACTCCAGTCATGTACTGGAGTAAGATTTTTGTGGAGTAAGGTACAGCACACCCCTTCACTAACCAGCTTAGTCAAATTTGTTGAAGTTAGGTAAAAATGGCTTGAAAACTCCAAAAGTCACAAAATCTTTTTGCTACCTCCCATTGCACGCACATTTTGTGACTTTTCCAAACATTTTACCCAAGTAGCTTTCATGAATCGAGACCTGTGAGTTTGCATAGTCTCCATCTTTGTGGCAAGGCTAGCAAAATTCTAAGTTTCTATGTCAGTAAAAGCACTAACGACAGTGGCAGATTTAGCAAAGCAGAAAAAGTGGTACTTTGACAAGTGCTATGTTTAAAATCACTGAGCTCTTTAGTATGATCACACTACTACCAATGTGGAAAGTATATTGCTATGAATATGATGTTGTGCATCTGATTACTATAGATATGGTTTAAGCGCAGGAAACTAATAGTCAGAAGTCTCCATATCCACATACTTTTGGCCATAAAGTGGATCTTAAGGCTGGGTCTCACATAGCGATACACCAGCGATCCCGACAACGATCAGGATCGCTGGTGTATCGCTATATTATCGCTGCTGAGCTGCCAAACAGGCAGCTCAGGCAGCGATCAGCACAAGGACACTGCGGGTAAACATCGCTAGTTACCCGCAGTGTACCTTGGATACCAGCGCCCTGATGCAGGGAGCTGGTAACCAAGGTACACATCGGGTTTCCAGGCGCTGCGCGGTGCCTGGAAACCCGCTGTGTACCTTGGTTACCAGCTCCCTGCATCAGGGCGCTGGTATCCAAGGTACACAGCGGGTTTCTAGGCACAGCCCCGCGCCTGGAAACCCGCTGTGTACCTTGGTTACCAGCGGATCGCTGGTCTCCCGCCTGTCACACGCAGCGATGCGTGCCTGTCAGCGGGAGACCAGCGATCAAAAAAATGTCCAGACATTTCAGCGACGATCAGCGATACCCGGCAGGGGGGCTGATCGTCGCTGAATGTCACACACAGCGATATCGCTGGTGAGCTCGGTGCTGCGTCACAAAACTAGTGATTCAGCACCGATCTCGTAGCGATATCGCTATGTGAGACGGGGGCTTTAGAATAGGAAGAGAAAAAAATCTGGACTACTTCTTATAAGTAATCATTTGTCCAGCTCATAACATCCTTTTTTATTTTTTGCATGTTATCGATGACAAATAGAGCCATGAACCTTGATTTCCACAGTATTTTTCTTGTATCTACATATTACTAGCCATAACATTAGCCATGTAAAGGTGAAATGATTAACAATAATTATACTGTTACAAAGGCACCTGTCAGTGGGTGAAATTATTGAAGGGTTAGAATCTAAGTGACTGAGCCATACTGTGATATCTAGGTGAACGGCAGGACCTGTGAGTAGTCTCTGTAAGGAGTGTTCCCAGAATGAAAAAGTTGGTAACAGGTAACATTCAAAAGTGGTTGTAAGAAAAGTAACTGGTAAACTAGCGGCAGTGTCATTGACCTCCATATAGGAGAACAACAGGCTCAGACCGGCCCACAGGAGAATCCTCTTGTGGGCCCCTATGCAAGAGTAAGCCACTTACCCCCAACATGGGCAGTAGTTGGTCAATACATTAACTCACTATGTACAGATAGAAGCAGGATGTCATTATTCATTCAATAAACTACCTAGTTTACTTTTATATAGAAGCAGAAGTAAATTCGTGAAAGGGTAATACAGTGGGTACGGAAAGTATTCAGACCCCTTTAAATTTTTCACTCTTTGTTTCATTACAGCCATTTGGTAAATTCAAAAAAGTTATTATTTTCTCTTTAACCCCTTTCTTCCATCTGACGTACTATTCTATCCATGTGACCTGGGACTTAATTCCCAAGAACGGAATAGTACGTCATACGCGATCAGCCGCGCTCACGGGGCGTGCTGTGCACAGTGTCGGATCTGCGATCTGACACTATACAGTGATGTCCCACCCTGGGACAAAGTAAAAAAATTAAAAATTAACGTGTAAAAAAAAAAATCTTAAATAAGAAAAAAAAATATTCCCCAATAAATTCATTTTTTTATGTAAATAAAAAAAAAGAAAAAACAATTAAAGTACACATATTTAGTATCGTCACGTCCGTAACGACCCGCCCTATAAAACTGCCCCACTTCTTAACCCCTTAAAAAAAACAAGGCAAAAAAACAATGCTTTATCATCATACCGCCGAACAAAAAGTGGAATAAGGAGATCAAAATGACGGATATAAATAAACATGGCACCGCTGAAAACGTCATCTTGTCCCGCAAAAAACGAGCCACCATACAGTATCATCAGCGAAAAACTAAAAAAGTTATAGCTCACAGAATAAAGCGATGCAAAATAATAATTTTTTATATATAATTGTTTTTATTGTATAAAAGCGCCAAAACATAAAAAAATATAAATAAGGTATTGCTGTAATCGTACTGACCTGAAGAATAAAACTGCTTTATCAATTTTACCACACGCGGAACGGTATAAAACACCCCCAAAATAAATTCATGAATTGCTTGTTTTTGTTCATTCTGCCTCCAAAAATCATAATAAAAGCGATCAAAAAATGTCATATGCCCAAAAATAGTACCAATAAAAACGTCAACTCGTCCTGCAAAAAATAAGACCTCACATGACTCTGTGGGCCAAAATATGGAAAAATTATAGCTCTCAAAATGTGGTAATGCAAAAACAATTTTTTGCAATAAAAAGCGTCTTTTAGCGTGTGACAGCTGCCAAACATAAAAATCCGCTATAAATAGTAAATCAAACCCCCTTTATCACCTCTTAGGGAAAATTAATAAAATTTAAAAAATTTATTTCCATTTTCCCATTAGGGTTAGAGTTGGGGCTAAAGATAGGATAAGGGTTAGGTTTGTGGTTAGGGTTATGGTTAGGGTGTGTTGGGGTTAGGGTTGGATTTAGAATTGGGAGGATTCCACTGTTTAGGCAATCCAAACATGACGTCTGATCTCAAATCCAGCCAATTCTGTGTTGAAAAAGTCAAACGGTGCTCCTTCCCTTCTGAGCTCTGCCATGTGCCCAAACAGTAGTTTACCTCCACATATGGGGTATCAGCGAACTCAGGACAAATTGCACAATATCTCTTGGGTCCAATTTCTCCTGTTACCCTTGGGAAAATAAAACATTGGGGGCGAAAATATCATTATTGTGGAAAATAACATTTTTTATTTTTAAGGCTCTACGTTATAAACTTCTGTGAAGCACTTGGGGTTCAAAGTTCTCACCACACATCTAAATAAGTTCCTTTTGGGGGTCTAGTTTCCAAAATGGGGTCACTTGTTAGGGTTTCCACTCTTTAGGCACATCAGGGGCTCTCCAAACACAACATGACGCCCCCAGACTATTCCATCAAAGTCTGCAATGCAAAACGTCACTACTTCCCTTCCTAGCCCCGACGTGTGCCCATACAGTAGTTTTCTAGCACATATGGGGTATCAGCGTACTCAGGACAAATTGAGCAACAACTTTTGGTGTCCATTTTCTCCTGTTACCCTTGGGAAAATAAAAAACTGGAGACTAAAATATGTTTGTGGAAAAAATATGATTTTTTTATTTTCACGCCCGGGCGTTATAAACTAATGTGAAGCACTTGGGCATTCAAAGTGCTCACCACACATCTAGATAAGTTTCTTTGGGGTCTAATTTCCAAAATATGGTCAATTGAGGGGTGGTTTCCATTTTTGGGCACATCAAGGGCTCTCCAAACGCGACATGGCACCCGCAGACCATTCCATCAAAGTCTGCATTACAAAACGTCACTACTTCTATTTCGAGCCTCGACATGTGCCCACACAGTAGTTTTCTCCCACATACGGGATATAAGCATACTCAGGACAAATTGGACAACTTTTGCGGTCCAATTTCATTGGGAAAAATCAAATATTGGGGACTAAAAAATTATGTGGAATTTTTTTTTTCACACCCAGGCATTATAAACTTTACTGAAACACTTGGGGTTCAAACTGCTCAAAACAGATCTAGATAAGTTCCTTAGGGGTCTAATTTCCAAAATGGTGTCATTTGTGGGGGGTTTCCACTGTTTAGGCATATCAGGGGCTATCCAAATGTGACATGTCGTCCAATCTCGATTCCAGACAATTTTGGTTTGAAAAAGTCAAATGGCGCTCCTTCCCTTCCAGGCTCTGCCGTGCGCCCAGTGGATCCCCCCCACATATGGGGTATCAGCATACTCAGGACAAATTAGCAACTTTTGTGGTCCAATTTCTCCTGTTACCCTTGGGAAAATAAAAAATTGGTGACTGAAACATCATTTTTGTGGGAAAAAATAGGATTTTTTATTTTCATGTCTGGGCATTATAAACTTGTGTGAAGCACTTAGGGGTTCAAAGTGCTCACAACAGATCTAGATAGTTCCTAGGGGTCTAATTCCAAATGGGTCACTTGAGGGGTTTCCACTGCTTACAAACGCAACATGGCATACAGCAAATTCTGCGTTGAAAAAGTCAAACTGCGCTCCTTCCCTTCTGAGCTCTGCCATGCACCCGAGGTTCTTAGGGGTCTAGTTTCCAAATGGTGTCACTTGTGGGGGGTTTCCACTGTTTAGGCACATCAGGGGCTCTCCAAATGCGACATGGTGTCCAATCTCAATTCCAGCCAATTTTGGTTTGAAAAAGTCAAAAGGCGCTCCTTCCCTTCCGAGCCTTGCCATGCGCCCAGACTGTGGTTTTCCCCCACGTATGGGGTATCGGCATACTCAGAAGAAATTTCACAACAACTTTATCTGCCTATGTTCTCTTTTTACCCTTGTTAAAATAAAAAATTGTTTGTAAAAGATCATTTTTGTGACTAAAAAGTTAATTGTTCATTTTTTCCTTCCACATTGCTTCAGCTCCTGTGAAGCACCTGAAGGGTTAATAAACTTCTTGATGTGGTTTTGAGTACCTTGAGGGGTGCAGTTTTTAGAATGCTGTCACTTTTGGGTATTTTCTGCCACATAGCCCCTCAAAGTGACTTCAAACGAGAGGTGTCCCTAAAAAAATGGTTTTCTACATTTTCTTGTAAAAATGAGAAATCACTGATCAACTTTTAACCCTTATAACTTCCTAACAAAAAAAATTTGGTTCCAAAATTTTGCTGATGTAAAGTAGACATGTTGGAAATGTTATTTATTAACTATATTGTGTAACATATTTCTCTGTTTTAAGGGAATAAAAATTCAAAGTTTGAAAATTGCAAAATTTTCAAAATGTTCGCCATATTTCCATTGTTTTCATAAATAAACGCAAGTTATATTGAAGAAATTTTACCACTATCATGAAGTACAATATGTCACGAGAAAACAATCTCAGAATCGTGAAGATCATTTGAAGCGTTCCAGAGTTATAACCTCATAAAGAGACAGTGGTTAGAATTGTGAAAATTGGCCTGGTCATTAAAGTGCAAACCACCCTTGGGGTAAAGGGGTTAAGGTACACTCTGCAGCCCATCTTGACTAAAACAAATCAGAAATGTAGACATTTTTGCAAATTTATTAAAACAGAAAAACTGAAATTTCACATGGTCATAAGTATTATGACCCTTTGCTCAGTATTGAGTGGAAGCACCCTTTTGAGCTAGTACAGCCATGAGTCTTCTTAGGAATGATGCAATAAGTTTTTCACACCTGGATTTGGGGATCCTCTGCCATTCTACCTTGCAGGTCCTCTCCAGTTTCGTCAGGTTGGATGGTGAACGTTGGTGGACAGCCATTTTCAGGTATCTCCAGAGATGCTCAATTGGGTTTAGGTCAGGGCTCTTGCTGGGCCAGTCAAGAATGGTCACATAGTTCATCTGAAGTTGTTCCTTTGCTATTTTAGCTGGGTGCTTAGGGTCATTGTCGTCATTGTCTTGTTGGAAGGTGAACCTTTGGCCAAGTCTGAGGTCCAGAGCACTCTGGAAGAGGTTTTCATCCAGGATATCTCTGTACTTGGCCGCATTCATGTTTCCTTCAATTGCAACCAGTCGTCCTGTCCCTGGCCAGATCTGTGCCTTGCCACAATTCTGTCTCTGGGCTCTTTGGCCAGTTCCTTTGACCTCAAGAAGAAAATTAGAGCAGCACAAAGAAAGAATACGGGTGCAAGCCCCCCAGGCAAATACCAAACCTCAATTGTAAAAATCCTGAAAAATTGGAGACAGCACACCGTTTGTAGTGAAATAGAGCTATTTAATCAGCCCAAAAGGCGCCGTTTCGGTCCAATCAGGAACCTTTCTCAAGCATATACACTGTGTGCAGAATTATTAGGCAAGTTGTATTTGAGAGGATTCTTTTTATTAATGAACAACAACTATGTTCTCAATCAACCCAAAAGACTCATAAATATCAAAGCGTAATATTTTTGGAAGTTGGAGTGTTTTTTTTTTAGATTTGGCTATCTTAGGAGGATATCTGTTTGTGCAGGTAACTATTACTGTGCAGAAATATTGGGCAACTTAATAAAAACCAAATGTATACCCATCTGACTTGTTTATTTTCTCCAGGTAAACCAATATAATAACACAAAATTTAGAAATAAACATTTCTGACATTCAAAAAAAAAAAAAATCAGTGATCAATATAGCCACCTTTCTTTACGATGACACTCAAAAGCCTTCCATCCATAGATTCTGTCAGTTGCTTGATCTGTTTATGATTAACATTGCATGCAGCAGCCACCACAGCCTCCCAGACACTGTTCCGAGAGGTGGGCTGTTTTCCCTCCCTGTAGATCTCACATTTTATGAGGGACCACAGGTTCTCTATGGGGTTCAGATCAGGTGAACAAGGGGGCCATGTCATTATTTTTTCTTCTTTTAGACCTTTACTGGCCAGCCACGCTGTGGAGTATTTGGATGCATGTGATGGAGCATTGTCCTGCATGAAAATCATGCTTTTCTTGAATGATACCGACTTCTTCCTGTACCACTGTTTGAAGAAGGTGTCTTCCAGAAACTGGCAGTAGGTCTGGGGTTGAGCTTCACTCCATCCTCAACCTGAAAAGGTCCCACAAGTTCATCTTTGATGATACCAGCCCATACCAGTACCCCACCTCCACCTTGCTGGCGTCTGAGTCGGAGTAGAGCTCTCTGCCCTTTACTGATCCAGCCTCGGGCCGATCCATTTGGCTCATCAAGAGTCACTCTCATTTCATCAGTCTATAAAACCTTAGAAAAATCAGTCTTAAGATATTTCTTGGCCCAGTCTTGACATTTTATCTTATGTTTCTTGTTCAAAGGTGGTCGTTTTTCAGCCTTCCTTATCTTGGCCATGTCCCTGAGTATGGCACACCTTGTGCTTTTTGATACTCCAGTAACGTTGCAGCTCTGAAATATGGCAAAACTAGTGGCAAATGGCATCTTGGCAGCTTCACGCTTCATTTTCCTCAATTCATGGGCAGTTATTTTGCGCCATTTTTTTCTCAACAAGCTTCTTGCGACCCTGTTGGCTATTTGCCATGAAACGCTTGATTGTTCGGTGACCACGCTTCAAAAGTTTTGCAATTTCAAGACTACTGCATCATTCTGCAAGACATCTCCAAATTTTTGACTTTTCGGAGACCGTCAAATCTGTCTTCTGACCCATTTTGCCAAAGGAAAGGAAGTTGCCTAATAATTAAGCACACCTTACTGTATATAGGGTGTTGATGTCATTAGACCACACCCCTCCCCATTACAGAGATGCAAATCACCTGATTTACATAATTGGCAGTTGGCTTTCAAGCCTTTACAGCTTGGAGTAGGACAACATGTATAAAAAGGATGATGTGATCAAAATACTCATTTGCCTAATAATTCTGCACACAGTGTATATACAGTATATATCTGTTCAGCTCCCCTTACTCTACAACATGGTTCCTGCACATTAGATTGCATTTTCATGGTGACAGGTTCCTTTTAAGTTTGCAGGTGAAATGTGAGTGAAAAATGTGGAAGAGTTCATAGGGTTTGAATACTTTTTCAAGGCCCTATATATAACAACTGTCTATTTATGGCCACTTATGTCTCTAATGCTTGTTTTTTGGGGGATAAAGAAAAGAGTCAAAGTCCCTCTCTTTTCTGAGTATGAACACTGAAAATGGAGTTCTCTGAATGCTGCATTGTGAACCTACTGAGCATAAATGATTAGATACCAATCATGGCTCAGCACCCAGGTGAGGACTGCGTCAGCACCCGGCACACCCGGGTAAGTGCCGGGCCCTGATAAGGTGCAAGGCCCACTTGCCGTCAGGGACACCAGTGTGCTATGTGGGCTCGGTGCCTTTGCCAGTGCTGGCACTCTTGAGTGGGCTCCCCCGCTTGATCAGGGCCCGGCACTTGCGATACCTACCTCTCCTCGCTCCACTGCTGTGGCATCTTCTAACTGACGTTCAGGTCAGAGGGTGCGATGACTACACTACTGTGCACCCTCTACCTGAGCAGTTACAGTGCAGAGAGCTGGAAGACGCTGACGCTGAGAAGTCCGGAGCAGAGCAGCAGCCAACGAGGAGAGGTATTTCATTTTGTTTTTTTAATTATTAAAGCAATACACAGGTGGTCAAAATTGTTGGTACCCTCATTTAATGACAGAAAAACCCACAATGGTTACAGAAATATCTTGAATCTGACAAAAATAATAATAAATCAAAAATCTATGAAAATGAACAGATGAAAATCAGACATTGCTTTTCAACCATGCTTCCACAGAATTTTTAAACAAATAAAGCTAATGAAATATGCCTGGACAGAAATAATGGTACCCTTAACTTAATATTTTGTTGCACAACCTTTTGAGGCAACCACTGCAATCAAACGATTCCTGTAACTGTCAATGAGACTTCTGCAACTCCCGACAGGTATTTTGACCCACTCCTCAAGAGCAAACTGCTTCAGTTGTCAAGTGTTTGAAGGTTGCCTTTTCCAGATGGCATGTTTCAGCTCTTTCCAAAGATGCTCAATAGAATTTAGGTGAGGGCTCATAGAAGGCCACAGAATAGTCCGATGTATTCCTCTTAGCCATTCTTAGGTGTTTTTACCTGTGCGTTTTGGGTCATTATCCTGTTGCAAGACCCATGACCTGTGACTGAGACCAAGCTTTCTGACACTAGACAGCACATTTCTCTCTAGAATCCCTCGATAGTCTTGAAATTTCATTGTACCCTGCACAGATTCTAGACACCCTGTGCCAGATGCAGCAAAGCAGCCCCAGAACATAACAGAGCCTCCTCCATATTTCACAGTAGGGACAGTGTTCTTTTCTTGATATGCTTCATTTTTCCATCTGTGAACATAGAACTGATGTGCCTTCCTAAAAAGTTCAATTTTTGTCTCATGTGTCAATAGGACATTCTCCCAGAAGCTTTATGATTTTTTTCAACAATGTTGTCCTCCTTGGTCGTCTCCCATGAAGTTACTTTGGCTTATACAATGATGGATGGTGCGATCTGACACTGATGTTCCTTGAGCTTGAAGTTCACCTTTAATCTGTTTAGAAGTTTTTCTGGGCTCTTTTGTTACCATTGTTCATTTTCATAGATTACTTTTGTGTCAGATTCAAGTTATTTCTGTGACCTTTGTCGGTTTTTCTGTCATTAAAAGAGTTAAACGAGGGGTACCAACAATTTTGACCACGTGTGTATATGGGGACCATCATATACTGGAGCATCATATATGGAGCATTATATAGGGAGAATCACATGGGCCCATCATACACTGGAGCATTATATATGGAGCATTATATGGGCCCATCATACATTGGAGCATCTTATATGGTGCCCATTATATATGCAGCATCATACGGGGTCCATTATATATGGAGCATCACATGGGGCCCATAAGAATAAGAAGGATAAATAGATTAAATAGAGAGTATATAGTAAAACTGAAATAAATGAACTGGAGTATAGGTTGGTATACATGCAATATGTTAGACCATGTTCGCACTGGTCATTAACCCCTTCATGACCCAGCCTATTTTAACCTTAATGACCAGGCCATTTTTTGCAATTCTGACCAGTGTCCCTTTCTGAGGTAATATCTCAGGAATGCTTCAACGGATCCTAGCGATTCTGAGACTGTTATTTTGTGACATATTGGGCTTCATGTTAGTGGTAAATTTAGGTCAATAATTTTTGCGTTTATTTGTGAAAAAATCGGAAATTTGGCGAAAATTTTTAAAATTTCGCAGTTTTCAAAATTTTGAATTTTTATTTTGTTAAACCAGAGAATTATGTGACACAAAATAGTTAATAAATAACATTTTCCACATGTCTACTTTACATCAGCACAATTTTGTAAACAAAATGTTTTTTTGTTAGGAAGTTATAAGGGTTAAAAGTAGTGTTGAGCATTCCGATACCGCAAGTATCGGGTATCGGCCGATATTCGCTGTATCGGAATTCCGATACTTAGTTCCGATATTTTTCCAATATCGTATACCGGAATCGGAAGTTCCCATAATTCTTTGAGAGGCAATGTGATTTTAGTCAGCCAATGAGGAATCTTATGAAGTGTGGGCACATCCTGTAATGCTGCGGTCATCTTAACTAATGGCATGGCTGTGATTGGCTGCTGAAATGATGTCAGAATGCACTATAAAAGGCGCCGCCGCCATTTTAGCGTCACTGTGCTGTGAACTCAGTTAGGGACAGAACGCTGTTCTGCTGACTTTGAGGGACAGTTAGACATTGCGATTTTGTGTACTGTGCTTTAGGCAGGCTAGTTTACCAACCGCTGTGTAAAGCTTCCTTTTGCCAGTGTTGTTTTAACAGCTCTGTGCAAGGTGTGTGTGAGAGTGCAGGTGACGCTGCAGTTTGCTCTGCATGCACCGCTGTTTGTAGGCATCTGCACGTGTCACTCACTGACTCTTTTTTTTAATTTTATTTTGTGGAATTGGTGCAGCTCCATTATATTTGAAAAAAATCTAATCTATTAGTGTGACGCGCTTCCATCCGTATACAATACATTGGTTGCAAACACTATAGAAGTACAGAAAGGAGCCTTTCACAGATAGTGAACAGTTGTGTTTCAGTGTTCACTGCAGTCTGTGAGGTTTTGATTTTTTGAGTGCAGATCACGCTCCAGTTAGTTCTTCAACCACTGCTGGTTGTAGTCTGCTGAGCGTGTGTCACTGCCTCATCCTTCACATTTTTCTCTAATTGGTGCTGCTCCATTATATTTGAAAAAAATCTAATCTATTAGTGTGACGCGCTTCCATCCGTATACAATACATTGGTTGCAAACACTATAGAAGTACAGAAAGGAGCCTTTCACAGATAGTGAACAGTTGTGTTTCAGTGTTCACTGCAGTCTGTGAGGTTTTGATTTTTTGAGTGCAGATCACGCTCCAGTTAGTTCTTCAACCACTGCTGGTTGTAGTCTGCTGAGCGTGTGTCACTGCCTCATCCTTCACATTTTTCTCTAATTGGTGCTGCTCCATTATATTTGAAAAAAATCTAATCTATTAGTGTGACGCGCTTCCATCCGTATACAATACATTGGTTGCAAACACTATAGAAGTACAGAAAGGAGCCTTTCACAGATAGTGAACAGTTGTGTTTCAGTGTTCACTGCAGTCTGTGAGGTTTTGATTTTTTGAGTGCAGATCACGCTCCAGTTAGTTCTTCAACCACTGCTGGTTGTAGTCTGCTGAGCGTGTGTCACTGCCTCATCCTTCACATTTTTCTCTAATTGGTGCTGCTCCATTATATTTGAAAAAAATCTAATCTATTAGTGTGACGCGCTTCCATCCGTATACAATACATTGGTTGCAAACACTATAGAAGTACAGAAAGGAGCCTTTCACAGATAGTGAACAGTTGTGTTTCAGTGTTCACTGCAGTCTGTGAGGTTTTGATTTTTTGAGTGCAGATCACGCTCCAGTTAGTTCTTCAACCACTGCTGGTTGTAGTCTGCTGAGCGTGTGTCACTGCCTCATCCTTCACATTTTTCTCTAATTGGTGCTGCTCCATTATATTTGAAAAAAATCTAATCTATTAGTGTGACGCGCTTCCATCCGTATACAATACATTGGTTGCAAACACTATAGAAGTACAGAAAGGAGCCTTTCACAGATAGTGAACAGTTGTGTTTCAGTGTTCACTGCAGTCTGTGAGGTTTTGATTTTTTGAGTGCAGATCACGCTCCAGTTAGTTCTTCAACCACTGCTGGTTGTAGTCTGCTGAGCGTGTGCCACTGCCTCATCCTTCACATTTTTCTCTAATTGGTGCTGCTCCATTATATTTGAAAAAAATCTAATCTATTAGTGTGACGCGCTTCCATCCGTATACAATACATTGGTTGCAAACACTATAGAAGTACAGAAAGGAGCCTTTCACAGATAGTGAACAGTTGTGTTTCAGTGTTCACTGCAGTCTGTGAGGTTTTGATTTTTTGAGTGCAGATCACGCTCCAGTTAGTTCTTCAACCACTGCTGGTTGTAGTCTGCTGAGCGTGTGTCACTGCCTCATCCTTCACATTTTTCTCTAATTGGTGCTGCTCCATTATAGTTGAAAAAAATCTAATCTATTAGTGTGACACGCTTCCATCCGTATACAATACATTGGTTGCAAACACTATAGAAGTACAGAAAGGAGCCTTTCACAGATAGTGAACAGTTGTGTTTCAGTGTTCACTGCAGTCTGTGAGGTTTTGATTTTTTGAGTGCAGATCACGCTCCAGTTAGTTCTTCAACCACTGCTGGTTGTAGTCTGCTGAGCGTGTGTCACTGCCTCATCCTTCACATTTTTCTCTAATTGGTGCTGCTCCATTATATTTGAAAAAAATCTAATTAATGTGACGCGCTTCCATCCGTATACAATACATTGGTTGCAAACACTATAGAAGTACACAAAGGGGCCTTTTACAGCTAGTGAACAGTTGTGTTTCAGTGTTCACTGTAGTCTGTGAGCTTTTCATTTTTTGAGTGCAGATTACGCTCCAGTTAGTTCTTCAACCACTGCTGGTTGTAGTCTGCTGAGCGTGTGTCACTGCCTCATCCTTCAAATTTTTCTCTAATTGGTGCTGCTACATTATATTTTAAAAAATCTAATCTATTAGTGTGACGCGCTTCCATCCGTATACAATACATTGGTTGCAAACACTATAGAAGTACACAAAGGGCCTTTCACAGCTACTGAACAGTTGTCTGCAGTGTTCACTGCAGTCTCTGAGGAATAACCACACTTAGGCCTTATAACTTTTCTGACTTTCTTTATCAATCTACCAAGATGAAGAAGGCAGGGAGTAAGGCACGTGGTCGTGGCCGTGGAGTTTCAGCAGGGAGAGGACGTGGGGATTCTGTGCCTGCTGCTGCCGCACCCAGTGACACAGCATCCACCAGTTTACCCCGTGAGCGTTCCTTTATGCGCAGTTTTTTAGGAGCTCGGCGTAACCCCCTGCTGCGGGAAGAACAAATTGAAGCCGTTGTTGGTTGGATGGCAGCCAATGCATCGACTTCAATTGCTTCCACCCCTCAGGACCACAGCACTGTTGAACAACCATCTGTCTCTTCACCGCCTGCCAAATTGCCCAGGCAGTCAGAGAGCTCTGTAAAGGAGCCAGCTGAGTCTCTGCTTCTGTTCTCAGAATCTGTTGGCTTGCAAACAGGGGCCCAGGCAAGCAGCATTCTGGAATGTGAAGAAGAGGCAGTATGCAGTGATGCGCAACAGCTGTGTCTCTCTGAATCTGAAGAGGCGGTGAGCCAGTGCCAATGGTCAGCACACCGCAGAACGCATCTGATGATGATGAGACTCAGGTGCCAGTTTCTGTTGAGCATGGTGCTGGCCAGACCACCCAACAGCAGCAGGTGTTGGAAGAGGGTAGTGGAGATGATGAGGTCCAAGACCCAACATGGCGTGAGGAACAGGAAGGTGGTGGTAGCAGCTCTGAGGAAGAGATTGCCCCAACGGTCCAAACAGTAGGGAGAGGTAGGCTGCAGACTCGGTTGCCTGTAGCCTCCAGTTTGGCACCCGTTCGTAGCAGTTCTCTTCCAACAGCCAAAACGGGCGCTCCCAGGACTTGCACTGCGTGGTCCTTTTTTGACACACTTGCAGATGATATTTGCTATGTCAAATGCAAGCTTTGTAATCAAAAAGTAAAAAGAGGTAAAAGTGTCAGTAACCTTAATACCACAAATATGTGGAAACATGTGCGGTCAAAGCACGTGGTTGAGTTACAAAGACACACTGGAGATGTAGGCCAACCTACAGCAGCACCTACATCTTCAGCTCGTGTTGGAGCCTCTTCCTCCAGCTCACACACAGCTGGTTCGGCTTCCTCACAGGATCGCCATGGAAGAACCTCTGTCACTGTTGTCCAGAGACCCAGTGTTATTCCACCCACAGCTGCAAGTTCCCTGTCATCCTCACACTCCCAGGCCACAAAACAGCCATCGGTAGCACAGGCATGGGATAAACGACGGCCATACTCGGCAAACCATACACGAGCACAGGCTCTGAATGCTGGCATTGCAAAACTCCTGTCCCTTGAAATGCTGTCATTCAGGCTGGTGGAGACTGACAGTTTCCGTAACTTAATGGCATTGGCAGTCCCACAATACAATGTGCCCAGCCGATTTTATTTCAGCAGGCAAGCCGTCCCTGGTCTGCAAAAGCATGTTGAGGGAAAAATTAAACATGCGCTACTAAACGCCATCAGTAGCAAGGTCCACCTGACCACCGATGCGTGGACCAGTACCCATGGCCAGGGACGATACCTTTCCCTCACTGCCCATTGGGTCAATGTTGTGGAGCCGGGTACAGATCTTGCGAGTGGCGCTGTACGTGTTCTGCCAACTCCAAGGATTGCAGGAATCAAGTCTGTCCACATTTACTCCTCCTCCTACTCCAGTCCCGCAGAATCATCGCTGCAGGAGCCGTCACGGTCTACCTCCACATGGACCCGTGAACGCTTACCTGATGCGACCGATATGAGCACAGCCGTGGCCAAACGTCAACAGGCCGTCCTGAAATTAATTTCCATGGGGAATCGAAGCCACACAGCGCAGGAGCTCTGGAATGCCATCAAGCAGGAGAGCGACGTGTGGTTTTGCCAGCGAATCTCCAGCCAGGCTTGGTAGTGTGTGACAATGGCCGAAATCTGGTGGCAGCTCTGGGCCTTGGCAACCTCACTCACATACCATGTCTGGCACATGTGCTCAACTTGGTCGTGCAGAGTTTTTTGAGGGACTATCCGGATCTTGATGCACTGCTGCATAAGGTCCGCCTAGAGTGCGCTCACTTGCGACGTTCCAGCATGGCCAGATCGCGCATTGCAGCTCTGCAACGCAGATTTCGCCTTCCTGAACATCGCATCATATGTGACGTACCCACCAGGTGGAATTCCACGTTACATATGTTGGAGCGGTTGTGTGAGCAGCAGCCAGCAGTAATGGAGTATCAGCTGCATCAGGCGCAATCAACTCGCAATTTGCGCCGTTCACACTTCACCACTACTGAGTGGGCCTCTATGAAGGACATCTGCCACGTTTTGCGTGCGTTTGATGAGTCAACGCGGATGGCGAGTGCAGATGATGCACTAGTCAGCCTGACTGTCCCCCTTATCTGCCTGCTTCAAAAAACACTGCAAGCACTAAGGGATGAGGTTTTGGAAGAGGTGGAGGATGAGGAGTCACAAATTCCATCACCTTCTGGACAGTCAGCGCAACGTGGTTCCTCACAAAGGGCTGGAGAGGCTCACTTTGTGAGGAGGATGAGGAGGAGTCAATGGAGGAGGAAGACATCGCTCCAGAGGGAGGTACACAACGCTCTAGTCAGTATGTATAGCGAGGGTGGGGTGATGCAGAGCAGGCAGAGATGACGCCTTTTGCAGGGGACAGCGTTTCTTGGCCAGTTGGGAGTCTGCAGCACATTGTTGATTTCATGCTGCAGTGCCTGAGAAACGACCGCCGCATCGCCCACATTCTCACCACGTCTGATTATTGGGTGTCACACCTCCTACCCTCGCTACCGGACAACTTACAAAGCTCATCACCGTGAACCGGGAGCGTAAACGGAGTACCAAGACACATGGTGCATCCAATGTTCTCCTTCAGCCGAGAGCATTACAAAGCAGCTCGTCGCGAGGCAGTGAGACAGCTCTGCAACAAGAGGGAGCACAAGCAGCGCTCGACGGGCAAGCCCAGTATGTTCCAATGTGGCAAGTTTGTGCAGCGCACAAATGTCTACACCATCCGAGACGGCTCCAGTCGCAGGAGGCAACGTTTCCGTAAGATGGTGACAGACACTGTCTTCCTCTCAGTGTACTCCCAGATGGCTCTTCCATTCAAGTTGGTCTCTAAGCTGATACATGCCAGAGCTTAGCCAGTATGCATTGGAGTGCTGCTGCCCTGCGCCAGTGTTATCGAGCGCGTCTTAGTGCTGCAGGTGGTGTACAACAGACCGTCGCATGCGACTACCTCGTATAGCCGCTACTTTCTGAAAATGACAGGCAGGATCCGCCAGATTTGTCTGTCCGTTCAGATAATAATGGTTCGCAACGTATCCTGTCCGTTATGTTCATCTTCTACACTGACTCTACTCCTGGCTAAAACATGCATTGTGCTCAAAGTGGTGCCCAAGACTCAACTATAGTGTTAGTGGGGTTCAGTAACGCCAGCTGTTCCCCTGCTGTGTGTCCGGCAAGAAGTCTCCTGTTCCCTACACATGCACAGAAAAACCCATGTCGAACATGCTCCAAATAGGGAAGAGCCGTCACCCTGATTGTTATGTTAAAACAGGAAATTGTGAAGTTTTCCAGCCTAGAATGATAAATTTTTATTACAAATATGGACAAATAATAATTTGTCATCACAGCGCATATCTGCACATGTCTGTTACAAATGGTAACAAAAACTAAAACATAGTCTTCACTTTTGAAATTAATGCATAAAAGTACATTTCATACTTATCAATTAATGCTTTTTAAGGAACTTTATCTGTACCTGTAAGATAATGCAGTCAATAGATGTACGAATCATAAAATCCTCATCATCATCTCAGAGTTTTATTTATGACAGACATTATAAAATACACATACTGATGCCAACTGTAACTTCACACACCATATATGAAATGGCCAGCATCTAAACCTGGTAATAATGTGCAATAATAAATTATTACATCTAGAAAGTGCATCATGCATACTGACAATAGGTAGTTATACCTGCAAGTGCTGTTGAAACAACCACAACAGATTAAATTAATAATGGTATATAGGTATCACAGTGCATAGTTACTCATGGACAATGTCGATGTAATACTGTACCTCAATAAAGTCAGCGTCAACCATTATGCTTGTTAGTCTTGTAGATTGTTAAAGAGGGAACGGTCTTTTTTTGTTGGTCATAGGTGGAGTATTAGACAATAAATGATTACTGCTGTCGTATTTTTGGCGTCCCTAGGGCGCAATAACGCTGCGTAACGTCACATTTTATAGAGTCATCTAATTGACACACGCTACCCTACCCTACGCGTGACAGTAGGAAGGTAGTGTTGACGGATAAAGCCTTGCGCAACCAGACATGCTTTTACCCTCTTCAACACTGTACAAGCAAAAAATGCATGATTGCAGCCGCAGACTTTATTGACGTACAGTATAACATCGCCATTACCCATCAGAGGCTGTCCACTGTCTGATACAGACATAGAATATACCTTTGCTATCCGTAGCCTTTGTTTCAACCTACACTTGCAGGCACACACTTAAATTGTGACAATGCATTATGTTTTTTTAAATGGTTATTTTTTATCGTACATTATTGTGGACTCATCACATTGATGAGTCCATGCTGGACATGTCATACATGCTGTACAAAGTAACGATTTTATTAACTTAAATAATTGAAATGTCTGTGACTGTCACATCTAAATTGCAATGATGATGATGATGAGTGACTATTACAAAATCCATTGTCTTCACTATGTTATGGTTTAACATAGCGTTCCTTAAGCATTATTCATAAATACAAAAATGGACTTTTATTCTTAAATTTACAACACTATATTTTGTAACCAATTTTTTGGGTGGTGTGTTGTTCCATTTCTTGTTGGCATGTGCATAATGCGTTTATATTTGCAGTGTCTTTATTTTTATTCTTGAAGTTAGGAAACATGTGTATCTTCGTAACCGTGTTAGCCAGTAGATAGAAAAATATTTAGACGAGAGTCCGCAGTGGTTGATACCTTTTAATGGATAACTGAAAAGATGGTAACAAATTGCAAGCTTTCGAGGCTACTCACGTCTCTTGATCAGGCAAAGACTAAAACAAAAAATGAAGCATCACATATTTCTATACACAACAGGACACAGGAATAGTGCAATAGGTAAGACAAGTAAGTGACATGTAGCAGAACTGTCATTATCACAGAGGGAAGAACATAAATATTGGAACAGTTCCTAGATAAGGATAGAAAGTTTTATTGCCCTCTGATTGGGGTCTGGTTTGTGTTTTCATGCCCTTGGAAGGGCAGAGACGCAGATTCCTTAATTGATATAGAATGACATAAATCCGTGTGATCTATTCATTCCATCACTAACAGTGTCAAAGGTCATGATGAGCTTATATTCTGAAACCTTTGTATCTTTCTCATATTTGAAGTTATATTTTAATACCAGTAATTCCATATCCATCATGCTATGACCGGGCATACAAAAGTGTTTTGCCACAGGTAAATCCATTATTTTTTCTCTTATTGTGTGGCGCTGATAATTCATCCTTGTTCTCATTTTTTGGCCGGTCTCCCCTCACTTGTTCCTCCCTCACTTGTCTTACCTATTCCTGTGTCCTGTTGTGTGTAGAAATATGTGATTCTTCATTTTTTGTTTTAGTCTTAGCCTGATGAAGAGACCTGAGTAGTCTCGAAAGCTTGGAATTTGTTACCATATTTTCAGTTAGCCATTAAACGGTATCAACCACAGAGGACTCTCAAGTATAAATATTTTTCTATTCTTGGAATTGAAATTCATATTTTATTGTCCTAGTAAAACTTCATTTATTCTTGTTTGAAGTACATACATTTGCAATGGCCACGTAACAAGGCAATAACTCAATATTTTATGCCTACACCCTCCTTGACCCTGGGCTTCAACACCGCCAGTTGCTGCTCAGAAGTGTTAGATGCACAGATGAAAACAATCGCTGATGTGTTTGTGGGGTTCAGTAACGCCTGCTGTTCCCCTGCTGTGTGTCTGGCAAAAATTACTGCTGCTAACTACAACTTCAACTTCAAACATCTCATACTAGGCCTCTGCCTACACCCTCCTTGACCCTGGGCTTCAACACCGCCAGTTGCTGCTCAGAAGTGTTAGATGCACAGATGAAAACAATCGCTGATGTGTTTGTGAGGTTCAGTAACGCCTGCTGTTCCCCTGCTGTGTGTCTGGCAAAAATTACTGCTGCTAACTACAACTTCAACTTCAAACATCTCATACTAGGCCTCTGCCTACACCCTCCTTGACCCTGGGCTTCACACCGCCAGTTGCTGCTCAGAAGTGTTAGATGCACAGATGAAAACAATCGCTGATGTGTTTGTGGGGTTCAGTAACGCCTGCTGTTCCCCTGCTGTGTGTCTGGCAAAAATTACTGCTGCTAACTACAACTTCAACTTCAAACATCTCATACTAGGCCTCTGCCTACACCCTCCTTGACCCTGGGCTTCAACACCGCCAGTTGCTGCTCAGAAGTGTTAGATGCACAGATGAAAACAATCGCTGATGTGTTTGTGGGGTTCAGTAACGCCTGCTGTTCCCCTGCTGTGTGTCCGGCAAAAATTACTGCTAGCTACCTAATCATGGTGAAAAAAACATGACATGTCAAAGTGTCTAGTGCTACACATAGATATGAGGCTACACCCTGATTTCTAAGCTGTAAACATTTGAAACGTCAACTTTAAAACCATAAAATGATTAGTCTTTGTCACAAATCTGTAACAAAATAATTGTGACATATTATTACAGATATGCACATGTCGAAAACAATGCAAACACAAAAGCCTACTTATGCTATAGGATACTGATGGTCAACCTTGTCACTCCATAGCTTAGACAAATCCAACTCCCATCATGACTCAAATGCTGCAATGTTGGAAGTGCATAATGTGGGTTGAACTTTGACAACTGCTGCAGTGCGAAGGTTATACTTCAGTGTTCTTACCTTTTAAATAAAAGCATACAAGTAAATATAATAATCCAATGTTGATTAAGGGACGTGATGTACACCTGTAATATTGTGCAAACAATGCATGTAGGAATAGTCCTCTTCAACATTACTTATATTTTTGTCATTTTAAAAAATACATATTTAATTAGAAAGTTAACAGCCCATATCATAAAGGTCCTTCATGTAAACATGATAATCGCTAACAAAAATCATGCATTACCTTGGTAAAGTCAATAGTGCATAGTCACAATAGCAAAATATATACCTGTAAGTGGTGCTGAAAGAACGACAACTGATAGAATAGGTGAATGATATCTATTTATCAGACTGAATAGCGACACCTGTACAATGTCGATATAATACTGTACCTTAACAAAACAGCTGTGTCACACCTCACACTCGTTTTTCTTGTAGCTTGTTATGTAATAGGGCACATGCGTGTATGTTTCATCATAGGTGCATGTTTACTGAGTAAAGCAGTCATGACAACGCCTTTGTGTTGTCGGTACGCTTGCGATGATGAACGATGCGCACCGTGAATGTTAGTCTGCGTCATAAGACGTACAGACGCTCCAATACCCAACGCGTCACAGCAGGAAGCCAGTCTGTGCGTCCAAACAAAGGCGCAACCATACATGCACGTAACCTTTTATAAAGCTATATAAAAAAAGGATGTAGTAGTAACGCACACTTTATTGAGGTACAGTATTACATCGCCATTCACCATCTGTGGCTATGCAGTCTCATCTATATATACCTTATCTATCCGTTGTCATGCTTGCAAGTCCACAGTCAGGCATAAATATCTGTTTTCACTCTGCACTATGCACTTTTTAAATTTTTTGTTTGTTAATATAAATGATTGGCACATATTATCAGTATTACATGATGGAAATTTTAGATATTTTTAAAAATTTTTAGTGATATTATTCACCAAATGTAAAGTTTTATGAATGTCAAAGATAACTTGTAATGCTGATTATGTTTTTAAGTCAGCCATTCATTGTCTACACAATAAAAATGGTGTACATACTGTTACTTAGCCATCATTAATGGATTCTGATATGTACTTGTATGCTTTTATTTTAAACCGTATAGCAGATTATTTAACCTATTTTAATTGTGGTTTGCATTGCTTTTCAACATTTTAATGTATGCGTTTATGTTTGTAAATTATTAATTTACATATATTTTTTTAAGTAAAATCATCATCTTATGGTACTAAAGGTTATATTTCTCTTGTTTGGAGTATAGACATTTTTAATTGACACGTAACAAGGAAAATATTGATATAGTATTTAAACATCCTCCTTGACCCTGGGCTCCAACACCGCCAGTTGTTGCTCGGAAGTGCTGTTAGCACAGTCAACACTTGCTCCTGTGTTACTGGGGTTCAGTAATGTCAGCTGTTCCCCTGCTGTGTGTACGGCAAAAAGTCCTGCTGCCTCCACCATGTTCTCTTCTCATCCCTGGGCTACAACACCGCCAGTTGTTGCTCGGAAGTGCTGTTAGCACAGTCAACACTTGCTCCTGTGTTACTGGGGTTCAGTAATGTCAGCTGTTCCCCTGCTGTGTGTACGGCAAAAAGTCCTGGTGCCTCCACCATGTTCTCTTCTCATCCCTGGGCTACAACACCGCCAGTTGTTGCTCGGAAGTGCTGTTAGCACAGTTAACACTTGCTCCTGTGTTACTGGGGTTCAGTAATGTCAGCTGTTCCCCTGCTGTGTGAACGGCAAAAAGTCCTGCTGCCTCCACCATGTTCTCTTCTCATCCCTGGGCTTCCAACACCGCCAGTTGTTGCTCGGAAGTGCTGTTAGCACAGTCAACACTTGCTCCTGTGTTACTGGGGTTCAGTAATGTCAGCTGTTCCCCTGCTGTGTGAACGGCAAAAAGTCCTGCTGCCTCCACCATGTTCTCTTCTCATCCCTGGGCTACAACACCGCCAGTTGTTGCTCGGAAGTGCTGTTAGCACAGTCAACACTTGCTCCTGTGTTACTGGGGTTCAGTAATGTCAGCTGTTCCCTGCTGTGTGAACGGCAAAAAGTCCTGCTTCCTCCACCATGTTCTCTTCTCATCCCTGGGCTCCAACACCGCCAGTTGTTGCTCGGAAGTGCTGTTAGCACAGTCAACACTTGCTCCTGTGTTACTGGGGTTCAGTAATGTCAGCTGTTCCCCTGCTGTGTGTACGGCAAAAAGTCCTGCTGCCTCCACCATGTTCTCTTCTCATCCCTGGGCTACAACACCGCCAGTTGTTGCTCGGAAGTGCTGTTAGCACAGTCAACACTTGCTTTTGTGTACTGGGGTTCAGTAATGTCAGCTGTTCCCCTGCTGTTGAACGGCAAAAAGTCCTGCTGCCTCCACCATGTTCTCTTCTCATCCCTGGGCTACAACACCGCCAGTTGTTGCTCGGAAGTGCTGTTAGCACAGTCAACACTTGCTCCTGTGTTACTGGGGTTCAGTAATGTCAGCTGTTCCCCTGCTGTGTGTACGGCAAAAAGTCCTGCTGCCTCCACCATGTTCTCTTCTCATCCCTGGGCTTCAACACCGCCAGTTGTTGCTCGGAAGTGTCATTGCACGGGTACTCACTCCTGCCCAGACTGGTTACAGCACGCCATCTGTTTCCTGTCAGTGTAAACGTCACTTAGCCTCCAATAAGTTGTCCTGTCGTGTTGCGGTCGGGTTAGCCAACTCTATGGTGCTTGGAGTTTAGGTGCTTCCTATGTGTGCTGCGGGATATGCAAATAAAGGCTGTTTCCGTTGTGACAATAGGACAATCACCCACTGTAGTACTGTGGGATTCGGTAACTGCGGCCGGCTCGCGGCCTGTCAACTTAAATTTCCATGGGTACCTTCTGCTACCCGTCCGGGTTCCAGTACCGTCAGCTGGTTCTCCGCAGTGCCTTTGGCCTAGGTGCCTCCATCTCGGTATCCGAGTTCCAGCAACGTCTGCTGGTCCTTGGTAGTGCTTTGGAGCACAGGTACCTCCTGCTTAGTACTGTGTCCCAGTAACGTCAGCTGGTCCTCGGTTGTGCCATTGGCTCTTTCCTTCTGCTGCCCCTCCGGGTTCCAGCACAGTCAGCTGGTCCTCGTTACTTGCATTGGCTCTTGTACCTTCTGCTACCCGTCCGGGTTCCAGTACCGTCAGCTGGTTCTCCGCAGTGCCTTTGGCCTAGGTGCCTCCATCTCGGTATCCGAGTTCCAGCAACGTCTGCTGGTCCTTGGTAGTGCTTTGGAGCACAGGTACCTCCTGCTTAGTAACCGTGTCCCAGTAACGTCAGCTGGTCCTCGGTTGTGCCATTGGCTCTTTTCCTTCTGCTGCCCCTCCGGGTTCCAGCACAGTCAGCTGGTCCTCGTTACTTGCATTGGCTCTTGTACCTTCTGCTACATTTACAAATTGAAGATTTTTTCAATGCTTTTTTGGGTAATCACTCTGGATCTCCAACAATGAAGACGACGACCCTGATGACCACCCCGAAGAAGATGACGACCACAAGGATGACGAGCATCAAGCCAACCAGCCTAAACACCATCACAAAGAAGAAATAAAAGATTACCAAACAGGACTAAGAAGGTTAAGACAAACTACAAGATACAGAACAAGAGACTTAAGAACAATAAGCAGAAGATCAAAAAGCAGAAGAACATGAAGTATAAGACCAAATGAAGAGCAAAATATATGCTCTAAATTATAAGCAGAAGAAGACTAAGCAGTGTATGGGGGTGAGTCCGTTTCTCCCTCGTGGTGCCCCTGGAAAAATGCCTGCTGCTGCAGGCTAAACTGAACACGGACAAATACTGTTGTAATTTAAATCTTTTGTGACAGCAAGAACGGAAGGATGAAAAATTTCATACTTTTGACAGATTACAAGTACAGGATTCTCTGTCACAAATAAAATATATAAGAAGATGAAGTACAATATTCCGATACTTTTGGATATCGGAAAGTATCCTCAACTCTATTAAAAGTTGACCAGCGATTTCTCATTTTTACATAAAAATTTAAAATTTTTTTTTGGGACCACCTAAATTGAAGTCAGTTTGAGGGTTAATGGCGAAAAACCCAAAAGTTACCCCATTCTAAAAAGGACCCCTCAAGCTGATCAAATCCACATTCAAGAAGTTTAAAACCCCTTCAGGGGCTTCACAAAGTGAAGCAACTGGAAGGAAAAAAAAAACATTTAACTTTTTTGTCACAAAAATGTCTTTTAAAACAATTTTTTTTTAACGAGGTAAAAGGGAAAATGCGATAAAGTTTTTTGCAAATTTTTCCTGAGTACCCATACCCCCTAGTGGGGGGAAAACCTGTTTGGGGCCCCGCAGGGCTCGGAAAGGGGAAAAGCCTTTTTACTTTTTTTAAACAAAATTGGCTGGATTTAATTGATCCATGTGCGTTTGGAGAGCCCCCGATTGCCTTAACAGTGGAAGCCCCCCACAAGTGACACCCTTTTTGGAAAATAGACCCTATTAACTTATCTAGATGTTGTAGCCTTTGAACCACCAGGTTTCACTAAAAATTTTAAGCCCCGGGGAGAAAAAAAAATAAAAAAATTCCACAAAAAATGTTTTTTAATACCAATTTTTGATTTTTCCCCAAAGGGAAATTTGGGCCCCCAAAAATTTCCAATTTGTCCCGAGTACGCTGTACCCAATGGGGGGGGAAACTGGGCACGGCAGGGCCGGAAAGGAAACTGAATTTTTGGGAAAAGCAGACTTTGATGGGGGTTTTGTTCAGTTTGCAGAGCCCCCGGTGCCTAAAAGGGAAACCTCCACATGTGACCCAATTTTTGGGAAAATAGACCCCCTAAAGGGAAATTATCTAGATCTTTGGGGAGCACTTTGAACCCCCAGTGCTTCACACAAATTTATAAAGCCCCGGCATGAAACTAAAAAATTCTAATTTTTTTTCACAAAAAGATTTTTAGCACCAATTTTTTTTTTTTCCCCAAGGTAACAGGAAAAATGGGACCAAAAAAATTTTTGTCCAATTTTTCCCCAGACGCTATTCCCATAATGGGGGGGACCACTGTTTTGGGGGCACACAAAACTCGAAAAGGGAAGGAGCACCATTTGACTTTTTCAAAACCAAAAATTGGGTAATCAGTTGGGAACCATGTCGCGTTTGGATAGCCCCTGTTTTTGGGCCCAAAAAAGTGAAACCCCACAAATACAATAAATAGAGCTGTAAAAATTTAAAAAATCTTATTTTTTTCCCAAAAATGATATTTACCCCCAATTTTTATTTTCCCCAAGGGTAAAAAAACCCAAAAATTTTTTTTGCAATTTGACCTGATACGTTGATACCCCTAGTGGGGGGAACCCTGTTTGGGTGCATGGGAGGCTTGGAAGGGAAAAGGGGCGCCGTTTGGGCTTTTTTTAAAGCAGAATTGGGTGGACGCCCA
>JARQOD010000004.1:226759813-226954331 GCA_033576555.1 Oophaga sylvatica
ACTTATAATGCACCCCCATAGGCAGCCTTACTTATAATGTATCCCTACATGGAGCCTCTGTAGTATATTGCACCCCCATTACAAAAATAATGAATCCTGTACTCACCTCTCTTGCTCCCGTCTCCTGCGCTGCTCACTGCTCTCCCTCTCTTCTCCTGACAGCGGGCGTTGGGTAGTGATGTCATCGCGCCCACTGTCAGATGCTGAGAGGGGGATTAGGCGAGAGAAGGAGCGCTCGCTCCTTCTCTCACAATGCGGTCAGCTGTATCGGCTACATGCCGCTACAGCTAACCCCACCGATGATGGGCGGGGGGCCCACTGCTGGCACAGGGCCCCCACCGCCTGCTCAGGGGCCCCATAGCGGCCGGGCGGCAGAGCAGGGAGAGCGATTCTCTCTGCTCTGCCGCAGTGTAACTGTATTGGCACGCTGTGCACGCCGATACGGTTACAATAGTGTAGCTCCCCCCTCTGCCCCCCCGGTAGCTAAGCTACTGGTTTGAATGGCTACTAAAGGTAACATCCTCACCTGTGACCTGTTTGCTTGTAATCAGTGTGTGTGCATAAAAGCTGAGTGAGTTTCTGGGATCCAGACAGACTCTTGTATCTTTCATCCAGCCACTGACGTTTCTGGAATGTGAGTCATGGGGAAAGCAATGGATCTACGAGAAAAGGTAGTTGATCTATATAAAACAGGAAAGGGATACAAAAAGATATCCAAGGAATTGATAATGCCAGTCAGCAGCGTTCAAACTGTGATTAACATATGGAAAATCAGGGGCTCTGTAAAAACAAAAACCACGGTCAGGTAGACTAACAAAAATGTCGCCCACTACTGCCAAGAAAAATGTTTGGGATGCAAAGAAAAACCCACAAATTACAGCTAAAATACAGGACTCTCTGAAAACTAGCAGTATGGCTGTTTGAAGATGTACAATAAGGAGACACTTGAAGAAAAATGGGCTGCATGGTCGAGTCACCAGAAGAAAGCCATTACTGTGCAAATGCCACAAAGTATCTCCCCTACAATATGCAAAACAGCACAGAGACAAGCCTCAAAATTTCTGGAACAAGGTAATTTTCAGTGATGAGACCAAAATTGAACTTTTTGGCCACAACCATAAACCTTACATTTGGAGTGGGCAACAAGGCCTATGATAAAAGGAACACCATTCCTACTGTAAAGCACAGAGGTGGATCGGTGATGTTTTTGGGATGTGTGAACTACAAAGGCACAGGAAGCTTCATCAAAGTTGAAGGAAAAATGAATGCAGCACATTATCAGCAAATACTGGAGGCAAATTTGCACTCATCAGCCAGAAAGCTGCGCATGGGACATACTTGGATGTTCCAACTGTGACGACTCCTGGAGTGGACCCTCTGGGTTGTGATACAAACCCACCCTGGGCGAGCTGACCTAGTGAGAACCACCCCCTATACAGGGAGCGTCAGGGGCAGACCCAGGGGGATGAAGTATAACGACTGCTGGAACGAGGTGGCCGGCTCACAGAAGACAGGACTATGCAGGGTGTGAACGTGAGCAAAGCGTAGACACGGGAACACGCAGAGTACGGAACAGTGCAAGGCGTATGCACAAGGCCACGCAGAGTACAGGACCGTGCAAGGCGTGTGCACGAGGGCACACAGAGTACAGGACAGTGCAAGGCGCATACACGGGTATGCAGAGTACAGGACAGTGCTAGACGTGTATACGAGAGTAAGCAACAGACAAAGGTATGTGTAGCAAGTGCCAAGAGGCACGATAAGGTAAGAGGCAAAGCAAGGCACATGCGAGGAAGCATGCCCAGGTACAAGGCAAGGCAGAAGGTGTGCAAAGACGCACAACGGGAGAAAGGCAGGAGCAGAGTGTGTGCTAAGGAGCATGACAGTACACAGAGCAGAGCGTGTGCTAAGAAGCACGAACAAAGCACAGAGCACAGGGGACCTGAATACAGGAAACAACCGAGCAGGAGCCAAGCAGGCCTAGCCAGGTAGCACAATAATAATCAGGCACCTCCCATAGGAAGAGGCAACCTGATATAGGGCAAGAGCACAGAGACTTCCAGGTTAGGTCCTCCCGGACCATAGAGATGACGTGGCTGCAGATAGAGCAGAGAAAGGCGCACCTGCACACTGAGCATAGTGGTACAGCCACAGGATGAACTGTGAGAAGTGCGCGTGAGCACCCGACGAGATCCCAAGTGCGGCTGCAGTACCGGAAGTGGTGACGTAGGGCGAGGAGTCCTGGCACTGGGTGAGCGTGGCGTAACACAAACATTACAACGATCCAAAACACAAGGCCAAGTCGACCTGTCATTGGCTACAGCAGAACAAAGTGGAGTTTCTAGAGTGGCCATCTCAATCTCCTGACCTCAATTTCATTGAGCCATTCTGGGGAGATCTCAAGGGGCAGTACATGCTGGACAGCCCAGGAATTTACAGGAACTGAAGGCTTTTCAACAAGAAGAGTGGGTAGCTTTACCATCTGAGAAAATAAAGAACCTCATCCCCTACTATCACAAAAGACTTCAAGCTGTCATTGATGTTAGAGGGGTCAATACATGGTATTAAGAAATGGGGTATGTGAACTTTTGATCAGGGTCATTTGGATGTTGTGGGTTGTCATTATGATTTAAAAACTCTGTAGTTTGACAGTAAATGGCTTCACCCAACCACTAACCATTAGTGGAGAAAAAGTTTTGGTGTTTTTATTCATATTCTCTGAAAAAAGGCCAAGATAGCAAAAATTCTGCCGGGGTATGTAAGCTTTTGAGCACAACTGTATATCAGGTCAGAAGAGAGAGAAATTATTTTAATAATAGCAGACACACTTTTTTTTTACTTGATCGCCGTTATTCATTGAATAATGGTGATCACGTGATCTGGCACCATAAACTCTGGCCCTGATTGTGTTCTCCAGGGTCTTTGCTACCTCCGGTAGCTGAAACTTCGGACTCTGGGGAGCAGCACCATGAAGAGAAAAGAAATAATTTCAGCTCACCCTTTGTGTAGGAACCTGGATGAATTCCTTCAGCGAAGGAAAGGATTGAGTCCCTGCCAGACTCCACGAACCATTGAGGAAGTCTGGCAGGGACCTGGCAACAGCAGGTATTTTTCCTATTGGTGCCTTTTGATCACCGTGATAAACCCTATCACAATGATCAAAAGCCAATACTTAGTAAATCCATCCCCCAGACTCCTCTCCTTAGTCAGATTTAATTTTTTTTTATTTTATAATTTGTATTTCTTTAATTATTTGCCAATTGAGTTAGGGTTAGGTTTGGGTTTAGGGACAGGCTTAGGGTTAAGGTTGGGCTTAGTTAGGGTTGGGTTTAGAGTGAGAGTTGGGTTTAGAGTGAGAGTTGGGCTTAAGGTTGAGTTTAGGGTTACGATTAGGCTTAGGGTTGGGGTTAGGTTTGTGCTTAGGGTTAGAGTTATGCTTAGGCTTAGGGTTGGGGATTTTTCAACAGTTAAACAAAAATGATGATGATATGACAGCTAGTGTTGAGTGCAAGTGCTTGCTACTCGAGTTTGCATTGGGTGCTCTAGTGATATTTCGAGTCCCCACCATGCATGTTTTGCGACTGTTAGCCAAAAAAAAAATACAGGCAATCCCTGCATGTTTTTTTGGGTGTTTAATAGCTACGAAACATGCGGGACAGGGACTCGAGCATGTCACTCAAGCACTCGCGATACTCGGTGCATACCCGGGCATCCGATGCAAACTCGAATAGCGAGCACTTACGCTCAATGCTAATGATGACATATTCAATATAACGACCTAATGTTATCAAATCATGCGTGGTATCTTTTGGTTAAAAATCCTCACTATACCCCTGGATAAAATCCTTGAGGGGTGTAATTTCCAAAGTTGTGAGGGGTTTCTGCTGTTTGGGTGCATTAGGGGCCCTGAAAATGTGGCATGTCACGCCAATCTATTTCAGCCAATTTGTGTTCCAAAATTCAAATATTGCTCCTGTGAGCAGGTTGCCGGATGCAGTAACGGTTGAAAGGCAGAGCAAGGTTTAACGTGGGGTTTATTTAACAGATGATACTCCACGCAGGGAGAGGGTGGGGTGAATAGAGATTTGAGGGGAGATTTGCAAACTGGTGCGGGAAGGTAGAAGAGAATTTTCAGAAACGTTAAACTTATCAGTCCGTAGATGAGGCAGCTCTGGATCCTGGATTTAAGCGTTGGCGCCAAGGCCGTGGCGCATAAGGGGCCTGGTGTGGTCCTGTAGAAGATGGCATCCAGGGTCCTGGTGACGACGGTAGCTCCTCACTGTCCTGACGAAGGTCCTGAGTCCAGAAGGTGAAGTAACGGAATGGTCAGAGACCTTTACATTGCCAGCAGTTACACACGGTGTATCAGATACAGTTCACACGTGCGCGCCTATGCCCTGACAGAAGTCTTTCTCACTCATGGTCACCAGTGTCAGCGGGCGCTTTGTCAGTCTCTGTTGGCAATATCTGCTTGGGGATCTGAGGCCCCTAAGACTTGGGCCTACTCCATCCAGATGCTCAGAGGTTGGAGAGCTGACACTGTCCTCCTGCGCACTGCGCATTCCCACCAAGACTGACTTGTTTCCCGTGTGCTGTGGCTTTTTTAGCTTGGCAGTGCTCCCTATCCCCGGGTGCAAAGGTGGGTCCTGGGTTTTAAGCTTTCCCCCATGCAACCTGGGTGACAGTACCGACAGTTGTGGAACCGCACCGGAAAAGGTAAGTGTGGTCGGTCCTTCTCCTTACATTCCCCCTCTCTTTGTGCTCGCCATTCCACAGGCGAGAGTTCTTGTAGTAGGCGTTGATATTCTCCTATTCCTTGAACAATTTGTTGCCAAACAAAATGATCTTGATCATAGCGGTTAGGAGGCTTTCCTGCTGTCGAATGCTCCGAACGTCGTAAACTAGAAGTAGCCATTGAATCAAGTTGGATAGCTGAGTCAGGTTGGACTAATGGGGGTCTGGGATGCACCCAGTTCTGATGAAACAGCCATTTCAGGATCTCAGGAGCCCCAAGGACCTCAGATATCTGCCCCTTTTCTGGGCCTACTTGTGGCGGTTCAGGACATTCTTCTTCATAATCGAAAATGACCGGAGGAGGGCTTTCAAACATACTGGTTTTCTCTTCTTCTTCTTCTAGTGCAGGGTCTCTTGACATGCAGGGGCGTAGCATGTGTCGGTGCACAACACGAGTAGCGGCATCTTTCTCTCCTTCAGGTTGAACTTCATAGATGGGTCCCTCAGGGTTGATTTGCCGCTTCACACGGTACACTGTTTTTTACCATCAGTACTCCAGCTTGTCTCAGGGTCGTTTGTCTCATACTAACACCCGATCTCCAGCCTGCAGGTCTGTCCCTCACAGGGGAGTTGTCTCTGGATTTTCCAATTCTTGAAACTTGGTCCACACCAGGCAATGTAACGTTTGTATCTGATGGTGATGTTCTCATACCCAAGTGGACACCCCCATCTGTGGGTAGTCCTCCCCTGGGTCCAGTTCCAGCTCGGTAATCTCTTTTCTCGGCCTGCCAAAGAGCAAGGTGTAGGGAGTGTACCCTGTGGTGCGATGTACTCGGTTGTTATATACCCACACCAAATCTATTACAAATTCTAGCCTTCCGCCTTGCGGTCCTCCTCGAGTGTCCTCAGCATCTGGATGAGAGTCCAATTAAACCGCTTGCATGCTCCATTGCCTTGCAGTTGGTAGGGCATCGTCCGGGATTTCCCAATTTGATATAAGCGATGCAGTTCCTCCATTACTCGACCCAGGAAACAGGCACCTTGGTCTGAGTGAATTCTCTTGAGACATCGGTATACTTGGATGAAGTTTTTACAGATGCATGTGCCTCGGATTCTGCTGTTTTGTCTCGAGTCGGAGTCCCGACGGCAAATTTGGTGAAATGATCTGTCATTACTAAGCAATGTTCATACCCTTGATGGGCTGAGCTTATTGTCAAATAATCGATCATTAACACTTCTAAAGGTGCCGAGGTTACGATAGTTTGTGTGGGGGCCCTCTGTTCTGGAGGTTTAGCCAGTTCACAGCTCCTACAGAGCCAACACACTTCCTCCACTACCGACTTCATCAAGGGGTGATAAAACAGCTTCTGTAGCCACTGGAAAGTCTTCTCCTGGCCAAAGTTGGCTCCTCTCTCATGTGCCTCCGTGGCCACCTTATGTAACAACGTTTCAGAGACCACCACCTGCCAAGTGACGGACAGGGCTTGTCGTAACTGAATCTTCCGATACAACAGTCAGTTCTTCAGTTGGAGTCTCTCCCACTGTCGAAGGATTTGTAGTGCCCCAGGACACATGACTTCCCTCTCACTCCAGGGGGTAGCTGTCTAAGGGCCACACACTGTCGAATTTGTGTGAGTTCTCCTTATTCCTGTTGAACCCGCACCCACTCATTACGGGACTGTCCCAACACATTTTCCTGGGGCACTGCTTGCACCTGTTCCTGCGTAGTTGCCAATGTCCTGGCAGAATTTCTGAACTTGGGAACTTCTTCAGTCTCTAGCTCTTCATCTCGGTTGGAACCAGGCTTCTCATGTGTCACCCTAGATAGTGCATCCGCATGGGTGTTTTCAGCCCCCTTCTGTTGGCAATCTTATACCAGTATTTAGCTATCTGCGCTACCCAGCGCTGCTCCAGGGCCCCCAACTTTGCGTTTTCCAAATGGGCCAGAGGATTCTTGTTGGTGAACACCAGGACTTGTTCTGTATTTGGCTCCAGATGGCACCCCTTTCAGTAATTCTAACAACGGGTTCATGATGCAGGTGAAGTCTTTCATGAACCGCCGATAATATCCTGTTAGTCCCAAAAAGGCCCGTACATCCTTCACAGTCTTCGGAATGGGCCAATCCTGTACTGCTGCAATTTTCTCACGGGACGGTCTTACGCCTTCAGCAGAGACCACATGTCCTAGGCACTCGATCTGGGTGAGAAACAGATAGCACTTGGGAGGTTTTACTTTCAAACCATGTTTCTGGAGCCGACTCAATACTTGCTCTAGTCGTTGCAGGTGTTCTTCGAACGTGGCGGCATACACTATTATATCATCAAGGTAGATGAGAGTTGCTTCAAGGTTCAGATCAACCAAACACCTCTCCATAAGACACTGAAAAGTACCAGGAACATTAGTGAGACCAAATGGCATCCGGTTGAACTCGAACAAGCCCATGTGTAGTATGAAGGCCATTTTTGCTTGGTCGTGTTCGGACATCGGCACTTGCCAGTAGCCACTGGCCAACTCTAGTGTGGAAAAGTATCTTGCGCTCCCTAGTGCGGACAAGGACTCTTCGATGCGAGGTAGTGAGAATGAATCTCGTACGATGCAAGCATTTAGTTTGCAGTAGTCCACGCAGAAATGCAGAGTGCCATCCTTTTTCCGTACTAGCATGATGGGAGCCGCCCACGGACTTTGGCTCCCTCGGATGACACTGTTTTTTAGCATTGGTGTTAGCCATCAACTGAACGGCCTGAGATGGTATCAGTTCCTCCGGCATGCCGACAATTTGCGCTATTTTACTTCTGGAGGGGAGTGTCAGATTCTCCTCTCTCAAATTCACGCATCTCACAGGTACCTTTCCTTCATGTATGGTAGCCAGTGTTTGGGCTTGTAGGAGCCCTGGGGGTAGGGGCTGTATGGCAGCTGGTTCTAATTGTGTTTCAACCCCAGAGGAGTGCAAACCCAGACAGGTAAGGAGAGTACGGATTGCCCCGGTGGTATTACAAGCTTGTCCGCCGCTGGAATAATCACTTTTCCCAGCACCTTTCCATCACAGGAGGCCTCTTGCGCTTGAGCCATCTGAATCAGCTGTTGAAATACTTTTCTTTGAGGCATTTCTTCAAGGACACGTCTGGGGACTCATTGATGAGAAGATTACCGAACTCCCGGAGCACATTCATGCCCAGAGTGACAGCATGTCCACGTTCTGTGTCTCCTGCAGTTAACACCACACCTTTGTGGCCCAGATCTTTACCACAGACCTTGATTTGTATCCATGCCACCCCTGAAGTATGTATCAGGCAACGTAGTCACTTGTGAACCGGTATCTACCAAGCAGCGGACGGCCCGACCATCAATTTCGGCCCAGACTAGAGGACACGCAGAAACTAAATTGGTGGGACTTCTGATTCTCCTTGCCGGCTGTTCTGGCTCCGGGTGGCGCTGAAGAGGCCGTCCTTGGTGTGGACAACACCGGGCCACATGTCCTAGTTCTCCACAGGTATAGCATGTAGGAAGTTCCTCCTGACGAAATGTTCTCCTGCCCCGTTGTGGTTGCGGGATAACGGTCACCTCTCTATACCCCACCTGAGGCAAGGGCTGACCATTACTGGCAAAGACGGTAAGGTGTTCATCTGGGCTGTGAGTAATGTCTGAATCAGCCCAGTACCACTTAAAGAGGACATATGGCATCATTATCACCTGGGAGCCGGTGTCCAGTAAGGCGTTCGTCGGGAAGCCATCAATCATGACGGGCAGGACTGGTCATCCTCCCACATACTTGTCTCGCCAACATTGAGGGCCTGATCGTCTTACTCCTGGGGGTTGGCCCTCTGCCCCAGGGGTTGCTTGTTTAAATGACAGAATCTTGCGATGTTCCACGCCTTGTTGCAGCGGCGACAGATGGGCTGTCCGTCCTAGTCATAGCGATCGTTGTCGCTCCCTCTGGTTGGTGGAATCCTCCTCTGCCATCACCACAGGACGTCATCTGGACTGAAGGCCAGCTGAATCTTCTTCTTTGGAGCCACTTGCATGGACTGCACAGTTTTAGTGAGTGCAGCCACACTTTTGGTAAGTTCCTGGACCTGGAGAGGCAGGTCTGCAAAGGAGTCATTACCTTGGGTCGGCACGTCGGACCCATCGGGGGTTCGGGAAAAGGATGCTTCCTCCTGCTGGTATGTAATTGCTGGGAGCCAAGGGGGCGCTGTGCCACTAGTATTTGGTTCACGCAGCACCCGGATGGTTCTATCCTTAAAATGTGCAGTCCAGGTCAGGATTTTGTAGTGCCATAATGTGCAGCTGTGTCCTTTGATTGTTAGACAGGAGTCCCTCTACAAACTGCTCCGTTAGCAACTTAACCTCATCTTGCACACTGTCAGTGTCAGCCTGCTTCATGGTCCGTAGCACCTCCTGGAGGTTAAGAGCATAGTCCCTTATACTGTCCTGCACCCTTTGTTTGCACCCAAAGAATCTAATTTTTATCTCTGCTGCAGTGCGGGTGTCAAAGGTGTCCTTCAGCCTGGCCAAGATTTGTTTGACAATTCTTTTATCAGTGCCCGGCCATGACTTTACTTCCTTCTGGGCCGCATCGGTTAACTGGCCAGTGAGGATGCTGACTTTTTGACTCTCAGACAGGGGGTACACTTTAAAAAAACTACATAGTCTCACCTTGAAATCACTCAGGGTGTGTGACTCCCCTGAGTACTGCGGTAACCAGGCCGCTCCCCGGAATGTACGGCATCGATAGCGACATTATGGAGGCTGTAGCTGCCCCTGGATCCGGCCAGCACATAAGGGCTGCGGCCTCCGCTAAATCTGACTGCATCAGGGGGCTGCAGCCGCCGCTGGATCTGGCTGCATCACAGGGCTGCGGCTGCGGCCATCGCTGGTCTCCACCCGGATTGGATATTTGCTTTCCCCCTAGTGAACCTCAGCCAGGCCCTGCATGTTGTTACCGTTGCAAGCGGCTGCTCTGCTGACAGGATCTATGGAGCTCCTCCAGTTTTTTCCTGTCGGGGCCTCTTGCTTCTGCTCACCACAGAGCATCGCCCGTGCTTCACTTCGTGCTCTTTTCTGGGTCCCACCCATGACGGCATGCCCTTTTGCTTCCCGCGCGCCGTGTGGCACAGTAATGGCGGCAATTTTACAGTTCACTTAAGTCTCTGGCACACAGTACCCGGCTATTCCGGGGTACGCATCCTATTTGTGACGCCAAAATGGAGCACCCTCCAGGGCCGGGGGGTACTTGGTACCGGGCAGGTTCTTAAGGGGATGTGTCACGGCAGCAGTGACCCAGTTCGTGGCCCTGGGCATCCAATGAAAATGATGATAAGGGGATGATAAAATTTATGAAAGATAGTTCGTGATGCCACCTGTGGTACTCAGCCAAGGATGGTGGATGCTGCTTAAAGAGACCGCTGGGGCTGATGGTGATGCAGCAGAGTTGATACAGCTCTCCACAGGTACAGCTTAGTCCCAGGGCAATTATATTGTTAAAGATAGTGATGATGGTTGTAGTGCAGAGCTAAGGTGACACAGCAAATAAACAGGAGGACACAGCGGGGTGCAGTCTTCACACTTTTACTCACAGTTTGAGGTGCAGACCAGGGCACTGAGTACAGATGGTAATGGAGATCCAGGCGGCCTGGAAGCAACTTAGGATCCACTAAGCCAGATGGGTTGGAGGCCTCCTTTCTGTGCTGTCCTATGAGGTCTTTGCTGCCTAAAGCTATGCTTGGTCCTCTGTTCCTTACTGTCTTGTGGTACTTGCCCGTATGGCAGGCAGCTTGAGCCCATTGCACGTGTCGCTCCTCTATGGCGGCTCTGGGCTCTGATCTGCTGCTGTGCCTTCAACCATATGGTATTACCTGGCCAGAGGATCCCTCCTTGCTTCCAGTCATGACATCACCCCCTGTGAGGGAGGCAATGCCACTGTGGCAATCGGACTCCTGGGGTGCCACATGACCTCTTGCTAAAGTGAGAAATTTTGGGCCAAAGCAAGATTTTAGAGGTAAAAAGATTATTATTTTTTCATTTCACTTTGTATAAATTCTTGAGTAGCAACTGAAGGATTAAAAAACTTCCAGACAACAGTTTTGAAGCATTTGAAGGGTGCAGTTTTTAAAATGCTCTAACTTTTGGGGAGTTTCCAATATATAGGCCCCTCAAAGTCCATTTAAATCTTAATAGGTCCCTAAAGAAACCGGATTTGGAAATTTGTTGAAAAAAATTAGAAATTGCTGCTAAAATTTTACCCCTTTAACATAATAACCAAAAAAATATTTTTTAAAAATTATGCAGATGTAAAGTAGACATATGGGAAATGTTATTTATTAATTATTTTTTGTGATATAACCATCTGATTTAAGGGCATAAAAATTTAAAGTTTGAAAATTGTGAAATTTTCACATTTTTTTCAAATTTCCGATATTTTTATAAATATATGCAAATCAAGTCGACAAAAATTTACCACTGAAATTAAGTACAATATGTCACAAAAAAAAGTTCTCAGAATCAGTGGGATCTGTTCAAGTGTTTCAGAGTTATTATGTCATAAAGTGACACTGGTCAAATTTAAAAAATTTGTCCTGGTCATTAAGTTCAAAATTAGCTGAGCCACCGTGCTGCCCGTTTCACTAAGGGGTTAAAGGGAATCTGACAGCTGCTTTCTCCACTGCACCCATTGTAAAGGCATGAAAACCAAAAGTTCATTTGAATGGGGAACTTTTAGTCTATAGGAATCAGGGTGGTCTTATGAGTTACAGTAGCATGTAAAAGTTTGGGCACCCCTAGTCAAAATTTCTGTTATTGTGAACAGTTCAGCAAGGTAAAGATAAGATGATCTTTAAAAGGCCTAAAGTTAAAAATGACACATTTCCTTTGTATTTTAGGCAAAACAATATACACAAAGGAAAATGGACCAGCGCAAAAGTTTGGACACCCTGCATTGTTAATAGCTAGTACCACCCCTTTTGAAAATATCACAGCTTGTAAACGCTTTTTGTAGTCAGACCAGAGTCTTTGAATTCTTGTTTGAGGGATTTTCATCCATTCTTCCTTGGAAAATTCTTCTATTATATATCTGTGAGATTCCTGGGTCATATTGCATGCACTGCTATTTTGAGGTCTACCCACAGATTTTCAATGATTTTTTAAATCAGGGGTCAGTAAGGGCCATTCTAAAACCTTCAGCATGTGCCCTTTGAGATTGTCTATTGTGGATTTTGATATGTACTTATTACCCATTTTTAGAAGCCATCCTCTTTTCAACTTCAGCTTTTTTACAGCTGGTGATATGTTTTCATGAATAACATGTTGAAATTCATTGAAAACATTCTTCCCTCTGCCTGTGAAATGTTCCCCATTCCATTGGCTGCAACACAACCCCAAAGCATGATTGATCCACCCAAATGTTTAATGGTTGGCGAGATGTTCTTTTCCTGAAATTCTGTGCCCTTTTTTCTCCATACATACTTTCTATCATTGTGGCTAAAGAGTTCTTGTTTAACCGGTCCACAGGACTTGTTTCCAAAATGCATCAGGCATGTTTAGATGTACTTTTGCATACTTCTGACACTAAATTTTATGGTGAGGAGGCAGGAGAGATTTCTTCTGATTACTTTTCCATGAAAGTCATATTTATTCGGGCGTATCTGAACAGCAGAACAATGTACCAAAACTCCAGAGTCTGTTAACCTCTTTCTGACATTGGATGTCATATTCCGTCCATGTGCCCTGGGCCTATTTGACCAGGGATGGAATATTACATCCACGCAATCGCCCGTGCACACGAGGTGTGTACGGGCGATCGCCACCGGGTGTCAGCTGATTCTGACAGCTGAGACCCGGCACTAAATGCCAGGACCGCTCTCGGCATTTTTAACCCCCCCAAAAAGGTGCGATCAAACACGATCGCAGCATTCCCGAAGCCGGCAGAAGGCTAAAAGCACCTCTGCCTTTGGATCGGAGACCCTGCGGCGTGACACAGTGTCCCGATCGTTGCCATCGCTGCCATGGTGACCTGGTTGTCATGATGACATCCGGATCACCAGACCTAGCAAACTTGCTGATCATGCCCATTGCATGATGAGCAAGTTGGTCAGTACACAGCCGACAGTTTCTGCAGCATGGAGATCAACCTTCAAAAAATGATAGTCCCATATTGGGACAAAGTTAAAAAGTAAAAAAAATAATAATAATAAAAAATCAAAAGCTACTGTATCTATAAATATTTGAATGAAAAAAAACAAACAATAAAATTACACATATTTGGTATCACTGCGTCCGAAACTACCTGACCTATAAAACTGTCCCACTAGTTAACCCCTTTAGTGAACAACATAAAAAAACCAATGCAAAAAACAATGCTTTTCATCATACCACCAAACAGAAAGTGGAATAAAACGTGATAAAAAAGACATATAAATAAAATGGTACCGCTGAAAACGTCATTTTGTTCCGCAAAAAACAAGCCATCATACAGCATCATCAGTGGAAAAATGAAAAAGTTATAGCTCTCACAATAAAGCGATGCAAAAATAATTTTTTCTATAAAATAGTTTTTTTTGTATAAAAGCGCCAAAACATAAAAAAAGATATAAATGAGGTATCGCTGTAATTGTACTGACCCGAAAAATACAACTGCTTTATCAATTTTACCACAAAGGGAGCAGCATAAACCCCCCCACAAAAGAAATTCCTGAATTGCTGGTTTTTGTTTGTTCTGCCTCACAAAAATCAGAGTAGAAAGCGATCAAAAAATGGATGTGTCCAAAAATGGTACCAATAAAAAATGTCAACTTGTCCCGCAAAAAACAAGCCATCACATGACTCTGTGGGCCAAAATATGGAAAAATTATATTTCTCAAAATGTGGTGATGCAAAAACTATTTTTTGCAATAAAAAGCGTCTTTTAGTGTGTGACAGCTGCCAATCACAAAAACATGATATAAATCTGGTATCGCTGTAATCGCACTAACTCGAAGAATAAACTCACCTAATCACTTATGCCGCACTAGGAACGGCATATAAAATAAATAAAAACAATTCTTCACCAACTGTTAATTTTTTCATTCTGCCTCCCAAAGATCACTGTAAGGCTTGGCACACATTTACCCTGCGATTTGCGTTAAGCGCTTACATCGGAGTTTCTGTGTAAATCTCTGAAATATATGATTCTGGTGGAACCTCTGGTGGAAGATTAGATTACCTATAATGAGGCAGATGGAGGCACTGTGGACACTGTCTGGCCTATGATCTGGGGGTGTCAGTCTTTTTAGATGTGCAAAGAAAAGAAGGACACCGCTGAACAGAGGCCACACAGAGACCAGAGTAACTCTGCTGCTTCATTACAGTGAATGGATCCCTCGAGGGTTTCATCTGAATCACGTCGCTCAGAGATTTAGATGGAAACCCCAAAGTAAGTGGTTAGCGTAGGCATGCCGGATAAATGTGCTCCCAAACATTATGTAAAATGGTCCCAATAAAAGCTTCAACTCAGTCCACAAAAAAAAAACCCCACTCAGGTCTGTCATCTGTTAATGATAATATAGGGGGTTTCCATTTTACTGGTAGTACAAAGGCTCTGGAAAAGCGAAATGGCTCCTCACTAGAGATGAGCGAATATGTTCGGGTTCCCTCTTATTTGGCAAGCTATAGCCGAATAAGATGCAGAGGGAACGCGGCTTCCTGGATTGCGCCGGCTGAACAGCTGATTGTCGCCGCTGCTGCATGTGTCGCAGCTGTGTCACAGTCACAGCACATGCATGGAGAGCCCAGCATACAGGCTCTCCATGCACGTGCTGTGACTGTGACACAGCTGCGACACATGCAGCTGTGGCGCTGATCAGCTGTTCAGCCGGCGCAATCCAGGAAGCCGCGTTCCCTCTGCAGCTTATTCGGTAAACGCTATAGCTTGCCAAATAAGGAACCCGAACATATTCACTCATCTCTACTCATCATCCACCAAAAGAAATTCAGCAAGTTCTGTGCTCCAAAATTCAAATGCCTACCTCCCTTCTGAGCCCCACAGTGTATCTAAACCACATATAGCGTCCAAGTTTGGCATTTCTGAAGTGATGAGAGCCCGCCTAACTTACAAACTGGGCATAATATACTGGTGACTGCAATGTACTGGTCACTACAGCGGCAGTTTGCAATTTTCACTTGGCAGCATTCATTGCTGCTTGTTTCTCGAAAAATACCCATGGAGTCAAAATCAGCACATCACCTGTGGATAAATTCCCCAAGGGGTATAATTTCCAAAATGGGGTCACTTGAGGTGAGATTCTGCTTTTCTAGCATTTAGGGACTCCGCAATCTCTTCTAGGAAAATCTATGCTTCAGGAGGCAAATAGCGCTCCATTCCTTCCAAGTCTCTCCATATGTCTAATTTGTACTGTACAGCCACATATTGGGTATTGCTACGTTCAGTAGAAATTGTGGGATACATTTTGGTGCCATTTTTACCCACTTCTTGTACGAAAATGTAAAATCTGGGGCTAAAACTAAATTTTGATGGTAAAAATGTAGTTATTTTTTCTTCACTGCTCAATGGTATAAAATTCTGTGACACACTCATGGTGTCAATATGATCACTGCACCCCTAGATGAATTCATTGAGAGGTGTAGTTTATAAACTGAGGGGTCAGTTATGGGGGGGTTCTGCTGTTTTGGCACCCCATGGGCTCTCCCAGTGGGTCATATTACTTGCAAACCATATTAACAGTAAAATCTGGCGCTCCTTGCCTTCTGAGCTTTGCACTGTGCCTTAAAAATATTTCCCAATTACATGTAGGATATTGGTGCCCTTAGGAAAAAATGGACCTGTTTGTTGTAAAAAAAATTCCTATTATTGAGGCTAAAACATTTTTGTGAGGAAAATGTGATTTTATTATTTTCACTGCTCAACGTTATAAACTTCTGTGAAGCACCTGGGGGTTCAAGGTGCTTACCATGCATCTAAATACATTCCATATTTCCAAAATGGAGTCACTCGTGGGGGTTTCCACTGTTTAGGCACATCAGGGGCATCCAAATGGGATATGACGTGTGCTAATGATTCCAGACATTTTACTTTTAAAAAGTCAAATGACACTCCTTCCCTTCAGAGCCCTGCCGTGCGCACAAACCAATAGTTTTCAACCTCATGTGGGGTATCTCAGGAGAAATTGCACAGCAAATTTTATAATGCAATTTCTCCTGTTACCCTTATGAAAATGCAATATTTTGTGCTAAAAACATATTTGTGGGGAAAATTAGATTTTTTTATTTTATGGCTCAACGTTATAAACTTCTGTGAAGCACATGACGGTTCAATGTTCTCACTACATATCTAGATCAGTTCCCTGTGGGGTCTAATTTCCAAAATGGTGTCACTTGTGGGGGATTTACATTGTTTAGGCACATCAGAGGCTCTCCAAACACAAAATGGCGTCCACCAATTATTCCAGCAAATTTTGCATTCAAAAAGTCAAATGGCGCTCCTTCGCTTCAGAGCTTTTCCGGATGGACAGAGGCGCAGCTGAAGCAGCAGCATGATGGCAGTTGGGAGCAGAAGCTCGAGAAGTGGTCCTACATCAGTACAGGGACGCAGGTCGCTTAATCATGTGGCAGGTCATTGCATGGGCCGATGCCTTCAGGACCGGGGCAAAACGGACGAGGAAACCCCCAAACGTAGTGAGTCTGAACAGGGAGGATGCTGTGTTATCGCAAGAGGTGGTCCATCCCCGTAATGTACTGAAAGACGTAGAGAGGAGTGCAGAGGAAGTGTATAATGTGAACTGTGTGGAACCTTATGCTGATGTTGTTACTGACAAGGATGTGCTGCGAAACGAAGCAAGTAAAGTTTTGCGTTTTAAGTTTGAATTGGACTCTGTCTCTTTGTGCACAATGCCAGTGACGGAACTTCAGCAAGCCTGATGGGACCATGACGGTGCAGAAGGCGAAGCAGAAGGTATGCTGCAGAGGGGACAGTATTTTCATGTGACGGGAGACCAGCGCATGCTAAAGGATATACTCTCAGCCACGACTGCGGCCCTGTCGCTACCCCTCACACATATCTCTGTGATTAAAGGGCATGAAAATTAAAAGTTGGAGAATTGCTAAATTTTCAAAATTTTCACCAAATTTCCGTTTTATTCACATACACAAGTCATAGCAAAGAAATGTTACTACTGTCATGAAGTACAATATGTCACTAAAAAAACAATCTCAGAATCACCGGGATCCATCAAAGCGTTCCAGCATTAATGCCTCATAAAGGAACAGTGGTCAAAATTGTAAAAATTGGCCTGGTCATTAACGTGCAAACCACTCTCGGAGGTAAAGGGGTTAAATCTTTCTGAAGGTCTTTTGAAGTCAAGCAGAGATTCTGATTTGCTTTTCTAGAAAACCTATGAGCAGCTCTCACTTAAATTTTGCTTTGTCCTCCAAACCTTATCTTGTCCTCTACTGTTCCTGTTAACTGCCATGTCTTAATTATATCTTGAACTGACGAAAGGGCAACTTGAAAATACCTTCCTATCTTCTTATAGCCTTCTCCTTCTTCCAGCATTTTCATTTTCATAGTTCTAGGCAACTGCTTAGAAGAACTGATTGCTGCTGTTTTTTGACACAAGATTAGAGGAGGTTGGGTTTTTATAAAGCTGGGAAATTTGACCTTTACTAATGATGATAGTGAATAAGCTATAACCCTATCAAAAAAGGGGAGACACGAAAGGTAGATGGTATCAATTGCTTTCATTGTTCGGATCAGCCATAGTGTAAGAATCGGGTGTTCATGTAATTCTGCATGAACCAGTTAACAGCCAAAGTATGTAACAGTACAGACACAGAGGGCTATTAAATGCATAAAGCGGGTGAGAACATAATACGAGGTACCTGATTATGGTAGAAAAATTTTTTTTTTTTTTTTTGAATGGGCCAACAGGGATAGTTAGGTTAATGCGTTGAGGCGGTAGGCCAGTCTGAACAAATGCATTTTTATGGCACGCTTAAAACTGTGGGGATTGGGGATTAATTGTATTAACATGGGTAGTACATTCCAAAGAATTGGCGCAGCACGTGAAAAGTCTTGGAGACGGGAGTGGGAGGTTCTGATTATTGAGGATGCTAACCTCAGGTCATTAGAAGAATGAATATATATATTTTTCAAAAAAAGTACAAAGGAAATGTGTCATATTTAACTTTAGGCCTTTTAGAGGTCATTTCATCTTCAACTTGCTTAACTGTTCACAATAACAGTAAGTTTGATCAGGGGTGCGCAAACTTTTACATGCCACTGTATTTATTCATACAATATTTACTGTTTTTTCATTAATCATAACTCATATAAAGTAGCATAGTTTATTTTTAAAGCTTTTTATGCTGTAGGTTAATTCCAACAATAAACACCTAATCTAATGCTGGTAGCACGAGTTACTTTTCTCAGGCTAATTTATTATCTAATAGTCATTTAATGATAGCAGTATTATTACTGCTGATTTTAGAGAAGACATGAATTTGCAAATTGAGAGTGAGCCTTGTGCATGATTTACCTTGATGGGCTCAAGATTCTTCAGTTTTTAAGGACTTCAGGACTGCTACAATATGGGATTTATAAAATTACCTAACCTCACTGTTTAAATTAAACTTGTCAATTGAACTATCATTTACATGTTTATTTCCTTTAGGATGGGAGTAAAGTATATGGAAGATGTGGAGGTTATTGTGGAAAATGTGTTCCCAATTCAACTGTTGGTCTCCAAGTTCAGGTGCAAGACCATTAAAGGACTCCTTACTTACATGAAAGAAGCTGTTGAAATGTATTACCTATTTTTTAACAACCTAACCAACAGTCATAAAACCACCAGAAGCTGTCAACTATATATTGTGGTAGTAGGTGTTCATATGCAGCACACAATAACAAGATAACAGGTTATTTTCCTAGAATTTCAAAGATTAGATTTTAGGTGCATTAAATTCACTTAAAGAGGTTTTCCACTTCTAATTTATCCCCTTTTCATTTCTCCTAACTTTTCCTAACACTTTTCAAATATAACTTGTATTACCTGCCATGCTCCTGAAAGCTCAACTCTCTGTGGGTGATATATCCTTCTGTGTTGATTTTGACTCTGCTACTTCCAATCTGGGGACTGTAATCAGAGCAGGAGACATCACTGGTGAGGGTGGGCTACGTCTCGGTGAGTGACAGCAGTTTGAGCACACATGCTTGTAGCAATATGTTATATGCTGAGCCGCCTCTAGGGGTCTCACTACCTGGATGTATTCAGAGGATAGAGAGGAGGGACTCGTTGGTAAGAGCAGGAGACAGGAAGCATTCATGTAATGTGGCTGAGAGAACGTGCACACAATAAAAGTAACCCGTTACCACAATCGTGTCAGAGGCATAAACAACAAATAGAACATGGTGGCAGCAGGGCTGAACCTATAAAGAACAAGTGGACAGACAATCCAGGCAGCTTGTGGTACAAAGCTCAACTGTAAGTACAGTGCCCACAGTACAGCATTATGGAGACTGCATTAAAACCTCCTCAGAGACTAGACATCATGTCCTCAAATCTATCGCAGACCTGGAGACATTGGAAGGAGGAGATTACTCTGTATGTGGATCTTACAGTAGACACCAATGATCAGAAGCGTAAGGTGAAGCTCTTCTACTATCTGATTGGAGAAAAAGGCAGAGAACTTGCTCAGACCCTGATCCAGGACGGTACGGACAGTCTGGCAGACATTGTACAGGCATTTGATAAGCACTGTGACCCCAAGAAGAATGAGACAGTGGAAAGATTTAAGTTTTTCACCAGAAATCAGGAGATGGGAGAGAATATAGACGCATATGTGACTGAGCTGAAAAGACTGGCAGCAACATGCAGCTTTGGAGAGATCAGAGATTCTCTTATCAGAGATAGAATAGTGTGCGGCATCAGAGAGCCACAGCTAAAGGGTATGCCACACTAAACAACATCGCTAACGGGATCGCTAAAAACGTCACTATTTAGCGATCCCGTTAGCGATGTTGTTGTGTGTGGCAGCTGCCAGCGACGAGCTTCCTGCTGTGATCTCGCTCGTCGCTGGAATCGTTCCGGACCCTATTTTATCGCCGGCGCTCCCGCTGGGTAAGTATAATCGCTAAGTGTAGCACCTTTTCTTAGCGATTTAGCGGTACTTTTGTACCGCTAAAGTCGTTAAGGAGATCGCTAACCGCGATAGCGTCCTTAACGACATCGCTAAGTTAGGTAGCTACTAGCGATATAGAAACAATCCCGCTAGCGATCTCATTAGTATGCGACGCTAACGAGATCGCTAGCGGGATTGTGTAGTGTGGCAGTACCTTAAGAGAGAGACTGCTGAGAGAGGAGGAGTTAACCCTAGAGAAATGCATGCAAATAAGCAGAGCTGCAGAGCTAACAAGAGACAGCCTGAAGATGATGGCAGACACCACTGAGGAGCCAGTACATGCAGTAACCATGAGAGGAAAAGCAGAGCACCAAGCGAGAACAGTCCAATGCAGATACTGTGGCAGAAGACATGAGAGAGACAAAGAGAAGTGTCCAGCATATGGACAAAGCTGCAAGACCTGTGGTAAGATGAATCATTTCGCAGCTCTCTGCAGACTTAAGCCCTTTAAAAAGCACAGAGAAATTCACAGTGTAACACAGGACAATAACAGTGACAGTGCAGAAGATATTACATGGATACAGCTACAGTCTGCAACAGAGAATGTCAATACAGTCAGACAGCCAGAACCTAAAGATACAAGACAACTGTTTGCAACTCTTTTATTAAATGACAAACTCATTAGATTTCAGTTGGACTGTGGAGCAAGTTGCAATGTCATACCGGAGGATCTACTAAATGAACAGGTGTTCATCGAACCTACTGATAAGGTACTTATGATGTACAACAAAACGATACTGAAACCTCTTGGGACATGCAAACTGAAGGTTAGTAACCCATGCAACAGAAAGAGTTATAGAGCCCAATTTACAGTGCTGCAGGGTGGTGACCACATACCGTTACTAGGTATAAAAGCAGTTCAGGCAATGGACTTAATAAAGGTACAATTCCATAACATTATGTCTGTGGAAGTCAAACAGAGTATGAAGGATATCCCAAAAGCAGACAGCAATCTAGATTTACAGATTATAAAAACACAGTATGCGGATGTATTTGAGGGTGATGGATGTTTTGAAGGAAAACACAAACTGGAAATTGATAACACAGTACAACCTACCAGATTACCGACAAGAAAAGTGCCTGTAGCGCTACTTCAGCCATTGAAAGAAGAACTACAGGATTTAGAAAAGCGAGGCATGATAGAAGTCGTCCATCAGAGCACAGACTGGATAAGTAGTTTGGTCATAGTGCAGAATCCATCAGGTAAACTAAGAATTTGTATCGATCCCAAACCACTCAACAAAGCTCTCAAAAGGAATCACTATCCGATGCCTACAATAGAGGATGTGCTACCAGATTTATCAAAGGCAAAAATATTTTCAGTTTGTGACGTAAAAAATGGATTTTGGCATGTGGAACTGGATGAAGAATCCAGTTTATTGACAACGTTTTCTTCTCCATTTGGTCACCGTAAATGGCTGAGAATGCCCATGGGACTGACACCAGCTCCAGAAATATTTCAGCAGAAGTTGATGCAAGCTTTGGAAGGACTCCCAGGGGTAAAGACGATAGCAGATGATATATTAATAGTGGGAGAAGGTGACGATATGCAATCTGCAATAAAGAATCACGATACAAGGATGCTACAATTTTTAGATAGGTGTAGAGAAAAAAGGATAAAGTTGAACTTGGAAAAGTTGAAACTGAAAATGACGGAAGTGCCATATATAGGACATCTTCTAACCTCAAATGGATTGAAAGTGGATCCGGAAAAGGTGAAGGCGATACAAGAGATGCCTACCCCAACAGATGTGTGTGGAGTACAGCGATTTTTGGGCATGGTGAATTATCTGTCCAAGTTTTGCAAGAATCTATCAGACATGTGTGAGCCAATGAGACAGCTAACTCACAAAGATGTGTTGTGGGAATGGACAGAAGCACAGGAGACGGCTTTTCAATCAGTAAAGACAGCCATTGCAGACACAGCAACCTTAAAATATTTTGATCCACAGTTAGAGGTGGTAGTCCAATGTGATGCATCAGAAAAAGGCCTAGGTGCCACATTAATGCAAGAGCGGCAACCAATCACTTTGCAAGCAAAGCGCTAACACCGACAGAGCAGGGATATGCCCAAATCGAAAAGGAGTTACTAGCTGTGGTGTTTGGAATGGAAAGGTTTCATCAGTACACATACGGTCGACAGGTAACAGTACAGTCCGATCACAAACCGTTGGAGAGCATTACAAAAAAAACACTACTAAATGTACCAAAGAGACTGCAGCGCATGCTTCTGCGTCTTCAAAAATATGATTATGAAATTGGATATTATCCAGGAAAAGACTTGTTGATTGCAGATACTCTAAGCAGAGCATACTTACCCAACTCAGAGGATAAAGGACAAGAAATGGACAACATCAATATGTGTGATTATCTTGCAGTATCTAAAGATAAACTGAAACAAATACAGACCTTCACAGAAAAAGATAAAACACTACAGATATTAAAAACTGTGATCCTGCAGGGCTGGCCAAAATATAAGCAGCATGCTCCAAAGGAAGTTGCTCCATTCTTCCATATACGAGATGAACTGTCAGTACACCAAGGAATCATCATAAAGGGAGAAAGGGCAGTGATACCGGAGACTCTGAGAAGACATACTACAGAAATTACACTCGTCCCACTTGGGCATTGAAGGATGTTTGCGGCGAGCAAGAGAATCAGTTTATTGGCCGGGTATGAATGATCACATAAAAAGTTACATAGCACAATGTGAGATATGTGCGTCCGGTGGGGATAAACAACCGAAAGAGCCATTGCAACCGCATGCCGTTCCAAAGAGACCATGGTCAAAAATAGGAATAGATTTGTTCACATTGGAGGAAAGAGAATACCTGGTAACTGTGGACTATTTTTCTAACTTTTGGGAAGTGGACCATTTGAAGGATACAAGAGCAAGAACAGTTATTAAAAAACTCAAGGCTCATTTTGCCAGATATGGGATTCCAGAGATTGTTTTTACTGATAATGCCGCTCAATTTAGGTCAGAAGAGTTCAAGGAGTTCAGCAAGTTATGGGAATTTGAACACAATACATCATCTCCTGGATATCCTCAAAGCAATGGCAAAGCGGAATCAGCGGTGAAAACAGCAAAGAAGTTGATTAAGAGAGCGAAACAGGCAGGGACAGATGTATATCTATCTATACTGGACCACAGAAACACACCTTCCCAAGGTCTAGACAGCAGCCGAGCACAGAGGCTTCTGAGTAAACGAACAAGGACACTCATACCAACAACTAGTCGTCTTCTGAAGCCAAATCTGGTGAGGGGAATGAGGTCAAAACTAAAGAAAAATCAGGATAGACAAGCGTTCTATTATAATCAGTCGGCAAAAGATCTACCAGAACTGAGACAAAATGACAACATCAGGATGCAGCCAAGCAAATATGACAAACAATGGAGAAAAGCAAAGGTGCTCCAGAAACTAGGACCTAGATCCGACGAGATTGTGACAGAGGAGGGAAGAAAACTAAGGAGAAATCGGAGACATCTGAGGAAAACGCAAGAAGGATCTGATACATGGTCATATGAACAGTATCCTCATATCCAAGATGAGGAAACAGCAAGTCTAAGCAGAGAGGCTACAGGGATGGCCCAGGTTCAGTGTGGAGATTCCGGTCAGAGACAGGCAATATCAGATGCGGTAACGCCTGAATCGAGAGAACCACCGAATAGTGGCAGTAGCGCATCGTATGTTACTAGATCGGGCAGAATGATCACAAAGCCAGCACACCTCAAGGACTATATATACAACCAAGTATTTTAAAGTATTTTAATAGCATGATGCTTGCCAGTTATGTTTATGTCACCAATATCTTGAATATTGAAATGTTCACATGTATGTTAGTTATATTAGCTTAGTTATTTCTTCAGTTAAAAGACAAAGGATGTAGCAATATGTTATATGCTGAGCCGCCTCTAGGGGTCTCACTACCTGGATGTATTCAGAGGATAGAGAGGAGGGACTCGTTGGTAAGAGCAGGAGACAGGAAGCATTCATGTAATGTGGCTGAGAGAACGTGCACACAATAAAAGTAACCCGTTACCACAATCGTGTCAGAGGCATAAACAACAAATAGAACAATGCTCACATCTGAATTCACTGTATTCTCTTTCGTGAATAATGTTTTGGAATGCCGTCCTTTCAGGTGACAAACCCTGCGATATCCTGATCATTAGAAAGCATGTCACATGGCATGTCAGTTGAAGGCATGGCACTTCAATGAAGTAAATAGACAAAAAAAGGACCAGCACATCTAAGCTAGTGGGAACAGGCGCCAACCAAAAAAAAAATGAAGTATTCAGGCAGAGTCAGTCTGTACCAAGCATGACCGAGCTCACATCAAAATTCACTCTTGTCTGACTGCGTGTTGTTTTGAAGTGCCGTGCGTTCAGCTGGCAAGACCTGTGAAATACTTTCTAATGATCAGCACATCACATGGCTTGTCACTTTATAGCAGCATTCAGACAGAGAGGAGAGTGAAGTCTGATCTGAGCATGTGTGCTCAGATTGCTGTCATTCACTGATAATTAGCGCCGCCCCCATCAGTGATGTAGTAAATACAACTTGGCACACACAACGTGGAAGACGTGAAGGAAATTTAATCCAAAAGTACATACAGTAGTCACAAGTGTTTTGGTCTACAGAAACTTTCATCAGTGTGATTGACAAGCGGTGGATACCGCGTCTAGGACTCATTCTCCACTCTACACCGTCGACAAGCCAGCCCTGCGGCTGTAGTTATACCAGCATACTATATACAATTTAATAGACTGAGAGTACATTTCTCACAGGGAAAAGGATATCCTATGATTGTCTTACATATCTTATAGTACACTGATGTACTTTTGTGACTATGTTTGTGACTACTGTATGTACGTTTGTGACTACTGTATGTACTTTTGTTTTACATTTCCTTCACTTCTACCACATTGTGTGTGCCAAGTTATATTTACTATATCACAAGGGTTTGGGAACCTACTTGTGCACCCTATCCTACGGCTGTGCAGATGGCTTTTTTTCCCACCAGCGATGTGTCCTGCTCTGTTTATCCGATTTCAGTCACCAGATTGGTATCAGCAGAGCCAGAATCAAAACAGAAGGATAGAAATGAGCTTACAAGAGCAGGGCATTTATTAAAAGTGAATTACAAAAGTGTTAGTTATGAAGAGTTAGGACAAATAGAAGGGGGTTAAATTAGTAATGGAAAATCCCTTTAAATTAAGGCTAGGCAATATTACACTGCCTAATTTTTTATAGGTGTTACATCTATTTAACAACCTCTCACTCTACACCCACCTCTACTAGCCAAAGTAGAGAGCAGCCTCTGGTAGACCCAACCTATCCATAAAGTACATGGCCAACAGGTGACATTAAAATAAATAATTAATACTGCAGAACACTGCATGAATGGCTAGCCCCAACTACTCCCTTCAATGTTTGCAGACATTAAAAAGCTTGACACATGGATGTCTTCATTTGACAGAAACCATGCAATATATTCTACACATTGAAACAATAGCTGTATGGCATATGAGAAAAATTGTGTATTTATAAGATTATATAATGCCAAGTATAAACAAAACATACGATTTGAAAGGGCTTATCTGGGACCTTTGTATTTTCCCTATGGTGAGGAGAACATACTGGCAGGTAATTTCTAAGTACCCTCGTGTTATTGCCTGAAATCATCTTTCCCGGCTCAGAGCGATTCCGGAACGTTCATGCCAGCAATTCTTCTGCTTCATGTGATGTCATATCGGCAGCAATTCCTTCTTTTTTCACACTGCTCTGTTGATGTGGTGTCACTGCTGTTGTCATAATGATTGCAAGCCGGGTCCCTGCTGCATAACTGCAGGTAGCTAGCTGTCAATCAGCATGACGTTGGCAGTGATGCTCTATCGATAGAGCAGCCTGGAAAAGCTGCTCCATTGGCATGAAATCGAAGGATGCAGCAGAATCACTTCCTGAGCCGTAAGACAGCAGAACAGGCAGGTAGTTATCAACTGCCTGCTATTAATTTCTTAGACCCATATGGAAAAGAAAATAACAAAAAGTAGATAACCCCGTTAACATTGTATGGACAATGGATACTGTTCAATAGGTGCTGTGCTCAAAAGTCAGTCTTCACATTAAAATTTCTGTATCCGTTGATGAATTGACCAGTTGATTGCTGGATTGTATGGCTGTAGCACATTGAAGGCTTTAAAGATAACCTGTCAGCAGGATTTAGCCCTTTAAACATAATGGCACTGTGATGCTGATCAATCTGATAACTGATGTAAAGGGATCCATTCAGTGGCTGATAAATACTTACCATGTGAAGTTTTCATAAAATGACGACTTGTGTGGTTCATGGCAGGACGTGGGGCAGTGTCTTCTTCTTGGTCTCCGCCCCCACACCAACCTCCTCTGCTCCTTCTATAGGTCACTGATTATTCAATGACCTTCCTCCTTTTTAAAATTCTATGCTGCCTTCGCCATCTTTGTGTGGGTAGCCCATGCAAAGTGTGAGTTGGCATCCTGTGTGCATGACTTCAATAAAATGGCGCCAGATGTGGCACATTCGCAGATTGAGATTTTGGCTTGGTGAAAAATTTAATGAGCGAAAATCTTGATCTGTGCATGCGCCGCCTCTGGTGCCATTTTAATGATGTTCTGCACACAGGACGCCGACTCACACTGTGCATGCGCCATCCACTCAATTATGGCAACAGCACATAATTGTAAAAAAGGAGACAGGTCTGTGACCTGTACAAGAAGCGAATGAGGCTGGTGGCAGGGTTGGGGGGGCCCAGAACCATAAGAAGACCACATGTCTCGCCCCAAAGCCCACAGAAGCACAGAAGACGTCATTTTATGAAAACTTCACAAGGTGAGTATTCATGGGCCACGGAGCCGATCCCTTCACATCAGGTATCAGATTATTCAACATCACAGCACCATTATGGTCATACCTTTAGTCTATAGGGCTATATCCTGCTGATAGGTTCTCTTTAAAACTTATTAAAAGTATATTTTCTCCTTATATTGTTATGTGTGTGGCACTATATTTCAGGATTTGTCCTATCAAGTCATGGGTTCCAAACCAAATCTCTATGCAGATATTATTCAATAATTATTGTTTAATTTATTCATTATTTTGTGCTAAGTAAGGTGTTATATGCTAGATCTTTAGAATTGTAATTGAAATAAGAGCTTTTAAATGGTGCATAACAATTGAAATTATCAGGGCATATTCTCAGGTATTCATTTACATTTTGAACGTGAGTCTATTTCTAATATTTAGTAAATGTTCGCAGAATCCTTGGATAAAATATGTAAGAAATTATATTGTACTAAATGACATTTGATTATATAAAACTCAAATGATCAGAATGGCAGCTGTAACCTAACAAAACCTACAAGTGTATTCTAGTAGAATACAAACAGAAAACACCTTTCCATCCATTTTTATTAATAATAATACTTTTTTATAAATAAATATTGATAAAATCATTCTTATGTTATTGTACTGACTTTTGACTTTAATACAGTGGGGACTCCAATCTTGAAGAAACATTATACAGCTGCAATCAAAGTTATTCACCTCCATTGTAAATTATGTTTATTAGCAACATTTACAAGCTTTCTGCTGTTTGCAACATAACAATCAAGCAAGAACAATTTAAATAACTCAACGAATAATATAACAAGTGATTTTTCCAAATTTCTCCTAAATGCTGCCAGAAGCGGGTGTCTGACTATGCATTATGTTTGCAGGAAGTTATAACAACCAAAGATGTGTTTCTAAGTACAAAAGTAGCTTGTCATGAAGGGGGTGAATAGTTCTAAGATTGCAGTAGTCAGTAAAAGTGGCATTGTTATACGATTTTTATAGAGGTTGTTCTTATTTCATTGGTTTATTGCAAACAGCAGAAAGTGTATAAGTTTTGCAAATTTGCATTGGGGTTGTATAATTTTCATTTCAGCTATATGTGAAAATGCATCAGAAAAGTTTGCACTACCAAGTTAAAAAATAATTATTGCATTTATTTGCCTTTTTAAATTAAATATGAAATGTAAATGACACATTCTTATTCTAATGTTACTTATAAATCATTTTTTTCTATTATTTTTTTCAAAATCAGTTAATTACTTAGTAATTAATGTGCTCTGAATTCATATTGGAAATATGCAGCATTTTAATTCTGAATATTGAATATGGTGCTAAATTTTTAAAACAACACATTTTGATATTTTTTTTAGAGATCAACAAAAAATAATTTTGCACTATGTTTGTATAATAAATTGTATGTATTCATAGAAGATTTCACTTATTGAGTGGTAGAAAACGTTTGAATTTTACAGGGGTTTTCTGGGATGTTAATCTTAATGGCCTAAATCATCGGTTTGATTGGTTTGGTCTCACATTCTTATGCATTGCCCATCCTCTTCATTTTTTTTTCAAAGGTACAAACCCTTGTATACATAATTGGCTGTGCCTTGTACTGCAAATTTCCTTATACACATTAGCAATCCAAGCTGTGACCCCATCGTTGGGCTAATCAGTGGGACTTCTAAAATGTCTAATCCCCAGCAATAAAACGTTAATGTCCCAGAGAACCACTGCAATACCTGCCTCTACGTGGTGCTATACTTATATGTATTTAATTGAGGAATAGCAACTTGTACAATGATTTTGACTTCACTGGTAAAATACGTATATGGAGCTTTATGTGTTATTATATACTTTACTTATGTATTTATCTGGTAACTGTAATGTGTATTTGCAGAAGAAGAGTTCAGAAGAACCAGATTAGTTCTTCTTTATCACATATATTGTTGGTACTTTCATGTTAAACATGTAGGCTTCATGGGTCCATGTTCCACCTCTGGGTCCTGCTGCTCTTTCAGTAACTCCCCTGAACTTCAATAGAAAGGACCATGTTGGATCTCCACCACCTCTTCATTGAATTCGATGAGGGCTAAATACACTAAAAATTGACTACGGTAATTGTTCATGGGACCCATAAGGCATTTATTGATATAAAATTGTTAATTGACTAATATTAGGACATTGTTCCAAATTGTTTACATTTTGAAAGACCAATGTGTATTTTACCATTTTTTGTGCTTATCTTGTATTTTATTACTGTAGATTAATATTTTGGTCAACAGAGGTGCTATATTCCTTAACAGCTAAATGGGAATGTTTAAAAGATTATTCTTACCTTTCCTATGACCACTTCTCATGAACTCCTGCCACAGCTTGTGAGCCGAGTCTTACACTTTACTCTTTGTATTTTCAAGTGCAAGACTAGTCAAAGTGGTATGATGTATGCCATTGACATGACCTCGAAAAGCCTAGTCAGCCCCGAAAGATCGAAAGTGTGAAGATTAGAGAAAGTGAGTTGAGGACTGGGCGAGATGCTAGAGTCTAGAACAGATGAGAATAATCTTTTATTATTTTTTAATTCCTTACTGGTCCTCCATTTATTGTCCTTTGAGGACTATTTGTATCTTTTTTGATTTTTACCGAATTTTATTTGAACCAAATCGAATCTACCAGCTGATTTGAATGAATTTGCCAGACAGAAATTTTGGGAGATTCTTCCTGTGACTAAGGGTTTATGTTGCCGAGTAATTTACTCAGACTCATTTAAAGGACACTGGCATCACTGTTTTGGCTCATTTCTATATTTTTTTACATATATTTTGTTCTTTATTTTAAAAAGTAGCATTAATTTTGCCTACAAATGATTACACTGTGCTGTATTTTTCTCCTGGAAATGCACTTGACCCTCTCTTAACAACTTTAAAGTTACCTGCAATTGTAGAATAAGACAATTATAGTCTATGAAGTTTTACTACAATATTCTTCTAAATTACTTTAAACAGCGATTTTGTGCTCAACAGCAGCATGAACTGGCCATTGTCTGTGATGGTTATCTTGATTAGACAGTGCTATATAATTTTTAGAATATTATTACATAACTGCTGACCAATCTTAATGAGGTGTCAACACTGAGTTTTAGGCCATGTTCATACTATCAGTATTAGGTGAGTATTTTACATCAGTATTTGTCAGCCAAATCCAGGAGTGGGTGATAAATGCAGAAGTGGTGACGTGTTTCTTTTATACTTTTCTTCTGATTGTTCCTCTCCTGATTTTGGCTTACAGAGGTTAAATACTGACCAAACATTGAACGTGTCAACATGGCCTAACTACAGTCTACGGCTACGTTCACAATAGAAAAACTCTGCACTGAGAATTCCGTCAGGGGTAATATGTCTATACCTGAAAATGTAGTAGACTGTGTGGACTAATCTCTTCTGTCCCACAAAGACAAGCATATGATGGAAAGGAGCTCAAACATTTATCCTTTGGACTCATTTGCCTCAAAAGATATGTTATGGGGCACGTCTGAATCCTGTTTTGGGCATAAAGACGTAACTGCACTTTTTTATGTGAAAATAGCTTAAAATACACACTGTGTAACCATGGGTAGTTATCACATATGAAAATTGCATTGTAATTTTGGCATTAATAGACATGGCAAAAGACAAATACTGCACTCCCCAAAAGCATGAGTCTTTCTCTGTTGATAGTGTTCGGTTAATGTCAATCTACAGTACATACCAGATTTTTCCAGTTTTGAAGCTATGAAACCCAGATGGGTTGAGCTGATCACAGAAATTGTAATTCGGAACTCTCAAACTATAAAGTAACAGAAGCTAAAAGTGTTAAAAGTGCACTCACTATAAAAGTTGGTTTTTCAAAATGTGTATGCTAAATAAACTTTTCTGAATGCAGAGATGTTGACCAAAATAAATAATGTAAATTCTTTGTGCGCAACAAAGTAGTTTTACTTACTGTCAAGTCAATAATGTCAGTGCAATCGTTGTTTCAATTACAAAAAATATATTTTCAGAAATAAAAAGTGCATTTATAACATGTTACCCCTGTATAGTCTATTTGTTACATGCTATATTAATTACATTTCTTTCCTATTTCTTCTCAATTTTTTTAAAAAATGGGAAAAATGTAAATACACCAAATAAGCACTAAATTGCTAGCTGAACTTTAGTCAATCAGGGTCATTTTCCCCTATTTATTAAGATCGCTGTTGCGGACGCCAGTCTTAATGATTGTGGCTGCTGCAAATCAATGTGCCTCCAATTTATTAAGAATGTGCCCCATAGTAAATTAGGTACATTACACAAGTGCTATTCACCTCCGTCAGACATGTACTCCAGTTAGGGACTGAAGTTGAATGACTTTTCATGAATCGGGCTGATGGGCTTAGCCATGCCCCTATCTGCTCGTGTTCTGCCCACTTTGGACTTGAGTGACAATACCAAAAGGCGCCAAATTTTTGGCACCTTGCTCAAAAATTTGACATTTGATGGTGTTATACGGCAGAAATCTGGAGAAAACACCTTCTTAAACTGGAACCATAGTTTTAATACTTTACACTGATAAAAGCTAGAAGGTCATACAGTTTTATAAAACTTGAAAGCAACTGTTTAAGTTTAATAGAATCGTAGCAGTATAAATATGTGATGGGTGCACCACAAATACAAAATGTATATGTGAAAAGGGGGGTGCTGCAATGCACTATAGCCATACCATGGAGAAGAAGAAAGAAAAGTGCACAATAGCGCACATCCCCATACTGGTAATTTGAAAAAATAATGAAATAATAATAATATAGAATATAAAAGTAATAATTTTATTGAAACAACAGACCAAAGCACAGAAAAATATAAAACATAATTAAAAATACATATAGAACAAAACACCCCAAGGCCCATAAACACAAGAGACCAACATTGATATCCCCGAGTCTGGAGCGAAAGCTTGAATGTATTATTTGATAATAGTCATAATACAATAAATAGTGGTGTATAATATACTATAATACACTAAAAGAGCAACCTGGTCGCAATATACCATGCAATACAATAATGATTAGGTGAGCGACAGAACATATGAAACGCTGAGCAGCTAGATGAATGATGAATAACGCTCAAAGATGCCCAATAGATAGTCAAACTAGAGGAGCACTAATAAGTACTATGAGGAATAGCGTCACATAGAAAATAGCGTTATCAAAAGAAGAAAAGATACAGGCAAGGTGTTGAGTAACACCCAAATCTGCCTATATAATGTGCACTACACCAAAAAGAGGCTGATCAGCAAGGAACATGAGATCGGTAACGTTACCAGTTAATGCTCAATGAAGAAAGTGCAAATGACCACGAAGCAAAAGTGGTAGCACGGGGAGCGGTCCCGGGATCAGGGGTGGAAGAACCCCACGCGTATCGCTGCGGCTGCAGCTTCCTCAGGGAAGGGTAATGAATGTGCTACATGCGGTCTTTAAATAGTGTTGTAGATGAACGCTGGAAGTCCCATGGCAGGAAGTGCCCTGCTAAGACGAACCGGAAGACATCGCTGGCTCAAAGAGGTCAGAAAGAACGTTACAAGTCTGGTGATGCCTGCATAATGCAGGATCCGAGACGCAATCATTAACACCTTCATAATAGAAATATAATGGTAATTGTAAGTATATTCAGCAGATTATGCATGCGTACAAGGAGCCCGATACAAATAGCGACGAGTACAGCTAACTAATGATTGCACTTATCGGTCAGTGAATATTCATGCATGAAATAAACATAGAAAAAGTAAATACAAAAAAAGCATAACATGCAATGGCCATAAATCATGCCAATATAGCAAGCTGGGCGCAGATTTACTGAATATATATGTCAGGCGGCAAAAAGAAAACATGGTAGTATGCGGATACAAGGAACAATCAGTATAATGGCAAATTAGCCATACACTGAAACGTGCTCACAAGTACAGTAAGTATAATGGCAAGTTTGTCATGCACTGAAAAGCTCACAAGCAACCACAAAATTGAAAGCGAGTTGTACACAAAAATGAATGATGGATGCAAGGTACCGTATATACTCATGTATAAGCCGACCCGTGTATAAGCCGACCCCCTAATTTTGCCACAAAAAACTTGGAAAACTTATTGACTCGCGTATAAGCCAGGTGTATAAGTTGCCGTCCTGCTCTGTGCTCCCCCATCCAGCTCTGTGCGCCCCCATTCTCCTCTGTGCTCCCCTCCTCCTGCCCCATTATCCTGTTCTGCTCCGTGCTTTCCATCCTCCCCCGTCCTGCTCCGTGCTCCCCCATCTAGATCTGCACTCCCCATTCTCCTCTGTGCCCACCCCCGTCCTGCTCCATGCTCTCCGTCCTCCCCCCGTTCTGCTCCGTGCTCTCCGTCCTCCCCCGTTCTGCTCCGTGCTCTCCGTCTCCCCCCGTTCTGCTCTGTGCTCTCAGTCCTTCCCCCCGTCCTGCTCCGTGCTCTCCGTCCTCCCCCGTTCTGCTCCGTGCTCTCCGTCCTCCCCCGTTCTGCTCCGTGCTCTCCGTCCTCCCCCCCATCCTGCTCCGTGCTCTCCGTCCTCCCCCCGCCCTGCTCCGTGCTCCTTGTCCTCCTCCATGCTCCCCCCATCCTCCTCCATCATACTCACCCTCCCCGTGCCATCGCTGAACGTCCCGCCGGCAATCCTGCGTTCTCCCCAGCTTCCTGCAGCTCTCCAGCGCTGAGCGGTGACGTAATACCGCTCATTAAGGCCATGAATATGGAGGCCACGCCCATGGGAGTGACGTCGCGTCCATATTACATGACCTTAATGAGCGGGTATTACGTCACCGCTCAGCGCTGGAGAGCTGCAGGAAGCCGGGGAGAACGCAGGATTGCAGGGACGTTCAGCGATGGCACAGGGAGGGTGAGTATGATGTCCCAGCCACCGGCTCCTGCCACTGCATCCCCTCCCCACTGGTTTCTGCCCTATGACTCGTGTATAAGCCGAGGGGGCATTTTCAGCACAAAAAAAGGTGCTGAGAATCTCGGCTTATACACGAGTATATACGGTAAGTAAATAAATAAATAATAATATGAAGGCAATGAATAATAAAGAATGAATGAATAATTAAATAATCAATCAAAAAGTAAAGTTATACATGGATAAGGAAAGATATGCCAAGAGAAACAACCTGTGAGCAATGTATACACACACTCAAAAGCATAGGGGAAGAGAGAGCATTAACAGATGAACTGTAATTAGCTTTAGCCCAGGAAGCCGGTGAAAAGTAAGTCTTCATTGAGACCAAGCGGGGAAATGCTCCGTAAATTGTAGATCCAACGTGATTCAGCTTGGAGTAATCGTTTTTGGAGGTTTCCTCCTCTTCCATTGCTGATGATTTTCTGCAATCCAAAAAAACGGGTGTTATTGGTATTGCCACCATTTGGTTTAAGAAGTGGGATGCTACTGTAGTAAGCATCCGACCCTTCTTCTCGTCTGATGCTGCTAAATGAATGGTTGAAGGTGCTTTTGTGCTCTCTTTCTCAGTTCCTGAGAAGTTTGGTCAACATAAACTTTGTGGCATGGACAGATAATTGCATAAACAACATTTTTGGTTTTGCAATTAATATATGATTTTAGAGGGTATGATTTACTGTCCAAAGGATTGAAAAAAGAATTTCTGGTATTAGGCATGAAAGGGCAAACACTGCAATCCCCACATGAAAAAGACCCTAAAAGACGTATACCTCGATTTAGCCTGATGGTTGGACGGACAAAGTGACTGTTAGTCAAGATATCCCGAAAGTTGTGTGCTCTCCTAGCTGTCATCTTGGGCTGTGGGCTAACAAGGGAGGAGGTTTGGGTATCTGTACACAGGATGTCCCAATGTTTGTTAAGAATCCCCCTTAATTTGTCCCAACCATTGTTAAAGGTGGTAATAAACCTAACCTGAAAATTACGTTGACGATAGCCATGGGCAAGCAGAGTATCTTGATTGCATCCCTTTGCCCTTTGATAAGCTGCCGAGATCACTTTTTTGGGGTAGCCCCGTTGTTTAAAACGATCAGAAAGAAGTCTTGATTGATGGTAAAAATCACTGTTTAAGGTGCAATTGCGCCGGATCCTTAGAAATTGCCCAACCGGAATGCCCTTTCTAGTATGAGCAGGGTGGAAGCTATCATCCGATAAATGGTGAGTCAAATTCGATTTATTGTGAATAACCTGAAAAATCAATTTTCGACAAAATAAATAAAGGTCCTTGACCAAAGTAAATTTGTCCACGGTCTGAGTTGGACAAAATGTCAGACCCCTTTGTAGGACCACGGTTTCTATAGGCGGAAGAGTATAGTTAGTTAGATTGATAATTTGAAACGATGAATCAGTTACCTGGGCCGTGTCCTGAAAATGAGTAAGGGGTAAGACCTCTATCTGCGTCTGGTCCTGTATGGTTGATGAAATGGGGATCTCATGCTCTTATGTGTATTGAGTCTTTTTCTGAGCGTTCTTACGTCTGCCTCCACGACGGGTCCTGTATCGAGATCGCTTCCTCCGGAAGATAAAAAATCACTGGAGCTAGAGGCTTCTGAGGGTGGATCTGCAAAGGGACCGCTGGATAGTTGGTGGGAAACTATTTTGGGAATCCGGCATGAATTACCGGAGTGTCTCCATTTATAAGCCATGTTTTTATCAAAGTCATTACGATCTCTATGAAATTTCTTTTGTTTTTTGGAGATAATTTCCGCTTCAAATTTATCCAAGGTGGTTTTAAGGTTAAGCCTAAACGGGGCAATCTGAGAAGACTCATCAAAATTGGTTAATTTGGCTTCCATTTCCTTAATGTGTTGTTTAGTAGAAACCAGCAGCTCCTTGTCATGATCCAATAACATAGATATAATGATCCTTGAGCAGCGTAACAGCCCTTGTTCCCAGGTCTGTTTGAAAGCCGCAGATGGCTCCCAGGCTGGAAATATGGAAACCCGGAGACCGCGAGGGACAATGGACGATTTAATATATTCCTCGAGGCTCCTGATTTTCCACCAAGTGCGGATTCCCAGTTTATGTGCGGAGATCAATTCATGGGTAAGTTTTGAAAAATCTGAGGTGACTGGAAGTGCCTCAGCTGACTGAAAAATATTAGATGATTGTGCTCACCAGGTAGCTTCTCTTGTATCCCAATCCATGTCAACTAAAGTGAAAATGAGAAATACTAAGAAAGGGCAACAACATGGTGTTCAAGAACAACTTGATAACCAGATAATAATGGTATCAAAATATCATATATATCAGATTTAAATAAATCGTGTGCTACCCAAAAAGAAAAAGGTACACTAAACAGAGAACCCAAAAACTGATTAGAAGTATAAATATGTGATGGGTGCACCACAAATACAAAATGTATATGTGAAAAGGGGGGTGCTGCAATGCACTATAGCCATACCATGGAGAAGAAGAAGAAAGAAAAGTGCACAATAGCGCACATCCCCATACTGAGAATTTGAAAAAATAATGAAATAATAATAACGTAGAATATAAAAGTAATAATTTTATTGAAACAACAGACCAAAGCACAGAAAAATATAAAACATAATTAAAAATACATATAGAACAAAACACCCCAAGGCCCATAAACACATGAGACCAACATTGATATCCCCGAGTCTGGAGCGAAAGCTCGAATGTATTATATAATAATGGTCATAAAACAATAAATAGTGGTGTATAATATACTATAGTACACTAAAAGAGCAACCTGGTCACAATATACCATGCAATACAATAATGATTAGGTGAGCGACAGAACATATGAAACGCTGAGCAGCTAGATGAATGATGAATAACGCTCAAAGATGCCCAATAGATAGTCAAACTAGAGGAGCACTAATAAGTACTATGAGGAATAGCGTCACATAGAAAATAGCGTTATAAAAGAAGAAAAGATACAGGCAAGGTGTTGAGTAATGTCATGGAAATATATATGTATTCCATATATTCAAAGTATATTCACATATATGTATTCACAGTTCACAGTTAGATAGATCTCACTTGCTAAAAAAACCCTGTGCTCACATATTTCTAGGCCAGCTATAATCAGTCGTTTTAAAGAAATCTGGCCTTCATAAGGCCTTCATAAGAAGGAACAAGAACATGAAGTCTTATTAGCTATCTGTTGTTTACATTATAGTTATGCAAGACAACTAGGTCACAAGAATATAAACAATAATTCTGCAACTTCAGCTCTTTTGCCATGATTATCATAATTATCATATTTACACTAGAACAGCCAATAATCCAGCAGCTTTTAATTGTATGTTAATTAACTAACCAGCCCTTTTTGTAAACGTATAAAACCTTGAATGAATAATAAATGTATGTCTTTGACGAACTGTTATACTGACACTTGCTTTGTGGACAGTTTTCATTTTGTTCTGAGCGCTCAAAGAAGACATTATATAGAGATTTGGACATGGCAAGCAGCAAACACTGAAGGATATTTTTATCCTAATTAAATTTCCATATCAGTTGGCGCCTGCACGCGGGGCATTGGACGAAACGCACGAGGACCCAGCCGACCGGAGAGACGGGGGCGTTGGCCCTGGCCTTGGCACACGGGACGGAGACTGCAGCTCCATCAGTAAGGTAAGAAAACTTTGTCATCGTACCTGAATGTTCCCTGTGCCTAGTCCTAGCCTACACTTCCAGCCGGTCGGACGTGGTCATCACCGCATTCCCAGGTTGTGTAAAAAGTCCATACCCTTATCCAAAAGCCCTGGGATATAAGCCGATTTGTTTGCTGCTGTGCTGTATATGTTTCATGTTTTATGTGAACCGGGAGAAAGTTGGAACGGTGACTGTGTTTTTGCTTGCTGATTTCTGGGGGCTGTATAGCAAAAGACAAATTGCTGCATAAGTTCCCGCAGTAAACTTTCACGCACCGGGAGGCCATCCCAGTCAAATCAGACGTGGAGGGCGGGAGCTTTGTTTTGGATAAGTCCACGCAGATATTCTTCACACATTGGAGGGAAGTTATCGCAAAAAATCCAGTTGTGGAAGCGAGGGCTTTGTTCGGTTAAGTTTCTGCAGTAAACTTTCACGCACCGGGAGGCCATCCCAGTCAAATCAGACGTGAATTGCAGAAGCTTTGTTTGGATAAGTTCTCACAATAATCGTCCACGCACCGGGAGGCCATCCCAGTCAAATCAGACGTGGATAGTGAGAATTTTGATGAAGGCTATTGCAGATTACTGTGACCGGCGCACCGGCCAGGGCGTACGGTACAGAGCGATAGAACCTTGAGCCTCACCGCGCTCAGTGCAATTGGTGAGTTATCAGTTACCAGAGCAGCTTGTATGTGTCACAGATCATCAAAAGAGGGATTCGTATTCTCCCGGGTGTCTGTCTCATTTGTACGTGTCAACTGTCTGTATCAGGTACTGTCGCTTTAAATCACATCTCCGTGCGCTCTGTCAGTATCTCATTCAGAGCAGTGTGCTGGCTGCAGCAGCGAGAAAACCCCTTTGACCCCCCTCCTCTGCTAATCACGTTGTCACATCTGTTTCTTGGCTTTGATTTTTATTTTTTTTAAGCTAGTTTTTTGGCTACAGGTTTTAACGTGAAAATTATCAGGCATTCAGACTGAACTATATTCATTTTTTTTTTTGCTATTCTGAGGAAAAATAATTTTTTTTTTTGTTACGTGATTTCAATGTCTGGAGAGACAGCAAGCAGAGATAGAAGGGAGGGGGGAAGTGCTGGCAGCAGCCAGCTGACATTCCAGAGAGCCTTAGGAAAAAAAACCTACGCTACCAGACAGAAGTTTTAAAGCACGTTTCTTTTTGTTTTTATCATTTTACAATCAATTTTTCCACCTCTTTTCTGTTTTTTAATTAGCTGTTTTAGCAACAAGGGTTGTTTTTCAGAGTTTTATGAGTAATACGGTTTTTTCTTTTTCTCCCCTTTTTGGTGAATTTATTTATTTTTCTTTTTTCTAGAGGTTTTTTTTTACTAAATCTAACTTTTATTTTTAAAGTTTTCTTTTAAATACATTTTTAAATAACTTTGAAGAGATTTTTTCTTCTAAGCAATTTATTTTAGAATTTTATTTCTCCAGCCATTTTTTTTTTTTCTACAAGCTTGCTTTAGACCAAGGTCACATAGATAAGAAGAATTACAGGCTGAGGGAGAGAGCAGACACAAACTACGCAGCGGTTTGAGTAGCCCCTCCCGTCGGGCATTCGGCGTTGACAAACAGAACCAGAGTGCAGCAGTTTTCAGATTTTTAAATCACTTTGTTGAATAGGTTTTTGGAATAGACACAGTACATGAGAAGCAAATAGACAGGCAGCCTTTACGCTGCATAATGAAATGTTTTTTCTTGTTTTTTGTTATTTGAAAGGTAACGGGAAAATTTGTTAATAGATTACCATCTGCTATAAAAGAGCAGCGGTGCATCGTGTAAAAGATACAGCAAGTTAATTTGAACGGACCAGGAAGTGATTTTTTTTTTTTTTATGTGAATTAGTTTGAAAAGGTGTTAAATCATCTGTGAGAAAAAGATCACTGACATGTCACAAGAGCAGAATTCAGAGTCACACACATCACATGTCCATCATGTGGAGACACGGGACAGGTGTAGGCTGCTCTCATTGAGTAAGGAGCCTTGTACAGGGAAAAACGCTCCCCGCCTCTCTCCACAGGGAGAAGGCATTTTTGTTTCAACCATCCCCTCTCAAGAGTCACAGGGGGGACACACTCTCCTTTTTCTTCTCTCAGTCCCTTTATCTTTCTGCTTCAGACTTTTCTCCTCTTTCCTCGCTGCCATCCCTCTCATTCCTTCTTTTCCCTCCATCACATCTCTGACACATCCATTTTCTTCATCTTCCTCTTCTTCTATCTCTTCCTCTCCAACTCTCAAAGCTTCTTCTTCATCTTCTTCTACTTCTCCCCTCCATCTTTCTTCTCTCTCTCTCCTCCATCTTTCTCTCTTTTCCCCTTTCACTCTTCTCTCCCTCCCCTCCTCTTTCTCTCGCTCCTCCCTCACACATCCCTTCTCTTCCTCTTTTTTCTACTTCGTCATCAACTGGGTCAATGCCCAATCCAAGCAATGTGGTGTCCCTGTATTCAGTGTCTCCAGCACAGGGCCCCCTGTCTATCCCAAGTCCCATAGTACAAACATTGCCAGTCATTATATCAGGAGAAGAAAGTGCAGGTCTCCCTACACAAAACGCTACATGTAGCCCCCAGACACAACAGTCCACAGCTAGGGCTTCACAGGGGGGTGGTATAGCTACAGGGCTCAGCAAGGAAGTGGGAAATCCCCATGCAGCAAGACAACTTTAAAGCCCAAATCTCACCCAGTGTATGCACCAAGTACACCATGTCACTTCTTATCTGATGAAGATGAAGATGCAACGTCACACATGCTGCCCAATACTAGGGAAGAAAACACACAAGCACCAATAGAGCAGGGACAGGTAGAGGCACCATCCTATGAGCCCTTCATCCCAAGCCAGGTGATCAGTATGCTGCCAGACCCAGGGATACACCCCATGCCATTTTGCCAAAAAATGCAGCAGATCCAGCGAACGTATGCAGCAGCCTGGACTGATCTCTGGACCGTAATGGAAATAAAAGCAGGTGATGCATTCTGGTCAATTATGAGAGAACACTTCAAGCATCCAGCAGAGTTAGATGCGTATGCCTGGGAGACAGGACCAAAGCTAATTGAGCAACTCAGAGAATGGGCCAAAAGCAGACTGACAGGACAAACTCTCAGCCTACATGTCACGAGTCAAGACAAGACAGAGTCTGTGGAGAAGTTCCATGACAGAGTAATGCAAGTGTTTCAAGATTTGGGCCTCATTACCCATGATCAGACACACAGACGGATGTTGGCACAGGCCTTTGTGCATGGACTGAGAGAACCAATCAGGAAACCACTGGTAGCAGCAAGGCCTGAGTACAGGTCAATAGCAATGGACACCCTGCTCACAGTCGCAAAAGGGATAGAATCCCAGCCAGGAGCGCGCAAAACAGCTCCCCTGATGGTGATCTCAGACCCAGATGGCCAACCACGTTTTAAAGACAGAAGAAATGTCAAGTGTTACAACTGTGGCAAGCTTGGCCATTACCGGAACCGCTGCAGAGAACCCCTACGACCCACCACTTTGTCTAGAGAAGCAAGCCAAGGAGAAAACAAAGAAAGCAGTGAAGAACCCCGTCCATAGGACAAGAGCACACCAAGTCCACAGGGAACTCCACCAGTGGGACTAATATCCTGAGAGTGGATGGCGTAGTCATATCTTTTCTTGTGGAACTCCGCAACCTCACCTACCTATCAGAATCTTCTGCTTCCTGCATGGGAATTGATGTCAAGTCAGATATTTCCAGATTATGAAGCCCCTGAGCGTGTGGACTCAGCCATAACACTCCATCATGTCCCAGTTTGTTGTGTAAAAAACCTGCACCCTCAACCTATTGGGAGTGGACCTACTGCAGAAGCTGAAAGCGACCAGAGTGTTCCAGGAAGATGGGACCATGACACTTTCTTCACCCCTGACCCAAGAAGAACAGGAACCTCAAACAACCACACTGCAGACCTATCACAGGAGGTGCTGGACATAGTACCAGAAAAGCCACTCCATCACCCAGGGTCAAGATGTCTCTGATCAACTGAAGGTCTAAGTGAGCTCGCCTAAGAAGACGGCCTGAGAACTTTGACATTGGCCAGGATATTCAACTCAAGAAGGACCCTACTCGCTTCATGGAATGGCAACACCTCATCCAGCTCCAACGCCAGAGGTTCATCTTTTGCAAGCACCAGGAGGTGCCCCCTGCAATCAACCAGTTCACCCAGGCCCTAGACCGGCAAAAGGCCACTCAGCTCTTCAAACTTGTGCACAAATATTGACCTGAGACCGAGCTGGAGAAAAAGAAACTACTGATGGCCCGTGCTGAGAGAAAAGCAGCCGTTTAAGGAGATGTCCCAACAAGAAGACCCCCTGTGACCAGAGCAGGTGCTAACACAGTGACTGTCTTGGTGGAGAACAAGAAAGCCAGCTGGTCGTCATCTCTCATGATGTGGATCCTAGTAGATGGCTTGTTTTCCCGCCAGCTCTGCACCAGCAGATGGGAGTCCCTGCCGCATACTGAAGGACAAGGCCAAACTGGGCTGCCTCGGCCATCGGAATCAATCCCAGCTTTCCACAGTGAAGAAAAAGACTGTAAACCCCACTGAGTTCAGGATGGTGCAAGGCCTGGAGGCCGCAAAAGAGGCTACGATATTTGAAACCCCAACAGAGCTGAACCATCACACTCTGCTCTCAAGAGTCCCAGTCACCGCAACGGTATTCACGGTGATCAACCTGGCCAGTACCTTCTTCAGTGTTTCCCCTCCACCTGGAGGCCTGCTTTCACGCACCAGTGCAGTGCATATGGACAGTGTTGTCTCAAGGTGCTCAAAACAAGCCCTTCAAGTTTCACCAAGACAATGTCCTCCATCCTCGTCAACTGGATTGCAGAATATGCAAGAGTCACTCTTCTACAACACGTGGATGATTTTCTCTTTTGTGTGGTTGACATCGACACCTGCACAGTCTATTCCTTATCTCTCCTACTCTACCTGGAAGAACAGCAACGCAAGGTCTGGAAGAACAAAGTCCAGTGATGCCAGAAGCAAGTTACATCCCTGGGACACTGTATTGCCCACAAGACGAAACACATGTCAAAAGACTGGAAGACCACTGTGGAGAAGATGGCTCCCCCAACAACTCCAAGAATGCTGCAGGCCTTCCCTGGTCTAGTGTCATATTGCAGAACCTGGATCCCTGATGCCTCAGTCCTAATGCAGCCTCTGTGCGCTTGCATCAACGCAACCCCGCTCCTTCTATCAGACGCAGCCTTCAACCCATTCAGGAGATTGGAATAACTCCACAGTCTCAGCGCCAATACCAGGTGGCCTACCTGACTATGAAAAGTCTTTCCGTCTACCTGATGGAAGAAAGAAGGTCATGCTACTGGAGTCCTGGCACGGATTCACGGGGAAAACAGAGACTTTTAGGCTGCCTCTCAGCCCGCTTGGATCCAGTTGCAAGAAGAGCACCCTCCTGCCTGATGGCAGTATCTGCAGCACACACCCTCCTGGACAAGGTTGCTGAAATCACTCTTGGACAGCCACTGGAAACTCTCACTCCACATGACATCTTGGCAATCTTCAATCAAGCTCAACCAACAGTAATCTCCCCCCGCCAGGCATCTTTGTGGCGCCTCTATTGCCTTTGTCTCATAATGTCACCGTCTCCAGACCTACAGTCCTCAGCCCGGCCACTCTACTCCCACTTCCAAGGGGGGATACTTGGATGGCTCCAGATTTGCAGATGATGAAGAAGTTTCAACACAGGAAGTGCAGTGACCAGCAATCAAGAAATCCTGTGGTCCAGAAGTCTGTCACCTACCCTGTCAGCCCAGGAAGCAGAATTGATAACGCTGACGAAGGCCTGCCAGATGGCAGAAGGCAAGACTGCAAACATCTACACGGACTACAGGTACTCGCATGGCATAGCACACGACTTTAGACCCATCTGGGCTACAAGGGACTTCATCACACCAAACGGGACAACCGTGAAACATCATGGAGCCTTCAGGGACCTGCTGGGTGTACTCCAACTTCCAAAATGGTGGCAATTTGAAAAATCAAAAGTGCATGGAAAACTGAAAACAGAAGAGGCGTGAGGCAATAACATGGCGGACATGACAGCCAAAGAAGCAGCCAAAGGAAGACAACATGGAGAAGTGGGAGAGGTCGTAGAGCAGGACGGCTACTACATGACGACTGAAGACAAGAAACCTGACAAAGAGACGTCCTGGAATCTGCTCAAGAAGTTACAAGACCAAGCTCCAAAAGGAGAAGAAGAGCTGAATGGGAAAAAAGCAACACGTGAAGAAGGAAGGCTATCAATAATAGACTTCAAACTCTGCCTACCACAAAGTATGCACCCTATGGTGATCCAATGGGTACATGGACCCACATCCACATATCAAAGACACAGATGAATGATCTGATTGGTGCTTACTGGTTCGCTTCAGGGATCTCCACCCTAACAGCCAAATTCACCAGCAGCTGTCTGACCTGCGGCAAATGCAAGCCTGGATGTATGGAAGAAAGTCCCCTCACCTCATCTGGAAAGACCACTCTACCAGCTTCAAAGGATCCAGATAGACCACATCCAGATATCGCCAAGTGAAGGATTCAAATACGCCATTGTGGTCAAAAGAAGTATTTTCAAGATGAACAGAAGCCTTCCAAGTCAGCAAAGACTACTGCAAAGCAGCTACTTTCAGAAAATAGTGTGCAGATACGGGGTTCCAGAAATGATAGAAAGTGATCAGGGACCCGCATTCACAGCAAATCTGACACACAAGACCCGATTAGCAGTAGGGTCAGATCTAGGCCTACACACTCCTTACCACCCCCAGAGCAGCAGGAAGGTAAAAAAAAAAACTGAACGAAACACTTAAGAATAGAATGCTGAAAAATTGCCCAAGAGACACGCAAACCATGGCATGACACACTCCTAATTGCACTGTTTAGCGTAAGGCACACTCCCAGAGACCCAGAAAAGCTGTTTCGTGCCTGCATCTTCTGCTAACAGATAAGACATTTTCTTCTTTTAGTTTTTTGGTGCTTGCAGTTTAGTTCAGCCACTGTTGTTTGTTCATTTGCCTTTTCCAGTTTTTTCAGTGGTTGCTGTTTAGTTTTTGTTACACCAGAGAACTAATTTAGGTGGTAGAGGTCGTGTGATCTCAGGTGTTTTTGTAATTAGTAGAGTTGGTACTTTTCAGGGTTTTTTGGGGTTGCAGTAAGTACCTTTCCTATCCTTTTCTATTTAGGAAGTTTGGGCCCCAACGTTTGCTCATACTATTTTCTGTCTGTGTCTGTATTTCCTCTTGTCTAACCGCCATTACATGTTTGGGGGCTTTCTATGTTCTTTGGGGATCTGCTCCGGGACAGATAGTTTTCCTTTTTCTATCTTTAGGTGTAGTTAGCTTCTCAGGCTGTGACGAGGCGTCTAGGACCAACGTAGGAACGCTCCACGGCTGCCTTTAGTTGTGGTGGTTAGTCAGGGTACTGCAATCCATAGATTCCAACCTCTCTGCTGTATTGCCTTTTTTGCCTGCTCTCCTCAGCTACCAAATCATAACACTTATGTAATTGAATCGGTCAAAAACTAATGTCCATTCTCGAGTTTTTCTCCTCACTGCCAGATTTGATGATCCTGTCCAAGAGCCCCAGATGACACCAACCTCTGTGTAACTAGAGGGAAAGCCTGTTTGGATCCACGTATCGCATTGCAAGGAAGCTCCCGTACCAGGAGAGACACCTAAGCCATGAAGGATGTCATGGATGCTCTGACTGACCAGACAGATGACCTACTTGATGAGTTCAAGGCCAGAGACCAAGTTAAAGCAGGATTTGAGTCACTATTGCCACTAGTAACTATAAACAAAAATGTTGATTGGATAAATTACATCTATTATAACCAGCAGAGATTTGTTAACTTCACCATAGATGCTGTAAAAGGTTTGGCAGCACAGTTAGGCCCCACTTCCATTATGGCATTCCAGAATAGAATGGCTTTGGATATGATTCTAGCTGAGAAAGGAGGTGTTTGCAAAATGATCAAAGACACCTGTTGCACCTACATCCCAGACAACACTGGCCCAAATGGTAAAGTCACAATGGCAATACAGAAACTTACTGAGTTATCAGAGGAACTTAACAGAACTCAGGTGTCACTGACCCATGGGATCGATACTTTGGGTGGATGAGTGGGTGGCAGAAAATGTTGGCGCAGGTTGGGACAGCCATTATGGGGGTTCTCATTTTTGCATTAATTACTGGTTGCTGTGTTATTCCTTGTATCCGCAGGATAATGGAAAAAACTGTTCAGGAGACAACCAATTTGATGCCACTCACCATTTTGGACCTCGCACCAGTCCGGATGGAACTGCCTGGCTTGACCAGATCTCCGAACTACCTCCAGACTGAGAATACACATCCTTGATGAAACATCCTATCAACTATGAGATTATGATTGCAAACATAAACCCCCGACAGGGACAGTCCTCCTGACCGCCCATTTGCGAAAAGTCTGTATTCGGTGGGGGAGACATGCGCTAGGCATATTCTCAACCGCCGGCAGCACAAAAGAGTTGCAGCGCTTTGGGCCTAGGAGCAGGTTTTTAGGGCAAGTGGTATCTAAGGGGGGACTGTCATGGAAATATATATGTATTCCATATATTCAAAGTATATTCACATATATGTATTCACAGTTCACAGTTAGATAGATCTCACTTGCTAAAAAAACCCTGTGCTCACATATTTCTAGGCCAGCTATAATCAGTCGTTTTAAAGAAATCTGGCACTTCATAAGGCCTTCATAAGGAACAAGAACATGAAGTCTTATTAGCTATCTGTTGTTTACATTATAGTTATGCAAGACAACTAGGTCACAAGAATATAAACAATAATTCTGCAACTTCAGCTCTTTTGCCATGATTATCATAATTATCATATTTACACTAGAACAGCCAATAATCTAGCAGCTTTTAATTGTATGTTAATTGACTAACCAGCCCCTTTTTGTAAACGTATAAAATCTTGAATGAATAATAAATGTATGTCTTTGACGAACTGTTATACTGACACTTGCTTTGTGGACAGTTTTCATTTTGTTCTGAGCGCTCAAAGAAGACATTATATAGAGATTTGGACATGGCAAGCAGCAAACACTGAAGGATATTTTTATCCTAATTAAATTTCCATATCAGTAACACCCAAATCTGCCTATATAATGTGCACTACACCAAAAAGAGGCTGATCAGCAAGGAACATGAGATAGGTAACCTTACCAGTTAATGCTCAATGAAGAAAGTGCAAATGACCATGAAGCAAAAGTGGTAGCACGGGGAGCGGTCCCGGGACTATTTAAAGACCGCATGTAGCACACTCATTACCCTTCCCCTGACAAAGCTGCAGCCGCAGCGATACGCGTGGGGGTGGAAGAACCCCACGCGTATCGCTGCGGCTGCAGCTTCGTCAGGGGAAGGGTAATGAGTGTGCTACATGCGGTCTTTAAATAGTGTTGTAGATGAACGCTGGAAGTCCCATGGCAGGAAGTGCCCTGCTAAGACGAACCGGAAGAGATCGCTGGCTCAAAGAGGTCTGAAAGAACGTCACAAGTCAGGTGACACCTGCATAATGCAGGATCCGAGACGCAATCATTAACACCTTCATAATAGAAATATAATGGTAATTGTAAGTATATTCAGCAGATTATGCATGCGTACAAGGAGCCCAATACAAATAGCGCCGAGTACAGCTAACTAATGATTGCACTTATCGGTCAGTGAATATTCATGCATGAAATAAACATAGAAAAAGTAAATACACAAAAAGCATAATATGCAATGGCCGTAAATCATGGCAATATAGCAAGCTGGGCGCAGATTTACTGAATATATGTCAGGCGGCAAAAAGAAAACATGGTAGTATGCGGATGCAAGGAACAATCAGTATAATGGCAAATTAGCCATACACTGAAACGTGCTCACAAGTACAGTAAGTATAATGGCAAGTTTGTCATGCACTGAAAAGCTCACAAGCAACCGCAAAATTGAAAGCGAGTTGTACACAACTTTTCAGTGCATGACAAACTTGCCATTATACTTACTGTACTTGTGAGCACGTTTCAGTGTATTTCTAAATTGCCATTATACTGATTGTTCCTTGCATCTGCATACTACCATGTTTTCTTTTTGCCGCCTGACATATATTCAGTAAATCTGCGCCCAGCTTGCTATATTGGCATGATTTACGGCCATTGCATATTATGCTTTTTGAGTATTTACTATTTCTATGTTTATTTCATGCATGAATATTCACTGACCGATAAGTGCAATCATTAGTTAGCTGTACTCGTCGCTATTTGTATTGGGCTCCTTGTACGCATGCATAATCTGCTGAATATACTTACAATTACCATTATATTTCTATTATGAAGGTGTTAATGATTGCGTCTCGGATCCTGCATTATGCAGGCATCACCAGACTTGTGACGTTCTTTCTGACCTCTTTAAGCTAGCGATCTCTTCCGGTTCGTCTTAGCAGGGCACTTCCTGCCATGGGACTTCCAGCGTTCATCTACAACACTATTTAAAGACCGCATGTAGCACACTCATTACCCTTTTGCTTCGTGGTCATTTGCACTTTGTTCATTGAGCCTTAACTGGTAACGTTACCGATCTCATGTTCCTTGCTGATCAGCCTCTTTTTTGGTGTAGTGCACATTATATAGGCAGATTTGGGTGTTACTCAACACCTTGCCTGTATCTTTTCTTCTTTTGATAACGCTATTTTCTATGTGACGCTTTTCCTCATAGTACAGTCATGGCCAAAAGTTTTGAGAATGACACAAATATTATATTTTCACATGATCTGCTGCCCTCTGGTTTTTATGTGTGTTTGACAGATGTTTTTATCACAGACAGAAATATAATAATTGCAAACATATAGTAACAAAAGCTTATATTGACAGTTAGAATGAGTTAATGCAGCAAGTCAATATTTGCAGTGTTGACCCTTCTTCTTCAGGACCACTGCAATTCTCCCTGGCATGCTCTCAATCAACTTCTGGACCAAATCCTGACTGATAGCAGTCCATTCTTGCACAATCAATGCTTTCATTTTGTCAGAATTTTTAGGTTTTTGTTTGTCCACCAGTCTCTTGATGATTGACCACAAGTTCTCAATGGGATTAAGATCTGGGGAGTTTCCAGGCCATGGACCCAAAATCTCTATGTTTTGTTCCCTGAGCCATTTAGTTATCACCTTTGCTTTATGGCAAGGTGCTCCATCATGCTGGAAAAGGCATTGTTGATCTCCAAACTGCTCTTGGAGGGTTGGGAGAAGTTGCTCTTGGAGGACATTCTGGTACCATTCTTTATTCATGGCTGTGTTTTTAGGCAAGACTGTGAGAGAGCCGATTCCCTTGGCTGAGAAGCAACCCCACACATGAATGGTTTCAGGATGCTTAACAGTTGGCATGAGACAAGACTGGTGGTAGCGCTCACCTTGTCTTCTCCGAATGAGGCGTTTTCCTGATGTCCCAAACAATCGAAAAGGGGATTCATCAGAGAAAATAACTTTACCCCAGTCCTCAGCAGTCCACTGCCTGCACCTTTTGCAGAATATCAGTCTGTCCATGATGTTTTTTCTGGAGAGAAGTGGCTTCTTTGCTGCTCTCCTTGAGACCATGCCTTGCTCCAAGAGTCTCCGCCTCACAGTGCGTGCAGATGCACTCACACCTGCCTGCTGCCATTCCTGAGCAAGCTCTGCACTGCTGGTAGCCCGATCCCATAACTGAAACACTTTTAAGAGACGGTCCTGGCGCTTGCTGGTCTTTCTTGGGCACCCTGGAGCCTTTTTGGCAACAATGGAACATCTCTCCTTGAAGTTCTTGATGATGCGATAGATTGTTGACTGAGGTGCAATCTTTCTAGCTGCGATACTCTTCCCTGTTAGGCCATTTTTGTGCATTGCAATGATGACTGCACGTGTTTCTTTAGAGATAACCATGGTTAACAGAAGAGAAACAATGATGCCAAGCACCAGCCTCCTTTTAAAGTGTCCAGTGGTGTCATTCTTACTTAATCATGACAGATTGATCTCCAGCCATGTCCTCGTCTACACCCACACCTGTGTTAATGGAGCAATCACTGAAAAGAGGTTGGCTGGTCCTTTTAAGGCAGGGCTACAATGATGTTGAAATGTGTTTTGGGGGATAAAGTTCATTTTCTAGCCAAATATTGACTTTGCAAGTAATTGCTGTTAAGCTGATCACTCTTTATAACATTCTGGAGTATATGCAAATTGCCATTAGAAAAAGTGAAGCAGTAGACTTTGTAAAAATTAATATTTGTGTCATTCTCAAAACTTTTGGCCATGACAGTACTTATTAGTGCTCCTCTAGTTTGACTATCTATTGGGCATCTTTGAACGTTATTCATCATTCATCTAGCTGCTCAGCGTTTCATATGTTCTGTCACTCACCTAATCATTATTGTATTGCATGGTATATTGTGACCAGGTTGCTCCTTTAGTGTACTATAGTATATTATACACCACTATTTGTTGTATTATGACCATTATTATATAATACATTTGAGCTTTCGCTCCAGACTCGGGGATATCAATGTTGGTCTCTTGTGTTTATGGGCCTTGGGGTGTTTTGTTCTATATGTATTTTTAATTATGTTTTATATTTTTCTGTGCTTTGGTCTGTTGTTTCAATAAAATTATTACTTTTATATTCTATATTATTATTATTTCATTATTTTTTCAAATTCTCAGTATGGGGATGTGCGCTATTGTGCACTTTTCTTTCTTCTTCTTCTACATAATAGAATCGTAGCATCAGAGAATGGTAGAGTTGGAAGAGACCTCCTGGGTCAGAAGTTTAGTCTTTATCAGACAAAACTTTAGGCTTAATCCTGCTATACAATAGATGTTCTGAATGTATAGAGAATGTATAGATAAATAGATTTCCCAACTAAAGAGATTAATTACCTGTGCAAAGGTTAGATGGTAAATGTCTGATTGCTAGTGGCTTCACCAATGGAACCCCCATGATCAATTGAACCTGGTTCCCAAACCACCCTTTTTGCCTTAATGCAGACCCGCACTGAAAAGTAAGTTAAATTGATAGACAATCAAGCACACATGGTACAAGTTTATTCAAACTCTAAAGGGTATGCCACACTAAACAATATCGCTAACGGGATCGCTAAAAAACTTCACTATTTAGCGATCCCGTTAGCGATATTGTTCAGTGCGGCAGCTTCCAGCGACGAGCTTCCTGCTGTGATCTCGCTCGTCGCTGGAATCGCTCCGGACCCTATTTCATCGCTGGCGCTCCCGCTGGGTAAGTATCTAATCGCTGTGTGGCACCTTTTCTTAGCGATTTAGCGGTACTTTTGTACCGCTAAAGTCGTTAAGAAGATCGCTAACGGCGATAGCGTCGTTAACTATATCGCTAAATGCGGCAGCATTTAGCGATATAGAAACAATCCCGCTAGCGATCTCATTAGTATGCAACGCTAACGAGATCGCTAGCGGGATAGCTTAGTGTGGCAGTACCTTAAGGCACTGTCGGAAACAGCTTATCTGCATGTACGTATGTAAGCGTAGCGCCATTCAAAGTTCTCACTGCTGTTGTGAAGTGAGGAGGAGCTAAGGACAAATTCTACTGACTGAGGAAATCCCATCGGTGATGTCTCAATGATCATACTTTATTACATTTCAAGCAGGAGTGACCACCCAATCTTCCCCAAGTAACCAGGTAGTGACGGAGGCTTGGAGAGCTATGTTTCTTTAGAGAAAAGTTGGAAAAAACCCTTTAAGACAGGAATACTACTTTAAATGCATGTTTATGGGTGTATTGTTGAGAGAACCTTTCACTAAATTTTTCATTTTGAACTGGACACACACTATGTAATAGTGACTGCAGAGCAAAATAAAACTTTTCTTTGATTTCACCTCTCCGTCGTGGAGATAATAATGATCAAAGTATTTGTTACTTAAACAGTTAATTTTTTAATTAATAAGTTGGCATTGCCAGAAAGATTTCACTAGGGTGTGTACTTCTTCCTTTTTCTGAGACTGACTAACCATAATCAGGCATAGGCGCTGGGGATAGAAGAACATGCATAATATTTTAGAACAAGCTCAGTATGAGACGTGTATTGATAAACAGTGTCTCCTTACTGCAGAGTGATGACGTGCTGTAGCATGGTCTGGGACAGTACTGCAGAAGTTGAGTCTCCTTACACACACTTATAGTAGCTCTACTCTGAAATTCAAATGAGCTTTATTGACAGGACCAAATAAAAATTAACATTATCAAAATAAGTGTAGTGCTTTCACCTCTGCTGTACTGATCCTCCACCCACACTGACTGCTGGAGATCGCAACTGAAAGCTGTTAATCACACTCTTGTTTGTTGTGCTCCATCACTCTGCCTGTCACAGATGCCGATCAAGCAGTCATCAATCCCAGATTCTGTCAAGCTGTGATTGACATCTGGTAGGGCACTGGCGGTCACAGACAGAAAAGGGCCCCTGTGCAATAACAATATATGGGCCCTTTGCCATCCAAGAGGTCCTAAAAATGCAAAATTGCACCTGCTTTGGAGGTAGAAATGGGCCACCTTATCTCTTGGGCCCATGTGTGATCGCACAGGTTGCACTAATGATATGTCCGCCCCTGTGGTAGGGAGTGATGAAAACTGATGCCCCTGAGGAAAACTCTGAAGAAATGCACATTTGGTCTACAAGCAGAAATTTCACATGGTGTGCTCTAAAAGCTACAAATGTCAATATCTCTGCAATGGAGCGATGCAAGAATTTCTACAAGGTATTTCTCCCAATTTTTTGAGCAAGTGATACACCCTCTTTAAAGATGGCTACCATGGTGACAAGGCCCAACACGTTTTCACCTGTCTTACAGCAAATTCAATCACTCTGCCAAACGGTTTACATTTTTGTTGGTTGTTTTCTTACCTTTGAGAAACACTCTAGACTTATTTGAAGGCTACTCTGTTGAATTTCACATGGAAAGAAACAATAGGCACTTAAGGGAAGCATCAACAGAAAGAAGGTTATTCCTGCACATAATAAGCCACAGCTGAACTAACAAAATTAGGATTTTCACTAATTAATTGTAGGGTGAACATAGATATATACACAGCATTTAGACATCATTATTCTCAAAAACTATAAGTATCTAACTGTAAGGGTGGTGCATTAGTTCTTGCACTCAACCTCCGCTCTTCCCACTTGCCCTTAAAGACGTCACTGCCAATCACTGGCAGCCCCATACTCATGCTCAGCTCAGTGTGTTCTGGCTGGCATGGAAAACTGTCACATCAGTGATGTTATCGCTCACCAAACTATCCGGATTGTTGTGAGACATGGCCATTAATGAATTATTGGCAGAAAGGTGTGAATAATTCTGCTTCTTTATTTTTATGGAATAAATGGGTCTGGTGTTGTGAACACTTTTGATCTGGCTTCTGAGTTTGGGCTCCCTCTGGTGGTTGCTGCTCGTAATAGAGCTGGTCTGGCTGACAGAAGTCAATCACCTGAAGAGGATGATTGGAGGTCAGGTGTTACAGACTGGATAGATTTAAGTGAGCAGCCTTCCCTTAGTTGTTACCTGTGATTTGGTTTTCTTCCTGAGGGTTTTGGAAGTCTGCTTGCCTCCTGCTTTGTCCTTCATCTTTCAGATAAGTTATTTGTCTGTTTTAATCTGTGGCATTTGTTCCCTTTTGCTTTTTTCTGATTTCTGCCTTGCTGGTGTGAGTTCAGCCGGGTTCCCTGCTGGGACCTGTGCTGGACTCTGTTTTCATTTGCCACAGCTTATGACAGTGTTTTCTGTATTTCTAGTCCCCTGTTATTTCAGTATCTGTTGTTTTGTGTCCAGTTCACACCAGAGTTCTGATTTAGTGGGGGAGAGGCCGTGTGGCCTCAGTATTTTTACATATCAGATGTGTTGGAATTTTTCTTAGGGTTTTTGCGGGATTGCAGACAGTATCCTTTCCTGTCCTGTTCTATCCAGATAGTTTGGGCCCCATCATTTGCTTACTCTATTTTCTGCCTGTGTTTTGTGCCTCATCTTGTCTCACCGGCAATATGTTTGGGGGCTATCTATTCCTTTGGGGCTCTACTCAGGGGCAGTATAGGTTTCCCCTTTCTCACTTTAGGCTTAGTTAACTCTTTGGCTGTGTTGAGACGTCTAGGGCATCGTAGGTGCATCCTACGGCTAATTCTAGTTGTGTTGTCAGTTTAGGGGTCTGCAATTCGCTAAGTTACCAAGTTCTATTTGTATCTGGTTGCCTAGCCTTTTTCCCTACTATCCTCCTCGGTTACTGAATCATAACAGAATCACAGGCCTCACTGTAGATTCTAGGGTACTTTAAAGAAGGAAAGAATAAAAAAAAAAAAAAAAAAAAAGGGTGTTAGAATTTGTTATATATTTTTTCCTCTTTTTCTCTGGGGGCCGTAGGAGGATTTTTTCGTTAATGGAGACTAAGCATTTGTCTGATCGTGTTGAGCAGCTCGCTGCTGAAATTCTGAGAATTTCTGCCTGTCTCGCTCAGTTGTCTACTGTAGAACCTAAGATCCCTATTCCTGATTTATTTTCTGGGGATCTGTCTAAATTTTTGAAATCTAAGAATAATTGTAAATTGATTTTGCCTGGAAACCTAATTCCTCGGTGAACTCGGTGCAGCAGGTTAAAATTCTCATCTCCCTGTTGCGCGGCGACCCTCAGGACTGGGCTTTTTCCCTAACACCTGGGGATCCTGTTTTGGCTAATGTGGATGCGTTTTTTCAGGCTCTGGGGTTGTTGTATGATGAACCTAATGTTATTGATCAAGCTGAGAAAACCTTATTGGCATTGAACCAGGGTCAGGAAGCGGCAGAGATATATTGTCAGAAATTACGAAAGTGGGCACTCCTTACTAAATGGAGCGATGATGCCCTAGCGACTCTTTTTCTGAAAGGTCTGGCAGAGACCGTAAAAGATGTTATGGTGGGATTTCCTGTCCCCTCTGGTCTCAACGACTCTGTCATTAGCCATTCAAATTGACAGACATTTACGTGAACGTAAAACTATGCGAGAGGCGGTGTTGCCTTTCGAACAAACTTCTGAGCTCATGAAGTGTGACAGGGTTGTTTCTAGGGCTCAAAGTCAAGAATTTAGAAGGCGTAGTAAGTTATGCTTCTTTTGTGAGGACGCCTCTCATACTATTTCCGTCTGCCCAAAGTGGGAAAAATGTTTTGCTCACTCATTTGTTTTGGGCAATGTACAGCCTAAATTCCTTTTGACGGTTACCTTGATCTGCTCCTTATCTTCATTCTGCTAAGGCTTTTGTTGATTCAGGAGCAGCCCTGAACCTGATGGATTTTGACTTTGCCAAATGCTGTGGTTTTCCCATGGTACCCCTGTGGACTTCTATTCCTTTGAGGGGTATTGATTCTACCCCTTTTGGCGGAGAATAAACCCCAGTTTTGGACCCAGGTGATAATGCGGGTAGCCCTGGACCACATAGAGAATTGTAAATTTTTGGTGTTACATAATTTACATGACATTATTGTACTGGGTTTTCCTTGGTTGCAGTCCCATAATCCTGTTTTGGATTGGTAGTCTGTGTCTGTGGTTAATATCATAGGAGGAAAAAGAGAGTCACTGGTGACCAAAATTCATATTATAAAAGGTAAATATTTATTATGTAACAATACATACGTAGCACAAGAATAAATAACATTGAACAATGAAAACGCATATAGAGGACATGTGCACATACAGGGAGAAAAATCTCCTAGCGGTTTGGCAGATAGACACATGTGGCAATAATGGTAAGTAAACACATCTTGGGTGGCATCTTTTGTATGGGGTGATTTCCTAGTGCGGTATTTTACAATTCTATTTGGTGAGCATGGTTTCCTATCAGATATGGCCAGCATTGCATTGACTCCTGCTGGCCTCATTACATAAGCGCTTGTCGTCTAGTGAAACATGCTTTATGCTGTTGTGGTGCACTTTTTTGTAGCTCTGTTACCTCTTTACCTTCCTTTTTGTGGGGGATCTTACATATGATTCATTTGATATGTTGTGGGCTACAATGTGTTTACTTACCATTATTGCCACATGTGTCTATCTGCCAAACCGCTAGGAGATTTTTCTCCCTGTATGTGCACATGTCCTCTATATGCGTTTTCATTGTTCAATGTTATTTATTCTTGTGCTACGTATGTATTGTTACACAATAAATATTTACCTTTTATAATATGAATTTTGGTCACCAGTGACTCTCTTTTTCCTCCTATGATATTATATCTATATGAGTGGTGATTTTTTGGTTACACATTTTAGTGTGACCCACATTTTCTTTATCCATGCAGCTGTATTTGATGTGTCTGTGGTTAGTTGGGGTTGTCAATGTGTTCTTAGTGACACTCCTGCTTTCTCTACCTCTCCCAGTGAAATTGGGTCTAACACACTTTGACTATACAAATGCCCTCACAATGGTGGGCCATTAAACCAAGCTTGCTGCTATTGCTCCTGTCAAAGAACTTACAGGCAAAACTGCAGCTGAAGTCTTTTATACATGTATACATACATACATGAACACCCGATTCTTACACTATGGCTGGTCCAAACAATGAAAGCAATTGTTACCATCTACCTTTTGTGTCTCCCTATTTTCCTCATAGATTGTAAGCTTGCGAGCAGGGCCCTCATTCCTCCAGGTATCTACTTTGATCTATGTTTATTGTTATGCTGTAATGTCTATTGTCTGTACAAGTCCCCTCTATAATGTAAGGTGCTGCGGAATGTGTTGGCGCTATAGAAATAAAATTATTATTATTTTATACAGAGTTCATCCAACACTGCAGATATCTGGACCACATCTTCACCGATAGCGGATCTGCCTTTGAATTTAAAAATTTCCATGAGCTGTGCAAATACAGAGATTGCAATAAACTGTTTACTACTGCTTACCATGCACAAAATGCACAAGGCAATGAACTGTATGAGATAGTGAACCAAGCCCTCCATCAGTGTAGCAATACCTGAACTGTGCATATTTTCTCCAATAGTAAGTGAAAAGACTCCAATAGTAAGTGAAAAAAACTTTACATTTACAAGTGTGAAAATGTGTCTGTCTGCTTGAAATTGTACGAACATCAATGGGGGGTTGTATACCATCTTGGTAAGTTCCATATCCCGCTATTGACAAATGTGTACTTGAGGGAAGTGTTTAGGGTTCCAGTGACCCTCCTCAGCTACTGTGACATTAAAATTTGCTGCCAGTTCAACTACATGTCCCAGTTAGCCCCTATGCAAAATCTGGCACCTCCCCAATGACTCACCACAGTAGCATTATTAAGCAATATAGGCTGCTCACAGTAACATGAACAAGATGCAGCCTGGCATAATTTTGTTGAGAAACGGCTCCTGGGCCACTGGTTCCATGAAAAAATCAATGTACCACTGAGCTGTTAGTGTACCCAGAGTGAAGACTATAGGGGTGCAGCTACTGTACATTATTTCACCTCACACCAGAAACACTAGAGTAGGACCTGTGTGATTTTTCTTCATTGAAACATTTTCATGGCATTTTCCATGTGGTCTCGTCAGATTTGAAGAATGGCATTTAGTGATCCATTCTGTAAAGCAAGTGAAAGCAAACATCATATATTGTCTATGCAAGCCACAAGGGCATTTGGAAGACATTGGGCTATGGGCCAGGCATGCAGCTACAGGTGTTAAATTGACCACATGCCACTGTTCAAACTATCATTGTATAGATCAAGATGGCAACAGTGGCTGGAATTGAGGTTCATCCTCTTCATCGATGAGTAATGCTTTTGTTTTGGATGCAATGGTAGCTGGAGATTGGTCTGGGGACAATGTGGGCAACACCATGAAGAGGCCTTCATGAAAGAACATGAAAGCATGCCACTTTTCAACACGACAATGCCAGGCCACATGTTTCTCTTTCTACAGTGGGCAGCCTGTGCAGTCTGTTGCACCTCCAGACTTGTCTCTCATCAAGCACATTTGGGATATCATTAGTTGACAATTACAATGAGAGTTGCCAGCGGCAGATCTTGATGATTTGTATGCCCAAGTGCATGGTGTGGCAGAACATTCCTGAAACTACCATTAATAACTTCACTGATAGCATACCAAGGAATGTAAGTGTGTATATTTCCGTGTGTGATAATCAAACTAGATACTGAATAAATCTAGATGTTTTGAAAAGGGGAAGAGGAAGAGAAGAGGTGACAATGTTAGGATCTCCAACTATTGTTAGTTGTATCTGCTCCTGGGACGGCTTGCCACCCAACTTTACTATGAAAAGATAGATTCTTCAGCTGCTGTTAGTGATATCTATTCTTGGGAAAGCTAAGTGGAAAGGGCTCCCAAATGGTGACTGAAAAACCTAATAACATAAGAAGGGACATTAAAGAAATGTGGAGGACAGTTTGCTCTCCCTCCCCCATTTACCCTGTAATGCTGGTCCCTCTAAAAATAAAAAAAATAATGATAATATTAAATGCCCACCTTCCCTCCCATTAAAGCTAAAAAATAAACATATTTGATATTGCTGCACATGAACTGTAATATAACTTGTAATGTAATAGCTCAATAAACACGTAAGCTCACCTGTCACCACACAAAAAAACAATCCTATATATGTATAGGAAATTGAGGGTACAAACAATTTTTTTAACAAACGTCTGAAATTTTTATCAATTTTACATTAAAAAAATCTATATCAGCTTGATATCACTGTCATCATACTCACCTGGAGAACTGAGCTACAAAGTCATTTTTACCACCCAATGAACTCTGTAAAAAAGAACCACAAAACACAGACAATCAAGGGAGGAATTGTATTTATTCACTGCATGTGTACAAGTGCTTCTCACTAAATTAGAATATCATCAAAAAGTTAATTTATTTCAGTTCTTCAATACAAAAAGTGAAACTCATATATTATATAGAGTCATTACAAAGAGAGTGATCTATTTCAAGTGTTTATTTCTGTTTTGTTGATGATTATGGCTTACAGCCAATGAAAACCCAAAAATCATTATCTCAGTAAATTAGAATAATTAACAAAAAACACGTGCAAAGTCTTCCTAAGCGTTTTTAAAAGATCCCTTGGTCTGTTTAAGTAGGCTCCACAATCATGGGGAAGACTGCTGACTTGACAGATGCCAGAAGGCAGTCATTGACACACTCCACAAGGAGGGTAAGCTACAAAAGGCATTGCTAAATAAGATGGATGTTCAAAGAGTGCTGTATCCAAATTGAGTGGAAGAAAAAGTGTGGTAGAAAAAGGTGCAAACGCAACCGGGATAACCGTAGCCTTGTAAGGACTGTTAAGAAAAGGCCATTCAAGAATTTGGGGGCGATTCACAAGGAGTGGACTTCTGCTGGAGTCATTGCTTCAAGAGCCACCAAACACGGATGTATCTGTAAGATAATAGCAGGAACGTGGGATGCAGTGACGAGCAGCAGGAGGCAGAGCAAGAATTAACAGGTGCTTTATACAGAAGATTCTTGTAAGTAAATATTCCACACAGGGAGTTTGCAGCAATATAACAATTATAAATTCAGGGGGGGTTAAACAGTGGAGACGAAGAGTAAATAACGTTCAGTAAAAATGAATCAACTTATTGGTCTGTGGCTCCCGGACGGAAGAGGTTAAATGATACCACGGTGTTGACACAGGTGGCGCGAGATGTCTCTGAAGCGATCCCGGATGAAGTTGAAGCACTGTCTCTGTACCGAAACAGCGTTCCTTGATGGAAGATGGTGAAGAAAACGTGGCACAAAGTACTGGATAAGAGGTTATCGCGTGACCGAGTGAATCAGTGCGTTGCGCGAGGTCAGTATTGCGGAGCTTGTCAGTTACTGCAGAGGATGCTGACCAGTCAGGGCTCTCGCATACAGAAGTCTGCAGGGTGCTCAGTTCTCTCTGTACACAGTTTGCACGCGTAGGAGAGGATAGGCTGCAGAGCGGGCCTGCTGGGTGGCGTGGAACAGTGGAGACGGAGTCCACCTTTTCCTTCAGTGTTCCCTGTCTTCCCGCCAGAAGCCCACTTTTCGAGTGCTCAGCTCCTTTTATCTCCACCCCGCCCCCTGCAGTCAGGTGCAAAGGTCTGCTCCGGTCAAAAAGTATTTCCCCAGCAACAATGGTGACAGCCCCGATGGTTCCAGCCCAGATACACAAGAAACTGCCCTAGCCCGGTCCATCTTCCTACATTCCCCACTCCTTTCACTCGCCTGTGATGTCCTGGTTCTCTAAATTACCACAACGTACGGGTACTGCTCCATCCTTCACAGTAGCCAACGTATGAGCCATCAATATTCCCGAGGGTAGTTTCTCTGAACAGGAAGGCTCAATTTGAATCTCCACTCCCTCCAAAGGGATACGAGCTCGGACAGGCAGAGTCAGCACCATTTGTCCTGGGGGCAACACAAGTTTGTTAGAGGAAGGCACAATCACTTTTCCTAGTGCTCCTCCATCCTGGCATGACTCCTGTATCAATGGAAGATAGAATCAATAGTTAAAATCTACCTCTACATAATTCACTTTGTGGTTTCGCTGCCACTGCAGGACCTGGACACACCCCTCAGATGTGGATCTACTTTATCCTTTGCCCTTTTTTGCAAGTACACTCCCCAGATGAGACCTCGTTATTGAGGCAGAAACACATCTTGAGGGCCATATTTTGGGTGTATGTCTTACCTAAGTATACAGTAGGTTACACATTTGGGTACTGCCCTTATTAGGGTGGGAGCCATACGGGGAATGACAGAGGATAATAGGTTATCGGTTTATCCTTCTGGCCTTGTACCCCTGGTTTCGTGTGTGAATTGGCTTCACTACAAGAATTGGGTGAGATCAAACCTTTTTATTGGCACTGTTATCACTGAGCACTTTATTATCATGTATATGCGATTTTAGTCTTTGCTGATCATCTTTTCTGAGCTATTTTGAGCAGAGCTCTTTTTATCATCCATCTATCTATCATCATTAAAAGTTAAAATTTTAACTATACTATTCCTACTGATTAAATTATCACTCCAGCAAGGTTTTTATTTCACCGCTGGAGTAGTGCTTTAAATGTAAGTCTCCTGCCTTTGGTCATATACGCACCCTCTGGCATCTTCACGAATTTTCGGCGGCGTGCCGATCCCACGGCTCCATCTTGTGAGCGCAACTTCTGACTAGCTAGAACTCATAAGCTATGTCACAAGCTCTCAATGCAAAGTGACGCACACCACATGTGTGGATACCAGGGCTATGGGGTACTCGGAGCCGAGCCCATGGAAGTCTATGGGAGTTGTCACTGGCAGCAGAGCTCGGTCCGTGTCCCTGGCGGTCATGCAATGGGGGATATTTACAGGGGATATGTAGATTTGAATAGTTTGTGACGCCACCTGTGGTTTCTGATCTGATTGACCAGCGCTGCAGGGTAGATCTCTGAGGGGATGTTATGGCAGCTAGGTGTTAGGTTCCCCACAGGTGGAACTGGTCCCTCAAAGTCTATGGTGGTGATGCAGGGTGCAGATAAGAATTCAGTCACACACAATGCAATCTCTTTCCATACCTTTACTTGTAGATGTTGCAGGTATGTCCCGGGAAGCTGGTTAGGTTGGAGAATGCACATTCAGGAAAACTGTTGAGCAGGTTAGAGGCCTCCTTTATCCTCGTTATGTGTGTGAGTACAACTTGCATAAAGTCAAGTGCAACTCCTTCAATAGCAACTGCGCCCGGCTAACATTGTGGTGGAGCCTTCTATGTCTCTGATTATCAGATGTTGAGAGAACTAAGTCCTTACTTTTGTCGTGCACTTGACTCAAAGTCCCCGTTCTCCCTGACTCCGTTTACGTATCAGCGCTTAGGGCTACCTTCTGCGACTTGTAGTCCAGAAAGCCTCCGGTTATCTTATTACTAGGCGTGAAGCACTAGCAACTCTTCGGACCCCGGTGTCCGGTTAACTGAGTGAGGGTGATTTGTCCCTTTGTCACTCTTACTTCTCCACTCGCCCTTCGCCCTGCTCTGGCTCTTAACATAAGCACGTGTAGCAAGCGTGCCAAGGTCAGATTTCCTTCAGTGCTCACTGACCTGTTCTCTGTTGACTCGTTGGTATAACTGCTTTGATTCCTTTCCTCCTTCTTTCTTAGGAACACGGGCAGCTTGTTCTGAGTAGCAGGTTAAGGGGTAGCTCTGACTAGGCTAGGATGATTCGCTTCACCCGTACTAGCCTCCACTTTCTTGTCAGATGAGCTACACAAGCTCTGTCAGGATTCAGACTTCTCTCCTCTCTCTCCGTCTGTCTGACTGGAATCTGAACTTCTCTGTCCGAAGACAGGAAACAGACTGAATGGACTGAACACTGACTGCTACGTCACACTACTTAAATAGTCTAATATGCCTCTAGTGGCAATGCTGAGAAGTGTGCGTGAATGAATATCAAGCTTTTTACAGTTACCTTCCTGTGCATTTTCCAGGAGATATGTGTGCCTTGCGAAGCTGGGCCACACATCCCCCCCTAGTTAAACTCAGCACTCCCGGGCTGAAATAGAAAAGAAAAACATTTTTGTTTTGCATATAACAACAACATAATAACTCATCCCTTGCGGGAGGTACGACTCTTGAACGTTACAATTTGTACATAAGTCAGTAGAAAATTATCAAAATACTTTTCAATAAATATACACAGTATAAGACAAGATTCTTGTGGAGGACCCGCACCAAAAACCTCCCACGTGGGTCCTGGGTGGGCTGCAGGACTTTATTGCTGCAGACCTCACTCTAGGCCACACCATACGGGTTTTTCTTCAGAGGTAGTTAGGTTTCATGTAAAACCAAAATGGGGCACCGAAGTGCGAACTATTTACATTGAAAGTTTTTGGGCTGGCAAGGTCCACAGCCACGCAGTCCTTTGCATGGTAAAACATTTCAAGTAAAATCACATTATTCTTCAACTCTTTACCCAGCCGGGTATTCTACTTTAAATAAGCAAACATACTATGTAAACATTTATCAATAGTAAAGTGCAAATCTTCATCTTTTTCAAACTTTATACATTTTCTGATGCAGTAAACCCTGTCTGGGTCCTACTGTTTTTCATCTTTGCTTGGGGTGACACCTGGTGGCGGTGCCAGCACAGGACCGTTCCTATTCATGGGCCCAGTGCCTAACACCAGGATCATCGATTCCACCATCGGGGTCTGTGTGGCTGGTGTGCACTGGGCTGGTGGGGGTGTCGGGGGTTCCAGCAGGGTGTCATCATCTGCAGCAGGGATATCATCGCTGGTTACCTGCAGAGCCGGTTCACTCCGGTCCTCTAGGCCGCAGGGCCTGTCCTCCTCTGGGGACGCCGTTACAGCATAAGATGTTGGCTTGTGTAGTGGCTCAATTGGGGACGCACTAACCTGCTGCTGTCGCTGCTCCATCTCTTCCCAGTCGCTCTCCATCACTGACGGCTGGGTTCCCTCTAGTGTCCCTACCGGGGGACTGTGCTCCGCTGTGGCCTCCTGGCCTGGCTGGTATACCGGTCCGTCTCCCGCCGCTTCCTCGGTGGAGTCGGTTCAGCTCCTTCATAGCTGGTCTCCGGTTTCCCTTCAGCCGCTGGCGTTGGTGGCACAGGGGACGCAGGCAACGATTTCGTTCCTGGAGGGGTGAGCACGGCGTCCCACAGCAGCCGCTGTTTCCGGGTACGCCAGCGTTTCTCAATCTCCTTTATTCCTTTGCGGTGGCGGGCCACATCTTCCAGCACCGCATCCACCTTCTCCATGACATAGAGGATCAGGTACAGCTCTTTTTGGGGGCGGCCATAACTTTCGCGCCACAGGGGGGTACACGCCCACGAATGCATGCCCACCTTCTTCACCAGCGCCTCAGGGCGCGAATATGGCGGTAAAATGGCGGAAAATGGCGCCAAAAGTGACAAACAGCAATACAGTCTTTTCTGCACAAAACAGTCAATATAGGCAACACAGGACTCACAATTTTGCAAGCTTCGTATCCTGTTTGTGACGCCAAGTTTAGATGACGCACACCACATGTGTGGATACCAGGGCTATGGGGTACTCGGAGCCGAGCCCATGGAAGTCTATGGGAGTTGTCACTGGCAGCAGAGCTCGGTCCGTGTCCCTGGCGGTCATGCAATGGGGGATATTTACAGGGGATATGTAGATTTGAATAGTTCGTGACGCCACCTGTGGTTTCTGATCTGATTGACCAGCGCTGCAGGGTAGATCTCTGAGGGGATGTTATGGCAGCTAGGTGTTAGGTTCCCCACAGGTGGAACTGGTCCCTCAAAGTCTATGGTGGTGATGCAGGGTGCAGATAAGAATTCAGTCACACACAATGCAATCTCTTTCCATACCTTTACTTGTAGATGTTGCAGGTATGTCCCGGGAAGCTGGTTAGGTTGGAGAATGCACATTCAGGAAAACTGTTGAGCAGGTTAGAGGCCTCCTTTATCCTCGTTATGTGTGTGAGTACAACTTGCATAAAGTCAAGTGCAACTCCTTCAATAGCAACTGCGCCCGGCTAACATTGTGGTGGAGCCTTCTATGTCTCTGATTATCAGATGTTGAGAGAACTAAGTCCTTACTTTTGTCGTGCACTTGACTCAAAGTCCCCGTTCTCCCTGACTCCGTTTACGTATCAGCGCTTAGGGCTACCTTCTGCGACTTGTAGTCCAGAAAGCCTCCGGTTATCTTATTACTAGGCGTGAAGCACTAGCAACTCTTCGGACCCCGGTGTCCGGTTAACTGAGTGAGGGTGATTTGTCCCTTTGTCACTCTTACTTCTCCACTCGCCCTTCGCCCTGCTCTGGCTCTTAACATAAGCACGTGTAGCAAGCGTGCCAAGGTCAGATTTCCTTCAGTGCTCACTGACCTGTTCTCTGTTGACTCGTTGGTATAACTGCTTTGATTCCTTTCCTCCTTCTTTCTTAGGAACACGGGCAGCTTGTTCTGAGTAGCAGGTTAAGGGGTAGCTCTGACTAGGCTAGGATGATTCGCTTCACCCGTACTAGCCTCCACTTTCTTGTCAGATGAGCTACACAAGCTCTGTCAGGATTCAGACTTCTCTCCTCTCTCTCCGTCTGTCTGACTGGAATCTGAACTTCTCTGTCCGAAGACAGGAAACAGACTGAATGGACTGAACACTGACTGCTACGTCACACTACTTAAATAGTCTAATATGCCTCTAGTGGCAATGCTGAGAAGTGTGCGTGAATGAATATCAAGCTTTTTACAGTTACCTTCCTGTGCATTTTGCGAAGCTGGGCCACACAAAAGTCTATGAGGGCCAGAACGAGTCTCTCATAGACTTACATTTATTAGCGACCTCTGACTGGTTCCATGAAACACTGGAGCAGCCAGCAGGTCACAAGCTGCAGGAGATGGACCAGAAACAGGTGAAAACACCAGAAGGTGAGTATCAGACAGGGGACGTGGATTTTCAGCACTACAGCGATGAAATTAAAAAAACGCTGGAGTGGTGCTTTGAGTAATAGTTTTCTGAAGAGTTAATGTTGTGACTACTATTGATGGACCTCTTGATTATTAATCACTTTGCAGTCACCAACAAAATAGCTCCGCACTGTGACCCTAAACTTCATCCTCACATATCCTTTTGCAAATGCCCAGAAGGGGAGGAGAGGAGTGACATCACACACGTGACCAGACCCCGCCCACATTTAATGCAGTCGTAATGCGAACTTGCAGTGCACCAGGTTTTCATGGCGAATATCAGCAGCTGCTTCCCCTAGTGTTTATAGGTTGAAAATATCAAAACCTTTGAAATAATTTGTCATGTTTTTTACCAGTTAAAAAATAAAAATATCTTTCAAAACATTAAAGCATTAATACTTCACATTTTTCAATTGTTTAAAATGTGTTTTTCTAAATGATAAATTATGTTTAAAACTTTAGTTAATAACATTTTTAATTCTTCACTGTAATGCTTTCAAATGATAACAGGTGATATCATCGCTATCCACAAGAAGGAGACATTGGTAAAGTATGCCTTCAAGTGTAGAATTTTTTAGTCTGTACACATGGAAGCATATAGGTCTCCATTGGAGCTATAGACACAAGATAAGAGGATATTCATATGCAAAGCGCCATTGAATAAATGGTGCGATATAAATGTATAATAATAATATCCAAGATTATATGCAAAGTTCCTTCACTTGTAACATGAAAGGAGAAATCCATCTAAAACAAATCTACTGACAATTAAGAGATAAAAAGGAACCTCTCAGCAGGATTTAGTTTTCAAAGTTTCTTCTTCCACTTGTTATCTGGGACAATGACAGCTTCACAATGATGATCTTTTATTTTCTGGCAGATTGAGGATACCCGAGAAAAATAACTTTGATTTCTGTATTACTTTAGCAGTAAGAAGCGATGCTATAGAACCGGACTCTAGCAGTGCAGTGAAGCCAGTCTGGCCAGTCCCCTCCTGGTCAGAGTGATGTCCCACAGACCTGCGCATGGCAAGCTGTATCCAGCAGCGCTAACCACTAGTGTTGAGCGATACGATACTGCAAATATCGGGTATCGGCCGATATTAGCTGTATCGGACTTTCGATTCCGAGTTCCGATATTGTCGTCTTATCGGATACCGGAATCGGAATTGTCACTGTCACTGTCAGTGTCCGTCGGTCGGGTCTGTCAGGAGTCAGCGGCACTTACCTGGCAGAAGATCTCCGGCGGTCACGGCCTGGACTGCTTGATGGCCGCCATCATCTTTCCCCGGCGGTCACATGCAGTTTCTCGCGATAACTGCAGTGACTGCTGGGTAATCCCGGCCGTAAAGCAGTCCGATGACGTCACCGCCGGGGAAGCAGGTAATCAGCTGTGCTGCGTCGCGATGTCAGGCTCTGCCTGTCATTCTGATGTAGCAGAGCTGGATCGCCGTGGGACAGTCGTTACTATGGACTGCGTCGGACAGGTGGTATACTGTTGGTTTGTTTTTTTCCTTTTTTTACAGGAGATCGATGGCGTCGCAGGAATGAGAGTATAATAAAAGAAATGAAAACTGTGTTGTCTCTTTTATTTCATTAAAATACTTTTTTCTTGCTTTGTCTTTTTTTTATACATTTAAAAACTTTGGGATTAATAATGGATCGGTGTCTTATTGACGCCTATCCATTATTAACCGGGCTTATTGTCACCGTGCAATCAATGGTGACATTAACCCCTTATTACCCCACTTGCCACCGCTACAGGGCAAGTGGGAAGAGCCGGGTAAAGTGCCACAATTGGCACATCTTTTGATGCGCCAAATGTGGGGCTGCTGTAGCCTGGTATTATCAGGCTGTTGAGGGCCAAAATCCATGGGCCTTGACAGTCTTTTAATACCAGGCCGCAGCAGTCTGCATTTTACTTGGCTGGTTAACAAAAATAGGGGGACCCCTACGCCGTTTTTTTTTTCGAGGGGATCCCCTATTTTTGTTAACCAGCCAAGCTAAGCAGACTGCTGTGGCCTGGTATTATCAGGCTTGCAAGGTCCATGGATATTGGATCCTTACCAGCCTGAAAAACCAGGCCTCAGCAGTCTGCTTCATCTGGCTGGTTAACAAAAATAGAGGGGACCCCACGCCAATTTTTTTTCGAGGGGATCCCCTATTTTGTTAACCAGCCAAGATATGCAGACTGCTGTGGCCTGGTATTATCAGGCTGGCAAGGTGCATGGATCTTGGCTCCTTACCAGCCTGAAAAACCAGGCCTCAGCAGTCTGCTTCATCTGGCTGGTTAACAAAAATAGGGGGGACCCCACGCCAATTTTTTTTCGAGGGGATCCCTATTTTTGTTAACCAGCCAAGATATGCAGACTGCTGTGGCCTGGTATTATCAGGCTGGCAAGGTCCATGGATCTTGGCTCCTTAACAGCCTGAAAAACCAGGCCTCAGCAGTCTGCTTCATCTGGCTGGTTAACAAAAATAGGGGGGACCCCACGCCACATTTTTTTTGAGGGGATCCCCTATTTTTGTTAACCAGCCAAGATATGCAGACTGCTGTGGCCTGGTATTATCAGGCTGGCAAGGTCCATGGATCTTGGCTCCTTACCAGCCTGAAAAACCAGGCCTCAGCAGTCTGCTTCATCTGGCTGGTTAACAAAAATAGGGGGGACCCCACGCCAAAATTTTTCGACTGGATCCCCTATTTTTGTTAACCAGCAAAGATAAGCAGACTGCTGTGGCCTGGTATTATCAGGCTGGCAAGCAGGGTCGGACTGAGCCACCGGAGAAACCTCCGGTGGGCCCCAGCTCCTGCGTGGTGGGCCCTGATTTGAAAGGATAGGTCGCGGGGCAGAGGGGGCGGTGGCCCCGGGCCCCGTGCTCTGAGGGGGCCCACCCGGAGCTACGCTACAGTAACTGCTGTGCACGCCGATACAGTTACATTCTGCGGCAGAGCAGGGAGAATCGATCTTCCTGCTCTGCCGCCCAGAAGCTATGGGGCCTGAACAGGCGTTGGGGGGGCCCGGTGCCAGCAGTGGGCCCCCCACCCGTCATCGGGGAGCCGATACAGCTGACCGCATAGAGAGAGAAGGAGCGAGCGCTCCTTCTCTCCCATAATCCTCCTCTCAGCGTCTGACAGCGGGCGCGATGACATCACCTGCTGGCGCCCGCTGTCAGACGCTGAGAGGGAGAACAGTGAGCAGCACAGGAGCCGGGAGGTGAGTATTGTTTTTTTTTTTTTAATGGGGGTGCATTATACTACAGAGGCTGTATATGGGGGGTGCATTATACTACAGAGGCTGTATATGGGGGCTGCATTATACTACAGAGGCTCCATATTGGGGTGCATTATACTACAGAGACTCCCTATGGGGATGCATTATACTACAGAGGCTGCCTATGGGGGTGCATTATAATATAGCGGCTGCCTATGGTGGTGCATTTATTATAGACTCTGCCTATGGGGGTTTATTATAATATAGAGGCTGCCTATGGGGGTGCATTATACTATATTGAGGACTATCTGGTGTATTATGCTGTATGGATGCTATCTAGGGGCCATCATACAGTGTTGGACCCATTAAATAGTTTGGGGACATTAAGGGGTCAGTATATATCCAGTGAGGGGCATTATTCTGTGTATAGGGGAGATGTACAGGGGGAGACTTGGGACATTATTAAATGTAAAGTGGACACTTATTGTTATAGGGGAACTCGGGTTACTGTGACTGTCAAAGGGGCACACAGGGCATTATTACAGTCTAGGGGACAAAATGTGGTCACTGTTTTCTAGGGCACTTGCACCCGGCATTACTATATTCTAGAGGGGTGCTTTAAAATTTAGAGGTCACACAGAACCACACAGCAGGTGCAGTAATAGGGACACATACGGCAGCAGCAGCAGCTCAGTATTGGGGTATCACGTGCAGTAATAGGGACACATACGGCAGCAACGGCTCAGTATTGGGGTATCAGGTGCAGTAATAGGGACACATACGGCAGCAGCGGCTCAGTATTGGGGTATCAGGTGCAGTAATAGGGACACATATGGCAGCAGCGGCTCAGTATTGGGGTATCAGGTGCAGAAATAGGGACACATATGGCAGCAGCGGCTCAGTATTGGGGTATCAGCAGGATGAGGAGTTTGTGCAGGTTGAGAATAGTCCAATTGGTGACCAAGACAGTGCTAAAAATATGAGAAGTGAAATGTGTCTTTGTTGTAATCTCTGCAGTTGAGTCCTGGCTGGAGAAGTCGTCATGTCGGTCTGGGCCAGATGGAAAAGAAATGAAAAGTGAACAATTCCATTAGAAAGAACATCAGCGGTAAGTCATTATCTGTACCTGTGCTGTAATCTATTATATGTTCTGTAGGACTGGTATTATTTACCACACACCATATGGCGGTAATATCAATATTGGTCTTTTTATATATAGATTATTTTTGGCAACAGCGCGGTCATTTGCTGAGGTTCTCTGATTAGGGGCCCACTCAGAAGTTTCGCCCCCACTAAACCAAAACCCTAGCTACGCCTCTGGCTCTCTCTCGTCTTTCTTTCTCTCTCTAGTCTTTCTCGCTCTCTGTTCTTTCTTTCTCGCTCTCTGTTCTTTTTTCTCTCTGTTCTTTCTTTCTCTCTCTCTTTTCTTTCTTTCCTCTCTTTCTTTCTCTGTTTGTTCTTTCTCTCTCGCTGCTCTTTCTTTCTTTTCCTCAGTACCAGCCACTGTGCCCTCATTACCAGTCAGTGTGATCAGCAGTGCTAAATGGGTACGCTTGGGGCCAGGATATGGGTGTGATTAGCTGTTAAATGGGTGTGGTCGGGGCGTGGCCTAAAATTTGCAGCGACGCCCTACGCGCGCCGCAGCCTTTAACCCTCTTTCCTGTCTTCAAAATTTGGGAGGTATGCTGTATGAGCTCACTACAACTTCTGGCCATGCTCCTGATGAGCGCGACGGATGGTCTCCTGAGGGATCTCCTCCCACACCTGGACTAAAGCATCCACCAACTCCTGGACAGTCTGTGGTGCAACGTGGCATGGCCTAAAATTTGCTGCAGCAGGCACAGCGTGCCACAGCCTTTGTCCCTCTTTCCCTTCTTCAAAGGTTGGGAAGTATGATGGTGGGCCCCAAGAATATTTTTTCTCTGGTGGGCCCAAGGTACTCCAGTCCGACGCTGCTGGCAAGGTCCATGGATATTGGCTCCTTAACAGCCTTAAATACCATGCCTCAGCAGCAGGGGCGTACATAGAAATCATGGGGCCCCATAGCAAAAGTCTGAATGGGCCCCCCCAAAAAAAAAAAACCCAGAGCCATTGTAAATGTAAAGTGCCAGCACAGTGAGGGGACACATTAAACAAAAAAATGTATTATGCCCCCATAGATTGTGCCCCATAGATGCTCCATAGTATAGGCCCTTATGCTGCCGCAGCTGCTGCAACCAAAAAAGAAAAAAAAACATACTCACCTTTCGTCGCTGGGGGCCAGGTGCCGGTGTCCTGAGCAGGGGGTGACACCAGGTGCCGATGTCACCACTCGCTCAGGGCCCCGGCACCTGAGATATTTACCTGTCCTCTCTCCACTGCTGAGTGCCGCTGTCTTCGGGGTCCTCCAGCAGTGAATGATCAGGCAGAGGGCGCGGCGCGCACTAACGACGTCATCGCGCCCTCTGACCTGAACATTGCAGCAAGAGGACGCGAGCAACGGTGGAACGGGACAGGTAAATATCCCTTATACTCACCCTTCGCCGGCGCGGTCTGTGCAGCCCCTGCTCTTCTCCCACGGTCTCCGCCGCCAGTGTTCAGCGTCACGCGGGACAGCTCATTAAAGTCATGAATATGTGCGTATTCATGACTGTAATGAGCGGTACCACCTGACCGCTGAACACAGGCGTCGGAGACCGTGGGAGAAGAGCAGGGGCTGTAGAGACCGCACCAGGAGGGGTGAGTATATAGAAGAGCTGCGCTCCCCCTCCCCCGCCAACCCCCTGGTAGTGCTGTGTCAGCACAGCTACCCGACCGTCGAGGGCCCCCTCACCTGTCCGGGCCCCATAGCAGCTGCTTGGTCTGCTTCATTCACGGTACGCCACTGCTCAGCAGTCTGCTTCATCAGGCTGGTTAACAAAAATAGGGGGGACCCGACGCCATTTTTTTTTCGAAGGGAACCCCTATTTTTGTTAATCAGTTCCCTCTGACGTCACTGATTGTGTCCCTGGCTGACCTGAAGTGAAAGTGGAAAGCAATCAATTAAGCTTTCCACTTCCTCTCCTGTCAGCCAGGAGAGGAACTCATTCATTTGGGGTTTACTGTGAGGCTGCAGCATTAGCTGCGGTCCCTGCAGTAAACATTAACCCTTTCTGAAGGATTACACCGTGGGACCTGACTGTGCATGGGATAGGTAAGAATAATTTTGCTTTTTTATTTTATTTTATTACAGGAAATGGTTTTTGCAGTCAAATAAAAGATGGTCAAAAACATGTGTCTTTATTTCATTAAAATGATTTTTAATTAAAGTGTGTGTGTTTTATTTTTATTTCATGCAATAGGATTAATAATTGATAGTTGTCTAATTGACAGCTCTCAATTATTAACCTGGCTTAAGGTCACCTTTCAATTGCAAGCTGGCTTTAACCCCATATTAACCCATTCGCCACCGCTACAGGGCAATGGGAATAGACGGGCAAAGTGCCAGAAAGGGCGAATCTAATTATAGATTTGTCTTTTCTGGGGTGTCTGGGGGCAGATGTTAGTAGCCGGGGGGGGCCAAAAATAATGGTCCCTCTCTGGGCTATTATTATCTGCCCCCATTCGCTGGCTTTGTCTGTCTGGTTGCGAAAATAGGGCGGGAGCCCACGCATTTTTTTTAAACAATTTTACACCTCATATATATATATATACATGTCATTGAATTTGTGACACATATATATATATTTATATTTATAGTTCATACACTTCTACATAGTATAATAGCCGCTAATTCAATTGCCGGCTTTTGTGAAAATGCAGAACCCGACATGAAATGACACTTGGTGTACATAGGGTTAACCATGTCCTTTGCTATCTGATTTGCACAAACAATTACATCAGTCTATGTGTGCAAAATTTCACACCTGTAGGGGTTAATTAAAGGTGTAAATTCGTAGCAAAAAAGTCCGTTTTTTTTACAACGAATTTACACCTTTAATTAACCCCTACAGGTGTGAAATTTTGCACACATAGACTGATGTAATTGTTTGTGCAAATCAGATAGCAAAAGACATGAAAAGACATGGTTAACCCTATGTACACCAAGTGTCATTTCATGTCGGGTGCTTCTGTCTTTTCACAGAAGCCGGCTTTACCCGGCAATTGAATCAGAGGCTATTTTACTATGTAGAAGTGTATAAACTATACATATATGTATATATATATGTCACAATGACAGAATAATATATATATATATATATATAAAGTATATGTGTGTATATTTTGTGTTTACAACGAAAGAAAGGGTTTTTTTTAGTTGCGATATTTTGTTCCCATAGACTTACATGGGACTTCCGGTATCGGTATCGGGTATCGCCGATATATTTAGTGATATCGGCGATACCATTCCGATCCGATATTTTTGGATATCGGAAAGTATCTCTCAACTCTACTAACCACATGTGCAGCATACAGATAAAGCCCATTGCTATAAACCTCTGTTCACTGCACATATGCCAGTCAGATGCAGCTGGAGGTGGCTTGTGATGACATATACTGCCTAAGGGACATTTAGTACATTGGAAAGGGGGCTGGCCAGCTTGACTGTTTTCCAGAGTGGCACTAGCCTTGTGTCTTCTTACTGCTGTTTGAATACAGTGCTCAAAGTTATTTTTCTCCTTTATGTTCACTGTCAAAAGATCCTGATTGTGAACGTATCACCACTCTAGATAACAGCTTACTAATGGTTTGGATGCCAGATGACAAGTACACTTTAAAGGGGTATTCTTAAGTTTGTAAGTTATCCACCCAATATCCTGTAGACTTGTCCCCTCAACGATCTCGAGAACCAGGCCCAGTTGAATGGAGTGGTGGTCAATCTTGCATATTACAGCTCTATTCACTGTTAATGGGAGAGAAGCGGCTTGCCGAGCACTGCACTTGGCTGATCTTTGTCTATCTTGTATAATGAATGGAGCGGCAGTGCACATTATTGACCTCTACTCAATTCATGTTGGAAAGTTGTCCCTTATTCAAAGGCTAGGGGATAACTTTCAAACTTTAGAATATGCCTTTAAGAAGTTTAGTTTATGTAGTAATTTTAAGTACTCAACTACTAATGACAACACTGCCATCTAGTGGTAAATCTGCAGCAAAATATTATTGACTAAATTTGGTTTAGCTTGTTTGTGACATCTTTGACTACTGTAACTTTTTTCACATTAGTGGAGATATATAATAAATGCTGAAATGCTAGCACAATGTTAATTTTCAAACTTGGGTCACAAAATATAATAGTGAGGAGACTATCAGTCTTCTTTGACAACTTACTGGCTAAAATGATAGGAAGGCAAGAATGTCAAAAGTAAAGTTATGCAAATGTTAGTATGTAAATTTGACCTCTATAACGAAAATTCAGAATTTATCAGTACAACTGAAAAGAAAATGTTAAAATAATGAAGCCTAAATATACACTACATGGAAAGATTTTCCTGTAACCTTTGAAACTCATGGCATTCCTTTTAAATCAGACTTAAAAGAAATGAAAGGAAGTTGGCTTGAGTCCTACTCTAATAAAAGGTACACATGCATCTGTTTTGTGCAGGCTGCTATTAACCATTCACAGTCTCGTCAAATCGCCTACCTAACATTATTTCATAGCATTAGACACTATATGGAAATATACCTTGTAGCGCAGATTGATGTTAGTCGTTTGATCTAGTCTTATGTAATCATTTTGTTTTTAGGCAATTGTGGGGTCACATATGGTGATATTTCAATCTCAAATATGAAATCATAAGAATTAGACTTCAGTGTGAAATTTCCAATCCCTGAGAAACATGTTAATAGGTATGCGGATGCAACAGCACTGACAATGAGGAAACTGGTACTTAACAAACAACTAATTTGTCTAACACAAGTTTCTCGCGCTTTCTTTATATATGTAAGCACGTCGTCAAGGGTAACAAGGAACAATGACAGCACAGAAAAATATGGCATGATCAGAACACAGTAACAAAATGAAACAGGATATCTGTACAGAAATATATATACACACATTCTGCTTTATATTTACAGCTAAGGGACTAATATAATAAATATTGGCTAGTCCTTAGTCCCCAACCTAACGAACATCACTCTCACTACCAGGCCCATCATTGTTATCTTTCTCTAGGCAGCTCCAAACGTCACACAGGCCCTAATGGGGGTCATCGGTATTTCCTTCTTGGCGGCAAGTCCCGGATTGGTGAGTTACTTGGTATAGAGTACACTCATCACACTGCTATCTTCGTTCCCTGAAGCATGGCTCCGGACCACACTCTGTACCGTACATCTACGCTGAATGTAACGGCTCATACGAACGTCTCCTTCTGCGGCATAGTCATCACCCTCGGCCCTAGCTCTGCCTACTTGATTCGAATCTCTCAGCCCTAGTCTCTGGTCATCCAGATCTCATCTCTCAATCCCTCTCCCGAAGCTGGGTACTCAGTCCTTCATTCGCAGGTGGTCACTGGCAATGGTGGCTGTAAGTCAACTCCACTGCACCGCACGTCCGTCCTGCTACAGGCCCAGGCGTTGACTCCTCCCCTTCTTTTCCTTCCTGGGCTTTTTATAATTATCAACTGTGCCACAGCTTTCAGCTGACCCAGTGTCTTCTCCAATCTCCTCCCTGCAGGAGCATGCACTTCACACTTAGGTTCCTACTAATACAGTTCTTTTTGCTTTCACTTTCTCTTTCTTCTCTGATCATCAGATGGCAGTGTTCACTTACAGACACTCGGCTTAAACACTATCATTTGTGTGTCTTCACTTCTTTATTCCCTTACAATCTTCACTTCTTTAAGCTTGTCTGTCCTCAGGTGAGAAAGATCGCTTCAGAACTTAGATGCTTTCTTTGGGGGTGGCCCGAGCGTAGCTAGTATCTCGGTGCACGTCTGTATCTTTCTCACAATGTGTTGCCAGATTAATGCATTTTTGCATACCTCATGGGTGGGACACTGGCTTTGGCATGCTCAGTTCTACAGTGTCCCTCTTGGCTTACTCCTTCATGAACACTTGGGCCTTTTAACACTTCTTTTACAGGTTCAGTGTCTGACTTATTCTCAGGGTCAGCCTAGGGTGGGTATTGCCTCTTTAGGTACCACCCACCATTCATCTTCATCCTGTGCAAGTCTCCTTGATGCAGGGTTCCTCTGTTCTTCTCCCTGTGATTGAACCTCATACACCGGATTCTCAGGGTTTACTCATCTTGTGACCTGGTGGAGAGTCGCCCCCCCATCCGTAGTCCAATCGTGCTTTGCTTGTATCTGCATTCAATCTCTGGGTTGTAGTGGTCCCTCCAGCACCGGGGCCACGTTTGGATGGCTCATCTATTGGAATTTTGTTCTATGAGACATCTCTGCATCTGCAGCCAATGCTGATGTTCCCACAGCCAGGTGGAAGTATTCATCCTGGTGCAATCTTCCTCTGGGTCTATTTCTAGCCCTGTTATTTCACAGCCAATATGACCAAACGGCAACTTGTAGGATGTGTATCGGGTTGAGGCATGAGGTCGGTTGTTATACACCCACACTAATTCTGGAACAAATTCAGGGCATCTCTTTTCTGATCCTCTTTCCCTAAGGATGATAGTGCGTTGTCCTGGACTTCTCGATGTCATAGAGTCGGTGCAGTTCTTCCATGACTCTCCCCTGGAAGCATGCCCCTTCAGAGTCCCATCCTTCTGCCGGAACAACACAATGGGTGCAGCCCAGGGACCCTGTCTTTCTCATATCACCCCATTCTGGCTAATGGGATCAAATGTGGCTCACTTTGCACATTTGATCCCATCACAGAAGAAGTCTCTAGACTCCTCTCCTCCTCTCGTCCGACTACATGCACTACCGACCCCATTCCCTCACATCTCCTCCAGTCTCTCTCTCCAGTTGTCACAACTCACCTAACTACAATCTTTAATCTCTCCCTCTTCTCTGGCATTTTCCCATCCTCCTTCAAACACTCCATTGTTATTCCATTACTGAAGAGACCCGCTCTCGACCCTTCCTGCACAAACAACTACAGACCAGACTCCAATCTCCCCTTCATCTCTATACTTTTGAAGCGCCTAGTCTACTCCCGCCTTACCCGTTACCTCTCCTCTCACTCCCTCATAGACCCTTCACAGTCCGACTTCCGCCCCCTACATTTAACTGAAACTGCACTCATCAAAGTGACCAATGACCTTCTGACAGCAAAACGTAACGGTGACCACTCTCTGCCCATTCTTCTCGACCTTTCTGCGGCTTTCGACACAGTTGACCACCGTCTCCTACTCTCTAGGCTCCAGTCACTAGGCATTAAGGACACTGCTCTCTCCTGGTTCTCTTCCTATCTTTCTGACCGCTCCTTCAGTGTTTTGTTCTCTGGCTCCACGTCATCTCCTCTTCCTCTCGCTGTCGTCATCCCCCGAGCTTACCCCGGTGTACTACAGAACGCCACTGACTGTCTGTCTGCAGTCTCCAACATCATGTCCGCTCTCTATCTGAAACTCAACCTCTCCAAACCTGAACTTCTTCTGCTCCCGCCTTCTACTAAAATCCCTAAATTTGACATTTCCCTCTCCGTGGGCGGCACTATAATAACATCCCGGCAGCAGGATCGCTGTCTGGGTGTTATGTTTGACACCAATCTCTCCTTCACTTCCCATATACAATCTCTTGCCCGCTCTTGCTGCCTACACCTAAAGAACATCTCTAAAATCCACCCTATTCTCACCATGGAAACAGCAAAAACCCTCACTGTAGCATTGATCCACTCCCGCCTGGACTGCTACAACACTCTATTACTTGTCCTCCCCGTTACTCGACTATCCCCTCTCTAGTCCATACTTGATGCAGCAGCCAAGGTCATCCATCTGGCTAATCGGTACTCGGACGCATCAACTCTTCGCCAGTCCTTACATTGGCTGCCCATTCATTATAGGATCCAATTCAAAGTACTTGTTCTCACCTACAAAGCTCTCCACAGTGCAGCATCCCCTACATCTCCTCCCTCATTTCTGTCTATCGGCCTAACCGACTGCTGCACTCTGCAAACGACTTTCGACTAAACTCTGCACTTATCCGTACATCCCACTCCCGACTCCAAGACTTCTCCCGTGGTGTGCCAATCCTTTGGAATGCTCTACCCCAAGAAATTAGGACTATCCACAATTTGCATAGTTTCAGGCGCTCCCTCAAAACCCATTTGTTCAGAGCGGCCTATCACGTTCACTAATCAAAGTCATTCTAGGAGTAAGTTTGTGTGTGTAGCCCATTCATATCTCCATCCATCCCTCATTCCCTCAAGATGGCTGGACCATCATTGTAAATACACCATTGTATATACACACACCTGTACTTTGTATCTCCCCCACCTCATTGTAGATTGTAAGCTCTCACGAGCAGGATCGTCTTATTTTGCTTTAATTATTGTATTGTTAACGTTGTTTCTTATGACTTGTGTTTTGAAACTGTTAAACTGTAAAGCGCTGCTGAATATGTTGGCGCTATATAAATAAAGATTATTATTATTATTATTATTATTCTGCAACATGTGAGGCAACAGATGCTTCCTACATCTGGGGCAGAATGTGATGATTTCTTTCTCATATGGAGCTGCACTTCCTGTAGGGATCTCATGCTGGATAGCCTTGATACGTCCATAGTTGTCATTGTGATGGGTGAACACTTCCTGATATCGTCCCACTTGTCTGTAAAAAAAACCTGGATAAGTCTACTTCCATCTGCTCCAGTATATCACGGCCATCTCATACTTTGTACTCCTTTTTCTTCTGGTCTATGGAAAACGCTTCCTTTTAATTGTGCGCAGTGAGCGTTTGAAAAGACACAGAAGTGGGATGGTTACGCTGATTATAGCGTCATCGTTACTCAACATCTTGGTTCATTCCTCAAAGGTTTGTAGAACCTCACAAATGTCAGACATCCATGCCCACTTGCAAGTTGTTATATGCAGATGCTGACCAGAATACCGACGGGCATGTTGTAGCTCGTATTCAACTACTGCCCTCAGCTGCTCACAAAGCCTTGCCAACATGTATTATGTGTAGAGATGGGCGGACACCTGGATGTTCGGGTCCAGCAGGTTTGGCCAAACAATTACAAAAAGTTTGGGTTCGGGTACCAGAACAGTACCTGGACCCGAACCCTAACCCCATTCACTTGAATGGGGGGCCCGAACATCCAGTGTTTGCCGCACTGTCATGTGCATGACAGTGTGGCAAACACTGCTTCTGATTGGCGGTGAAATCATTCCCGCCTGTCAGAGAGCCGCGGTTCCTACACTGACATAAGACAGTGTGAGCGCTCAGCTGTGATCGAAGGTGTAAAGTTTTGTCACACAGTGTACTGGAAAATGGGAACAAAATTCCAACGGGGAGAAATTGTGAAAAAAAACGTAGTTCTGACATGGATTCTTGCTAATTGTTTTTGCGGTGTACATTTTGTGGTAAAAATGACCTTGCAATATGATTCTGCTCATCTATACGATAATGGCAATACCAAGCATGTCCAGTTTCTTTATTATTTTAGTGGTGATAAAAAATCAAAAGTTTGAAAAAAAAATTTGGGGCTTTGTCGCCACTTTCAAAGACTTGTAATATTTACATTTTTTGATCGATAGAGCTATGGGATAACTTATTTTTGCGGAGCAAGACAATGCTTTTATTGATACCATTTTGGGAAAGATATGATGTTTTGATCGCCTGTTACTGCATTTTTTGAGGTTTTGCAGTGACAAAAAAAACTATTTTTTTATATTGATAGATCGGGCTTTTCTGAGCTCGGCACTGCCAAATATGTGCATTTTTTTATTTTTTATTATCTTTATTTTTAATGGGGGAAAAGGTGGGTTAATTTGAAAGCTTATGTTTTTTATTATATCATAATCTGTGAAGCATTTGTTTTACTTTTCACTGTATTTATTAGTCCTAAGGGGACTTGAACATGGATCGTACTGATCGCTTGTGCTCAGAGGCGTAGCTAGGGATTCAGCTCAGGGGGGGGGCGAAACATCTGAATGGGCCCCTAACAGGAGGACCAGGCAATCCCCCTTTGGGAAAAAAAAAAAAAATTTTTGGGGGGTAAAAAACGGGGGGCCCAAAAAAAAAAACCCAAAAAAAAGGGGGTTGGGGGGAAAAAAAAACCAAAAAAAAAAACCCCTTTTTTTTAAAAAAAGGGGGGGGGGGTTTTTAAAAAAAAAAAATTTTAAATTAAAAGGGTTTTAAAAAACCCCCCAAAAAAAAAACCCTTGGGGGAAAAAAAAAAAAAAAAAAAAAAAATTTTTTTTTAAAGGGTTAAAAAAAAAAAACCCCCCCAAGGGGGGCCCCAAAAAAAAAAAAAAAAAGGGGAAAAAAAAAAAAGGGAAAAAAAAAGGGGCCCCGGGGTTTTTAAAATTTTTTTTTTTTTCCCCCAAATTTAAAAAAACCCAATTTTTGGGGGGAAAACCCCCTTTTTCCCTTTTTTAAAAAAGGGTTTTTCCCTTTTCCCTTTTTTTTTTTGGCCCAAAAAAAAAAATTTTTTTTTAAAAAAATTTTTCCCCAAATTTCCCCCAAAACCCCCCTTTTTTATTTTTTTTTTTTTTGGGGGGGGGTTTTAAAACCTTTTAAAACCCCCAAAAAAAAGGGAAAAAAAAAAATTTTTTTAAAAAAAACCCCAAAAAAACCCCCCGGGTTTCCGTTTGGGGGAAAATTTTAAAACCCAAAGGGGGGGGAAAAAAAAAGGGGAAAAACCCCCGGCCCCCCCCCAAAAAAAAGGGGGGAAATTTAAAAAAAAAAAAGGGGGGGAAAAAAGGGGAAAAATTTTAAAACCCATTTTTTTCCCGGGGGCCCCTTTTTTTGGGGGGGCCCCCCAAAAATTTTTTTTAAAAAAAATTTTTTTAAAAAAAGGGGGCCCCCCTTTTTGGGGAAAAAATTTTTTTTTAAAAAAAAAAAACCCCTTTTCCCAAAATTTTTTTCCGTTCCCCCCCAAAAAAAAAAAAAAAAAAAAAAGGGGCCCCTTTCCCGGGGGGGCCCCCGGGGGCCCCCCCCCCTTTTTTTTCCTACCCCCAAAAGGCAAATTTCCAAAAAAAAAAAGGGCCCCCTTTTCCCCCCAAAACAAAAGAAAAAACCCCTTTTTTTTTTTTAAAAATTTTCCCCAGGGCCTGGGTTAAAACCCCCCAAAAAAACCCCCCCCCGGAAAAAAAAAAAAATTTCCAAAAAAAACGGCCCTTTTTTTAAAAGGGGGAAAAACCCCCCCCCCCCCGGCCCCCCAACCCCGGGAAAAAAAAAATTTTCCAAAAATTTTTCCCCCCCCCAAACCCCCCCCTTTTTCCTTTTCCCAAAAAAAGGGGGAAAAACCCCCCTTTTTCCTTCCCGGGGGGCCCCCCCTTTCCCAAAATTTTTTGGGGGAAAAAATTTTTTTTTCCCCCCCCAAAAAAAAGGGGAAAAAGGGAAAAAGCCCCCTTTTTTAAAAAAAAACCCCCCAAAAAAATTTTTTTTTTCCCGGGCCCCCTTTTTTTTTTTAAAAAAATTTTCCCGGGGGGTTTTTTTTAAAACCCCCCCCCCAAAAACCCCTTTTTCCCCCCCCCAAAAAAAAAAAAAAACCCAAAAAACCCCCCTTTTTAAGGAAAAGGGGGGAATTTTCCCTTCTTTGGGGAAAGGGGAAAAAAAACCCAAAAAAAGGAAAAAAAAACCCCCCCCGGGGGGGTTTTGGGGGGCCCCCTTTTAAAACCCCCTTTTGGGGGGGAACACCTTTTTTGGGTTTTTTCCCCCCCCCCCCCCTTTTTCCCGCCCCCCCCCAAAAAACCTTTTGGGGGGAAAAAAGGGAAAAACCCCCCCCCTTTTTTTTCCCCTCCCCCCCCCCCCCCCCCCTTTTTTTTTCCCGGGCCCCCCGTTTTTGGGGCCCCCAAAATTTTTCCTTTTTCCAAAAACCCCCCTTCCCCCAAAAAAACCCCCAATTTTTTTTTAAAAAATTTTAAAAAAAAAAAAAAATTTAATAAAAAAAAAATTTTTTTCCAAAACCGGGGGGTTTTTTTAAAAAACCCTTTTAAAAACCCCAAAAAAAAAAAAAAAAAAAAAATTTTTTTTTGGGCCAAAAAAAAAAATTTTAAACCCCTTTTTTTAAAAAAAAAAATTTTTTTAAAAAAGGGGGAAAAAAAAAGGGGGCCCAAAAAAATGGTTTTTTAAAAAAAAAAAAGTAAGGGGGGAAAGGGAAAAAAAAAAAAAAACCCCCTTTTTTTAAAATTTTTTTTTAAACCTTTTTCCCCCCCCCCCTTTTTGGGGGGGGAAAGGGGAAAACCCTTTTGGGAAACAAAAAAAAAAAAAAACCCAAAATTTAAAAAAATTTTTTTAAAAATTTGGGGTTTTTTTTTCCCCCCTTTTAAGGCCCCCCTTTTAAAAAAAAAAAACCCCCCCCCAAAAGGGGGGAAAAATTTTAAAGGGCCCTTATATAAGAAAAAGGGGGGGAATTTTTTAAAAAAAACCCCCCGGGGGGGAAAATTAAGGACTTTTAAAAATTAGGGGGGGGAAAAGGGTTTTTTAAAAAAAAGGGGGGAAAAAAATTAAAAAAACCCCCCCCAAAAAAAAAAAAATTTTTAAAAAAAAAAAAAAAGGCAAAAATTTCCAAAAAAATTTCCAACCAAACCAAAATTTTTAAAAAAAAAAAAAAAAAATTTTTTTTAAAAAACAAAACCAAAATTTGTTTTTTTTTTTTTTTTTAAAAAAAACCCCCCGGAAAATTTTGGGGTTTTTTCCCACCGGGGGGCCCCCCCCCCCCCCCCGGGGGGAAAAAAAATTTTTTTTAAAAAAAAAAATTTTTTAAAACCCCCTTTTTGGGCCCCCAAAAAAAAAAGGGGGAAAAAAAACCCCTTTTTCCTTAAAAAAAGGGTTTCCCCCCCCCAAAAAAACCCCCCCCCCCCCCAAAAAAAAAAAAAAACCCCCAAAAAAAATTTTTTAAAAATTTGGGGGAACCCATTTTTTTTTTTGGGGGAAAAAAAAACCCCTTTCCCCCCTTTCCCCCCCCCCCCAAAGGAATGGAAAAATTAATTAAAAAAAGGGGAAAAAAAAAAAATTTTTACAAAAACCCCCCCCCCAAAAAAAACCCCCCCAAATTTTCGGCCCCCCCCAAAAAAAAAATTTTTTTTCCCCCCCCCCCCCAAAAAACCAAAATTTTTTTTAAAAATTAAAAATTTTTTAAAAAAAAACCCCCGGAAAAAAAAATTTTTAAATTTTTTTTTTTTTTTTTTTTTTTGGGGGGGGGGGGAAAAAGGGGAAAAATTTTTTTTTTAAAAAAACCCTTTTTTTTAAAAAAAAGGGAAGTTTTTTTTTTTAGTTTTTTTTCCCCCCAAAAAATTTGGGGGGCCAAAAAAACCCCCCCCTTTTAAAAAAAAAAAAAAAAAACCCCAAACCCCCCCGGGCCCCTGGAAACAATGCAAAAAGCAAGCACAGAAATAAAAACAGAAAATATCTTATCTGAGAGCAGGAGAAGAGGCAAGATTCAGCAGGCTTCCAAGTGAACCAGGAAAAACAGCAGTTAGACAAGAACAATTGATCACCGGCAACCCTGATGGGAGGGAACCTCCCTTATATAGGACCAGTCTGTAACTCCTGATTGCCAATCTTCACTAAATGGTTCAGCACTGTCAGCAACCACCAGAGGGAGCTTCTGCTCAGAACTCATCTCCAACACATTCACAACAGTAAGGGTTGTGGTTAGAATTATGGTTAGGGTTGGGATTAGGGTTGGAGTTAGAATTGAGGGGTTTCCACTGTTTAGGCACATCAGGGGCTCTCCAAACGCGACATGGCACCACCATTGATTCCAGCCAATTTTGCTTCCAAAAAGTCAAACGGTGCTTCCTCCCTTCTGAGCTCTGCAGTGCGCCCAAACAGTGGTTTACCCCAACATATGGGGCATCAGCGTACTCAGGAAAAATTGCACAACTTTGGGGGTCTAATTTCTCCTTTTACCCATGGGAAAATAAAAATTGGGGGCTAAAAAAATCATTTTTGTGGAAAAAAATGATTTTTTATTTTCACAGCTCTGTGTTATAAACTTCTGTGAAGCAGTTAGGGATTCAAAGTGCTCACCGCACATCTAGATAAGCTCCTTGGGGGTCTAGTTTTCAAAATAGAGTCATTTGTGGGGGGTTTCTACTGTTTAGGCACATCAGGAGCTCTGCAAACGCAACATGACGCCTGCAGACCATTCCATCAAAGTCTGCATTCCAAAACGGCACTACTTCCCTTTTGAGCCCCGACGTGTGCCCAAACAGTGGTTCCCCCCACATTTGGGGTACTAGGGTACTCAGGACAAATTTGACAACAACTTTTGGGGTCCAATTTCTCCTGTTAGCCCTGTGTGAAAATAAAACATTGCGGGCTAAAAATCATTTTTGTAGGAAAAAATTGATTTTTTTATTTTCACGGCTCTGCGTTATAAACTTCTGTGAAGCACTTAGGGGTTCAAAGTGCTCACCACACATCTAAATAAGCTCCTTGGGGGTCTAGTTTCCCAAATAGTGTCACTTGTGGGGGGTTCCTACTGTTTAGGCACATCAAGGGCTCTGTAAACGCAACATGACGCCCGCAGACCATTCAATTAAAGTTGGAATTCCAAAACGGCACTACTTCCCTTTTGATTCCCGACGTGTGCCCAAACAGTGGTTCCCCCCACATTTATTGTACTAGGGTACCCAGGACAAATTGAACAACAACTTTTGGGGTCCAATTTTTCCTCTTACCCTTGTGAAAATAAAAAATTGCGGGCTAAAAAATCATTTTTGTGGCTCTCCATACGTGACATGGTGTCGCTAATGATTGGAGCTAATTTTCCATTCAAAAAGTCAAATGGCGCTCCTTCCCTTTCGAGCCCTGCCGTGCACCCAAACAGAGGTTTATGACCACATATGAGGTATCGGTGTACTCAGGAGAAATTGCTCAACAAATTTTAGGATCCATTTTATCCTGTTGTCCATGTGAAAATGAAAAAATTGATGCTAAAAGAACATTTTTGTTGAAAAAATTAAAATGTCCATATTTTTCTTCCACTTTGCTTTAGTTCCTGTGAAGCACCTGAAGGGTTAATAATCTTCTTGAATGTAGTTTTGAGTAGCTTGAGGGGTGCAGTTTTTATAATGGTGTCACTTATGGGTATTTTCTGCCATATAGACCCCTCAAAGTGACTTCAAATGTGAGGTGGTCCCTAAAAAAAAATGGTTTTGTAAATTTTGTTGTTAGGCTATGTGCACACGTAGCGTTTTTTAAGTGTTTTTTTCCTCATTTTTACGTGGCGTAATAGCTTAAAAAATGGGTACAAAACGCATCCCATGCAATCCTATGGGATTACAAATTGCTGTTCACATGCTGCGTATTTTTTCGGAGTGTAATTGCTTTGCGTAAAAATAAGCAGCATGTCCATTCTTTAGGAGTAATCAAGGCGAATACGCCGCCATACGATTGCATTGAAATGCTCACTTTATGCATGTGGCTATGCCCACCATGCATGAAGTGAGCGCTTCATGTGCGCTTGGTACCCAGGGTCTGAAGGAGAGGAGACTTTCCTCCAGGCCCTGGGTACTATATCACTGTCAAAAATAAAATTAAAATAAAAAATATTGATATTCTCACCTTCCGGCGGCCCCCGGAGTCTACCCGCTCCTCAGCGAAGTTGCCGCCAAGTTCCGTTCCCAGGGATGCATTGCGAGAACCACCCCAGATGACGTAGTGGTCATGTGACCGATACGTCATCAGAGGTCATTCGCGCAATTTATCCCTGGGAACGGAACTTGCCGGCAGAGTCGCAGAGGAGCGGTAGACTCCGGGGGCCGCCAGAAGGTGAGAATATCAATATTTTTTATTTTTTTTATTATTTTTTACATTACTCATTTAGTAAACAGTTGGTCACACTTGTCAGCACTATGCTTGACAAGTGTGACCAACCTGCCAATCAGTTTTCCAAGCAATGCTACAGATTGCTTGGAAAATGCTAGCATTCTGCAAGCTAAAAACGCTTGCAAAATGCTTGTGTTTTGCGGGAAAACGCATACTAATTACGTATGCGTTTTACCCGCGGCGGGTAGTTGCGCAAATGCTCAGCAAAATTACGGAGCATTTGCGCAATGTGTGCACAGAGCCTAAAAATGAGAAATCGCTGGTCAAATTTTAACCCTTATAACTTCCTAATGAAAAAAATTTGTTTCCAAAATTGTGCTGATGTAACGTAGACATGTGGGAAATGTTATTTATTAAGTATTTTGTGTCACATAACTCTCTGGTTTAACAGAATAAAAATTAAAAATTTGAAAATTGTGAAATTTTCAAAATTTTCGCCAAATTTTCGATTTTTTCAGAAATAAACGCAAAAATTATTGACATAAATTTACCACAAACTTGAAGCCCAATATGTCACAAAAAACATTCTCAGAATCGCTAGGATCCGTTGAAGCGTTCCTGAGTTATTACCTCATAAAGGGACACTGGTCCGAATTGCAAAAAATGGCCAGGTCATAAAAGTCAAAATAGGCTGGGTCATGAAGGGGTTAACATTTAATAATGTCTCCTGAGTTCCTCATATATAATTCCTATATATACAGTAAGCTGGGCCCACAGCTCCCCTATACAGGGTATGATGATCCCACAGCTCCCTATACATAGTATGATGATCCCACAGCTCCCCTATACACTGTATGATGATCCCACAGCTCCCCTATACACAGTATGGTAGGCACACAGCTCCCGTACATACAGTATGATGGGCCTGCAGCTCCCATACATACAGTATGATGTCCCCCAGAGTTCTTCTATACATATAATGATGTCCCCACTGCTCCTCCAATACACAGTATAATCGTTAATAGCGTTCTGATACATTGCGACGCCCGCGCTGAGAACCCCTTTACAGGGAGGAAATTAACTTTATTCTACCTGGAAGCCTTGCTCTTCCAGTCATAAGGGTTGCGCTGGCATGGTTTCAGTCACCGCTCTGTGTATAGAAAGTGGCGGCTGTAACAGCACCCCGGCACTTACTGACAGCAGCCTCAGCAACGTCTGCCACCCGGTAGTTACCCTACTGGTGCCCCTATAAATAATAATGCTTCTTAAATGCCCACTTAATATTTTACTGAGTCCCCCTATGTATGTACTATAGCAGGGATGTCAAAGTCAAACACACCGAGGGCCAAAAAAACAAATTTGCTACAAGCCGAGGGCCGGACTGGTTCAATGTTTATTAAAACATATCGAAATGATTGCACATAGCCTATTGAACACAGTGTACATTATTTAATGATTAATTGAATATGGCAATATTTTGTTATGGCTCTGTCAGTAACTTCAAGTTAAAACATTTTCAACAGCCAAGCAGCAAAAAATTAAATTGTTTTTAAAAACAAAATGTGTTTCTTAATATCAAGATAAAGCATAAATAAAAGTGCATGCATTATAAACTGAAAATGTATTATTGTGTTGCTCTATGATCTACCGATCACTGCTTTCAAATACTAAAATGAAAAAATAAATCAAATCAGTTGTATTCTTTCTCATGGCTCTTATCTGCAATTTTCCCTGAGTCCATTCAACTGAAAAATAAATATAAATAAATAAAATACAAAAATGTATGGCACACAGACAAAACAATACTTCCTTCAAAGAAAAATCACGTCTTGTAGAATCAAATGTAAAAATGTAACTGAATTAAAAAACCGAAAATACTTTACTGCTCTGTGATGCTCACTTGTCTGAGGCTGAGCCTGATACTTGGAGGTGTCTCATCTTTTGTACAAGTTCATCAATGTTCGGGGTTAGGTTCTGAGCTGAGGAAATCCTCAGGATTGAGTGAAGGTGATTATCAGTAAGACGACTCCTCTGTGATGTTTTGTTTAGCTTCATCAAAGAGAACAGTTGTTCACACAGGTATGTGCTGCCAAACATAGAGAGCGTCCGAGCGGCTTGGATGCGCAACTGGGGCATTGTGTAAATGGAACGTGAAAACTCGGCAGCACCCACTCTCTCATATTTTTCCTTCAGTGTGTCATTGCACTGGAGCTCAATCAACTCCATTTGTAGATTTGGTGGTGCGCTTTCTACATCAACTGCAAAAGGATTGCTGAGCAGTTTAAACCTGCTTTTTTGGGTTTCAAAGTTAGCAAATCGGCGTTGGAAGTCGGCGGCAAGTATGTTGAGTTTATCGGCAAACTGTGCACACGGGAACACAGCGGTAGAGAGCTTCTCTTTCATGGTCTGGCAGCTGGAAAAGTGGCTTAAGTTTTCTTTCCGCATCTGCATCTCCCACAGACTCAGCTTGGTTTTAAAAGCCTTCACTGTACTGTACATATCAGAGATGACACGTCCCCGTCCCTGCAGCTGCAGATTCATCACATTCAGATGGCTCGTGATGTCGCAGAGAAATGCCATTTCACACAGGAAAGTTTCATCACGGAGCTCTGTTGTGTTTTTCCCTTGCTTTCCATGAACAGACAGATCTCCTCACGCAGCTCAAAACATCTTTGAAGCACCTTTCCCCGGCTTAGCCATCGCACCTCTGTGTGATACGGTAAGTCACCATACTCTGTATCTAACTCCCCCAGAAGTGCCTTGAACTGGCGGTGATTTAAACCTTTGGCTCTGATGAAGTTAACTGCTCGCGTTATGGTGCTCATTACATTCTCCATTTTCAAGGCTTTGCCACACAACGACTCCTGGTGTATGATGCAGTGATACGCTGTTAGCTCATTTGTGACGTTTTCCTCCCTCATCCTCTCCCGCATCCTTGCCACCAATCCACTCCTGTGCCCACACATTGCGGGTGCTCCGTCTGTGGTTAATCCCACAAGTTTTTCCCAAGGCAGCCCCATCTCATTTACACATCTGGATACCTCTTCATACAGATCTTGTCCTGTAGTTGTGCCATGCATAAGACGTAATGCCAAAAACTCTTCTGTTATACTCAGGCTGGAGTCTACTCCACGGACAAAAATTGACAGCTGGGCAATGTCTGATGTGTCCGTGCTCTCATCCACAGCAAGAGAATATGCGATTAAATCTTTTCCCTTTCTCACAAGCTGTTCTTTCATGTTGGTGGAAAGCTGGTCTACGCTCAGCAACGTGTTTCTGCTCAGGCTCACGTTTGCGAATAGTTGTCTTTTGTCTGGGCACACTGCGTCACAAACTTCAAGCATACAGTTTTTGATAAACTCTCCTTCTGCAAAGGGCCGGGCTGATTTTGCGACCTCTTTTGCCACAATAAAGCTAGCCTTGACAGCAGCCTCGCTTTGTGATTTAGCATATGTGAACATAGCCTGTCTGGACTTAAGGCCTCGTTTTAATTTTTCCACCTTCTGTAGCTTTTGTTCATATTCCATATTCTTGTCTTTGTCTGTGTGTTTCTTAGATGTTTGATAATGCCTTCTTAAATTAAATTCTTTCATTACAGCCACATTTTCTTCACACAGAAGACACAAAGGTTTGCCTTTTACCTCCGTAAACATGTACTCTGCCTGCCACCTGGCCTGAAACCCCCTGTTCTCAGCGTCCACCTTACGTTTAGCCATTTTTGAGGAGGGGGGTATCAGAAAGTTGTTCTCTGCTCTGACTACTGATGAATAATGAAGCCGCTTGTGCGCGCTACAGTGACTTTGCGGGCTACCGGTGCATTGTGGGAAATGTAGAGTTGGTGCGTGCAAAACACCAGCGGGCGGCTGTGGCCTGCGGGCCGGTTCTAATAGTAATTAAATATCATCCAGGGGGCCATAGATAATCAATTGCGGGCCGTATCTGGCCCGCGGGCCTTGACTTTGACATATGGGTACTATAGTAATGGCCCCAGCATCGCTGATGTGAGCAGGGGGTGGTGTGATGACTCTTTTGGTTTCTCCCAATTATCTTCTATTGAGTGAAGTCAAACTTATCTAGTGACATGTGCAAATAGCAAACGTGGTCGCATGACCGCCTGATCGCACCAGTGGTCTTGGGGTCTCATGACAGCAGGCGCACCTCATCATGATTTTGCATTCTGTAGTCTCAGAGTGACTGCAGAGAATTATCCTGAGCCTTTAATAACTTTATAATAATAAATTGCATAATATTAAATTATTAACTAGAATGCAGCTCATGGTTACTGTATGATTATACTTGTCAGGGGGAAGACAGACGGACGGACGTCTGCGAGGATCGCATCGCAATCCTCAGACTGACTGTCAGCTCTACAGTCATGGCCAAAAGTTTTGAGAATGACACAAATATTATATTTTCACATGATCTGCTGCCCTCTGGTTTTTATGTGTGTTTCACAGATGTTTTTTTTATCACAGACAGAAATATAATTGCAAACATATGAGTAACAAAAGCTTATATTGACAGTTAGAATGAGTTAATGCAGCAAGTAAATATTTGCAGTGTTGACCCTTCTTCTTCAGGACCTCTGCAATTCTCCCTGGCATGCTCTCAATCAACTTCTGGACCAAATCCTGACTGATAGCAGTCCATTCTTACACAATCAATGCTTTCATTTTGTCAGAATTTTTAGGCTTTTATTTGTCCACCCGTCTCTTGATGATTGACCACAAGTTCTCAATGGGATTAAGATCTGGGGAGTTTCCAGGCCATGGACCCAAAATCTCTATGTTTTGTTCCCTGAGCCATTTAGTTATCACCTTTGCTTTATGGCAAGGTGCTCCATCATGCTGGAAAAGGCATTGTTGATCGCCAAACTGCTCTTGGAGGGTTGGGAGAAGTTGCTCTTGGAGGACATTCTGGTACCATTCTTTATTCATGGCTGTGTTTTTAGGCAAGACTGTGAGAGAGCCGATTCCCTTGGCTGAGATGCAACCCCACACATGAATGGTTTCAGGATGCTTAAAAGTTGGCATGAGACAAGACTGGTGGTAGCGCTCACCTTGTCTTCTCCGAATGAGGCGTTTTCCTGATGTCCCAAACAATCGAAAAGGGGATTCATCAGAGAAATTAACTTTACCCCAGTCCTCAGCAGTCCACTGCCTGTACCTTTTGCAGAATATCAGTCTGTCCATGATGTTTTTTCTGGAGAGAAGTGGCTTCTTTGCTGCCCTCCTTGAGACCAGGCCTTGCTCCAAGAGTCTCCGCCTCACAGTGCGTGCAGATGCACTCACACCTGCCTGCTGCCATTCCTGAGCAAGCTCTGCACTGCTGGTAGCCCGATCCTGCGGCTGAAACACTTTTAAGAGACGGTCCTGGCGCTTGCTGTTCTTTCTTGGGCGCCCTGGAGCCTTTTTGGCAACAATGGAACCTCTCTCCTTGAAGTTCTTGATGATGCGATAGATTGTTGACTGAGGTGCAATCTTTCTAGCTGCGATACTCTTCCCTGTTAGGCATTTTTGTGCATTGCAATGATGACTGCACGTGTTTCTTTAGAGATAACCATGGTTAACAGAAGAGAAACAATGATGCCAAGCACCAGCCTCCTTTTAAAGTGTCCAGTGGTCTCATTCTTACTTAATCATGACAGATTGATCTCCAGCCATGTCCTCATCAACACCCACACCTGTGTTAATGGAGCAATCACTGAAAAGAGGTTAGCTGGTCCTTTTAAGGCAGGGCTGCAATGATGTTGAAATGTGTTTTGGGGGATAAAGTTCATTTTCTAGCCAAATATTGACTTTTCAAGTAATTGCTGTTAAGCTGATCACTCTTTATAACATTCTGGAGTATATGCAAATCGCCTTTAGAAAAAGTGAAGCAGTAGACTTTGTAAAAATTAATATTTGTGTCATTCTCAAAACTTTTGTCCATGACTGTACACACCTGAGTATGACAGATGCATAGTAATCCATCACGCTGTCACGCTCATGTCAGGAGCGGTACTGGCCAGTCCGAATATTGTGGTGTGATACTCGCATGAGTTATACGGCCATCTGTCTGTCTGTGCCCTTGTTATACCTCGTTATACTAATACTGAAATATTAATCTATTATTAAAGTATTAAAGAGCTCACAAGTAAAAAAAGTCCCATCCTCTCACATTCACCCCCTGTGCCCTGTACCCGCTGCCACACAATACCCCCATCCTCTCACATTAACCCCCATGCCCTAGCCCCCACAATATCCACATTCTCTCACATTCACTCCCGATGCCCTGTACCCCCTCCCCACAATACCCCCATCCTCTCACATTCACCCCCTGTGCCCTGTCCCCCTGCCTCACAATACCCCCATCCTTTCACATTAGCCCTCTGTGCCCTGTCCACCCTGCCTCACAATACCCCCATCCTCTCACATTCACCCCCTGTGCCCTGTCTCCCCTGCCTCACAATACCCCATCCTCTCACATTAGCCCTCTGTGCCCTGTCCCCCCTGCCTCACAGTACCTCCATCCTTGCACATTCACCCTTTTTGCCCTGTCCCCACTGCCACACAGTACCCCATCCTCTCACATTCACTCCCAGTGCCCTGTACCCCATTCCCCACAATACCCCCATCCTCTCACATTAACCCCCATGCCCTAGCCCCCACAATCTCCCCATCCTCTCACATTCACTCCCGGTGCCATGTACCCCTTTCCCACAATACCCCCATCCTCTCACATTCACCCCCCTATGCCCTGTCCCCCTGTCTCACAATACCCCATCCTCTCACATTCACTCCCAGTGCCCTGTACCCCCTTCCACACAATACCCCCATCCTCTCACATTAACCCCCATGCCCTAGCCCCACAATATCCCCATCCTCTCACATTCACTCCCGGTGCCCTGTACCCCTTCCCACAATACCCCCATCCTCTCACATTCACCCCCCTGTGCCCTGTCCCCCTGCCTCACAATACCCCTATCCTCTCACATTAGCCCTCTGTGCCCTGTCCACCCTGCCTCACAATACCCCCATCCTCTCATATTCACCCCCTGTGCCCTGTCTCCCCTGCCTCACAATACCCCATCCTCTCACATTAGCCCTCTGTGCCCTGTCCCCCCTGCCTCACAGTACCTCCATCCTCTCACATTCACCCTTTGTGCCCTGTCCCCACTGCCACACAATACCCCATCCTCTCACATTCACTCCCAGTGCCCTGTACCCCTTCCCCACAATACCCCCATCCTCTCACATTAACCCCCATGCCCTAGCCCCCACAATCTCCCCATCCTCTCACATTCACTCCCGGTGCCCTGTACCCCTTCCCCACAATACCCCCATCCTCTCACATTCACCCCCCTCTGCCCTGTCCCCCTGTCTCACAATACCCCCATCCTCTCATATTCACTTCCAGTGCCCTGTACCCCCTTCCACACAATACCCCCATCCTCTCACATTAACCCCCATGCCCTAGCCCCACAATATCCCCATCCTCTCACATTCACTCCCGGTGCCCTGTACCCCTTCCCCACAATATCCCCATCCTCTCACATTCACCCCCTGTGCCCTGTCCCCCTGCCTCACAATACCCCTATCCTCTCACATTAGCCCTCTGTGCCCTGTCCACCCTGCCTCACAATACCCCATCCTCTCATATTCACACCCCCTGTGCCCTGTCTCCCCTGCCTCACAATACCCCATCCTCTCACATTAGCCCTCTGTGCCCTGACCCCCCTGCCTCACAGTACCTCCATCCTCTCACATTCACCCCTTGTGCCCTGTCCCCACTGCCACACAATACCCCATCCTCTCACATTCACTCCCAGTGCCCTGTACCCCCTTCCCCACAATACCCCCATCCTTTCACATTAACCCCCATGCCCTAGCCCCCACAATCTCCCCATCCTCTCACATTCACTCCCGGTGCCCTATACCCCTTCCCCACAATACCCCCATCCTCTCACATTCACCCCCCTCTGCCCTGTCCCCCTGTCTCACAATACCCCCATCCTCTCATATTAACCCCCATGCCCTAGCCCCACAATATCCCCATCCTCTCACATTCACTCCCGGTGCCCTGTACCCCTTCCCCACAATACCCCTGTGAGGTCGGGACCGCCACCATCTTAGATAGGGCCTATACCAGCCTCCATTTTGTCAGTTCACAGAGCCACAGACTGCTAACTACACAGGGCCTGTTAGCATATCCAGTACGACCGGTTTTGATGTCCACTATGAATCAAAAGGGCTTTAGTATGCTAATTAGTTTAGGCCAGTGTCTGAATAAGATGGTCATTAGTATGTTAAATAGCTCAGATTCAAGCCAGTATTTCCTGCTCCATATGAATTGCAGGCCAGTTAATATGCGTGCTTCAAAGCAAAGGGGAGGGGCCTAACAGGTTTAAGAACGGTAGCCATGAACAGGCTGTCTCAATCCATTTTACACACAGAAGCCAAGAAGATGGTCTAGGAAGGAACAAGGGACAGATTTGATTTGCCTTGCCAAGGGAGCAGCAGCACATGCTTTGGGGACTGTCCAGCAACTAAAGACTGTTACCTGGGGACTGCAGAGCTCCCTGCCTCCCCATGCCACTACAACCCGGTAATATTGATCTATAGCTAATACCTTTAAGCCTTGTACATTATTGTGGTATTTTATTCTGACTGCAAATCCATTGTAATTACGTTGTATAGCTTTACTGTATATTTTTGTAATTATCTAGTGCGCCCTTAAGGCAATTAAACCATAAAATTAATCTTGGGCTGATGCTTTTACTCTGATCACGAATCTTAGAATACCCAGTGGGTAACAGGACACCTTCCCCGGCGGCCATTTGCTCTAGGTGCAGTTCCCTTACTGACCTGAGAGACAAAGGGGGCGCCGGAGAGCTGTACCTGTGGAGTTACGTCCCATTGGTGACGTGGGAGGAAAGGGGTCGTCCTTCACATTTGGTAGCGGCGGTGGTATCAGAAGCTGTGATACCCGGGCTACCGTGTGGCGGTCGGTTTAGTTCCTCACAACCCCCATCCTCTCACATTCACCCCCCTGTGCCCTGTCTCCCCTGCCTCACAATACCCCATCCTCTCACATTAGCCCTCTGTGCCCTGTCCCCCCTGCCTCACTGTACCCCATCCTCTCACATTCACCCCTTGTGCCCTGTACCCACTGCCACACAATACCCCATCCTCTCACATTCACTCCCAGTGCCCTGTACCCCCTTCCACACAATACCCCCATCCTCTCACATTAACCCCCATGCCCTAGCCCCCACAATATCCCCATCCTCTCACATTCACTCACGGCGCCCTGTACCCCCTCCCCACAATACCCCCATCCTCTCACATTCACCCCCCTGTGCCCTGTCCCCTGTCTCACAATACCCCATCCTCTCAAATTAGCCCTCTGTGCCCTGTCCCCCCTGCCTCACAATACCCCCATCCTCTCACATTCACCCCTTGTGCCCTGTCCCAACTGCCACACAATACCCCATCCTCTCACATTCACCCCCCCGTGCCCTGTCTCCCCTGCCTCTCAATACCCCCATCCTCTCACATTATCCCTCTGTGACCTGTCCCCCCTGCCACACAATACCCCATCATCTCACATTAACCCCTGTGCCCTTGCTCCCACAGTACCCCATCCTCTCACATTAACCCCCTGTGCCCTATCCCCGCTGCCACACAATACCCCATCCTCTCACATTAACCCCCTGTGCCCTAGCCCCCACAATACCCCATCCTCTCACATTCACCCCACAGTGACCATGACATGCATAAGCTGAATGAATTTAATAAATTCCATCCCCACTTACCATGAAGCTTGCAGGCAGTGACTGAGGCAGGACCAGGAAGTGTCCAGTGTATGAACACAGAGGGCACTAGGACCCAGCGAGCCTGAGACATTCAGAGCCTGCACTGCAGAAGCTGCAGCTGATGCGGGCCAGGAAACAGCTCCTCCATGAGACAGCAGCATCGTACACTGCACAGACAGGCTCTGCAACCTGCCACTGTGCATGCAGAGTCTGTCAGACAGGGAAGCCGGCATTGTGCTGCTCTCTCTCTGACACCGTGACCTCAGATATTGGGCCATGTCTCCCAGTGGGCCCCTGCATGTGACTGGGCCAGGGGCAACGGCCGCCTCTGCCGCCCCCAGTAGCTACGCTACTGTTTGTGCTGTATACAGTAATACCATAGAATTGCTGCATATAGTAAAAATCACAGTCTCCATTGAAGCCTGTTCACAGGCAGATTTTCAAGGGAGTTCCGAAATGACAAACACAGAGGTCTTCAATAGATTACGATTATGTCATGGGCATGCCGATGGATGCATTGAATGTCTCCATGTTGGCATGGCGTTAATGCCGCTATCTGAGTTTGACTGCGGGATTCAACAGGTTAATAATTACAAGCAATGCATCGCTCTGCTCTCAATTGTTAGTAGGCAGGTCCTGACCGTAACACATAGCCATTACTTGCCGAGTATGGGGCAGGTTCAACCTTCGAGCCAGCTCCATTCGCCTGCTTCTGACGTGTACATGTCCAGTTCTTGTTGTGAAGGGGCTAGGAGCATCATGTGAAGATGTGCGGCACAAGACTGGAGAAAAGGGATGACGAGCTGTGGCTATGAAAAGTCATCATGTATCCAATAAGAAAGATGTCACCTGTAAGGTACCAGAATGTGAATGTTTGTTGGTAACATTGACTGTGTCTAGTCAGTCATGCGATTCCTGTTAGCTCTGCCGTCTGATGATGGCTTGTAACTAGAGTTGAGCGATACTTTCCGATATCCTAAAGTATCGGAATCGGAATGGTATCGCCGATATCACTAAAATATCGGCGATACCCGATACCGATACCGGAAGTCCCATGTAAGTCTATGGGAACAAAATATCGCAACTAAAAAAAACCCATTCTTTCCTTGTAAACACTAAATATACACACATAGAATACATATATATATATATACATGTCATTGTGACATATATATATACATATATGTATAGTTTATACACTTCTACATAGTAAAATATCCTCTGATTCAATTGCCGGGTAAAGCCGGCTTCAGTGAAAAGACAGAAGCACCCGACATGAAATGACACTTGGTGTACATAGGGTTAACCATGTCTTTTCATGTCGTTTGCTATCTGATTTGCACAAACAATTAAATCAGACTATGTGTGCAAAATTTCACACCTGTAGGGGTTAATTAAAGGTGTAAATTCGTTGTAAAAAAAACGGACTTTTTTTGCTACGAATTTACACCTTTAATTAACCCCTACAGGTGTGAAATTTTGCACACATAGTCTGATTTAATTGTTTGTGCAAATTAGGCTGGAGTCACACACAACCACAAAAAATCGGTCCGTTTTAGACGGTCGACAATCGGATCAAAATAAAAACATCACACATCCTTCTGGCATCCGATTTTCCTTCAAAGATGCGATTTAATCGCATGTGTGTGTACCTTGTAACATCCGATTTTCATCCGACTTGCGAGATTTTCTCGCAGGCTTGCAAAACTGACATATAATGGATCCAAAAGAATAGTATTTAAATGCCAAAAGAAAGAATAGATATATACACATATATATATATATATATATATATATATATATATATATATATATGTCATTGTGACATATATATATATACATATATTTATAGTTCTTCTTACACTTCTACATACTGTTATAGCCGCTAATTCAATTGCCGGCTTCAGTGAAATCACAGAAGCCGACATGAAATGATACATTGTTTCCACACATTTAACCATGTAATTTCATGTATTTTTATATATGTTTGAAACATACAATTACATGAGTATATGTGTGCTAAATTTCAGACATGTAGGGGTTAATTAAAGGTGTAAATTCGTTGTAAAAAAAACGGACTTTTTTTGCTACGAATTTACACCTTTAATTAACCCCTACAGGTGTGAAATTTTGCACACATAGTCTGATTTAATTGTTTGTGCAAATTAGGCTGGAGTCACACACAACCACAAAAAATCGGTCCGTTTTAGACGGTCGACAATCGGATCAAAAAAAAACATCACACATCCTTCTGGCATCCGATTTTCCTTCAAAGATGCGATTTAATCGCATGTGTGTGTACCTTGTAACATCCGATTTTCATCCGACTTGCGAGATTTTCTCGCAGGCTTGCAAAACTGACATATAATGGATCCAAAAGAATAGTATTTAAATGCCAAAAGAAAGAATAGATATATACACATATATATATATATATATATATATATATATATATATATATATATGTCATTGTGACATATATATATATATACATATATTTATAGTTCTTCTTACACTTCTACATACTGTTATAGCCGCTAATTCAATTGCCGGCTTCAGTGAAATCACAGAAGCCGACATGAAATGATACATTGTTTCCACACATTTAACCATGTAATTTCATGTATTTTTATATATGTTTGAAACATACAATTACATGAGTATATGTGTGCTAAATTTCAGACATGTAGGGGTTAATTAAAGGTGTAAATTCGTTGTAAAAAAAACGGACTTTTTTTGCTACGAATTTACACCTTTAATTAACCCCTACAGGTGTGAAATTTTGCACACATAGTCTGATTTAATTGTTTGTGCAAATTAGGCTGGAGTCACACACAACCACAAAAAATCGGTCCGTTTTAGACGGTCGACAATCGGATCAAAATAAAAACATCACACATCCTTCTGGCATCCGATTTTCCTTCAAAGATGCGATTTAATCGCATGTGTGTGTACCTTGTAACATCCGATTTTCATCCGACTTGCGAGATTTTCTCGCAGGCTTGCAAAACTGACATATAATGGATCCAAAAGAATAGTATTTAAATGCCAAAAGAAAGAATAGATATATACACATATATATATATATATATATATATATATATATATATATATATATGTCATTGTGACAATATATATAAAATATACATATATTTTATAGTTCTTCTTACACTTCTACATACTGTTATAGCCGCTAATTCAATTGCCGGCTTCAGTGAAATCACAGAAGCCGACATGAAATGATACATTGTTCCACACATTTAACCATGTAATTTCATGTATTTTTATATATGTTTGAAACATACAATTACATGAGTATATGTGTGCTAAATTTCAGACATGTAGGGGTTAATTAAAGGTGTAAATTCATTAAAAAAAAATGCGTGGGCTCCCGCTGTATTTTCTCCACCAGACAGACAAAGCAAGCGAGTGGGGGCAGATAATAATAGCCTAGGGAGGGTACATTTTTTTGTGCCCCCCCCTGGCTACTAACATCTGCCCCAGACACCCCAGAAAGGGCAAATCTATAATTAGATTCGCCCTTTCTGGCACTTTGCCCGTCTATTCCCATTGCCCTGTAGCGGTGGCGAATGGGTTAATAAGGGGTTAAAATGACCTTGCAATTGAAAGGTCACTTTAAGCCAGGTTAATAATTGATAGCTGTCAATTAGGCAACTATCAATTATTAATCCTATTGTATGAAAGAAAAATCAAACACACACACTTTAATAAAAAATAAGTTTAATGAAATAATCACACAGTTTTTGACCATATTTTATTTTCCTGCTAAAACCATTTCCTGTAATAAAAATAAAATAAAAAAGCAAAATTATACTTACCAATCCGATGTACAGTCAGGTCCCACGGTGTAATCCATCAGAAAGGGTTAACAGGTTACAGTCGCAGAGAGCTAATAATGCTGTCTCAGACCTGTATTCCCCTGAATGAATAAGTTCCTCTCCCAGTGAAAGTAGAGGAATAGATTCATGAATGGAGCTTAATTGAATTATTGGCAATTTAACTTTAGTGACCTGACCTAAAGGGAAAGTGGACACAATCAATTAAGCTTCATTCATGAAACACATCCTCTCCTGTCGCCAGGAGAGGAACTTATTCATTCATGAGCTTTGAGCTGAGCATGCAGGATTACTTGCACTGCTTGGCTCAAAGCTAGTTAACCCTTTGTGAAGGATTACAGCGTGGGACGTGACAGATCGGCGGAATAGGTAAGAATAATGTTGTTTTATTTCTTTTTCTTTATTTTAGGAGATCAATGGCTTCGCACGGATTTAGTGTAAAATAAAATATGGTCAAAAAAATGTGTTTTTATTTCATTAAAATTATTTATTCTTAAAGTGTGTGTGTTTTTTTATTTACTTCAATAGGATTAATAATTGATAGTTGTCTAATTGACAGCTATCAATCATTAACCTGCCTTAAAGGTCACCTTTCAATTGCAAGGTGACAGTAAGGTGAGATTAACCCATTCGCCACCGCTACAGGGCAATGGGAATAGACGGGCAAAGTGCCAGAAAGGGCGAATCTAATTATAGATTTGCCCTTTCTGGGGTGTCTGGGGGCAGATGTTAGTAGCCAGGGGGGGCACAAAAAAATGCACCCTCCCTGGGCTATTATTATCTGCCCCCACTCGCTTTGCTTTGTCTGTCTGGTGGAGAAAATACAGCGGGAGCCCACGCATTTTTTTTCAACGAAATTACACCTTTAATTAACCCCTACATGTCTGAAATTTTGCACAAATACACTCATGTAATTGTATGTTTCAAACATATATAAAAATACATGAAATTACATGGTTAAATGTGTGGAAACAATGTATCATTTCATGTCGGCTTCTGTGATTTCACAAAACCCGGCAATTGAATTAGCGGCTATTACAGTATGTAGAAGTCTAGGAACTATAAATATATGTATATATACATGTCACAATGACATGTATATATATATGTATGTGTTCTATGTGTATATATCTATTCTTTCTAGTCTTTATTAAAGCTGTCAGTGTGATTTTACAGTATAGCCGGGGATGAATTGCCGGCTTTTCTAAAGGACACCGATGCGATTTCATCGCAAGTCACACAGTGTGGTCCGTTTGTAATCAGATTTTTCATCGCTCCCATAGACTTGCATTGGCGATTGTCGACCGACAATCGGTGACAGTGGCAGCATGCTGCGATTGTACACGGACGTTTAAAACGGACCACAAAAAATCTGATACTGGGAGCTGCTCCATAGATTAACATAGGTCCGACTGCAATGCGATATTTCATCGCATTGCAGTCGTCCGATTTTGTCGCCAGTGTGACTCCGGCCTTAGATAGCAAAGGACATGAAAAGACATGGTTAACCCTATGTACACCAAGTGTCATTTCATGTCACCCGACATGAAATGACACTTGGTGTACATAGGGTTAACCATGTCTTTTCATGTCCTTTGCTATCTAATTTGCACAAACAATTAAATCAGACTATGTGTGCAAAATTTCACACCTGTAGGGGTTAATTAAAGGTGTAAATTCGTTGTAAAAAAAACGGACTTTTTTGCTACGAATTTACACCTTTAATTAACCCCTACATGTCTGAAATTTAGCACACATATACTCATGTAATTGTATGTTTCAAACATATATAAAAATACATGAAATTACATGGTTAAATGTGTGGAAACAATGTATCATTTCATGTCGGCTTCTGTGATTTCACTGAAGCCGGCAATTGAATTAGCGGCTATAACAGTATGTAGAAGTGTAAGAACTATAAATATATGTATATATATATATGTCACAATGACATAATATATATATATATATATATATATATATATATATATATATGTGTATATATCTATTCTTTCTTTTGGCATTTAAATACTATTCTTTTGGATCCATTATATGTCAGTTTTGCAAGCCTGCGAGAAAATCTCGCAAGTCGGATGAAATCGGATGTTACAAGGTACACACACATGCGATTAAATCGCATCTTTGAAGGAAAATCGGATGCCAGAAGGATGTGTGATGTTTTTATTTTGATCCGATTGTCGACCGTCTAAAACGGACCGATTTTTTGTGGTTGTGTGTGACTCCAGCCTAATTTGCACAAACAATTAAATCAGACTATGTGTGCAAAATTTCACACCTGTAGGGGTTAATTAAAGGTGTAAATTCGTAGCAAAAAAAGTCCGTTTTTTTTACAACGAATTTACACCTTTAATTAACCCCTACAGGTGTGAAATTTTGCACACATAGTCTGATTTAATTGTTTGTGCAAATCAGATAGCAAACGACATGAAAAGACATGGTTAACCCTATGTACACCAAGTGTCATTTCATGTCGGGTTCTGCATTTTCACAAAAGCCGGCAATTGAATTAGCGGCTATTATACTATGTAGAAGTGTATGAACTACAAATATAAATATATATATATATGTGTCACAAATTCAATGACATGTATATATATATATGAGGTGTAAAATTGCTGAAAAAAAATGCGTGGGCTCCGCCCTATTTTCGCAACCAGACAGACAAAGCCAGTGAGTGGGGGCAGATAATAATAGCCCAGAGAGGGACCATTATTTTTGCCCCCCCCGGCTACTAACATCTGCCCCCAGACACCCAGGAAAGACAAATCTATAATTAGATTCGCCCTTTCTGGCACTTTGCCCGTCTATTCCCATTGCCCTGTAGCGGTGGCGAATGGGTTAATATGGGGTTAAAGCCACCTTGCTATTGAAAGGTGACCTTAAGCCAGGTTAATAATTGAGAGCTGTCAATTAGACAACTATCAATTATTAATCCTATTGCATGAAATAAAAATAAAACACACACACTTTAATTAAAAATCATTTTAATGAAATAAAGACACATGTTTTTGACCATCTTTTATTTTACTGCAAAAACCATTTCCTGTAATAAAAATAAAATAAAAAAGCAAAATTATTCTTACCTATCCCATGCACAGTCAGGTCCCACGGTGTAATCCTTCAGAAAGGGTTAATGTTTACTGCAGGGACCGCAGCTAATGCTGCAGCCTCACAGTAAACCCCAAATGAATGAGTTCCTCTCCTGCCTGACAGGAGAGTAAAGGCTGGGTGTCACATAACGATACACCAGCGATCCCGACAACGATATGCACTTGTCAGGATCGCTGGTGTATCGCTACATGATCGCTGCTGAGCTGCCAAACAGGCAGCGATCTGGGACAGCGACACTGCGGGTAACATCGCTTAAGGGCCCGTCTCACATAGCGATATCGCTACCGAGATCGCTGCTGAGTCACTAGTTTTGTGACGCAGCAGCGAGCTCACCAGCGATATCGCTGTGTGTGTGACATTCAGCGACGATCAGCCCCCCTGCCGGGTATCGCTGATCGTCGCAGAACTGTCAGGACCTTTTGTTGATCGCTGGTTTCCCTCTGACAGGCACGCATCGCTGCGTGTGACAGGCGGGAGACCAGCGATCCGCTGGTAACCAAGGTACACAGCGGGTTTCCAGGCACCGCGCAGCGCTTGGAAACCCGCTGTGTACCTTGGATACCAGCTCCCTGCATCAGGGCGCTGGTATCCAAGGTACACAGCGGGTTTCTAGGCACAGCCCCGCGCCTGGAAACCCGCTGTGTACCTTGGTTACCAGCGGATCGCTGGTCTCCCGCCTGTCACACGCAGCGATGTGTGCCTGTCAGCGGGAAACCAGCGATCAAAGGTCCTGACATTTCAGCGACGATCAGCGATACCCGGCAGGGGGCTGATCGTCGCTGAATGTCACACACAGCGATATCGCTGGTGAGCTTGCTGCTGCGTCACAAAACTAGTGACTCAGCAGCGATCTCGGTAGCGATATCGCTATGTGAGACGGGCCCTTAAGTGGAAAGCTTAATTGATTGCTTTCCACTTTCACTTCAGGTCAGCCAGGGACACAATCAGTGACGTCAGAGGGAACTGATTAACAAAAATAGGGGTTCCCTTCGAAAAAAAAATGGCGTGGGGTCCCCCCTATTTTTGTTAACCAGCCAGATGAAGCAGACCGCTGAGGCCTGGATTTTCAGGCTGTTAAGGAGCCAAGATCCATGGACCTTGCCAGCCTGATAATACCAGGCCACAGCAGTCTGTATATCTTGGCTGATTAACAAAAATAGGGGATCCCCTCGAAAAAAATTGGCGTGGGGTCCCCCCTATTTTTGTTAACCAGCCAGATGAAGAAAACCGCTGAGGCCTGGATTTTCAGGCTGTTAAGGAGCCAAGATCCATGGACCTTGCCAGCCTGATAATACCAGGCCACAGCAGTCTGCATATCTTGGCTGATTAACAAAAATAGGGGATCCCCTCGAAAAAAATTGGCGTGGGGTCCCCCTATTTTTGTTAACCAGCCAGATGAAGCAGACCGCTGAGGCCTGGATTTTCAGGCTGTTAAGGAGCCAAGATCCATGGACCTTGCCAGCCTGATAATACCAGGCCACAGCAGTCTGCATATCTTGGCTGATTAACAAAAATAGGGGATCCCCTTGAAAAAAATTGGCGTGGGGTCCCCCCTATTTTTGTTAACCAGCCAGATGAAGCAGACCGCTGAGGCCTGGTTTTTCAGGCTGGTAAGGATCCAATATCCATGGACCTTGCAAGCCTGATAATACCAGGCCACAGCAGTCTGCTTAGCTTGGCTGGTTAACAAAAATAGGGGATCCCCTCGAAAAAAAAACGGCGTGGGGATCCCCCCTATTTTTGTTAACCAGCCAAGTAAAATGCAGACTGCTGCGGCCTGGTATTAAAAGACTGTCAAGGCCCATGGATTTTGGCCCTCAACAGCCTGATAATACCAGGCTACAGCAGCCCCACATTTGGCGCATCAAAAGATGTGCCAATTGTGGCACTTTACCCGGCTCTTCCCACTTGCCCTGTAGCGGTGGCAAGCGGGGTAATAAGGGGTTATTGTCACCGTTGATTGCACGGTGACAATAAGCCCGGTTAATAATGGAGAGGTGTCAATAAGACACCGATCCATTATTAATCCCAAAGTTATTAAATGTATAAAAAAAAGACAAAGCAAGAAAAAAGTCTTTTAATGAAATAAAAGAGACAACACAGTTTTCATTTCTTTTATTACACTCTCATTCCTGCGACGCCATCGATCTCCTGTAAAAAAAGAAAAAAAACAAACCAACAGTATACCACCTGTCCGACGCAGTCCATAACGATAGTCCCACGACGATCCAGCTCTGCTACATCGCAATGACAGGCAGAGCCTGTCATTGCAACGCAGCACAGCTGATTACCTGCTTCCCCGGCGGTGACGTCATCGGACTGACTGCTTTACGGCCGCGATTACCCAGCAGTCACTGCAGTTATCGCGAGAAACTGCATGTGACCGCCGGGGAAAGAAGATGGCGGCCATGAAGCAGTGCAGGACGTGACCGCCGGAGATCTTCTGCCAGGTAAGTGCCGCTGACTCCTGACAGACCCGACCGACGGACACAGACAGTGACAGTGACATCCCGATTCCGGTATCCGATAAGACGAAAATATCGGAACTCGGAATCGGAATTCCGATACAGCTAATATCGGCCGATACCCGATATTTGCAGTATCGGAATGCTCAACACTACTTGTAACTATTGTCTCCCACATTTGGAACCTTCAGTTGCAACCTGAAAACTCATATCTTCAGGAAAGCCTGCAATGACCTGGCTGCCTCCTCACTGCCACCGAGGCTGCTCCAACCTCTACCCACTGTCTCCTTCCCAATTACTGTAATTGTAAACCTGTGAGGCCAGCGTCTTCTCCTCCTCTGAACTAGTCTGTCAGTTTCACTACTTTATACAGTATATATTAAATGTATGTAATATGTATGTCACTTTTTTTCCCAGGTACAGCACCCTGGAATAAATGCTGCTTCAAAAATAAATAATAATAATAATTTGGAGATCGGTGCATATATATACATTTGCAAAGTACCATCCTATTTTGTTTATTAAATCTTCTGGACAGTTTGCCTGCAATCCACAATAAAAATGGGCACTGATGAAGGGACGTGTAACCAGATCTGAATGTTGCTTTATGTTTTTTTAAAAAATGCATAAATCTCTTTCATTATCTCTTTTGTTGAGAGGTTGGTCAGGATCCCACAGTTGCTTTTTGGCCGGCGTCACACTGCCGAGTTTGATGTGAGTTAGTCGCACGACTTTCCCGCATCAACACTCGGCACGGCCGCCCACTCTCGGACCCGAGTGTGCGGCTGTATAGAAATACATGCATAGAAATACATGTAGCCGCACACTCGGGTCCGAGAGCGGGCGGCCGTGCCGGGTGTTGATGTGAGAAAGTCGTGCGACTAACTCGCATCAAACTCGCCAGTGTGACACCGGCCTTTAGCATAGAACTGGAGGAGAATGTGCTTGCGTTTCCCTTGCCTGTACATAGGGACATTTATAAGCATGAATGCATTACATCTACTGTTTTATCACATTTTCCCAGAATAAATAAATGAATAGACCCAAGTTACAGAACAGCCCCTTTAATCCTGTAAAATAAACACACTTTCTATACAACTGTATATATTTATAATATAATGCAAGTTTTAGAATTAAGTAAATAATTTTTTATGCATTCCTTATGTTGGTCTTGACAAAGCTCACTTCATGTTGGGGACCACCAGCACAGCCCATGGAGGGGTCACTCTACACACCGGCATGTTAGAGCTTACTGCATAGTTTTATTTGTGGGTCCATTCATAAAATTGAAACCACCCCAACTGCTTGTAAGAGTAACACTAATACGTCAATGAGGTTTGTGTGAAAACATTGCCATCTGTTTTCAGTCCCATGTTCATAGCTTTTGAAACTAGGGAATATGTACAAAATTAATGTTCATAACTATTTAAACTAGGAAATATGTCAAAATTTATCCTGATCATAATAATTTTTTCTGGTTATTTTGGTTATATATCTCACTCCTATTATATTCATTGCCTGGAGGGAAAAAAAACATTTTATTTTTAGTGAAAATGCTTTTGAATATTATCAGGAATCTCCCCTCCATCTATTATGTTTTGATGGATCTATTCTGCATTACATCTGAAATGTGCTAGCATCCCATTATACATGGATTGTGATTTGCCGCAAATGAGAATCCAGTAACATGTTTAGTACACTAGGGGGCAATATGATGTTACATATGGATCGTCAAAAGCCAAGTTAGTGACTATTGGTTAGGATGGTTCAAACAGATGGTAGATTTACACAAAAAACTATAAATTACATCCAAAACATAAAAAAAACAAAGGAATTCATGTACCATGTAATTTTCACATAATTCTATGAATTTTATACTGTGATAAAAGTTGATATCAATAATATAATCTATCAATCTACCTATCTTCTATTGCCTCTATACATTTCCAGAAATTGTTCGCAGGGCACTAATATCACAATATCTTAAAAAGTTTAAGTCACAGATTTCAACACACACCCAATTCTGACAGAAACAGTGAAGAATTCCCTCAGCATTTTGCTTCTTTTGAAGATAATTGCAACCAATGAACAAGGTGATCTACTACTTGAAATGTATGGGTATATTTAAAGCTAGGGCCATAAGGTGACATTTGTTGCTCTACTGCAATTTTCAAAAAAGTTTTGCAATAAAAACAGCTGTGCAATTTCTTTGTGACTTACTGTCGTGCCACTATTTTAGAGCTCTGATTTTGCTATAAATTCCTACAAGTCGCATGTCACTTGTGATTTTCATTGAAGTCTATGGCTAGGGAGTCGCTTGCACTTGTGACAGAAAATCTAACTCCTATGGAAACATTTGCGATTCTGTGCCGCAGTATTTCACAGGTCGCAATGCAACATCATTTGATATCACTAGATACAATCTCACAATGCAATACTTCGATTTCAGTGTCGCATGACAAATGTCGCCATATAGTCCTAGCTAGAGATGAGCGACTTTGCCTTTTTTAGGGTTGAGTCGGGTTTCGTGAAACCCGACTTTCTCAAAAGTCGAGTCGAACGAAGTCGGCCGACTAACAGAAACGGTCGGGTCGGAGTCGAAAATCCGACCCCAATGCAAGTCAATGGGGAATAAAAGTCGGCAGGGAGTGGAGGACAGTAAACATACCTACAGCGCCCATTTCAATGCCAATGACATCAATTCTTATTATTTAAGCTTGTCAACCTTAAATTACTTTATAATAATAGTAAAGCATTGAAAACTGGGGGTTATTTGGCTAAAGTTTTGGGGGGGTAAGGCTGGCTCCAGGTTTTCGTGGGCCCCGGGCCAAAGAGTCTCAGTGGGCCCCTTTAACACATACCACAATTCATGATGCTCCGATATGGCAGAGAAATATAGGTATAGTACAATGCCAAATACTTCACTTCTTACATTACATGAGTGATATCTATTGTAAATTCTACAATAGCTCAAAAACCGGACAGTATATTCCTCCATACAGTATTATGGGCACCACATAGTGCACCATACAGAATAATGAGCCCAATATATTGCTCTATACAGAATAATAAGCCCCATATGTTGCTCCTTAGAGAATGGGCTCCATATAATGCTCCATACAGAATAGGCCCCATATGTGCTCCATATGATGCTCCATATATAAAGGGCCCTATATGACGCCCCATAAATAATGAACCCCATATGCTCTAGTATATGATGAGCTCCATATATGATGCTCCAGTGTATGATGAACCCCATATAATGCTCCAAATATAATGGTCCCCATATATAATGCTCCATATATAATGGTCTCCATGTGATGCTCCATATATAATGTGCCCCATATGATGCGCCATATATAATTGGCCCCATATGATGCTCCAATATATGATGTGCCCCATGGATGATGCTCCAGTGTATGATGGGCCTATATAATGCTCCAAATATAATGGTCCCCATATATAATGCTTCATATATAATGGTCTCCATGTGATGCTCCATATATAATGTGCCCCATATGATGCGCCATATATAATGGGCCCCATATGATGCTCCAGTATGTGATGTGCCCCATGGATGATGCTCCAGTGTATAATGGGCCCTATCTATGATGCTCAAGTGTATGATGGGCCCCATATATAATGCGTCAGTGTATAATGAGCCCTATCTATGATGCTCAAGTGTATGATGGGCCCCATATATAATTCTCCAGTGTATAATACTCCCCATATATTGCTCCAACTATTAAAAAAAATGAAATACCTCTTCTTGCTGGGCACTGCTCTACTCTGGACTCCTCAGCGTCACCATCTTCCAGCTCTCTACACTGTGACTGTTCAGGCAGAGGGCGCACAGACGTGACATCATCGCGCTCTCTGACCTGAATGTCACTGTCATGAAACGCGGAAGACGTCAAAGCGGTGGAGCAGGGAGAAGTAAGTATAGCAAGTGCTGGGGCCCTGAGCTAGCGGGGGGGAGCACTTGTGGGCACAGGGAACTGGCACAGAGCCCCTCATAGTACGCCGGTGTCTCTGACGGCGAGTGGGCCCCCCACCTGCTCAGGGCACCGGCACTTGCCCGGGTGCTCCAGGTGCTGACCCCGGCCCTGGGGGGGGATACAGCCCAGTTAGGGAGGTGGAAAAACTGGCATATGTTGAGGTGTAGGCTGGACGTTCAGCAGCTGCAAATGGAGGAATTGGAGAAGTCAGAGGAAGAGGAGGACAATGCGAGCCATTTTGCTGGCAACCTATGTGTCATCAGGTGAAGGTGGTACAAAATCCTTTGAAACCCAGGCATGGTTCATTTTAATGAAGGTGAGATCACCTACATTTTGGATCGACAGCTGGGTCCTTCTTTCTGTCAGGATTGATCCAACAGCACTGAAGACTCTTTCTGATAGCACAATACCAGCAGGGCAAGCGAGCTCCTGTAAGGCATATTGTGCCAATTCAGGCCAGGTGTACAGTTTACAGGCCCAGTAGTCAAAGGGGAATGAACTGTGAGGGAGAATATCGATAGTTGAGGAGAGGTAATTTTGAACCATAGTTGACAACTGTTGTCTCCTGTCTGTTGCAATCGATTCATTATTACCAGTCGTGTGAGCGTTACTCGAGAAATCAGACCACAACATGGTCAAGAAAACCCTGTCTCCAACGCCACTTTGTCTGCATGCACCACGAACACCTCTTCCATTTGGCCCAGTACGGCTCGTGGTAGAACCTGCACCGCTGCTGTGTGCTGGGAATGCCTCTAACAAACGGTTTACCAGAGTTGCTTGTTTGTTCGCCAATATTAGCTCTAGGTTCTCCTGTGGCATGATGTTCTGTAATTTGCCTTTATAGCGTGGATCGAGGATGCTGGCCAACCAGTAGTCGTCATCCTTCATAATTTTGGCAATGCGGGGGTCCCTTTTTAGGATCTGCAAGACATAATCACACATATGGGCCAATGTTCCAGGTATCAATGATGCACTGCCAGTGGTGGGTGGAGGAGCGCTTTCTGCCAAATCCACTCCCTCCATTCACGCACAAACCCTGTACCTGACCTTGGCAAGCCAACATTTTCTCTTGCCCCCTGAGAAGCATCATCCTCCCCAAAATAATCATCCCCCTCATCCTCCTCCTCCTCCTCTTCTTCCTACACCTCGTCCAGGACAGTTCTCTGAGCAGAAAATGCCTGACTGTCATGAATGCTTCCTTCCTCCTCCACTGCAGATGCCTGATCATTAATGTGCGTCAAAGTTTGCATGAGCAGACTCATAAGTGGGATGCTCATGCTTATGATGGCGTCGTCTGCGCTTACCAGCTGTGTCCTTTCCTCAAAACACTGAAGGACTTTACAGAGGTTTTTCAGCTTTGACCACTGCACACCCGACAACTCCATGTCCGCCCTCAAACTGCCTGCCCGTGGATTCTCCCACAAATGCATTACAGCCTGCCTCTGTTCTCACAGCCTCAACCATGTGCATGGTGGAGTTCCACCTTGTTGCAACGTCTATGATTAGGCGGTGCTTGGAGAGGTGGAGTGATCGCTGCAGCCTCTGCATACAACTGGAGTCTGCGGGCGAGTGACGGATGTGCGAGCACAGTCTTCGCACCTTATGAAGCAGGGCTGGTAACTCCGGATAATTATTTATGAAGCACTGCACCACCAGGTTCAAGGTGTGAGCCAGGCAAGGTATGTGTCTGAGTTTTGCCAGGGCTGTGGCTGCCACGAAATTACGGCCGTTATCACGGACTACCTTGCCTGGCTCAAGATGTAGACTACCCAGCCATGACTCAGTTTCTCGCTGCAAGTAGTCTGCCAGTACCTCCACGGTGTGTCTGTTGTAGCCCAAAGACATCATCTTTAAACAGCCTGCTGACGCTTACCACTATCTGATCGATAGTGGGACACCTCATGTGCAACACTGGCAGCTGCGGATGGAGTGCTCGTGCGACTGCGCTCTGTCGATGAGCTTTTGCTTCTAGAGGAGGAGGAGGGTCGAACGCCTACAGCCAACTGTTGCCTATACCGTGGGCTAGGCAGAACTGTCCCACCGCCGCTGTCCCCTGTGGAACCTGCATCCACCACATTAACCCAGTGCGCAGTGATGGACACGTAATGGCACTGGCCATGCCTACTGGCCTATGCATCTGTTGTGAAGTGCACCTTTCCACTCACTGATTGTTTGAGTGCATGGACAATGCGGTCTTTCACATGCAGGTGGAGGGCAGGGATGGCTTTTCTAGAAAAGAAGTGCCGACTGGGTAGGTCATAGTGTGGGACAGCGTAGGCCATGAGCTCTCGGAACGCTGTGCTTTCAACCAAACGGAAGGGCATCATCTCTAATGAGATCAGTTTGGCAATGTAGTCGTTCAAAGCCAGTGAGGTTTTGTAGTCCGTCCATGCTTGCAAGTGCATGGTGTTTAATGTCTAAGCATGCAACTGGTATTCAATTTTCGGAGATTTTTCCCTCGGCTAAAGGTTCTTCCGCACTTCTTACAGATAACCTTTGCCTCATCAATAGGATTTTGGTCAAAAAGTGCCACACTGCACTCTTCCTACTATGGGATAGATTTTCAGGGCTTGCACGCTGTGCTAATTTGACCGTCTGGCCAAGCTGTCCTGCAACTCTTTTTGTTTTTTTAACACGTTTTTGGACTGTTACGGGCCTGCCAGATAAATGCAGCTGCGATGTCGATGCCTGCCGCGGATCCTCCTCCTCCTCTTAGCTATTGCCAGCGGCACCCTCTTCCCCCAATGGATGCCAATCCGGGTCAACAACTGGGTCATCCATCACCTCCTCTTCAATTTCATCTGCACCTTCCTCTGTGTCACAGTGTAAGGTGTTAGAGTATGCGGGAAGGGACACCTGAGTATCATAAGGGTCAGATTCTGGCTCAGTAGACTGCGAGGGCAATGTAGTGCTCTGGGTGAATGTACCAGCAGAATCAGATAGCAGTGGCTGTGCATCAGTGCGCTCCATGTCAGATTCATCTTGGACTGGGGAATTCAGGATTTGACTTGATAACCCAGGCATGGTATGTGAAAGGAGCTCCATGGAGTAATCTGAAGTGTGGCCTGCCGCATCCTTCACTTTTGGTGGGGGTGAAGGACACAAGGAAAGGTGTCGTTCCTGATCAGGAGCCTGCACTGACGACTCAGTGCTTGCATTTTTTGAAAGTTCAGAAGAGGCGATAAAGCAGGAGGCTGTTTCGGCAATGTAAGCCAAAACCTGTTCCTGATGCTCCGGCTTTAAAAGCGGTTTACCTACTCCCAGAAAAGGGAACCTTCCAGGCCTTCTGGAGCCAGACGATGACGCAGGCTCAGCACCTCCTGCCTTAGGTGCTATTGGGCTTTTGGCACTACCAGCAGATGCACCACCACCATCATTCCCAGCTGGCCCCCCTCACCCCCCAATAATACCAGCAGATATATGGTACTGTGTGAGGAGCGTACAGCTGTATATGGCATAGGGGAAAATTTAAATCTCCGTATATATTTCCGGAGTTACACACAGACGCTCATTCAGTATGGATTTGACCGTAATACAAAGGGCAGATATACGGTACTGTCTCAAGCATACAGCTGTATATGGTGTAGGAGAAAATTGCAATCTCCGTATATATTTCCGGAGTCACACACAGACGATCACTCAGTATGGATTTGACCATAATACAAAGAGCAGATATACGGTACTGTCTCAGAAGCGTACAGCTGTATACGGTGTAGGGGAAAACTGCAATCTCAATATATATTCCGGAGTCACACACAGACGATCACTCAGTATGGATTTGACCGTAATACAAAGAGCAGATATACAGTACTGTCGTACAGCTGTATACGGTGTAGGGGAAAACTGCAATCTCAATATTTATTTCCGGAGTCACACACAGATAGCATGTATTTGTCCGTGGTTCCAGCCAGTACACGGTAGTGTGTGAGGAGCGTACAGCTCTATACGGTGTGGGAAAAAATGAACAGTCGGTAAGTGTGCAGAAAAAAAGAATGAAAGTATTAGTGCTGTGTAAAAAGCAGTCTGCACATCAGTGTACACACAGCAATACAGCTATCAGGCAGCCTAATAACAGCTCTGCTGATGCACAAAAGAATATCCTCCCCTGTCACTGCACACTAACTGCACAGCACAATTGCTATCTGCACAAGCACATAAGAACTTCTCTTTCCAGCCCTAACTCTCTCCCTACTGATAAACAGCGTCAGCAACCTCTCCCTACTGTTAATATCGGCAGAAGTAAAATGGAGGTAGGCGTTCAAGGCTTTTATAGACACTATGACGCCCCCAAAAGCAAGCCAATCACGGCAATGCCCTTCTCAAAGATGGTGGTGGACGCTGCACATGTCATCTTGTTGCCCATAGTGCACGTCCTTGCTCATTGGCTGAAAAAAGGCGCCTGCAAGCATTATGGGAAAACCGACTTGGGCACTGGGGTCGACGACCGCATGGCTGACTGCACGCTATGGTCGGGTTTCGGCCAACGAAACCCGATTTTGGCGAAAGTCGGCGACTTTTGAATCTGACTGACCTGTTTTGCTCAACTCTAGTCCTAGCCTAAACAGAAACTGTCACCTCTACAAATGCTGTTTACCTGGAGATATAAAGCTAATCTGCAGTTAAAGCGTACCTGGTAAGTATACTGGAGCAGCGGGTACAGGGAGAACATGAAGTTATATTCTCCCTGCTGCCGCTCACTTCCAGTCAGTGTGCCAGTATAGAGAGTGGTTACAGTTACCTCTCACTATAGTGTGGGCGTGCTGTAATCACTTCCTGTCACAATGATTAACAGCCTGCTCTCCACACATACACGGCAGAGCAGGCAGTCAGCTATTGTGTTGGGGAATGATTACAGTGCACTCACTTCATAGTGATGGGTGAATGTAACCACTTCCTGCATCGCCCTGATGACTACAAGCAAGCGGTTATAGGGAGAATACAACTTCATTTTCTCCCTCTAGCACACCTCCCAACTTTTGAAGACGAGAAAGACGGACTAAGGTTGTGGCGCGCTTAGCGCGCCATGGCAAATTTTAGGCCACGCCCTGACCACACCCATTTCACAACTAGTCACACCCATGTCCATGCCCCAACCACACCCATTTAGCACTGGTGATCACACTGACTGGTACTGAGGGCACAGTGACTGGTACTGTGGGCACACTGGTACTGAGTAAAAGAAAGAAAGAACAGAGAGAAAAAGAAAACAGAAAGGAAAGAGAGGAAGAAAGGGGAAAGCAAGAAAGAACAGAGAGAGAGTAGAGAGAGAAAGAAATAAACAAAGAAAGGGAAAGAAAGAACAGAGATAGAGAAAAAAAGAAAGGGGAAAGAAAGAACAGAGACGGAGAAAGAAAGAATGGAAATAAAGAACAGAGAAGGAGGGAGAAAGAAAGAGGGGAAAGAAAGAACAGAGAGAAAGAAAGAAAGATGGGAAAGAAAGAACAAAGAGAGAAAGAAAGAAAGACGGGAAAGAAAGAACAGAGAGAGAAAAAAGAAAGACATAAAAGAAAGAAAGAACAGAGAGAAAGAAAGAAAGAAGAAAGAAAGAAAGAAAGAAGAAGAAAGACGGGAAAGAAAGAACAGAGAGGTAGGGAGAAAGAAAGAGGGGAAAAAAAGAGAGAGAGAAAGAAAGAAAGACTGGAAAGAAAGAACAGAGAGAGAAAGAAAGACAGAGGGGGAAAGAAAGAACAGAGAGAGAAAGAAAGAAAGAAAGCAAGAAAGAAAGGGGAATGAAAGAACAGAGAGAGAAAGAAAGAACAGAGAGGGAGAGAGAAAGAGGGGAAAGAAAGAACAGAGAAAGAAAGACAGGGGGAAAGAAAGAACAGAGAGAGAAAGAAAGATGGGAAAGAAAGATGGGAAAGAAAGAAAGAACAGAGAGAAAGAAAAAGGGGACAGAAAGAGCAGAGAGAGAAAGAAAGACAGAGGGGGAAAAAAAGAACAGAGAGAGAAAGAAAGAAAGCAAGAAAGAAAGAAAGGGGAATAAAAGAACAGAGAGAGAAAGAACAGAGAGGGAGAGAGAAAGAGGGGAAAGAAAGAACAGAGAAAGAAAGACAGAGGGGAAAGAAAGAACAGAGAGAGAAGAAAGAAAGAAAGAAAGAAAGAAAGAAAGAAAGAAAGAAAGAGAGAGAGAAGAAAGAGGGGAAGAAAGAAAGAACAGAGAGAGAAAGAAAGAAAGGGGAAAGAAAGAACAGAGAGAGAGAGAGAAAGAAAGAAGAAAGAAAGAAAGAAAGAACAGAGAGAGAAAGAAAGAACAGAGAGAGAAAAAGAAAGGGGAAAGAAAGAACAGAGAGCTAGAGAGAAAGAAAGAAACAGAGAGAAAAAAAACAGAGAGAAAGAAAGAGGGGACAGAAAAAAAGAACAGAGAGAAAAAAAGAAAGAGGGTAAAGAAAGAAACAACAGAGAGGGAGAGAGAGAAAGAAGGGAAAGAAAACAGAGAGAAAGAAAGAAAACAGAGATAGAGAGAAAGAAAGATGGGAAAGAAAGAAAGAGAGAGCAAAGAAAGAAAGAAAGAACAGAGAAAGAACAGAGAGAGAGAAAGAACAGAGAGAAAGAAAGCAAGGGGAAAGAAAGAACAGAGAGAGAAAGAAAGAACAGAGAGAAAGAGAAAGAAAGAGGGAAAGAAAGAACAGAGAAAGAAAGAAAAGAAAGAAAGAACAGAGATAAAGAAAAAGAACAGAGAGAAAGAAAGATGGGAAAGAAAGAAAGATGGGAAAGAAAGAAAGAACAGAGAGAGAAAGAAAGTGGGGAAAGAAAGAAAGAACAGAGAGAAAGAAAGAAAGGGGAAAGAAAGAACAGAGAGAAAGAAAGAAAGAAAGAAAGAAAGAAAGAGGGGAAAGAAAGAATAGAGAGAGAAAGAAAGAGAAGGAAAGAAAGAAAGGGGAAAGAAAAAACAGAGAGATAGAAAGAAAGAACAGAGAGAAAGAAAGAAAAAGAACAGAGAGAAAGATGGTAAAGAACGAACAGAGAGAGAGAGAGAAAGAACAGAGAGAAAGAAAGAGGGGAAAGAAAGAACAGAGAGAAGAAAGAAGAAAGGAAAGAAATAACAGAAAGAATAGAGAGATAGAAAAAAGAGGGGAAAGAAAGAACAAAGAGAAAGAAAAAGAACAGAGAGAAATATGGGAAAGAAAGAAAGATAGGAAAGAAAGAACAGAGAGAAAGAAAGAAAGAACAGAGAGCGAGAAAGAAACAGAGCGAAAGAAATAAAGATTCTATAAAGATACTATAGCAGCCCGGCTCCCATTGTAGTGCCCACCTGAGCCTCCCGATGCAGGACATATCATGATCCACTCACATGGCCGACATCCCCGATTCCAAGGTGATCCCGCTGTCTGCGCTGTCGGAGGAGGACACAGTGATGGACTTGAAGCATTCCCTGAAGTGCCTCATGGTTCCGTCACAATCTCCTCCCGAAATTACCTCATTTCCGTCATCTTTCAGCACGTCACTTCTGGTGGAACATCATGTGCGAGTTTTAAAGTGCTCCTCAGGGCTTCGGCATGTACTCCTGTGTCCACGGGAAAAGCTCCCGGCCGAGACAGTGGGGCAGACTCTCAAAATCGGGAGTGTCCCGCTAAATTTGGGACGGTTGGGAGGTATGAATGTTCCCCACCATACACCTTGTACATGCACGGCTCTGCACACCTCATACACACACGGTTCCACTTTGTATACCTTGTACACACACGGCTCCGCTCCGTCCACCTCGCACACACAATGCTCCACTCAGTATACACATGGCTCCACTCCGTACACCTTATACACACGCAGCCACGCTTTGTACACCTTGTACACACACGACTCCACTCCGTAAACCTTGTACACATGGGGCTTTGCAGCATACACCTCGTACACACGCGGTTCTGCTCCGTACACCTCGTACATACGCGGCTCCGCTACATACACACAAGGCTCCACTCTGTACACACACGATTCTGCTCCGCTCTGTACACACAAGGCTCAAGCATGGAGCCCTGGCCACGGCTCAGCTTCGTACACTTCGTACACACACAGCACTGCCATCCACCTCGTACACATGACTCCGCTCCATAAACCTCGTACACGCGCGGCTCCGTGCACCTCGTACACACACACGTCTCCGCTCCATCCAACTCGTACACACACGGCTCCACTACATCCAACTCGTACACACAAGGCTCTGCTACATCCAAATCGTACACACAAGGCTCCGCTCCGTACACCTCGTACACACAAGGCTCCGCTCCGTACACCTCGTACACACACGGCTCCGCTCCATCCAACTTGTACACACACGGCTCTGCTACATCCAACTTGTACATACACGGCTCCGCTCCGTACACCTCGTACACACACGGCTCCACTCCGTAAACCTCGTACACACATGGCTCTGCTACATCCAACTCGTACACACAAGGCTCCGCTCCATACACCTCGTACACACTACAGCACTGCTACATCCACCTCGTACACACACGGCTCTGCTCCGTACACCTCATACACACACGGCTCTGCTACATCCAACTCGTACACACAAGGCTCCGCTCCGTACACCTCGTACACACTACAGCACTGCTACATCCACCTCGTACACACACGGCTCTGCTCCGTACACCTCATACACACATGGCTCCACTCCGTACACATCGTACATACACGGCTCCGCTCCGTACACCTCGTACACACACGGCTCCGCTCCGTACACCTCGTACACAGACGGCTCCGCTCTGTACACCTCGCACACACACGGCTCCGCTCCGTTCACCTTGTACACACATTGCTCCACTCCATACACCTCGTACACCACGGCTCAGCTCTGTACACCTCATACACACACAGCACTGCTACATCCACCCTGTAAACCCCTCCTGACCCCACACATAGTAAACTTCACCTCATCCAGCACCATGACAACCGGCACAGCAGAGTCCGAGGACCCTGATCATGTGACCCCTGACTCCTCCCCTTCTGTGACCTCATCACAGGTCCTGTGGGCACAGAAGAGTACAGCAAAGCAGTGTCATTGCTCTGCTGTGAGAGGCTGAGGTGTAGAGACAGGGAGAGCAAGGAACGTGTGCATGGGGGCGTGGAAGCTTATCTCACTGCGGGACACATACCATCCCGGCCGGGACAGCGGGTGGGAGGGTCTAAATCGGGACTGTCCCGCTCAATCCGGGACAGTTGGGAGGTATGGTAACATCTCTCAGATATTATTCTAGTGTTCCTCTGACAGGGGTGATACACCCGTCCCTGTGAGAGCTACTGCGTTGGCTCCTCCTGAAGCAATGGCCCTAGCGGGGTCGCCGGTTGTTCCCACTAGGCCATAAGTCATCCTAACAAAGTATACTACTGCACGATGAGCCTGCTTTGCTACAATTGATCAGCATCATGTCTGCCGTCCTAGGCCAGGCCAACCCCTGCACTGTATGTCAGTGCTGTAAGCGAAGGCCCAGCCCACTCGTGCCTTCCTTCTACCACTGCAGGCGTCCTCATCCTGGCAGAGTCTCTTCAGGGGCCTTCAGTGCTTGACCGATGACGGTTGTCTCCAGGCTCTTGAAAAAGAAGGCTGGGTTCCGGATCTTGACTGACATCATCATACTTCGGTATCTTGACAGGCGCAGGTCTGGGATTCGGGCCTTGAGCGGCGCATTCTGGAATCTGAATCTTGACAAGCGTAAATCGGGTCCTCAGGTCTTGACCAGAGAAGTTGGGGGCCTGTAACTGATGTGATGTCATCTGGATCCCGTCTGTAGGCGGCCAGCAACCTATTGGCACACGCTTGCTGCGGACTGTCACGCTTGCTGGAACATCTTCTCCTGTGCACGTCTCAACCTCTGTCTCTCCCAGTGTCAAAACCCGCTCTGGTTTGGCATGCAGACTCTTTATATACAGGAACTCTGTTATCGGTGGCACCTGACTGGGTTTTGCATCTGAATTTGTACCCCCTGCATTTCTTCTTGCTCCAGTTAGGTCCGTATGTTCCCTTCTAAAAGTAGGTGGCAGCCTTCTCGCACCAATGATACGCATTGTCACCTCCTTTTACACCTGCAGCCGTATTCATCAGTTGCTTTTTTTTTGTTTTTCTTTAAGTCACTTTCTTTTTTTGCTTGAGATTTTTGCTGTCTTTTTTTATCCAAATCAATCAAAATGGCACACATGATTCATGAACTTTGCGCATAGCCCAAAATTGTCTTTTTTTCTACTTCTCTTTGTGTGACTTTTTGGGGCAAATAGTAGCATATATTGTAAAATGACGCAAAATGTGACTTTTAAACAGGTTTACATAAAATTATTCAAGGGGAATGGAGTAGATTTACGCCAACTTTTGCAACTTTTTCACAGCTCTCCGGATTAAGCGGGACTGTTCTACCATGTCAGAGCTTTGACCCGGCTTCTAAATACTCACCACTTCTCCCTGATGTCTTCATTACTCTGTAGCTCCTTCTCCTCGGGGTCAGGGCCGGTTCTCTGTGCTCAGTGCATAAATTAAAGCCAAGGCGACTCGGTCAGGCTCATCATAGATAATGGCTATATCCCCCCAAACATCCCTCCACAGACTGGAGACAAACCGAATCCTATGGCAAAGAGAAAGCCCAGGACTGCGGATCTCCCTGGAGTAGAGAGATCACAATACCGATTTGTTCTCATTTCCGGAGGAAAAAGTTTAAAATAAAATTTGCAAGCTTTCTTAAACACAAAAAATGTGTCCCTTCCTCCGGAAAACCTGTCTGAGAGGGCAACCTTGTGTTCAGGTTGGACCGGCCTACCTGCAGAGACCCCAACATCAGCAACATGCAACCGTTTTCGATGCTGCTGAACCTCATATTGGAAGTCATTCACCTCTAGAAACTGACAGTGTAGCTGCTCTTCCAGCCCTGCAACTGGATCCATACCAAGAGAGCAAAGGAAAAAAATCACACAGGAAAAAACATACACAAAAAGCCACGTGTCAGGATTTTTTTTTCCTTAAATATGCACGGCCGGTGATAATGTAACACACACTGCGTGAAAAAGACTAAGTGCAACATGAAGCGATGAGGGGACGGGAGCCCAACACTAGGGAAGGGGAAAGTGGAGACTCCTAGGCAGATCTAAAGTCACCCTGTCTGCCCTAAATGTCCCTATTTAGGTTCTGCACCTATAACCAAGCAGGAACCTAATCCCTGCCTGACCCTGACAATAAGCCCTGCTTAAGGCAGGACAGGGTGTGCACTAGTCAATCTACACTACCACTAAAGACAGCTGGGAAAGACAAACAAGGGGAACACTTATCTTGAGTAGACTCAGAGATGTAACACAGGCGTCCTCCAGCAACACGAAAGAGGAACATAGCCGACTGCTATAGCAGATTTTATGCATCTGTCTAAAAGATTTGTAAAAGCTACAATGACATAAAAATCAGAAACCTAAACCACAAAAGACAACTTGAAAAATAGTGAAAATCATTTGATGAAATTATTGCATATGACAAAGTGATAAAGTCACTAATTCAAGCCAAAAACAGGAGGAAATGCGATGATGGACTGGGCCTTCGTTTGCAAGTAAATAGTGTTTTTTGGAAGGGACAGGTTCCCTTCAATGTGGCACTGCAAGGTTTAGAAGTACCTACAAGTTGCATCCTCTCACCATGTGTTAGAACTCATTGGATTGCAATGTAAACTTTTGACACAGAAGTCAGACGATTGTATAAATTGGACCGAGATTGGAATTCAGTGCACAAATTGGCTGGTGGCTATCCTGACCCGAGAGTGACCTCTTCATATATTTCAATGCAGCTGTTCGCTTTGGCGGGAGATCCACCAGCCAGTCTGCTCACTGTGTTCCGATCTCTGTCTGATTCATACAACCTGAAATAAATGGATATATGTGTATAATATGTTAAAAAATTACATTATGCTTATGTAAAGAGTCTGAACCACTAACACAAATCAGGATAATGTTCTAATAATTTGGCCAATTTTTATATTGGGAGTACAATGTCCATTTTAGTACATTATGCTAAAGCATCTGCATTACACTACATTTTCTCAGTTATCAGATTCTATCATGACTTTTCAGAAACTCAGAATCAAATATGGCTTTAATGTTAGTGGAAATGATGAGAAATCAGAAATAGGTAATGAGGATGAGACAAAAATATCTAGCAGTGAATCATGGAAAGTAGGACACCTAGATATATCTCTGCATTAACAGACTGCTAATTAGGCAAAACACCTAAAGCAAGAGACTAGGAATAAAGTGCTGGAAGAGTATTCATCTGCACTAATTACGAATGCTAATACTTGAAATGCTAAATCTAATAAAACAGAATATATAAGAAATCAACCTTCTGGTTTCACTTCTTACTGCTTACACTGTTCATCAGATATTGCTCTTGACGTCTCTTTTTTGCCAGGCTCATCTCTTGGCCCTCACTGCTCACTTTTCATCATGTAAGGACAAAAAGAAAAGAGCGAACATATATAACGTTTCGGCTAAACTTTAGCCTTTTTCAAAACGTCGCTCAGAAACAGTCCAGTGCCAAACTGACACACGCACTGACACTGCAACAAGCATCCACTGACGATCCTATGACAGAGCGCAGCCACATGTACTGGATCAATCTCCTTTGGGTAACTACCCTTGCACTAAGCGTCCGTTGGCGATCCTAAGACAGAGCGCAGCCACATATATTGGATCAGTCTTCTTTGGGTAATTACCCTTGCACTAAGCCATACAAGGACTGAACCCTGGCCCTCTTATCATTTTCTTACTATTTTGGCACTGGACTGTTTCTGAGCGACGTTTTGAAAAAGGCTAAAGTTTAGCCGAAACGTTATATATGTTCGCTCTTTTCTTTTTGTCCTTATTTGTTGCCATAATCAATTTGCATAATAAATGTCAACTAGACTTTGAAAACCCATTTTTTCTTCTCAGAGTGCGGTGTATTGATTCATGTTGATATTTGAGGACTATTTGTCCCTTACACCAGCACCATATATATTTACTGAGTGCACGTCATTTTTTTCTACTCACTTTTCATCATGTACAGTATCACTTATTATGTTATGCTTGACACGTATCCCTCATCACTTAAGTTACGGGTTGCTCATCACTCATCATTGCTCATCCTGCGCGCTCTGCATATACCAGTGTTTAGATTATGTGGAATGATGACATTTTAGTATGACATAATTTTATGTCTAAATTTGATATTTTAAAAAAAATTGCATTGCTTAGACTATAATATAGGATTGACATTCTGAGCGACTTCTTGCAAAAACGAAATGCCCCATCTGAGATTTCTGGTCAGCAAGATAACACGTGGAATGGAATATCGGAGTGCGCTGCCCTTCCACCCAAGTTCTTCAGTCAAACTCCAGTTAAATTAACTAGTGACATAAATCTGCCATCCATCACTTTACAGAGAAAAAGAGCGGCACATCCAAGGAATGAAATAACCAAATCTTTTATTGCATGGCACAAATGGATACGACTAAAGGCATTATTGTTACACCAGAAATGCGTCAAAGTCTTTTCATAGCTATCATGTCAACTTCATCCATGGTAAAGGTTTGTTATCCATTTTTGTTATGCAATAAATAAGATTCTGTTATTTTATTCCTTGGAAGTGCTGCTCTTTTCCTCTATTTTTGGGAAGGGGATGGTCTGCTGGAGCACTGGCACAAATACACACCAACTCAGGAAATGCTATATGGACTATGAATGTGGTGAGCCTTCATTACAAATTCTCCTTTCGACATCAATCACTTTACAACCTGATTGTTTACAATGTTTACAGGATAGAGGTATATTTTTTCAGGTGCGTGCTTCACATTTTCTAGACAAAAGTAGAGTTAAAGATGACCTTACATCAAATTTTTCATGTTGAACTGAACACACAATGTGATAGATGAAGTGGAGTAGCACAAAGTTTTGCCTCCTGGTTGTGGAGATATTAGCTATCAAAGTATTCAGCACCTAAATTGTTAATTTTTTAAAAAATCCAAGTGTGCTTCACCAGAAAGATTTTATTGGCGAGAATACTTCTTCCTGAGTCTGACACTGACCAATCATACGCAGGCAGCAACACACTGGGGAAAGAAAAACTGAAACTTTTATGCATTAATTATATGTAGCAGTAAAATGAAAACTTGTTGATATCAAAGAATCAACACTTTTCATTGTCAGATTTGAATTCAGGAGTTCAAAATCATTAGGAAATGTCTCTTTTCATAACTGAACCTGACAATTATTGAAAATATGTAGAGCAGTATTGTTGAGGCCACAAGCTAGGGTCAGTCCAAAATAGCAGACTTACTCTAGGGCCATATGCAGACCACAGGAAAAGATTATATATTCTAGAAAAGTCCATTTGTGAAGCTCAAAGAGACATTTTCAAGTTTAGCATGAAGATTGCATTTACGCAATCGCTTTAAACAGAGTGGGTATGAAGTCAATGTGAATCAAGATCTATGAAGATGCTCACAAAGTTACACACATGGTCAAAATTGTTGGTACCCCTCATTTAATGACAGAAAGACCCACAATGGTCACAGAAATGACTAGAATCTGACAAAATTAATAATAAATAAAAAAAATCTATGAAAATGAACAAATGAAAGTTTTTTAACCATGCTTCCACAGAATTAAAAAAAAAATAAAATTAATGAAAAGGCCTGGACAGAAATGATGGTACCCTTAAAAATAATGTGACAAAGGGGACATGTTAAATCAAGGTGTGTCCACTAATTAGCATCACAGGTGTCTACAATCTTGGAATCAGTGAGTGGGCCTGTATAGAGGGGACAGATACTCACTGTGCTGTTTGGCGACATGGTGTGTATCACACTCAACATGGACCAGAGGAAGTGAAGGAAAAAGTTATCTCAGGAGATTAGAAAGAAAATTATAGACAAACATGTTAAAGGTAAAAGTTATAAGACCATCTCCAAGCAGCTTGATGTTCCTGTAACTACAGTTGCACATATTATTCAGAAATTTAAGCTCCATGGGACTGTAGCCAACCTCCCTGGACGTGGCCGCATAAAGAAAATTGATGACAAATCAAAGAGACGGATAATACAAATGGTAACAAAAGAGCCCAGAAAAACTTCTAAAGAGATTAAACGTGAATTTCAAGCTCAAGGAACATCGGTGTCCGATCGCATCATCCGTCGTTGTATGAGCCAAGGTGGACTTCATGGGAGACGACCAAGGAGGACACCATTGTTGAAAAAAAAATCATAAAAACGCCTGACTGGAATTGATGTGCAACAAAATATTAAGTTAAGGGTACGATCATTTCTGTCCAGGCCTATTTCATGAGTTTTATTTTTTTTAAATTCTGTGAAAGCATGGTTGAAAAACAATGTCTGACTTTCATTTGTTCATTTTCATAGTTTGTTATTTATTCTTACTTTTGTCAGATTCAAGTTATTTCTTTGACCACTGTGGGTTTTTCTGTCATTAATTGAGTGGTACAACAATTTTGACCACGTGTGTAGCCAGGTAGGTTAGATCAAAATGATATAGAACATCACGGAAGATTTTGTTAACAAAACGCTTAAACACAGCTGGAGCGTTGCACTAACCACAAATCATGGTGAGATATTCATAGTGATCATGTTAGATATTGAATATGGTTTTCCATTTATCACCCGCTATAATGTGGATTATATTGTAGGCTCCTCAATAGGGAAGATGCATGAAAACGGTCCTGTGATTTTATTTAAACCCCAATATCTATGCATGGTCTACAATACCCATCTTGTTTACAAAGGAAAAGCCTGCTCTGGTTGGTGGGGGGGGCTCAAACATCCGACGTTTCCCACCCTGTCATTTGTGTGACAGCACGGTAAACAGCGGCTCTGATTGGCAGTAACCTTTCACGTTACCACTGGTCAGAGCGCTGCGGTTACAATGCTGTCACACAGATAGCAGCGTGTGAGCCAACAGCTCTGACCAGCCCACGCTGCCGCCTTTCAACAAGCTTTATTCGGACTGTCGAACCCTAACAGTAACACGGACTTCTCCCTGAAGTTGTATTGCACTGAAATTTTATCTGTTATAGTGATGCAATTACTGCGATTTTATAGTTATTTCTATTGTTCTGTGTTATGCTATTGTTCTGTTGTATGCTATTGTTCTGTTCTTTGCTATTGTTCTGTTGTATGCTTTTTCTGACGTGTGATGATATTTCTTAGAAGTGGAAGTGACACTTTAACACAGAGTCAGTGAAGAATTCAACAGCCAGACCCTGCAGCCGGGAGAGTGTTAATGTGGATTCTTCCAAGCTGGGAAGTGGCTTATGTTATTTAGGAGGCTGTAGAGCCAGAGTGCAATTAGTTGAAGTTCAGTGAGGTACTAGTGTTAGCAAATCCTGCAGAAAACAATTGCGTTAAAAAAGGCAGAATATCAAACAGAGATGCAAGTGAGTAAAGTTCAGGGAGAAGTTGAGAGGTCCCAGGAGAAATATTAGATGGAGCATCGGTAAGTAGATCTGCTGGGAATCCTGAGACTTTTATGTGTTGAGAGAGCCTCCTTGTCCTCTATATCGTACAGTTAAGGGATTGTTTATCAGTAGTACCTAGTCCTAATGCTCCAGCCTAATGTATGTCACTCTCACTACTGTCTATGTCAGATGTGATAAATATCAAGCTCTGTGCTTGCTGAGCATTATGGCTGTTCATTTTTCAAAAGTACAGCATATTGAATCCTGCTTTTAATGAAATGGCTGCTCCTGCTTCTTTGTTTGCGTCTTTCACCATAGTACACCCCAGGCCTCAGCCAAAGGCCCACAAGGAAGCAGTATTGTTAAGATAAGGGTTGGAGCTGAGCACATGACATGTTTATCACTAAGAGGTGGAAGCCAACACTTGGCCAGAGGGACCTTAACCCCTTAACCCCAATGGTGGTTTGCACGTTAATGACAGGGCCAATTTTTACAATTCTGACCACTGTCTATTTATGAGGGTATAACTCTGGAACGCTTCAACGGATCTTCGCGATTCTGAGAATGTTTTCTCGTGACACATTGTAATTCATGTTAGTGGTAAAATTTCTTCGATTTAACTTGCGTTATTTTTGAAAAAAACGCAAATATGGGGAAAATTTAGAAAATTTTGCAATTTTCAAACTTTGAATATTTATCCCCTTAAAACAGAGAAATATGTCACACAAAATAGTTAAGAAATAACATTTCCCATATGTCTACTTTACATCAGCACAATTTTGGAACCAACATTTTTTTTTGTTAGGAAATTATAAGGGTTAAACGTTGACCAGCGATTTCTCATTTTTACAACAAAATTTACAAGGCCATTTTTTTAGGGACCACCTCACATTTGAAGTCACTTTGAGGAGTCTTTATGGCAGAAAATACCCAAAAGTGACATCATTCTAAAAACTGCACCCCTCAAGGTACTGAAAACCACATTCAAGAAGTTTATTAACACTTCAGGTGCTTCACAGGAGCTGAAGCAACGTGGAAGGAAAAAATGAATACTGTATTTTTCGGACTATAAGACGCACCGGACCATAAGACACACCCCAAATTTTCAGAAGGAAAATTGGGAAAAAAAAATAATGTGTCAAATGGGGGTCCGTCTTACAGTCTGAATTCAGCTTACCAGCGAACGGATCAGCACAGGTAGAGGAGTGGTCACTGGGGTTGTTCGGTGGTCCAGGCTGGTGCGGTAGTGGTGCTCTGTGGGGTGGCGGTGTTCTGTCGGGTGGCTGTGTTCTGTGGGGTGGCTGTGTTCTGTGGGGTGGTTGGGCACTGTGGGGTGGCCATATACTCACAAATCCGGTGGTGGTCCCAATGCAGCTTCCCTGCAATGCGATGGTGGTGTCGGGGCAGCAGCGGGGCTCTGTGCTGCGTCGGGGGCTGTGCCGGCATTTCGTCCTAGCCGGAAAGCCCCCCGCAGCTGCGACGCGGTGCTGGGCTGAAGGAAAGCCGCCAGGGGCCTCCGGTGCCGGTCCCAATGCAGCATGTGGTGCGGTGGTGGTGTCTGGGCAGCACTGGGGCTCTGGGCTGTGTGGGGGGCTCCGCCGGCATTCTGTCCTAGCCGGAAAGCCCCCGCAGCTTCGACGCGGTGCCGGGCTGAAGAATGGCCGCCAGGGGCCTCCGGCAAGATCGCCGCCGCATACTCCTTCAAATCTCGCCATGTCGCGTTTGAAGAGCCTCTGATGTACCTAAACAGTGGAAACCCCCCACAAGTGACACCATTTTGGAAACTAGACCCCCTATAGAACTTATCTAGATCAGTTGTGAGCACTTTGAACCCCCAAGTGTTTCACAAAAGTTTATAATGCCTGGGTGTGAAAAAAAAAAAACAATTTCCACAAAAATGATTTTTTTTAGTCCCAAATTTTTTATTTTTCCCAAGTAAATTGGACCCCAAAAGTTGTTGTCCAATTTGTCCTGAGTATGCTGATACCACATATGTGGAGGCGGAAACTGTTTGGGCGCACGGCAGGGCTTGGAAAGGAAGTAATAACGTTTTGGAATGCAGACATTGATGGGGTCATGTTCCGTTTGCAGTGCCACAGATGAGCCTAAACAGTGGAAACCCCCCACAAGTGACCCCATTTTGGAAACTAGACCCCCTAAGTAACTTATCTAGATCTGTGGTGAGCACTTTGAACCCCCAAGTGCTTCACACAAGTTTATAATGCTCGGGCATGAAAATAAAATATCCTATTTTTTTCCCACAAAAATTATCTTTAAGTCACCAATTTTTTATTTTCCCAAGGGTAACAGGAGAAATTGGACCCAAAAACTTGTTTTCCAATTTGTCCTGAGTATGCTGATACCCAATATGTGGGAGAAAACTACTGTATGGGCACACGTTGGGGCTCGGAAGGGAAGTAATAACGTTTTGGATTGCAGACTTTGATGGAATGGTCTGCGGGCGTCATGTCGCATTTGGAAAGCCCCTGATGTGCCTAAACAGTGGAAATCCCCCAATCCAATTTGTCCTGAGTACGCTGATACCCCATATGTGGGGTACAACCACTGTTTGGACGCACAGCAGAGCTCGAAATGGAAGGAGCACCATTTGACTTTTTCCAACCAAAATTGGCTGGAATTGAGATTGGACGTCATGTTGCATTTGGAGAGCCCCTGATGTGCCTAAACAGTGGAAACCCCCCACAAGTGACCCCATTTTGGAAACTAGACCCCTTAAGGAACTTATCTAGATCTGTGGTGAGCAATTTGAACCCCCAAGTGCTTCACACAAGTTTATAACGTAGAGCCGTAAAATTAAAAAATATTTTTTCCACAAAAATGATCTTTTCACCCCAATTTTTATTTTCCCAAGGGTAACAAGACTCCAAAAGTTATTTTGCAATTTGTTCTGAGTACGTTAATACCCCATATATGGGGGTAAACCACTGTTTGGGTGCATGGCAGAGCTTGGAAGGGAAGGAGCGCCATTTGACTTTTTCAACGCAGAATTGGCTGGACGCCATGTCGTGTTTGGAGAGCTCCTGATCTGCCTAAACAGTGGAAACCCCCAACAAATGACACCATTTTGGAAACTAGACCCCTCAAAGAAATTTTCTAGATGTGTGGTGAGAACTATGAACCCCCAGGTGTTTCACTAAAGTTTATAACTCCCGAGCATGAAAATAAAAAAATCATATTTTTTCCACAAACATGATCTTTTAGTCCCCAACTTTTTATTTTCCCAAGGGTAACAGGAGAAATTGGACCCCAAAAGTTGTTGTCCAATTTGTCCTGAGTACGCTGATACCCAACATGTGGGAGAAAACTATTGTATGGGCACACGTCGGGGCTTGGAAGGGAAGAAGTGACGTTTTGGATTGCAGACTTTGATGGAATGGTCTGCGGGCGTCATGTCGCATTTGGAAAGCCCCTGATGTGCCTAAACAGGGGAAATCCCCCACAAGTGACCCCATTTTGGAAAATAGACCCCACAAGGAACTTATTTAGATGTGTGGTGATCACTTTGAACCCTGAAGTGCTTCATAGAAGTTTATAACGTACAGCCGTAAAAATAAAAAATCTTTTTTTTTTTTTTTACAAAAATGTTTTTTTCGCCCCCAATATTTTATTTTCACAAGGGTAACAGGAGAAATTGGACTCCAAAAGTTGTTTTTCAATTTGACCTGAGTACGCTGATACCCAATATGTGGGAGAAAACTACTGTATGGGCACACGTCAGGGCTCGGAAGGGAAGTAGTGACGTTTTGGATTGCAGACTTTGATGGAATGGACTGTGGGCATCATGTTGCATTTGGAGAGCCCCTGATGTGACTAAACAGTGGAAACCCCCCAGAAGTGACCCCATTTTGGAAAATAGACCCCCCAAGGAACTTATCTAGATGTGTGGTGAGCGCTATGAAGCCCCAAGTGCTTCACAAAAGTTTATAACGTACAGCCGTAAAAACAAAAAAACATTTTTTTTTTTTACAAAAATGATATTTTCGCCCCCAATTTTTTATTTTCCCAAGGGTAACAGAAGAAATTGGACCCCAAGAGTTATTGTTCAATTTGTTCTGAGTACACTGATAAACTACTGTTTGGGCACATGGCAGAACTCAGAAGTGAAGGAGCACTGTTTGACTTTTTCAACGCAGAATTGGCTGGAATTGAGATCAGACGCCATGTCACATTTGGAGAGCCCCTGATGTGCCTAAACAGCGGAAAACCCCCAATTCTAACTCCAACCCTAACCACAACACACCCTCTAACCCTAGTCCCAACCCTAACCTTAACCCTAACCACAAACCTAACCCTAACACACCCCTATCCCTAATCCCAACCCTAACCCTAATCCTAACTTTAGCCGCAACCCTAACCCTAACCCTAATGGGAAAATGAAAATAAATAATTTTTTTTAATTTTATTATTTTTCCCTAACTAAGTGGGTGATAAAAGGGGGTTTGATTTACTATTTATAGCGGGTTTTTATGATTGGCAGCTGTCACGCTAAAAGACGCTTTTTAGTGCAAAAAATAGTTTTTTGCATCACCACATTTTGAGAGATATAATTTTTGCACATTTTGGCCCACAGAGTCATGTGAGGTCTTATTTTTTGCGGTACGAGTTGATGTTTTTATTGGTACCATTTTTGAGCACTTGACATTTTTTGATCGCTTTTTATTTCGATTTTTGGGAGGTTAGAATGAACAAATATCAGCAATTCATGAATTTCTTTTGGCGTTTATACCGTTCCGCGTGTGGTAAAATTGATAAAGCAGTTTTATTCTTCGGGTTAGTACGATTACGGTGATACCTCATTTATATAATTTTTTTATGTTTTGGCGCTTTTATACAATAAAAACAATTTTATATAAAAAATAATTATTTTGCATTGCTTTATTCTGCGAGCTATAATTTTTTTATTTTTTTCGCTGATGACACTATATGGTGATTCGCTTTTTGCGGGAGAAGATGACGTTTTCAGCGGTACCATGTTTATTTATATCGGTCTTTTTGATCGCGTGTTATTCCACTTTTTGTTCAGCGGTATGATGATAAAGCATTGATTTTTTTTTTTTTAAGGGGTTAACTAGTGGGACAGTTTTATAGGGGGCTTGTTACGGACGCAGCGATACCAAATATGTGTACTTTTATTGTTTTGTTTTATTTATTTACAGGAAGAAATTAATTTATTGGGGAATATTTTTTTTTTTTCCCTTATTTTTGATTTTTTTTTTACACTTCTGATTTTCATTTTTTTAACTTTTTTACTTTGTCCCATGGTGGGACTTCACTGTATTTTATCAGATCGCTGGTCTCACAGAGTGCACAGCACTCTGTGAGACCAGCGATCTCACAGGCAGTGCTTCATGCTTCCTCAGCGCCTGCTCTCAGCAGGCACTGAGGAAGCCGCCTCCCTGCAGGACCCATGTTTGATCGCGGTATGCCAGGGGTTAATGTGCATATAGTGCCAGGTGTCAGCTGTGATAATCAGCTGACACCCGGCGGCGATCAGCTGCGCTCCACCCGGGAGCGCAGCTGATCGCCTTGGACGTACTATCCCGTCCTGGGAATTAAGTCCCAGGTCACATGGACAGGATAGTACGTCCAATGACATAAAGGGGTTAAATGCTAAACCCACTCGCTCAGCAAGAACTTTCAGAAGTCATAAAAGTAATTGGAGAAAGCTGTTTTAAGCAAACACGGGTCTAATGATGCATATGTGGTTTTTAAATGGTGTCATCTGTCAATAGTTGCATATTTTATATTTCTAGAGATTATTGCCTGAAAATATTTTTCTTTATTGACAATTCTTGAAAATTCACAGTGAAAAGTTCACTTAATTATTTTTGTTATTGAAGCCATATGGCACTGTCACAGTTAATTAATTATATGTAAAATCAATTCTGCATCTTCATAAATCAGTAGAGCAAATTCAGAAAATAATGGCCCTGAAATACAGGAGATTATATGTCCTGGAAAAGCTTGCTGCTGAGCGGACATACCTGCGTACATTTTAGTCTTATAGGACTCTATGCGGAGTGACCTGAAATGCTCCCAGCGCTTTGTCTCTGCTTCATTTACACACTCATATTTCTGCTTGGCATCCTCAAATCTCTTCTGCTCAGTAGCAATATATCAAACTATGTGTATGGTGAAAAAGTATCTTTCTGGGACGGTAGACATAAGTTTTTTTTACAGTGTTATTTGCTTCTTATAAAAAATACCATGCCATTTGTTTCCAAGCCTTTTTTAAGGCTAAGTGCACACGATCAGGAATAATTGCGTTTTTTTCGCGGTTTTTCCGCGGTAAAAACGCGATAAAAACGCAAGCATTAAGCATCCTATACATGTTAATTGATTCCGCATGTTTTGGCCACATGTTGCGTTTTTTTCCGCGAAAAAAACGCTTTGCGGAAAAAATAGCAACATGTTCATTAATTTTGCGGAATGTAAGCGGTTCATGTGCGGTGGTACCCAGGGTCTGGAGGAGAGGAGACTCTCCTCCAGGCCCTGGGTACCATATCCCTGGTAAAACAATAATTAAAATAAAAAATAATGATATTCTCACCTTCCGGCGGCCCCCGCAGCCTTCCCGCGGCCCCCGCAGCCTTCCCGCCTTCAGCGATGCTCCCGGCAACTTCCGGTCCCAAGAGTCCTTTGCGAGAATCACCCAGATGGCATAGCGGTCTCGCGAGATGCTACGTCATCGGTGTGATTTGTCGCAAAGCATCCTTGGGACCGGAGTTGCCGGGAGCGTCGCTGAGAGGCGGGAAGGCTGCGGGGGCCGCCGGAAGGTGAGAATATCATTATTTATTATTTTTTTTATTATTTTTACATTAGATCTTTTTACTATTGATGCGACATAGGCGGCATCAATAGTAAAAAGTTGGTCACACGTGTCAAACACTATGTGTGACTCGTGTGACCAACCTGTCAATCAGTTTTCCAAGCGATGCTACAGATCGCTAGGAAAACGCTAGCATTCTGCAAGCTAATTACGCTTGCAAAACGCTATTATTCTGGCGGGAATCAGCATAAAAAAACGTGCGTATTTCCTGCGGGAGAAGTGCGGGATTGCCGCGGAAATTTCCGCGGCAATTCCGCAACGTGTGAACTTAGCCTTAGTGTAACTTTTTTTTAAGTAGACATTGTTTTATCACTTTTTTTAAATAAAAGTATACATTCACCAAATAAAAACACCAAGAAGCTCCAGTGGAAAATGATCATTTGCTCTTTGTAAAAATATCCATCTATTTCAGATGCAAACATGACCCAGAGACAGGTATGCACGCTCAGCAAGGCAATATGGCTATTCACTAAGTCCTGAACCAGCATAACATTTTACAGGATACCTCTAGGTTGACTCTAGCCAAACTCGGGATTAGCAGCAGTGGACCATAAATGCTAAATCATAGTCATACCCCGCCACTGAGGACTATGGAATTTGTATGTGGACTGTGCATTTTAAATACATTGTGAGGCAGCACGAAAAGGGTTAATCTCCTCACAGGCCTGATCAGGTGACCCAGCTCTGTTTTAATATGCAGAAGGTTCTGGAAAAATGCCTCATGGCAGTCAGCCAATGAGTGCAGCTCTACAGTCACATAGAAGGGGGAGGTGCCAAGTCCTGGGAGAGAGTTTTAAAATTTGAAGTGGAAGTTGGTGGTCAGACATCTTGAGAAGAGGAAGTCATTTTGTAGGTGAAGGAATTACCAACCTTCTCCCTGCCAGCTTTGCTTAAAAAGGGGATTGACACGATAAGGGGAGTTAATAGTCTTCATATGAGGAAGATTACCATTGCACCTCTAGGAGGAAAAATTACCTCAGGGCAGAAATAGAGCACCGTTCTGAAGAAGAAATATTCAGACTTAATATTCAGAGTAAGATCTGCCTGTCTGCAGGTACAAAGCAATCATCAACCATTAGTGTAATCCTGTACCTCAGTTTCCTGCTATTTGTAAATAATAATTTGCCCCATGACCTTCAGTAAAAAGACTTCTGTTTTAAATCCTTACAGCTGCTTCATGATTAGGGCTCAAATGCACCAACTACTACCACCATCATCATCTTCTGCCTAGACGCAGTTACTGTACAAACATTGCATTGTGGAGTTTCCTGTGTGAGTGTGTGTAATTTGAGAAGGATAGACTCTTCTCCTGACAGAAAGCTTGGCCACCATCATACCCTGTCAGGAGTACAACCCTCAGCAATACACCACATGAGAACACCACAAGAATTTGGCATCATGAACAGGATGAATCCTCTGTGCCTTATATTTATTGAAGACTGAGTAAATAAATATTGGTGATATTGAAAGAAGTTGAAGAGAAAATTACCTCAGAAAGTGTGGGTCTTTACTGCTGTAAAGAATTTGTACTACACTACAGGTGTTGTTGGACTGTGCACATTCCATTGGCTGCTTTATTGAGAACTGTGATCTGATTTGACTGAAATACCCTGTGATTTAAACTGTGCTTTTCTTAGTTGTTGTGCAGATACTGTATCTTAAATATAAAGACGGTTCCCTGCAGGCATAAGCAACTGAAGTTGAAATTTTCTCAGCTGTACCTAAAAAAAAAGAGGGGTGAGACATACAGCCTCCGGAAAGGTAAGCATTATACATACAGTGTTATAAACATGTCTTCAGAAGAGGAGAGTGAAGTGACTAGCCCATCCACTCCTGTGGCTCAAGCAATGCCATTAACAATGCCTTATTATTTTGGGGCACCCTGGCTCTCCAGCTACAGTGGAGAACCTCATACATTAATAGACTTTAAAGAGAAAATGCAGGCAATGTTCAGACTGTACCCAGTGAGTCCTGCACATAAAATGGAGATATTGATTGGTCAGCTAGGGGGTGCTGCACTAAGGGAAGTTAAGTCTTGGCCTCCCAGTATAAAGAGCACCCCTGAACAGATACTAGACATTTTAGGAGTTATATTTGAAACCAAAACCCTGCCAGAGTTAAAGATGAGATTCTTCGGGAAAAGACAACAGTCCCATGAATCTTGAAGAGATTTTGCCCTTGGCTTACAAGAAGCCTGGTATGCCCTTAACCAAGCTGATCCCGCTGAAGCTGTTAATGCTGATAAAATTTTAAAGGAACAACTTATTGAAGGAGTAATGTATGATACTACCAGATTGCAATTGAGAATGCTGGCACTGCAACACCCTGATAGTAATTTTCTGGATTTTAAAGAATCTGTTATAAAAATATTGAGTCCAATGGATAAAGGGTTGAATGACAAGAAAGTACTGTATTTGCCCCTGCCAAACCTGCTGTTGTTCAGTGTGCTCCCCAACAGGTAGAAGGCTCTACTGAAGAGATACGTAATCAAATTGCGGAATTACCCAAAAAGTCTTGCACTCCTATGCAACGAAGTAAAGGAGTTGAAGCATCCAGCCCCCAGTCAAGAAAATCATCCTCGTTTTATGCAGAATGTGCCACCCTACAGTCCTAGAGGCAACTACTACTGGACAGGTAAGAAACCTACTGACAGATTTGTTTCATTAGGTCGACTGATTTGTTGCAGATGCAACCATAGTGGTCACATAGAAGGGGAATGTCAGTCTTTAAACTGTAATTTCTAGAGGCGAAGGACCGACTCTCAGGAGAACAATGCCTAGGTCCAGATGACCCTGACTGGGGCCTGAAATATGTCGGCTATCGCTCCATCATTCTGATCACAATAGATGGTACCCCTTGGTTGAAGAGAAGTTGGAGGTCGTCTGCAGAAGAGTTGTTGCAGCTGTGGCTCCCCATTCACGCGGCCGCTGTGGAGGATCGTCACTGCCATCAGCGGCATTGATGAGTGAGAGGCCTGGGCTCATCTCGGGTCCTCCGTCTACCTAAGACCCGTCACCTTCCTCGGCCCTGCAGCCTTTCCCGACATCTGCCGCCTCCAGCGGCGGATACCTGGAAGAACCCCTGGTGTCCACTGCAGAGGAGACCCTGTGAATTGAGGAGAAAAAGCTTCGGGAATGCCGAATCGTAAACGAGTTGCAATGCCCCAGCCAGGGAGCCATGTCTGGCTGAGTGTCCGACAGCCTCATCAAATACTTTCATCCCACCCAGGGATATGGGTTTACTTATGAGCCAGGGATCCGAGAAAAGATATATGTGAATGCCGGGTCTATCGAGTGTGACAGTCCCATACAGGAGTGGGATCAAGTAACTTTTATAAAAGAACAGGGACCTCGAGGGCAGGGCCGGCTCCAGGTTTTTATGGGCCCCGGGCGAAAGAGCCTCAGTGGGCCCCTTTAACACAGACCACGATTCATGATGCACAGATACAGCAGAGAAATATAGGTACAGTACAATGCCAAATACTTCACTTCTTCCATTACATGAGTGATATCTATTGTAAATTGTACAATAGCTCAAAAACCGCCAAATCCTCACAGCGCACAGAACAGACTGGACAGTACAGTCCTCCATACAATATTATGGGCACCACAGTCTCCCCCTCATCACCCATATAATACCCCATGCAGGATGTCACCCCCCATATAATGCTCCATACAGAATACTGGACCCAAAATAATGCTCCATACAGAATACTGGACCCAATATAATGCTCCATACAGGATACTGGTCCCCATATAATGCTCCATACAGTATACTGGTCCCCATATAATGCTCCATACAAAATATGGAGCGCTCCTCTGCGCTGTACTGCGTTCTGCACTGTTACGGCTCAGGAAAGGGCGCTGTGGAAAGACTCCCCATTATCATCATGATTGTCTCCCCATCATCATCATTGCCTCCTTATCATCATCATTGCCTCCCCATCATCATCATGGCCTCCCCATTATCATCAATGCCTGCCCATCATCATCATCTCCTCCCCATCATCATCTTCTCCCCATCATCAATGCCTGCCCATTATCATCAATGCCTGCCCATTATCATCATCTTCTCCCCATCATCATCAATGCCTCCCCATTATCAGCAATGCCTGCCCATCATCATCTCCTCCCCATCATCATCAATGCCTGCCCATCATCATCTTCTCCCCATCATCAATGCCTGCCCATTATCATCAATGCCTGCCCATTATCATCATCTGCTCCCCATCATCATCAATGCCTCCCTATTATCAGCAATGCCTGCCTATCATCATCTTCTCCCCATCATCAATGCCTGCCCAGTATCATCAATGCCTGCCCATTATCATCATCTTCTCCCCATCATCATCATCAATGCCTCCTCATTATCAGCAATGCCTGCCCATCATCACACACAGACAGCACACAAGCACTCTCTCACATACATACACACACATACACACACACACATACATACACACACAAAGCACCGCACTACATACACACAGAGACACACACACACATGTCTTACCTGTCCGGCGTCCCCGCGCTCTGTGCCACAGCCGGCCGCTGAATGATTACATCATTCAGCGGCCGGCTGTGAGAGGAAGCGCCGGCGCCCCCTGGAGCCCGGAGCTGCGGCAGCGGAGGCACGGGAGAGGTAAGTATTGTGCCAGCTGATGCCGGGGCCCTGAGCAAGCGGGGGGGGCCCAGTGGCGGCGCTGACACCGCTCTCCTCCGCTAACGGGCGCGGGGGTGCCAGACTGCGAGTGGGCCCCCCCGCCTGCTCAGGGCCCCGGCACTTGTCCGGGTGTGCCGGGTGCTGACGCCGGCCCTGCTCGAGGGCCATATGCTGTGGCCGTAAATATGGTCTGTAGTCCAGAGGAGTGACGGGCGCGTGCAGCCCGATATGATATGCGGCTGACAGCAACTGTCACAGCCCCTGTAGCCAGCCAGGGGGCAGTAGATACACTGCCCACGATTGAGTCACGGGAGCCGGAGGCTCCAGGCACCCTGAATCTGCCGCTGAAGGAAAGGAGGAGCTGAAGAAATAGCGGGGAGTGCTCCTCTAGCGGGTCTTCTGCACACACCTACATTGTTGTCCAGGCCCCGAATGCGGCCCACTATGCTACCCAGCGGTCCTGCATTGACTGATGTGGCCCTATTGGAAAAAAAAAGAAAGAGTTGTGCCAGTTGCACCTGAAAAATGTGAAGAGACTGTTCTGCGTCTCTAGTTGGGCCAGTAGCCCAGGACTGCACCAGGACTGAGTGCCGGAAGGTGACACGTATGGTCACAAGTAAAAAGAATGTTGCTTTCCCCCTTCCTCATTCAAGTTTTAGTTGTGCCTGTTGCACATCCCTGCTGGATTGCGGGATGAAAACTTTGAAAGGGTTAATCACAAAGGACTGCTTTGAGGACTGTGTTGTTTTAACCATGAACTTTACCTCTTTTAACCCTGTACTGTTCCTTGATAAAGTCACCTACTTGTGTTTTTGATGGGCCCGTGATCCACTCAAAGGAGGGAGATGGAGACCTTGTGCAGGAGGACTTGAGGTGCGAGCCGGGTCAGGACTGAATGAACTAAATGGACTGTTGCTGAGTTGGCCAATGGGCCATGTGTTTTTAAGAGACTTCCCGCATTTGACTACCCGGAGCAGGAAAGGACTGGCCCATGGGCCTGAATTGTTGTGCAACACAGTATGTGTCCGTGTTCCAGGAGCTACGGGACCAGAGTCAGGTGGACCCACACTAAAAAGACTTGAACTTTCTGTTCCAGGGCTCCAAAGAAGTGGAGCCAAGGTCACGGTTGACCCAACAAAGTCACCATACAAGGACTGTATCAATTTAATTGATGGTCTTGTGTGTTTTATTAATTACAAAATGTGTGGTCTAACCATTTTAAAGTTTATAGGTGCCAACATGGTCGGGGACGACCATATTCTAGGAGGGAGGAGTGTAAGGACGTGGCAGGGAACCTCACATGCCTCCTCTCTTCTGGGCGCTGTTCACACAGTCATCTGCGGCACCTATGGCTTATAAACATATGTGTGGTTCTCTAATGTTATTTATGTAATATTTAATGTTTAAATATTGTGATGTTATGTGCTGTTTGTAGGATAGAGCTAGAATAGGAACTTAGATAGTATAGGACAGTAGTGGGGTAGAATAGAGGGCACATTAGTGATAGAGAGCAGCATAGAATAAAGTAGGTGACAAGCAGCACAGGGGTTAGCTAGATGGGAGGGGCAGCACAGAGCAGGGGAGTTTAGTCAGGATTAGTGTTGAGCGATAGTGCTCGATATCTAAAAATATTGTATCGAAATTGTATCGCCGATAGCACTAAATATCGTCGATATCCGATTTCGATACCGGAAGTCCAATGTAAGTCTATGGGAACAAAATATCGCAACTAAAAAAAACCTTTATTTCCTTGTAAACACTAAATATACACACATAGAATACATATATATATATATACATGTCATTGTGACATATATATATATACATATATGTATAGTTTATACACTTCTACATAGTAAAATATCCTCTGATTCAATTGCCGGGTAAAGCCGGCTTCTGTGAAAAGACAGAAGCACCCGACATGAAATGACACTTGGTGTACATAGGGTTAACCATGTCTTTTCATGTCGTTTGCAATCTGATTTGCACAAACAATTACATCAGTCTATGTGTGCAAAATTTCACACCTGTAGGGGTTAATTAAAGGTGTAAATTCGTTGTAAAAAAAACGGACTTTTTTGCTACGAATTTACACCTTTAATTAACCCCTACAGGTGTGAAATTTTGCACACTTACACTCATGTAATTGTTTGTGCAAATCAGATATCAAACTACATGAAAAGACATGGTTAACTCTATGTAAACCAAGTGTCATTTCATGTCGGGTTCTGCATTTTCACAAAAGCCGGCAATTGAATTAGCGGCTATTATACTATGTAGAAGTGTATGAACTATAAATATAAATATATATATATGTGTCACAAATTCAATGACATGTATATATATATATGAGGTGTAAAATTGCTGAAAAAAAATGCGTGGGCTCCCGCCCTATTTTCGCAACCAGACAGACAAAGCCAGTGAGTGGGGGCAGATAATAATAGCCCAGAGAGGGACCATTATTTTTGCCCCCCCCCGGCTACTAACATCTGCCCCCAGACACCCCAGAAAGGGCAAATCTCTAATTAGATTTGCCCTTTCTGGCACTTTGCCCGTCTATTCCCATTGCCCTGTAGCGGTGGCGAATGGGTTAATAAGGGGTTAAAATGACCTTGCAATTGAAAGGTCACTTTAAGCCAGGTTAATAATTGAGAGCTGTCAATCAGACAACTATCAATTATTAATCCTATTGTATGAAAGAAAAATCAAACACACACACTTTAATAAAAAAGAAGTTTAATGAAATAATCACACAGTTTTTGACCATATTTTATTTACCTGAAAAAACCATTTCCTGTAATAAAAATAAAATAATAAAGCAAAATTATTCTTACCAATCCGATGTACAGTCAGGTCCCACGGTGTAATCCATCAGAAAGGGTTAATGTTTACTGCAGGGACCGCAGCTAATGCTGCAGCCTCACAGTAAACCCCCAAATGAATGAGTTCCTCTCCTGGCTGACAGGAGAGGAAGTGGAAAGCTTAATTGATTGCTTTCCACTTTCACTTCAGGTCAGCCAGGGACACAATCAGTGACGTCAGAGGGAACTGGTTAACAAAAATAGGGGATCCCCTCGAAAAAAAATGGCGTGGGGTCCCCCCTATTTTTGTTAACCAGCCAGATGAAGCAGACCGCTGAGGCCTGGTTTTTCAGGCTGGTAAGGATCCAATATCCATGGACCTTGCAAGCCTGATAATACCAGGCCACAGCAGTCTGCATATCTTGGCTGACTAACAAAAATAGGGGATCCCCTCGAAAAAAATTGGCGTGGGGTCCCCCTATTTTTGTTAACCAGCCAGATGAAGCAGACCGCTGAGGCCTGGTTTTTCAGGCTAGTAAGGATCCAATATCCATGGACCTTGCAAGCCTGATAATACCAGGCCACAGCAGTCTGCTTAGCTTGGCTGGTTAACAAAAATAGGGGATCCCCTCGAAAAAAAAAACGGCGTAGGGGTCCCCCTATTTTTGTTAACCAGCCAAGTAAAATGCAGACTGCTGCGGCCTGGTATTAAAAGACTGTCAAGGCCCATGGATTTTGGCCCTCAACAGTCTGATAATACCAGGCTACAGCAGCCCCACATTTGGCGCATCAAAAGATGTGCCAATTGTGGCACTTTACCCGGCTCTTCCCACTTGCCCTGTAGCGGTGGCAAGCGGGGTAATAAGGGGTTAATGTCACTGTTGATTGCACGGTGACAATAAGCCCGGTTAATAATGGAGAGGCGTCAATAAGACACCGATCCATTATTAATCCCAAAGTTATTAAATGCATATAAAAAAAGACAAAGCAAGAAAAAAGTCTTTTAATGAAATAAAAGAGACAACACAGTTTTCATTTCTTTTATTGTACTCTCATTCCTGCGACGCCATCGATCTCCTGTAAAAAAAGAAAAAAAACAAACCAACAGTATACCACCTGTCCGACGCAGTCCATAGTAACGACAGTCCCACGACGATCCAGCTCTGCTACATCGCAATGACAGGCAGAGCCTGACATCCCGGCGCAGCACAGCTGATTACCTGCTTCCCCGGCGGTGACGTCATCGGACTGACTGCTTTACGGCCGGGATTACCCAGCAGTCACTGCAGTTGTCGCGAGAAACTGCATGTGACCGCCGGGGAGAAGAGGATGGCGGCCATGAAGCAGTCCAGGACGTGACCGCTGGAGATCTTCTGCCAGGTAAGTGCCGCTGACTCCTGACAGACCCGACCGACGGACACTGACAGTGACAGACCCGACCGACGGACACAGACAGTGACAGTGACAAATCCGATTCCGGTATTCGATAAGACGAAAATATCGAAACGAATTATCGAAAGGCCGATAGAGCTAATATCGGCCGATAGCCGATATTTACATTATCGTATCGCTCAACACTAGTCAGGATACTTCCTGACTAGGATCAAACGCCCAGGCAGTCTGACCAACGGCAGGACGTGTGAGCAGTGAGTGAGCAGAGGATTATAGGTCATGGGGATGAAGTTGTGAACACAGCAAGGAGCCCCAGGCTGAGAATAGTGATGACAGGCACCAGCTGGACAAGATCATCCCTAAGCAGTATCCGGGGTCTAAGACTGGGCGGGTTTAGCTGAGATGGCATTCCCGGAAACTCTCCCAGATGGAACCGGACAAGGGGCTGACAAGGAGCTGCTGACAGGAAAGAACAGGAGGGACACGGACTGTCCAAAAGATACGGCTGAGATTGCCGGGCAGTGGGGGCTGCTAGAAAGAACAGGGACTGTCCGGATGACAGGGAAAGAAAGGAAGATGACTCTGTATGTGATTTGTGCTGTCAAAGTAAAAACTGTCTCAATGTTAAGTAAAGTTATACTGTTGAATAAGAACATGAAGTACACAGTGATTTATGGGACTCAGGCATTGGCAGCTGAAGTGAAGGAGACCATGAAGACTCCAGCCATTGAACATTGAACACCTAGAACAAAAAGGACTTGTTTCATCTTTGAGGTGCCAGGGTGTGGGAACAGTACAGTTAGTTGCCACGGCTACCACCCTGACCGCCTTACAATAGTTCAGGCACCTCAATAGCTGTTTCATGTTGTCATAGGTTTTGTTCATGTGGACTGCATAACCAACTGGAATTGAAGGTAGTGTATTAGATGAATCGTTGAAGAGACTCCATTCCTCTGGATTATGACTAGAGATGGGCGAACCCGAACAGTAAAGTTTGATGTCTGTAACAAACACCTACTGTTTGGGCACGGACACTGAACACGGACTTCATAGACTTCATAGACTTCATAGGGTTCGGCCCCCGAACACTGGATCTTTCTTGCGATGTCATGTGCATAACAGCACAGCAAACACTGCTTCTGATTGGCGGTAAAATAGCTACCGTCGGTCAGACACCCGCGGTTCTCACGCTATCAAATGACAGCGTGATCCCACAGCTGTAATTGAAGTTAAAAAGTTTACCTTCAGTCGCTGGCGTCGACTGATGGGACTTCTGCTCCCATCAGCCTAAGCCTGCTGTTGCTAATAACAGTGAGAGCACGTGGCAGCAGATGAGAGTATTCATCAGCCGGCGTCTGCACTCTAAATAAATCATTTTTAAAAAAAAAAAAAAAAGGACGTGGGTTCTCCTGTATTTTTTATAACCAGCAAACCAAAACTCACAGCTGCGGGCTGCAATCCTCAGTTGTCAGCTTTAGCAAGGCTGGTATTGTTTTATTAAATACAATGAAATAATTAAAAAAAACTAGGTGTGTATAACTGTGTCTATTATTTTTAAATAAAAAGTAAAAGTGTGTTTTTTTAGTTCAAATAAAGGACTTTATTCTTGCTTTGTGTTTATTTACAATACAACTATAGCATTTGTAATGGATTGGTGTCTTATAGATGCCTCTCCATTACTAAGCCATGGGCTTCATGTCACCATACAATACAAAGGTCACAAATTTTACTGCACTTGCCACCAGAACAGGGCAAGTGAGAAGAGATGGGTAAAGGGCCAGAACTGTCATATCTAATCGAGGCGCCTTTTCTGGGTGACTGACGGCTGCTATTTTTAGGCTGGGGGAGTCAATGTTCCTGACCCCTTACCAGCCGGAGAATACCAGCACCCAGCTGTCTGCTTTAGTATGGCTGATTGTCAAATATGGAGGGGAACTAACGCCGTTTTTTTTTAATTATTAAAAAAATAGCATGGGGACCCCTCTATTTTTGATAACCAGCCTTGCTGAAGCTGACAACTGAGAGTTGCAGCCCCTGACTGTGAGTTTTGCCTGGCTAGTTATCAAAAATACAGGGGAACCCACTCAGTGTTTTTTTTTTAAATTATTTATTTAGAGCGCAGGCGCCGGCTGATGAATGCTCCCATCAGCTGCCACCCGCTCTCGCTGTTATTAGCGGCAGCAGGTGTAGGCTGATGAGAGCAGTAGTCCCATCAGGTGACGCCAGTTACCGGAGGTAAACTGTTTACCTCCAATAACAGCTGCGGACATAATGCTGTCATTTGACAATATAGGAACAGCGGCTGTCTGACCAGCGGTAATAATTTTACTGCCGATCAGAAGCAGTGTTTGCCCTGCACTGTCAAGCACATGACAGCATAGCAAGCACTGGATGTTCAGGCCCCCCATTCATGTGAATGGTGTCCGGGTTCAGGTTCGGGTCCAGGTACTGTTCTGGTTCTCGAACCCGAACGTTGTTAAACTGTTTGGCCAAACCCAGCAGACCCAAATATCCAGTGGTCCGCCCATCTCTAATTGACTTATCTTCAGAGCTTACATTAAAGGGAATCTGTCACCCCATTTTTCGACTATAAGCTGCAGCCACCGCCATCAGGGGCTTATCTACAGCATTCTGGAATGCTGTAGATAAGCCCCCCATGTGACCTGAAAGAGAAGAAAAACGAGTTAGATTATACTCACCCAGCTTATCTACAGCATTCCAGAATGGGGTGACAGATTCTCTTTAAACTGTTGATGTTGTTGCAGGCACAAGCGCTCCCTCCACTAAGAAATATTGGACAAGATCTTTATCACGGTTGCAGAACAAAGAAATCCGAACAAGCGATTCCACTCCTATAGCCTGGAACGTAAGAGCTCAGCCTTACTCTTGAGTAGATCCAAATCTCTAACAAGATCATTCAGTTCACTTTGTGTTATAAGGTGTGGTTCAGTTGAGGTTGCTGACAGAAAGTCTGGGTCATGAGAGGAAGGTGCTTCATGATACCAAGCGCCCTCTTCTTCTTCACTTTACTTGACTGAAAATGTTTCTTTTGCTTCTGCAATCGGCAGTTCTTCTGTATGTGGTACTGGGCATATTGCAGATGGAATGTTTAGATACTGTAAAGTCCACTTCTTCTTTGAAACTCCTTCCCTAATTGGGGCACCATGCAGAAATAACAAATGGTAGACTGATCAGTTGGCTCTTTCCAGATCATTTGGACTGCAAAAGGCATAGAATGCCTCTTCCTATGCAACCACTGGGTAAGATGTACTACACATTTATTGTAGCATACAGTATGTGTGGAGCCCAACTCTTGTCTTGATCTATTTTTCAGCCATAATACAGGTTGTTGGCTTTCCTTATGATGGTAGTCAAGTTTTGCATTTGTGACGCAAAAGTGACTTCTCCGCATATGTAGCAAAAGCTATTCATATAGAAACATTTCAATATGCTAGGAAACTAAGCTAAGATTCTAAAACTCAGCCTTACAGAGAGAGCATTTATAAGAGTAGGTGATGCAACTGTAATTAGGATTAAGAAATTTTGATTGGTCAACCTAAGATTATAGAATGCTGAAGGCTCATTTGACTAATTAGATGATGTAAAAGTCTAGCTACTAACAATGAGATAATGATGATAACATAATAAAGAAGCAATTTTTCTATGAGCCTGCTTGAAAGGTGTCTTACGTAATTACAAGCGCCTCTGGATTTTGAAAAAGAGAGAAAATCAGCAAATTTAGGTAGTAAAATTCACTGCACAATCTGATGATGATTAATTAATGCAATTTCTCTTTATTCAAGTGCAGGTAACATCAGCTCAGAGCAAGTATAAAGTACTCCTCCACCTATGTGACACTATATCACATGACATCAGTGTCATCCTTACTCCGCCCCTTTATGACACGATATCACATGACACCAGAATCATCCCAGCACCACCCTCTCCATGAGGCATTTTTTCCTTTGACCCGGCACCATTCACTTGCATCACTTAAATAGCTGGCAGAAATGTCCCAACACCATCACAGCTCACACATCAGAGCTCACACCAAGAAACCACAGTCAAGGTAATCTTCATGGGCAACAGATTTACTAACTAGGGAATACTTTTGGGACATCCTCCAAGTAACTAATTACCTCTTTACCTTCCAGGACAAATTTCTCTGCTTTACCACACCAAGGACCACCAGTACTTCTTATTGACAAGCTTAGCATAATGAGTAGAGATGAGCGACTTTGCCTTTTTTAGGATCGAGTCGGGTTTCGTGAAACCCGACTTTCTCAAAAGTCGAATCGAACGAAATCGGCCGACTATCGGGAAAAGTCAGAGGTCCGACTGAAACACGAAACCTAATGCAAGTCAAAGGGGAAGCAAAGTCGGCAGGGAGTGGAGGACAGTAAACACACCTACAGTGTCCATTTCAATGCCAATGACATCAATTCTTATTACTTAAGCTTGTTGTCAACCTTAATTTACTTTATAATAATAGTAACGCATTCAAAACTTGGGGTTATTTGGCTAAAGTTGTGGGGGGGCAGGGCTGGCTGTAGGTTTTCGTGGGCCCAGGCCAAAGAGTCTCAGTGGGCCCCTTTAACACATACCACAATACATGATGCTCCGATACGGCAGAGAAATATACTGTAGGTATAGTACAATGCCAAATACTTCACTTCTTACATTACATGACTCTATTTTAAATTCTACAATAGCTCAAAAACCGGACAGTATATTCCTCCATACAGTATTATGGCCACCACACAGTGCGCCATACAGAATAATGAGCCCCATATATTACTCCATACATACTGTAATTGGTTCCATATAATGTTCCATACAGTATATGATGAGCTCCACATAATGCTACAGTATATGATGGTCCCCATATAATGTGCCATACAGTATAGGACGGTCCCCATAGAGTATAATGAGCCCCACATATTGCTCCATACAGTATAATGAGTCGCATATAAAGCTCCATACAGTATATGATGGGCCCCATATATTGCTCCATACAGAATGGACTCCATATAATGCTCCATACAGAATAGGCCGCATATGTGCTCCATATGATGCTCGATACCCTCTACGATGCCCCATAAATAATGAACCCCATATGATGCTCTAGTATATGATGGGCCCCATGGATGATGCTCCAGTGTATGATGGGCCAATATAATGCTCCATATATAATGTGCCCCATATGATGCTCTAGTATATGATGTGCCGCATGGCTGATGCTCCAGTGTATTATGGGCCTATATAATGCTCCATATATAATGGGCCCCATATGCTGCTCCAGTATATGATGGGCCCCATGGCTGATGCTCCAGTGTATGATGGGCCCCATTTATAATGCTACAGTGTATGATGGGCCCCATATGATGCTTCAGTATATGATGGGCCCCCTGGATGATGGGCCACATTTATAATGCTACAGTGTATGATGGGCCCCATATGATGCTCCAGTATATGATGGGTCCCATGGATGCTCCAGTGTATGATAGACCACATTTATAATGATACAGTGTATGATGGGCCCCATATGATGCTCCAGTATATGATGGGCCCCATGGCTGATGCTCCAGTGTATGATGGGCCCCATTTATAATGCTACAGTGTATGATGGGCCCCATATGATGCTTCAGTATATGATGGGCCCCCTGGATGATGCTCCAGTGTATGATGGGCCACATTTATAATGTTGCTACCAAGATTGTATGATGGGCCCCATATGATGCGGTATCCCAAAATTATATGATGGGCCCCATGGATACTCCAGTGTATGATGGACCACATTTATAATGATACAGTGTATGATGGGCCCCATATGATGCTCCAGTATATAATGGGCCCCATGTATGATGCTCCAGGTGTATGATGGGCCTAGCATTCTCTTATATAATGCACAGTTATGAGCATAGGGCCCAACCATTTATCATTAGATGCCAGTGTTATCCACATAATGCTGCAGTTTCTAATGGACCCTATCTATGATGCCTAAGTGTATACCACCATCCGAACTATATCTTTGATTGATGGGGTTGTCAAGAAAGAGGAACCCATGTGCATTCTGTCAATTGACGCAGAAAAGGCTTTCGACAGGGTGCAGTGGGATTTTATATTTCAAACGTTTGAAAGAATTGGCTTAAAAGAAGGTATGCTCCGTAGAATTTCTGCCTTGTACTCATTCCCAGTGCTCAAGTTAAAATGAATGGCGCACTTTCAAACACATTTTTAATTAGGAACGGCACGAGGCAAGGCTGTCCTCTTTCACCCTTGCTTTATATACTCACTATGGAACATCTAAAACCGCGATACGGAATAATCCCTCCATTAGAGGCATAAAAGCCCAATCAGAGAGCACAAAGTGGCACTTTTTGCAGATGATGTCCTATTGTATGTCTCTTCCCCAACTATAGGTCTCCCAAATATTATCTCAGAATTACATAGATTTGGTCGTCTGAGCAATTTTAAAATTAATACCCACAAATCGGAGATTCTCAATATCTCAATCCAACCAAGTGAGGTGGAGAGGTTGGCAGCTTCATTTCCCTTTAAGTGGTGTTCAGATTCTCTTACTTATCTAGGAATAAAAATCACCGCCAAAGTATCTAATCTTTATGAAGCAAACTTTAAGACAGCTTTACATAAAGCTGAGTTAGACTTAGAAAAATGGCATAAACTACCTTTATCTTGGTTTGGAAGAGTGAGCGCTATTAAAATGGATCTGTTACCCCGTCTCCTATATTATTTCCAAACAATCCCCTTGTATTTACCTGCCTCCTTTTTCTCACGTCTTAAAAAAGTGATTACTCGTTTAATTTGGTCACAAAACGAGCACGTATTTCATACTTTTTGTGAAGTAGATCGAAGCAAGAAGGGAGAATAGGTCTGCCAGAGTTTGCTATGTATAGTCAAGCAGCAATTGGTACATGTATTTTAGAGCTGTTTCATAATAAAAACAAAAAAAATGGGTTACATTAGAAAATGATCTTTATGGACGTGACTCCCGTATAGTTATTTGGTCCCGACGGAAGAACAGGATATACCTTTACCCTTCCTCACCAAAAACATGATATCATTTATCAAAAGAGGGAGTCGAGAGCTGGGAGTCTCTTCGTCTCCTGGCCCCCTAACACCTATATATGACAATCCATCCTTTCCTGCAGGATTAAAAAGAGACACTTATCTACATAAAAATAGAGCTTCATGCCCCATAGTCCATGATTATGTTACAAGGACAGGGATGAGGTCTCTCCAGGACATTTTTCGGGACAAGGAGCCGCCAACAGGTGCATGGTTGTTTTATGAACAAACAGAGGTTTATTATTAAATTAGCCAAACAATCCGATCCATACTGAATATTATCTCCGTTTCAGACTCTTTGTTTATCAACAAACTCTTTAGATCACACTATCTCTTTATTATACAAAACCTTCCAAGAAGGGCAGACCCCATCGAGAGATTTCCCAGCATTTTTTTCAAATGAGAGATTGATTTGGGTAGACCCTTATCAGTTGAAGAAAGAACAAAGATTCGCTTATGCACATTCAGGTCATCGCTCTGTTCGACATCACAGGAGAGGAGCTACAAAATCTTGTCGAGGTGGTACAGATGACCATCAGATTTAAACGTAATTTATCCAACAACACCGGATACGTGCTGGAGATGCTTAAAAGATAGAGGTTCATTTTTACACATTTGGTGGTACTGCCCACTCATACAGAAACTGTGGTTAGCATCCTTTGATCTCTGCAACAAGCTGTCTCTAACCAAAATTACACCCACAATGGAGGTGGCCTTGCTGTCCTTGTGTAGCTCCTCGATTTCTAGATTTAAGAAAGGTCTTCTTAGACATATTCTCACTGCTACCAGGAACGTGATTGCTAGATTTTGGAAACAGGAAAAGGTTACCTTGCATTCTGATTTGGTGATGGAACTCAACGACATATACAGAATGGAACAGCTGATAGGACAACTGAATGGTACCACAGGAAAGGTATATAACACTTGGGCCCACTGGGTTATGTTTAGAGAATCATTGGAATTGGATTCTTGGTTGATAGACCCATAGATGATGGGTCATATGAGTTTACCTACTGGATGGAGCCACATTTTCTACCCCACACCTTAAAATCCTTCCCCCTGCCCCCTTTTTTTTTTCTTTTCCCTTCTTTCCCCCTTGTTTCTTCTCTATCTTCTTTTCTTTTGTAGACCTAGTGTCTAAGTGTAGGCACCTTCTTCTTTAAAATTTATAAACAAAGTAATACTGATGATAATTGCCTACATGAGCAAACACCTCAGGCGCTCATCCAACATTTGTTTTATATATATGACTTTCTGGGGAAAAGTTATAGTTGCTATATAATTTATTTTTTGCATGTGATAGTAGAAGAGGTATGTTCTTTTCTCTTCCTGTTATGAATGATTGATGTGTATAAATACCTAAATAAACTTGATTTACCCCAAAAAATGAAATACCTCTCCTGGCTGGGCACTGCTCTACTCTGGACTCCTCAGCGTCGCCATCTTCCAGCTCTCTGCACTGTGACTGTTCAGGCAGAGGGCGCACAGACGTGATGTCATCGCGCTCTCTGACCTGAATGTAACTGTCAGGAAACGCGGAAGACGTCACAGCGGTGGAGCAGGGAGAGGTAAGTATTGCAAGTACTGGGGACCTGAGCAAGCAGGGAGAGCCCACTCGTGGGTGACAGCACTGGCACAGGGACCCTCATAGTACTCCAGGGTGTCCCTGACGGCAAGTGGGCCCCCCACCGTCAGAGACACCGGCGTACTATTAGGGGCCCTGTGCCAGTGCCGTCGCTCACTAGTGGGCCCCTACACCTGCTCAGGGCACCGGCACTTGCCCGGGTGTGCCAGGTGGTGACGCCGGCCCTGAGGGGGTACAGCCCAGTTAGGGAGGTGCAAAAACTGGCACATGTTGAGGTGTAGACTGGACGTTCAGCATCTGCAAATGGAGGAATTGGAGAAGTCAGAGGAAGAGGAGGACAAAGCAAGCCATTTTGCTGGCAACCTATGTGTCATCAGGGGAAGGTGGTACAAAATCCTTTGAAACCCAGGCATGGTTCATTTTAATGAAGGTGAGATCATTAACATTTTGGTCGACAGCCGGGTCCTTCTTTCTGTCAGGATTGATCCAGCTGCACTGAAGACTCTTTCTGATAGCACACTACCAGCAGGGCAAGCGAGCTCCTGTAAGGCATATTGTGCCAATTTAGGCCAGGTGTCCAGTTTACAGGCCCAGTAGTCAAAGGGGAATGAACTGTGAGGGAGAACATCAATAGGGGAGGAGAGGTAATTTTGAACCATAGTTGACAACTGATGTCTCCTGTCTGTTGCAATCGATTCAGTATTAACAGTCTTGTGAGCGGTACTTGAGAAATCAGTTCACAACATGGTCATGAAAGCCCTGTCTCCAATGCCACTTCGGCTGTGAGCACCACGAACACCTCTTCCATTTGGCCCACTATGGCTCGTGGTAGAACCTGCACCGCTGCTCTGTGCTGGGAATGCCTCTAACTAACGGTTTACAAGAGTTGCTTGTTTGTTTGCCAATATTAGCTCTAGGTTTTCCTGTGGCATGATGTTCTGTAATTTGCTGTTAAGGGTCTGCGGAACGCACCAAATATATAAAGTAGAGAGGTGCGTTCGCAGCCCGGGGTCCACCGTGCAAGCGGAGCCTGCTGCTAGTAGAAATGTCGCGAGAAGCAAACTCTGTTATCCCGCAGAGTCGCCAACATAAACGCCGTAATGCGCTGTGGCAATAAGTGCGAACTCTGTTTCTCCACAGAGCCGCTAGAAGGAGAGCCGCAGCGCTATATGGCGATGTGTGCGCACTCACTAGACACAACTGAGTGGCAAAGAAAACACGCTAGGGCGCTGTCTAGCGTTGAAAGCGAACCCTGTTACGTCACAGGGCCGCTGAGAAAAAGTACTGTGTTCTGTCAGGCTCTCAGGTACACAGTTAAGTGCTACGTGTTCATAAAGCGTGATCATGTGCTAATGTCCTCGCGGGAGTCACCCGCAATCTATGGCGTCTGAACGCCAGACCCTGAATACGGCAATCAAAACTCCTCACCGGTTATGCCGGTAATCTAGGGCATCTAGGACACTGACCCTGACCAGCTACCATACCAAACTCCTCACCGATTAAGTCGGTATTCTAGTGGCTTATTTCAGCCGGGTCCCTATCCACACATACACATGACCACACTGGCGCATAGCATACAATGATTGATATTAGCGCATGGCGGCCCAGCCATGCTACCCTTTTATAGCAACAGCTACAGGACCTTCCAGGAACAAGGACCAATGAGAAGCTGTTACAAACAAACGTAGCTACATGACCTTCCTGGCGGACCAATAGGAGCCGCTGCAGCACCTGAACATGTGACCCCTGATCTCCAATGAGAGATCTCACTCTGGGCATGCTCAGATGGGAAAACGCAGGACTTTGTCTCAAAGACGACTGCTCCAGCACTGGCTATAATAGCAGATCCAGGAAAGGCAGCAGCAAGTCACTGCACAGTAGAGGAGTGGGCAAGACGCCTGGACCGACGTCTCTGCTGAGCAGGCTCCACTGCGGCCGGAGATGAATGGGAGACCGCAGCGGGATGGGTTCGAGACTCCCCTTGTGCAGCAGCGGGAAATCGAACCCTAACATTTGCCTTTATAGTGTGGATCGAGGATGCTGGCCAACTAGTAGTCATCATCCTTCATAATTTTGGCAATGCAAGGGTCCCTTTTTAGGATCCGCAAGACATAACCACACATGTGAGCCAATGTTCCAGGTGTCAATGATGCACTGCCAGTGGTGGGTGAAGGAGCACTTTCTGCCAAATCCACATCCCTCCAGTCATGCACAATCCCTGTACATGAACTTGGCAAGCCAACATTTTTGCTTGCCCCTGAGAAACATCCTCCTCCCCAAAATAATCATCCCCTCATCCTCCTCCTCTTCCTTTTCTTCCTCCACCTCGTCCAGGACAGTTCCCTGAGCAGACAATGGCTGACTGTCATCAAGGCTTCCCTCCTCCTCCTCCCCTTCCGCTGCAGAGGCCAGATCCTTAATGTGCGTCAAAGTTTGCATGAGCAGACGCATAAGTGGGATGCTCATGCTTATGATGGCGTTGTCTGCACTTACCAGCCATGTGCATTCCTCAAAACACTGAAGAACTTTACAGAGGTCTTTCAGCTTTGACCACTGCACACCCGACAACTCCATGTCTGCCCTCAAACTGCCTGCCCGTGTATCCTCCCACAAATGCATTATAGCCTGCCTTTGTTTGCACAGCCTCTCAACCATGTGCATGGTGGAGTTCCACCTTGTTGCAACATCTATGATTAGGCGGTGTTTGGGGAGGTGGAGCGATCGCTGCAGCCTCTGCATACGACTGGAGTCTACGGGCGAGCGATGGATGTGCGAGCACAGTCTTCGCACCTTTTGGAGCAGGGCTGGTAACTCCGGATAATTATTTAGGAAGCACTGCACCACCAGGTTCAAGGTGTGAGCCAGGCAAGGTATGTGTCTGAGTTTTGCCAGGGCTATGGCAGCCACAAAATTACGGCCGTTATCACTGACTACCTTGCCTGGCTCAAGATGTAGACTGCCCATCCATGACTCAGTTTCTCGCTGCAAGTAGTCGGCCAGTACCTCCGCGGTGTGTCTGTTGTCGCCCAAAGACATCATCTTTAAAACAGTCTGCTGACGCTTACCACTAGCTGTTCGATAGTGGGACACCTCTTGTTCAACACTGGCAGCTTCGGATGGAGTGCTCGTGCGACTGCGCTCTGTCGACAATCTTTTGCCTCTGTAGGAGTAGGAGAAGGAGGAGGAGGGTCGAACACCTACAGCCAACTGTTTCCTATACAGTGGGCTAGGCAGCACTGTCCCACCGCCGCTGTCCCCTGTGGAGCCTGCATCCACCACTTTAACTCAGTGCACAGTGATGGACACGTAACGGTCCTGGCCATGCCTACTGGCCCATGCATCTGTTGTGAGGTGCACTTTTCCACTCATTGATTTTTTGAGTGCATGGACAATGCGGTCTTTCACATGCAGGTGGAGGGCAGGGATCGCTTTTCTAGAAAAGAAGTGCCGACTGGGTAGGTCATAGTGCGGGACAGCGTAGGCCATGAGCTCTCGGAACGCTGCGCTTTCAACCAAACAGAAGGGCATCATCTCTAATGAGATCAGTTTGGCAATGTAGGCATTCAAAGCCAGTGTACGCGCATGAGAGGATGAGTACTTTCTTGTCCTACTCCGAGTGTCTGCTAGGTTGAGCTGGACTTGAGAGCTGCATATGGGGGAACTAGCGGTGGACATGATGGACTGAGAGGGGGTTGGTAATGGTGATGGTGGTGGTGGTGATGGCCTAGATTCAGCCTTTTGTTGCAAATACATTGTGATTCCATGACTGATTTGGCCTTGCGACGACATCTCAACATTTCTTGCTGGTGGTGTGCTAACCGTGGGGGAAGCAATAGAGCGTTGCTGGCTACCTTGAGTCGGAGGAGGTGCACATGTGCTACCTGAGGTTTTGTAGTCCGTCCACGCTTGCAAGTGCATGGTGATTAAATGTCTAAGCATTCAACTGGTATTCAAATTTTTTGGAGATTTTTCCCTCAGCTAAAGGTCCTTCCGCACTTCTTACAGATAACCTTTGCCTCATCAATAGGATTTTGGTCAAAAAAGTGCCGCACTGCACTCTTCCTACTATGGTATAAATTTTCAGGGCTTGCACGCTGTGCTAATTGGGCTGTCTGGCCAAGCTGTCCTGCAACTCTTTTTGTTTTTTTAACACGTTTTTGGACAGCTACGGGCCTGCCAGATAACCGCTGCTGCGATGTCGATGCCTGTTGCGGATCCTTCTCCTCTTCTGAGCTATTGCCAGCGGCACCCTCTTTCACCAATGGATGCCAATCCGGGTCAACAACTGGGTCATCCATCACCTCCTCTTCAATTTCATCTGCACCTTCCTCTCTGTCACCGTATAAGGTGGTATAGTATGCGGGGAGTGGCACCTGAGTTTCATTAGGGTCAGATTCTGGCTCAGTAGACTGCGAGGGCAATGTAGTGCTCTGGGTCAATGTGCCAGCAGAATCATCTAGCAGTGACTTTGCATCAGTGCACTCCATGTCAGATTTATCTTGGACTAGGGAATTCAGGATTTGACTTGATAACCCAGGCATGGTATGTGAAAAGAGTTCCAGGGAGTGATCTGAAGTATGGCCTGCCACATCCTTCACTTTTGGTGGGGGTGAAGGACACAAGGAAAGGTGTTGTTCCTGACCAGGAGCCTGTACTGACGACTCAGTGCTTTCATTTTTTGAAACTTCAGAAGAGGAGGCGATAGAGCTGGAGGCTGTTTCGGCAATGTAAGTCAAAACCTGTTCCTGATGCTCCGGCTTTAAAAGCGGTTCACTTACTCCCAGAAAAGGAAGCCTTCCAGGCCTTCTTAAGCCAGACGATGACGCAGGCTCAACACCTCCTGCCTTAGGTGCTACTGTGCTTTAAGCACTACCAGCAGATGCACCACCACCACCATCAGTACCAGCTGGCCCCCCCCGCCCATGTCCGCGGCTTCTTCCACCATACTTCCTCATGTTTTGGAAAATGTACCAAAAATACCAGCAGATATATGGTACTGTATCACAAGCGTGCAGCTGTATACAGTGTTGGGGTAATTTTAAATCTCCGTATAGATTTCCGGAGTAACACACAGATGCTCACAGGCTCAGTATGGATTAGACCACAATATAAAAAGCTGAAAAAGGGTACTGTATCTGAAGATAACAGGTGTATATTGTTTAGGGGTAAATTGTAAATCTCCGTATAGATTTCTGGAGTAACACAGACGCTCACAGGCTCAGTATGGATTAGACCAGAATATAAAAAGCTGAAAAAGGGTACTGTATCTGAAGATAGCAGGTGTATATAGTTTAGGAGTAAATTGTAAAATTGTAAATCTCCATATATATTTCCGGAGTAACACAAAGACACTCACAGGCTCAGTATGGATTAGACCAGAATATAAAAAGCAGAAAAAGGGTACTGTATGACAAGCGTACAGCTGTATACAGTGTAGTGGTAAATTGTAAACCTCCGTATAGATTTCCGGAGTAACACACAGACGCTCACAGGCTCAGTATGGATTAGACCACGATATAAAAAGCTGAAAAAGGGTACTGTATCTGAAGATAACAGGTGTATATAGTTTAGGGGTAAATTGTAAATCTCTGTATGGATTTCCGGAGTAACACACAGACGCTCACAGGCTCAGTATGGATTAGACCACAATATAAAAAGCTGAAAAAGGATGCTATATCTGAAGATAACAGGTGTATATAGTTTAGGGGTAAATTGTAAATCTCCGTATAGATTTCCGGAGTAACACACAGATGCTCTCTCACAGGCTCATTATGGATTAGACCACAATATAAAAAGCTGAAAAAGGGTACTGTATCTGAAGATAACAGGTGTATATAGTTTAGGGGTAAATTGTAAATCTCCATATAGATTTCCGGAGTAACACACAGACGCTCACAGGCTCAGTATGGATTAGACCAGAATATAAAAAGCAGAAAAAGGGTACTGTATGACAAGCATACAGCTGTATACAGTGTAGGGGTAAATTGTAAACCTCCGTATAGATTTCCGGAGTAACACACAGACGCTCACAGGCTCAGTATGGATTACACCACAATATAAAAAGCTGAAAAATTGTACTGTATCTGAAGATAACAGGTGTATATAGTTTAAGGGTAAATTGTAAATCTCCGTATAGATTTCCGGAGTAACACACAGACGCTCACAGGTTCAGTATGGATTAGACCAGAATATAAAAAGCTGAAAAAGGGTACTGTATCTGAAGATAACAGGTGTATATAGTTTAGAGGTAAATTGTAAATCTCCGTGTAGATTTCCGGAGTAACACACAGACGCTCACAGGCTCAGTATTGATTAGACCAGAATATAAAAAGCAGAAAAAGGGTACTGTATCTGAAACGTTCAGCTGTATACAGTGTTGGGGTAATTTTAAATCTCCGTTTATATTGCCGGAGTAACAAACAGATGCTCACAGGCTCAGTATGGATTAGACCAGAATGTAAAAAGCAGAAAAAGGGTACTGTATCACAAGCGTACAGCTGTATACAGTCTAGGGGTAATTTTAAATCTCCGTATATATTTCCGGAGTCACACACAGATAGTCAGCATGTATTTGTCCGTGATACCAGCCGGTACACGATAGTGTGTGCAGATATTGAATTTCATAACATGATACACATACTACTATATCACTGCTGCAAGATATCTAGATGCAGAAAACTGTAACTTAACAAGTTACATGGTGTGCCCATAACAGTAAGTGGCTGCATAGTATATAATGATTGTTTTAACTTGAGTGCCCCAACATACCAAATAGAGTGTCCCCATTGTCTCCAAACTGCCCTCCAAAATAACTTTTCAAAGCATAGTACCCCAATAAAACCTTCAACATTGATAAGTGTCCACATACTGTCTCCCAAAATCATTGAGTCAAACCAGATATTAAAGGGAACCTGTCATCCCCCCCTCCAGGGCCTATAAAGGTAAAAGAGCCACCTTCAGCAGCACTAAGGCTGCATTCTGTGAAAGTGGCTGTTATGTTCTTTATCTCTAATAACACAGAAATATTGACTTTTAAAAATTGCGCTATACCTATATTGAGTCAGGGAGGTATGTTTTTATGTTTCTCCCTGACTCCCCGACTCATAACAGCCACCTTCACAGAATGCAGCCTTAGTGCTGCTGAAGGTGGCTCTTTTACCTTAATAGGCCCTGGGGGGTGACAGGTTCCCTTTAAGGACTGACTTAGGTTGGAGTAGTGGTATTGCAACCACATGGGACTGCACCATCAGGTAGCATAGTCAAGAAATAGCCAGGGGTTGGTACATGGAGCAGCAGTATAATCTTGTAATGAAACTGCAAGGAAGCTTGACTAAAGGCTGGGAGTTCAATAATCTCACAAAGAAGGAAGTGTAATGCCAGGTTTAGGTAGGGTATGCAATCAGGGTGGAGCCAATCAGGAACTCAAAGTGGAGATAATCAGGAACAACACAGGTTCCAGTATCTAGGTTAGTGAGGAACTGCCAAGCGAGCTTAATAGATCAGAGGGAAGAGCTGCCACCCGATGCACAAGAGCTGCTGGGTTTGAGTCCTAACACCAGAGGTTTCTTAAAGTGCCATGAATATTAGAACTGTCTTTGAGTGGAAATAAATGCAAATAAAATGTCCCCAAAAATAAGTGTACCTCTAGGCAAAGTGCATAACCCCTATTTACCAAAAAAATAAAAGCCTAAAAATAACTAACTCCATTGCTGCTTTGCAACAGTAATGCATGGTACAGGCCTCTTTCAGTCTGTAACCTGATCTGTCATTGGGATGTCAACAAGCTTGCTTGTGCTGGAGACCTGCCCTTTAGTAGAACGCAAGACTGCAGTGGACTATATTCTGTGAGAATGAACAAGGGGCATGGAAAAGACAGCTCTTGACATTTTCTGCAGATTTTAACTTTATCAAGCACCGATCACAAATTGCAGATGTGACAACATATGCAGCTCATTTTGGTCTGATGAAGCGGTTGCATTCTGGTTCATAAAGCAAAACATGCTGTGATTTGGTCTGCTTGGAACATTGGCCATGTGAATTGGCACATTGGCTATGATAGACCTGTGTTCTCTCCGTGTGCAGTCGTACCACACACGGACTGATTACACGCTCGTTGGTGGTAGCCCTAACTGGGAAGCAGTCACAATCATTGTGGGTACCAGGTAGAAGGTAGGAGGATGTCCATCAACCACTATGTAAAGGACTATAAAATCATTATTTATTAGTAACTACAAAAATATCAAATGGAAGAAAAATAAAAAACACACTAGACCTACGCTATGATTAAGAGCCTTAGTGCTTGAAACGCGTAGGCCCAGTATGTTTATTTTTATTCTTTCCCTTTTGAAATTTTAATGGTTACTTATGTATTATTTATAATAAAGTGTCATTGTTTTTCTTTGTAGTGTAATTATTTAGTTATCTGGAAACTTGTAATGTACAGGAATGGTAATGTAGACAGTTTGGCTTTTATAATGAGGGTAACTATATTATCTGGAGATCGACCTAAGTGATAGGCAAGCCACATTTTCCTCCATGTAACTGTAGTCTGGCAATACCCCTGAGTAATGTAGTATCAAGAATATGTCTTTGTCAAAACTCCAATGTTGCAAAATATCAAACTCTGTAAAATGCTTACATCTTCAATGGTTTAAAAGGTGTCAACTATTTGGACTACCCCTTCTCAATCCCCATAGTTCTTCCATGTAAAATAACAGCAGCTATACTCACCTTGCCAGCGGCACCCTCTTTCGCCAATGGATGCCAATCCGGGTCAACAACTGGGTCATCCATCACCTCCTCTTCAATTTCATCTGCACCTTCCTCTCTGTCACCGTATAAGGTGGTATAGTATGCGGGGAGTGGCACCTGAGTTTCATCAGGGTCAGATTCTGGCTCAGTAGACTGCGAGGGCAATGTAGTGCTCTGGGTCAATGTGCCAGCAGAATCATCTAGCAGTGACTTTGCATCAGTGCACTCCATGTCAGATTTATCTTGGACTAGGGAATTCAGGATTTGACTTGATAACCCAGGCATGGTATGTGAAAAGAGTTCCAGGGAGTGATCTGAAGTATGGCCTGCCACATCCTTCACTTTTGGTGGGGGTGAAGGACACAAGGAAAGGTGTTGTTCCTGACCAGGAGCCTGTACTGACGACTCAGTGCTTTCATTTTTTGAAACTTCAGAAGAGGAGGCGATAGAGCTGGAGGCTGTTTCGGCAATGTAAGCCAAAACCTGTTCCTGATGCTCCGGCTTTAAAAGCGGTTCACTTACTCCCAGAAAAGGAAGCCTTCCAGGCCTTCTTGAGCCAGACGATGACGCAGGCTCAACACCTCCTGCCTTAGGTGCTACTGTGCTTTAGACACTACCAGCAGATGCACCACCACCACCATCAGTACCAGCTGGCCCCCCCGCCCACGTCCGCGGCTTCTTCCACCATACTTCCTCATGTTTTGGAAAATGTACCAAAAATACCAGCAGATATATGGTACTGTATCACAAGCGTGCAGCTGTATACAGTGTTGGGGTAATTTTAAATCTCCGTATAGATTTCCGGAGTAACACACAGATGCTCACAGGCTCAGTATGGATTAGACCACAATATAAAAAGCTGAAAAAGGGTACTGTATCTGAAGATAACAGGTGTATATAGTTTAGGGGTAAATTGTAAATCTCCGTATAGATTTCTGGAGTAACACAGACGCTCACAGGCTCAGTATGGATTAGACCAGAATATAAAAAGCTGAAAAAGGGTACTGTATCTGAAGATAGCAGGTGTATATAGTTTAGGGGTAAATTGTAAAATTGTAAATCTCCATATATATTTCCGGAGTAACACAAAGACACTCACAGGCTCAGTATAGATTAGACCAGAATATAAAAAGCAGAAAAAGGGTACTGTATGACAAGCGTACAGCTGTATACAGTGTAGTGGTAAATTGTAAACCTCCGTATAGATTTCCGGAGTAACACACAGATCGCTCACAGGCTCAGTATGGATTAGACCACCATATAAAAAGCTGAAAAAGGGTACTGTATCTGAAGATAACAGGTGTATATAGTTTAGGGGTAAATTGTAAATCTCTGTATAGATTTCCGGAGTAACACACAGACGCTCACAGGCTCAGTATGGATTAGACCACAATATAAAAAGCTGAAAAAGGATGCTATATCTGAAGATAACAGGTGTATATAGTTTAGGGGTAAATTGTAAATCTCCGTATAGATTTCCGGAGTAACACACAGATGCTCTCTCACAGGCTCATTATGGATTAGACCACAATATAAAAAGCTGAAAAAGGGTACTGTATCTGAAGATAACAGGTGTATATATTTTAGGGGTAAATTGTAAATCTCCATATAGATTTCCGGAGTAACACACAGACGCTCACAGGCTCAGTATGGATTAGACCAGAATATAAAAAGCAGAAAAAGGGTACTGTATGACAAGCATACAGCTGTATACAGTGTAGGGGTAAATTGTAAACCTCCGTATAGATTTCCGGAGTAACACACAGACGCTCACAGGCTCAGTATGGATTACACCACAACATAAAAAGCTGAAAAATTGTACTGTATCTGAAGATAACAGGTGTATATAGTTTAAGGGTTAATATTTGTAAATTACTCCGTATAGATTTCTGGAGTAACACACAGACGCTCACAGGTTCAGTATGGATTAGACCAGAATATAAAAAGCTGAAAAAGGGTACTGTGTCTGAAGATAACAGGTGTATATAGTTTAGAGGTAAATTGTAAATCTCCGTGTAGATTTCCGGAGTAACACACAGACGCTCACAGGCTCAGTATTGATTAGACCAGAATATAAAAAGCAGAAAAAGGGTACTGTATCTGAAACGTTCAGCTGTATACAGTGTTGGGGTAATTTTAAATCTCCGTATATATTGCCGGAGTAACAAACAGATGCTCACAGGCTCAGTATGGATTAGACCAGAATGTAAAAAGCAGAAAAAGGGTACTGTATCACAAGCGTACAGCTGTATACAGTCTAGGGGTAATTTTAAATCTCCGTATATATTTCCGGAGTCACACACAGATAGTCAGCATGTATTTGTCCGTGATACCAGCCGGTACACGATAGTGTGTGAGGAGCGTACAGCTCTATATGGTGTGGGAAAAAATGAACGCTCGGTAACTGTGCAGAAAAAAAGAGTAAAAGTATTAGTGCTGTGTAAAAAGCAGTCTGCACAGCAGTGAACACACAGCAATACAGCTAGCAGGCAGTCAGGGCAGTCGGCGGTCAGGGCTTTTATAGCCACTGTGACGCCACACAAAGCAAGCCAATCACTGTAGTGCCCTTCTCTAAGATGGTGGTGGCCGATGCCCATGTCATCTCGTTGCCCACAGTGTGCATCCTTGCTCATTGGCTGAGAAAAGGCACTTGCAAGCATTAGGGAAAACCAACTTTGGCGCTCGGGTCAACGACCGCATGGCCGACTTCACGCTATGGTCGGGTTTCGCCGAGCGAAACCCAACTTTGGCGAAAGTCGGTGATTTTTTAATCTGACCGACCTGTTTCGCTCAACTCTAATAATGAGGTATATTTTCCTATACTTAACTCTTCCATCTTATCTGAGGCAGAAGAGTAACTTAAACCTCCCACATGAATTAGCACTGGCCCTTTTAATGGGGAGCCCCGTTTTGTCTCTATGCTAACCCGTATACTTACCTTGATCCTTATTTATTTTCTTTGATCACTGAAGTAACATAGACCCATGTCTGAGATCTTATTCCTATAACTATGTGGTGACATACACATTATATTTGCTGCTGCTACTCCAATGTATTCAACTGAATCACCTATTTTTGGTCTCTTGATTTATTGTATATATTGTATATATGTAAATATTATTTATTTGTATGATTTCACTAACAGTATTCTCATTTCTTCCCCTCACTCCAGCGTGACTTTTGTGTACAAGAACCGGTACCAGGTCAAAACGTTATATGGTGCATTTATAAACGTGCATTTTATGCTTGCTCTGAACTGATGTTACCTTCACTTGAATAAAAAAGAAATTGCATTCATCATCAGATTATGCACTGAATTTGACTACCTAGATGTCCCAGCGGCTAATAACCTACTTGCACCTGCACCTCTCTTTCACTACTGCGTGTATGCCTATTTATTTGGCAAATTTAAGCATCATATTTGGTTTCAGCTCGACAATTGGGCTGTACAATATTTTTCTGTCTGGTAAGGTCAATGGTTATTGGGCCCTTCCCTTCATATAAATACCAGCCTTCAGCCACCCCAGAAGTGGCACTTCACATGAGATGCCGCAAGTCTGGTGCACCGCTTTCACTCTTCCCGATTGCCCTTGGTGCTTTTGCAATCGAGGTAATGGGGCTTTGAGTTGATATGAGCTGTGAATTGTCCAAAAAGACAGCTGACATCAAGCCCTGGTGTTAATAATGGAGCAGTGTTTATGAGACCACCCCAATACTAACTCAGAAATAAAATAAAAACATACACACATGCGCACAAAAAAATACTTTATTCAAATAATCACCCCTTGATACTTATGCTGGTTCACTACTTTATTAAAAAAAATCCCACACAGGTCTGACTTGTCCAACGAATCTGGTGTAGTCTAAGTGAAACCAGTGAAGTCCATCAAATCACTCTGTGCAAAAACTATGGAGCCTCGGTCTAAGTGCTCTCTGTGTAACCTGGCAACTCTGATGAGTGGTAACACTATTGATGTCACCACAGTTCGGAGCCACCGGGACTCCCGCAATGCAGGGTGACCTGGTAGTGGCTGTTTGAAAATACTATGGAGCCTCAGAACCAGGCTTTGTAGTCTTTGCATGGAGGATTCATTGAACTTTGCTGGATTCACTTGGACTACGTCGAATTTGGTGGACTAAGTCGGACCTGAGTCTAATTTTTATTTTAAATGAAGTGGTGAACCAGGGAAAGTGTCAGTGAGTGTTTATTTTAATAAAGTAGTTTTTTGTGTCTGTGGTTTTTTTTTATTACTGGGTTAGTAATGGTGGTGTCTGATAGAAACCTCTCCATTACTAACACCAGGGTTTGATACCAGCTGTGTTTTTGGACAATGAGCAACTGATATCAACCCCAAGCCCAATTATCCCAATTGACACCGCTCCAGGGCAATCAGGAAGAGTGAAGGCGAAGTGCCAAAATTAAAGCATCTAATGTGATGCTCCACTTCTGGGGTGGCAGCAGGCTTGTATTTTTAGGCTGAGAAGGGCCCAATAACCATGGACCATCCCAGCCTGATAATATCAGCTCACAGCTGTCTGCTTTACCTTTGCTGGTTACAAAAAAATGTGATAGACCTCATGCCATTTTTTAAATTTATTTATTTATTGCATATATGTACAGTAAGCTACACATGCAAGGGACTAATTATGTATCTCACAGATAGCTATCTGTCTGCCTACCTATCTATCTATCTGTCTATATCTTTGCACATCTTTAATAAATAAAAATATGTAGTTTCTATTTTGTATTCTATGCAAGTATTGTCATCTGTGCTGCCAGAAAAAAATGGACATGTCTATGTGTGGGACATACGGACACACGGTCTGTTTGAAAACATGAACCTGTCCTCAACCTCATAGACTATAATGGGTGTGCATGTGTACATGTCTCCGTTACATGTAAAAATGGATACCACACATAATGGAAACACCGACATGTGAAGGAGACCTAAGATAGCTTAATATTGCACAAGTGCCCCATCGCCTGTCAGTGTCTCCAGTGCAGCTAACAGTAAATCTACCAAGCAGTTAGTGCCCCTCCCATAATAGTGCCAGACAGTATCTACAAATAATGTTTCTCTCAATCAGCAATAAAGCCTATGTGCAGATATTGAATTTCATAACATGATACACATACTACTATATCACTGCTGCAAGATATCTAGATGCAGAAAACTGTAACTTAACAAGTTACATGGTGTGCCCATAACAGTAAGTGGCTGCATAGTATATAATGATTGTTTTAACTTGAGTGCCCCAACATACCAAATAGAGTGTCCCCATTGTCTCCAAACTGCCCTCCAAAATAACTTTTCAAAGCATAGTACCCCAATAAAACCTTCAACATTGATAAGTGTCCACATACTGTCTCCCAAAATCATTGAGTCAAACCAGATATTAAAAGGAACCTGTCATCCCCCCCTCCAGGGCCTATAAAGGTAAAAGAGCCACCTTCAGCAGCACTAAGGCTGCATTCTGTGAAAGTGGTTGTTATGTTCTTTATCTCTAATAACGCAGAAATATTGACTTTTAAAAATTGCGCGCCATACCTATATTGAGTCAGGGAGGTATGTTTTTATGTTTCTCCCTGACTCCCCGACTCATAACAGCCACCTTCACAGAATGCAGCCTTAGTGCTGCTGAAGGTGGCTCTTTTACCTTAATAGGCCCTGGGGGGTGACAGGTTCCCTTTAAGGACTGACTTAGGTTGGAGTAGTGGTATTGCAACCACATGGGACTGCACCATCAGGTAGCATAGTCAAGAAATAGCCAGGGGTTGGTACATGGAGCAGCAGTATAATCTTGTAATGAAACTGCAAGGAAGCTTGACTAAAGGCTGGGAGTTCAATAATCTCACAAAGAAGGAAGTGTAATGCCAGGTTTAGGTAGGGTATGCAATCAGGGTGGAGCCAATCAGGAACTCAAAGTGGAGATAATCAGGAACAACACAGGTTCCAGTATCTAGGTTAGTGAGGAACTGCCAAGCGAGCTTAATAGATCAGAGGGAAGAGCTGCCACCCGATGCACAAGAGCTGCTGGGTTTGAGTCCTAACACCAGAGGTTTCTTAAAGTGCCATGAATATTAGAACTGTCTTTGAGTGGAAATAAATGCAAATAAAATGTCCCCAAAAATAAGTGTACCTCTAGGCAAAGTGCATAACCCCTATTTACCAAAAAAATAAAAGCCTAAAAATAACTAACTCCATTGCTGCTTTGCAACAGTAATGCATGGTACAGGCCTCTTTCAGTCTGTAACCTGATCTGTCATTGGGATGTCAACAAGCTTGCTTGTGCTGGAGACCTGCCCTTTAGTAGAACGCAAGACTGCAGTGGACTATATTCTGTGAGAATGAACAAGGGGCATGGAAAAGACAGCTCTTGACATTTTCTGCAGATTTTAACTTTATCAAGCACCGATCACAAATTGCAGATGTGACAACATATGCAGCTCATTTTGGTCTGATGAAGCGGTTGCATTCTGGTTCATAAAGCAAAACATGCTGTGATTTGGTCTGCTTGGAACATTGGCCATGTGAATTGGCACATTGGCTATGATAGACCTGTGTTCTCTCCGTGTGCAGTCGTACCACACACGGACTGATTACACGCTCGTTGGTGGTAGCCCTAACTGGGAAGCAGTCACAATCATTGTGGGTACCAGGTAGAAGGTAGGAGGATGTCCATCAACCACTATGTAAAGGACTATAAAATCATTATTTATTAGTAACTACAAAAATATCAAATGGAAGAAAAATAAAAAACACACTAGACCAACGCTATGATTAAGAGCCTTAGTGCTTGAAATGCGTAGGCCCAGTATGTTTATTTTTATTCTTTCCCTTTTGAAATTTTAATGGTTACTTATGTATTATTTATAATAAAGTGTCATTGTTTTTCTTTGTAGTGTAATTATTTAGTTATCTGGAAACTTGTAATGTACAGGAATGGTAATGTAGACAGTTTGGCTTTTATAATGAGGGTAACTATTTTATCTGGAGATCGACCTAAGTGATAGGCAAGCCACATTTTCCTCCATGTAACTGTAGTCTGGCAATACCCCTGAGTAATGTAGTATCAAGAATATGTCTTTGTCAAAACTCCAATGTTGCAAAATATCAAACTCTGTAAAATGCTTACATCTTCAATGGTTTAAAAGGTGTCAACTATTTGGACTACCCCTTCTCAATCCCCATAGTTCTTCCATGTAAAATAACAGCAGCTATACTCACCTACTTTTTAATTGAAAGCTCAAGATCATGCTCTGATCACCCAGGTGCTCTGAAAAATGTGATGGTGCCACGTAAAGAAAAACCATACACAAGGATGTGGTATTTCGCTGCCCACTCCGAAAGGAGGAATGTGCCCAATGAACCATTTCCTGAGTCAGAAGGCCACAGCGAGGGACTGGGACTAGTGACTCCCTGTTGCTGAGGCTCAGGCAAAGCCCAATTATGCTAACGGCATTCACCCAGGCTACCACCCATCCAAATAAAACCAGGAACCAATCTAGATTTGCTTTTCTCTCGAAGGATTTAGCCTGGAGTTGGGTAGGGAAGAGTGGAACCTGATGGCCACACACTACTCCTCTAGATCCTTCGGGCGGGAACCCATAAGGGAACTGCTACCCGCGAAGTCCTTGATGTAGGACACACGCGAAAAAAGAGACACATGGCGAAAAATACTGAAAATAAATAGTGGTAGGTGTTTACAGAAAAATACTGACCAGACCTCCCGCCGCGAAAACTTAGAAATTCCCCTATCCTTTCTAGAAGGCCAGGATTACAGCTGTGTGCTTAAATATGTATGAAAGAGAAAAGCTGTGCAAATGTACCATAGAACTCAGTGTGTCTCCCACTTCTAGTAAGTTTAGGCATCCTAGGGTCACCTCTCCTGGTGCAGTGTGCACCTACAGCTTTCAATTTTATATCAGGTAAAAGGGAGAAAGGAATCCCCATATTCTGACAGATGTGTTTATCCTCTTTGATATAGTGATTACACCACTTAAGATTCCTGGCGAACAGGTGAGATCCCTGATGTCTTAAAAAATCCTAAAGTCCAATGTAAGGACAAAGGAAAGACCTTTACCCAATACATATAACTCCTCGTCACTGAGATTTTTGGACGAGAGGTTAATAACCTGTAAAAATTAATTGATGGGATTGGTTCAGTTTCTGCGAAAATAACTCTGGTTAAAAAAAGTGTGCCTTCGGATCTCTCGTTTGATCTACCCCTCCTGTTGCCCCAACCCCTTTGTCTCCCCCCATGAAGTCTTGGGGTGAGTGTCCAGGTCGGAGGCTTCTGTGCCTGTGAAAAACAAATCTGTATCAAAAGTTCTAGTCAGATTTCTATTGGTGGGAAGAACTTCTAGTCAGCCTTATTGTCTGTAAATTCTTGTAGACCTCTTACAAAGTTCCTGTTTCCTTTCTTTAAGATGGAACTGAAAACGCTCTAGATTATTCTGGAGAGTTAGTTCTTTAGACGAGAAATCAGGTTTGGAAGAGAACTTCTTAGTTATATCAATTTGTTCTTTGAGGCTATCATTAAGAGTAGATAAAAAAAATGTTCTCATCCTCCAGAAGGAGTTCTATAAATCTGAATGAACTAGACATGGCTATTTTTCCCATTTGTCAGTTAAAATGGGATTCTAATAACGGACAGAGTGTTATTCTCAAGTGACAGGGCACTACTCTGGCCTTGGTATAACTCTCCAGGCTTTGGACTTCCCACAAAGAGGTAATCTGTTTTTTATAATTTTATCAACTCCTTAAAAGCACTACTGAAAGAAGAAGGAGTATACTTAGGATGGGAGAAGTCTTTCTCAGAAAAAACATCCCTAGCTTTCACTATTCAGGTGTTTGTGTCTATGTCCCTGGTAAGAAAGACCGCCATACCACAGTAGATAGACAAAATAATATATTTACGTGCTACCAATCAAGTAACAATATATTAGCAGCAAGTTAGAATGTGATTCAAATATAATTTTAATTATAAAACTAAAATAGCCAACAGGTTAATGAGCTTAGAAAATATATGTACTGACACACAAATATACAAATAAGCAGCACTGGTAAGGATAATTAAACCAATATATTCTCAACCATACACTTGATCTTAGCCAAAAGGCTGAGATGCACCAAATCCACACAGTTCAACAGCGTCTTTAGACACATGGTAGTCAAGAAATTTAATGAAATCACACTCACTTTGCTTGGACATTTAGATTGTATTCACATGTAGCGTAAATGCTGTGTTTTTTGCAAGTAACCTTTTTTACTTTGGCTACTCTCACACATCAGGTTTTTTCCGGCAGGCAGGATCCGGCGTCGCCGGAGCGACGGATCTGGCGTTAATTGTGTAAAATTGATGAAACGGATCCGTTTTTTTGCCGGATCCGTCTAGCAGATCTGGCTAAAAAACAGATCCGTTTCATCAGTTTTACATCCGTTTCGTCCGTTTTTTTATCAGTTTTACGACGTATCCGTTTTTAAAAACGCCCATGGGAGGCTCCCAAACGTGAGTGGCTACTGAAAACCTATATATACAGTGTTCCTACAGCCCATCTTTGACAGGTTGTAGAGGAGCAAGTGCAGGTTGTAGAGAATCGCAAGTGGCTGGCGAAGATGGAAGGCGTGATAGCAAACATTCTGAAGATTAATGTGGATTTTACTGTTGAGGCGAATCGTTTGAAAGCGATTGTTCTGGAGAAGGAGTGAGAGAAACAGCAGCGCATCATTCGTCTGCGCCGACGACGTTTGTGGATCCATCCCATCACAGCCCAGAGAATGACACATGGGGTGTATTCTACACTATACATGGAGCTACAAGGAAACCCTGAGAATTTTTTCTCATATGTTCAGATGCAAATGGAGAACTTTGATTTATTGGTGGAACAAATTGGACACCTCATCAGAAGAAGTGACACATATTGCCGCTTCTCCATTTCACCGGCAGAGCGTCTGATGGTGACTCTTCGGTAAGCCATATTTATTGTATCTCCTCCTTTTAAAGCACACTTGTAACTGTAATGTTGTTGCTGGTAGTTTGTAATAATTTTTTTTGTAGTATCTCCAACTGTTAAAGCTGACTTATAACTGTTATGTTATTGCTGTTATTTTGAACTCATTTGTCATCTTTTTTTTTTCACAGATTCCTGGCAACTGGAGAATCCCTTTCGTCACTCCATTTCCAGTTCAGACTTGGGATTTCCACCATCTCCAGAATTGTGAAACACACATGCCGTGCATTGTGGGACTCTTTACATGGCGAGTTTATACCACATCCCACAACGGAGAGTTGGCTGGAAATTGCAGATAAATTCCAACAAATCTGTCAGTTTTCCAATTGCTTGGGTGCAGTGGACGGGAAACATATCCGCATCGTCAAACCTGCTGGATCTGGATCCGAATATTTTAACTATAAAAAATATTTCTCCATTGTGCTCATGGCCATCACTGACGCTGAATACAAGTTTATAGTGGTTGATATTGGGGCCTATGACCCCTCCAATGATTCCCAAGTTTTCAAATTGTCTGCAATGGGCGTCATCTCTATGGAAACACCTTACAATTTCGACTCCCTAGACCGCTGCCTGAAACATCAGGGCCACCAATGCCATTTGTTTGTGTAGGTGATGAAGCCTTCCAGCTATCAGAACACCTGCTGAAACCATACTCAAGTAGTGGATTGACGCCAACTAATAGAATTTTTAGTTACTGACTCACACGAGCACGAAGAATGGTGGAGTGCGCTTTTGGGATTCTGACAGCCAAATGACGTGTTCTATTGACCGCTATCAACCTGAAGACTAAAACTGTGGACGAGGTGGTGAAAGCTTGCGTGGTCCTGCACAATTTTGTTATTTGCAAGGAACAGCTTCCATTGATGACCACTCTGAAAAAATCACCTTGCATGATTATCACAACATTACGTATAGAAGTTCTGTGTCAGTTTCCAGAATGATGGACAAATTTGCTGAATACTTTATTTCACCTGAAGGAAGAGTAGACTGGCAGGATGAGAGAGTTTGAAAAATGTCTCTGGGACCATGTAACCAAAAGTCATCCATTGATGACCACTCTGAAAAAATCACCTTGCATGATTATCACAACATTACGTATAGAAGTTCTGTGTCAGTTTCCAGAATGATGGACAAATTTGCTGAATACTTTATTTCACCTGAAGGAAGAGTAGACTGGCAGGATGAGAGAGTTTGAAAAATGTCTCTGGGACCATGTAACCAAAAGTCATTGACCTTCTGTACCCAAAGTATTTTACCTTTTTTACCCAAAGTTGTGTACCTGGTTGTGTATTACCCAAAGTATTTTACCTTTTTTACCCAAAGTTGTGTACCTGGTTATGTATTACCCAAAGTATTTTACCTTTTTTATCCAAAGTTGTGTACCTGGTTGTGTATTACCCAAACTATTTTACTTTCATTACCCACAGTATTTTACTTTGTTTTAACCAACGTATTTAACCTTATAAACCTTATAATAAAAGAAAGACAAAATTTTGAACCAATAACATGTTTTTTTATTAACAAATATTTTTTAAAAAATTATAAATTAACATAGTGTGGGGTGGAGACAATGCTAGAGGGGCTGTCAGTTTGGGACACTTCAACATTGGGAGTGTGGAGAGAAGAATGTGATGGTGGTGGAGAAGGATCAGTAGGTAAAACAGCTGAAGGGGTGGAGAAAGAAAGAGAACAGGTGGACATGAAACCGGGAGTAGTATTCGGAATTTGGAAGTTTTGAGGCGTGGAGTCAATGGATTGGGAGGCAGAAGAGGTGGTGGGTGGAGAGGAGGGTTGGGCAGGGAGTGGAGGCGCGGATGATGTGGTTGGGAAATGGTACGGGGCGGTATGTTTGTATGGGGAAGGATGTTGGTACGGGGCAGGATGCTGGTACGGGGCAGGCTGCTGGTACGTGGCAGGATGCTGGTATGGGGCAGGTTGCTGGCACGGGGCAGGTTGCTGGTATTGCATGGGAGGGGGAGGAGGGACAGTGGCTAGAGGGGGGGCAGGTGTGGGAGGAACTACCGGAGTGGGTGTGGGGCTTAGGAGTAGTGTTGAGCATTCCGATACCGCAAGTATCGGGTATCGGCCGATATTCGCTGTATCGGAATTCCGATACTTAGTTCCGATATTTTTCCAATATCGTATACCAGAATCGGAAGTTCCCATAATTCTTTGAGAGGCAATGTGATTTTAGTCAGCCAATGAGGAACCTTATGAAGTGTGGGCACATCCTGTAATGCTGCGGTCATCTTAACTAATGGCATGGCTGTGATTGGCTGCTGAAATGATGTCAGAATGCACTATAAAAGGCGCCGCCGCCATTTTAGCGTCACTGTGCTGTGAACTCAGTTAGGGACAGAACGCTGCTCTGCTGACTCTGAGGGACAGTTAGAGATTGCGATTTTGTGTACTTTGCTTTAGGCAGGCTAGTTTACCAACCGCTGTGTAAAGCTTCCTTTTGCCTTGCAGTGTTGTTTTAACAGCTCTGTGCAAGGTGTGTGTGTGAGAGTGCAGGTGACGCTGCAGTTTGCTCTGCATCCAACGCTGTCTGTAGGCATCTGCACGTGTCACTCACAGACTCTTTTTTTTTTTTTTAGTGTAATTCTAGCTGCTCCATTCAATAGAAATTATAGTGTGACGCGCTTCCATCCGTATACAATACATTGGTTGCAAACACTATAGAAGTACAGAAAGGAGCCTTTCACAGATAGTGAACAGTTGTGGTTCAGTGTTCACTGCAGTCTGTGAGGTTTTGATTTTTTGAGTGCAGATCACGCTCCAGTTAGTTCTTCAACCACTGCTGGTTGTAGTCTGCTGAGCGTGTGTCACTGCCTCATCCTTCACATTTTTCTCTAATTGGTGCTGCTCCATTATATTTGAAAAAAATCTAATCTATTAGTGTGATGCGCTTCCATCCGTATACAATACATTGGTTGCAAACACTATAGAAGTACAGAAAGGAGCCTTTCACAGATAGTGAACAGTTGTGGTTCAGTGTTCACTGCAGTCTGTGAGGTTTTGATTTTTTGAGTGCAGATCACGCTCCAGTTAGTTCTTCAACCACTGCTGGTTGTAGTCTGCTGAGCGTGTGTCACTGCCTCATCCTTCACATTTTTCTCTAATTGGTGCTGCTCCATTATATTTGAAAAAAATCTAATCTATTAGTGTGACGCGCTTCCATCCGTATACAATACATTGGTTGCAAACACTATAGAAGTACAGAAAGGAGCCTTTCACAGATAGTGAACAGTTGTGTTTCAGTGTTCACTGCAGTCTGTGAGGTTTTGATTTTTTGAGTGCAGATCACGCTCCAGTTAGTTCTTCAATCACTGCTGGTTGTAGTCTGCTGAGCGTGTGTCACTGCCTCATCCTTCACATTTTTCTCTAATTGGTGCTGCTCCATTATATTTGAAAAAAATCTAATCTATTAGTGTGACGCGCTTCCATCCGTATACAATACATTGGTTGCAAACACTATAGAAGTACAGAAAGGAGCCTTTCACAGATAGTGAACACTAGTTGTGTTTCAGTGTTCACTGCAGTCTGTGAGGTTTTGATTTTTTGAGTGCAGATCACGCTCCAGTTAGTTCTTCAACCACTGCTGGTTGTAGTCTGCTGAGCGTGTGTCACTGCCTCATCCTTCACATTTTTCTCTAATTGGTGCTGCTCCATTATATTTGAAAAAAATCTAATCCATTAGTGTGACGCGCTTCCATCCGTATACAATACATTGGTTGCAAACACTATAGAAGTACACAAAGGGGCCTTTCACAGCTACTGAACAGTTGTCTGCAGTGTTCACTGTAGTCTGTGAGCTTTTCATTTTTTGAGTGCAGATTACGCTCCAGTTAGTTCTTCAACCACTGCTGGTTGTAGTCTGCTGAGCATGTGTCACTGCCTCATCCTTCACATTTTTCTCAAATTGGTGCTGCTCCATTATATTTGAAAAAAATCGAATCTATTAGTGTGACGCGCTTCCATCCGTATACAATACATTGGTTGCAAACACTATAGAAGTACACAAAGGGGCCTTTCACAGCTACTGAACAGTTGTCTGCAGTGTTCACTGCAGTCTCTGAGGAATAACCACACTTAGGCCTTATAACTTTTCTGACTTTCTTTATCAATCTACCAAGATGAAGAAGGCAGGGAGTAAGGCACGTGGTCGTGGCTGTGGAGTTTCAGCAGGGAGAGGACGTGGGGATTCTGTGGCTGCTGCCGCACCCAGTGACACAGCATCCACCAGTTTTCCCCGTGAGCGTTCCTTTATGCGCACTTTTGTAGGAGCTCAGCGTACCCCCCTGCTGCGGGAAGAACAAATTGAAGCCGTTGTTGGTTGGATGGCAGCCAATGCATCGACTTCAATTGCTTCCACCTCCTCTTAGGACCACAGCACTGTTGAACAACCATCTGTCTCTTCACCGCCTGCCAAATTGCCCAGGCAGTCAGAGAGTTCTGAACTGGAGCCAGCTGAGTCTCTGCTTCTGTTCTCAGAATCTGTTGGCTTGCAAACAGGGGCCCAGCCAAGCAGCATTCTGGAATGTGAAGAAGAGGCAGTATGCAGTGATGCGCAACAGCTGTGTCTCTCTGAAAGTGAAGAGGCGGGTGAGCCAGTGCCGATGGTCAGCACACCGCAGAACGCATCTGATGATGATGAGACTCAGGTGCCAGTTTCTGTTGAGCATGGTGCTGGCCAGACCACCCAACAGCAGCAGGTATTGGAAGAGGGTAGTGGAGATGATGAGGTCAAGCCACAGGGAGAACATGGCTGTGAGGAAACAGGAACGGTGGTGGTAGCAGTCTGAGGAGAGTTGCCCCAACGGTCCAAACAGTAGGAGAGGTAGGCTGCAGACTCGGTTGCCTGTAGCCTCCAGTTTGGCACCCGTTCGTAGCAGTTCTCTTCCAACAGCCAAAACGGGCGCTCCCAGGACTTGCACTGCGTGGTCCTTTTTTGACACACTTGCAGATGATATTTGCTATGTCAAATGCAAGCTGTGTAATCAAAAAGTAAAAAGAGGTAAAAGTGTCAGTAACCTTAATACCACAAATATGTGGAAACATGTGCGGTCAAAGCATGTGGTTGAGTTACAAAGACACACTGGAGATGTAGGCCAACCTACAGCAGCACCTACATCTTCAGCTCGTGTTGGAGCCTCTTCCTCCAGCTCACACACAGCTGGTTCGGCTTCCTCACAGGATCGCCATGGAAGAACCTCTGTCACTGTTGTCCAGAGACCCAGTGTTATTCCACCCACAGCTCCCTGTGGGATTCCACCAAGTTCCCTGTCATCCTCACACTCCCAGGCCACAAAACAGCCATCGGTAGCACAGGCATGGGATAAAAGACGGCCATACTCGGCAAACCATCCACGAGCACAGGCTCTGAATGCTGGCATTGCAAAACTCCTGTCCCTTGAAATGCTGTCATTCAGGCTGGTGGAGACTGACAGTTTCCGTAACTTAATGGCATTGGCAGTCCCACAATACAATGTGCCCAGCCGATTTTATTTCAGCAGGCAAGCCGTCCCTGGTCTGCAAAAGCATTTGAGGGAAAAATTAAACATGCGCTACTAAACGCCGTCAGTAGCAAGGTCCACCTGACCACCGATGCGTGGACCAGTACCCATGGCCAGGGACGATACCTTTCCCTCACTGCCCATTGGGTCAATGTTGTGGAGCCGGGTACAGATCTTGCGAGTGGCGCTGTACGTGTTTCTGCCAACTCCAAGGATTGCAGGAATCAAGTCTGTCCACATTGACTCCTCCTCCTACTCCAGTTCCTCAGAATCATCGCTGCAGGAGCCGTCACGGTCTACCGCCACATGGACCCGTGAACGCTTACCTGATGCGACCGATATGAGCACAGCCGTGGCCAAACGTCAACAGGCCGTCCTGAAATTAATTTCCATGGGGAATCGAAGCCACACAGCACAGGAGCTCTGGAATGTCATCAAGCAGGAGAGCGACGTGTGGTTTTTGCCAGCGAATCTCCAGCCAGGCTTGGTAGTGTGTGACAATGGCCGAAATCTGGTGGCAGCTCTGGGCCTTGGCAACCTCACTCACATACCATGTCTGGCACATGTGCTCAACTTGGTCGTGCAGAGTTTTTTGAGGGACTATCCGGATCTTGATGCACTGCTGCACAAGGTCCGCCTAGAGTGCGCTCACTTGCGACTTTCCAGCATGGCCAGATCGCGCATTGCAGCTCTGCAACGCAGATTTCGCCTTCCTGAACATCGCATCATATGTGACATACCCACCAGGTGGAATTCCACGTTACATATGTTGGAGAGGTTGTGTGAGCAGCAGCCAGCAGTAATGGAGTATCAGCTGCATCAGGCGCAATCAATTCGCAATTTGCGCCGTTCACACTTCACCACTACTGAGTGGGCCTCTATGAAGGACATCTGCCACGTTTTGCGTGCGTTTGATGAGTCAATGCGGATGGCGAGTGCAGATGATGCACTAGTCAGCCTGACTGTCCCCCTTATCTGCCTGCTTCAAAAACACTGCAAGCAATAAGGGATGAGGTTTTGGAAGAGGTGGAGGATGAGGAGTCACAAATTCCATCACCTTCTGGACAGTCAGCGCAATGTGGTTCCTCACAAAGGGCTGGGCAGGGCTCACTTTGTGAGGAGGATGAGGAGGAGTCAATGGAGGAGGAAGACATCGCTCCAGAGGGAGGTACACAACGCTCTAGTCAGTATGTAGAGCGAGGGTGGGGTGATGCAGAGCAGGCAGAGATGACGCCTCTTGCAGGGGACAGCGTTTCTTGGCCAGTTGGGAGTCTGCAGCACATGGTTGATTTCATGCTGCAGTGCCTGAGAAACGACCGCCGCATCGCCCACATTCTCACCACGTCTGATTATTGGGTGTACACCCTCCTAGACCCTCGCTACCGGGACAACTTACAAAGCCTCATCACACCGTTGAACCGGGAGCGTAAAATGCGGGAGTACCAAGACACACTGGTGCAATCCATAATGTTCTCCATTCCAGCCGAGAGCACTGCTGCTGCTACTGCTTTACAAAGCAGCTCTGTGCGTCGAGGCAGTGGAGACAGCTCTGCAACAAGAGGGAGCACAAGCAGCGCCTCTGCACAGGGCAAGACCAGTATGTTCCAAATGTGGCGAAGTTTTGTGGCAGCGCCACAAATGTCTACACCATCCGAGACGGCTCCAGTCAGCAGGAGGCAACGTTTCCGTAAGATGGTGACAGACTACATGTCTTTCCCTCTCAGTGTACTCCCAGATGGCTCTTCCCCATTCAAGTTTTGGGTCTCTAAGCTGGATACATGGCCAGAGCTTAGCCAGTATGCATTGGAGGTGCTGGCTTGCCCTGCTGCCAGTGTATTATCGGAGCGCGTCTTTAGTGCTGCAGGTGGTGTACTAACAGACCGTTGCATGCGACTATCCTCCGATAATGTAGACCGGCTTACTTTTCTGAAAATGAACAAGGCATGGATCTCGCCAGAATTTGTCTGTCCGTTTTCAGATTAAATAACTGGTTCGCAACGTTATCCATGTCTCCTGTTATGTTCATCTTTCTACCACCTGAACTCTACTCCCTGGGCTACAACACTGCCAGTTGCTGCTCACAAGTGTCGTGTCCACAGACCAATACACAAGCTATAGTGTTAGTGGGGTTCAGTAACGCCAGCTGTTCCCCTGCTGTGTGTCCGGCAAGAAGTCTCCTGTTCCCTACATATGCACAGAAAAACCCATGTCGAACATGCTCCAAATAGGGAAGAGCCGTCACCCTGATTGTTATGTTTAAAACAGGAAATTGTGAAGTTTTCCAGGCCTAGAATGATAAATTTTTATTACAAATATGGACAAATAATAATTTGTCATCACAGCGCATATCTGCACATGTCTATTACAAATGGTAACAAAAACTAAAACATAGTCTTCACTTTTTGAAATTAATGCATAAAAGTACATTTCATACTTATCAATTAATGCTTTTTAAGGAACTTTATCTGTACCTGTAAGATAATGCAGTCAATAGATGTACGAATCATAAAATCCTCATCATCATCTTCACGAGTTTTATTTATGACAGACATTATAAAATACACATACTGATGCCAACTGTAACTTCACACACCATATATGAAATGGCCAGCATCTAAACCTGGTAATAATGTGCAATAATAAATTATTACATCTAGAAAGTGCATCATGCATACTGACAATAGGTAGTTATACCTGCAAGTGCTGTTGAAACAACCACAACAGATCTAAATTAATAATGGTATATAGGTATCACAGTGCATAGTTACTCATGGACAATGTCGATGTAATACTGTACCTCAATAAAGTCAGCGTCAACCATTATGCTTGTTAGTCTTGTAGATTGTTAAAGAGGGAACGGTCTTTTTTTGTTGGTCATAGGTGGAGTATTAGACAATAAATGATTACTGCTGTCGTATTTTTGGCGTCCCTAGGGCGCAATAACGCTGCGTAACGTCACATTTTATAGAGTCATCTAATTGACACACGCTACCCTACCCTACGCGTGACAATAGGAAGGTAGTGTTGACGGATAAAGCCTTGCGCAACCAGACATGCTTTTACCCTCTTCAACACTGTACAAGCAAAAAATGCATGATTGCAGCCGCAGACTTTATTGACGTACAGTATAACATCGCCATTACCCATCAGAGGCTGTCCACTGTCTGATACAGACATAGAATATACCTTTGCTATCCGTAGCCTTTGTTTCACCTACACTTGCAGGCACACACTTAAATTGTGACAATGCATTATGTTTTTTTAAATGGTTATTTTTATCGTTCATTATTGTGTCATCACATTGATAAGTCCATGCTGGACATGTCATACATGGTGTACAAAGTAACTATTTTATTAACTTAAATAATTGAAATGTCTGTGACTGTCACATCTAAATTGCAATGATGATGATGATGAGTTACTATTACAAAATCCATTGTCTTCACTATGTTATGGTTTAACATAGCGTTCCTTAAGCATTATTCATAAATACAAAAATGGACTTTTATTCTTAAATTTACAACACTATATATTGTAACCAATTTTTTGGGTGGTGTGTTGTTCCATTTCTTGTTGGCATGTGCATATATGCGTTTATATTTGCAGTGTCTTTATTTTTATTCTTGAAGTTAGGAAACATGTGTATCTTTGTACCGTGTTAGCCAATAGATAGATAAATATTTAGACTTGAGAGTCCGCAGTGGTTGATACCTTTGAATGCATAACTGAAAAGATGGTAACAAATTGCAAGCTTTCGAGGCTACTCACGTCTCTTCATCAGGCAAAGACTAAAACAAAAAATGAAGCATCACATATTTCTATACACAACAGGACACAGGAATAGTGCAATAGGTAAGACAAGTAAGTGACGTGTAGCAGAACTGTCATTATCACAGAGGGATGAACATAAATATTGGAACAGTTCCTAGATAAGGATAGAAAGTTTTATTGCCCTCTGATTGGGGTCTGGTTTTGTGTTTTCATGCCCCTGGAAGGGCAGAGACGCAGATTCCTTAATTGATATAGAATGACATAAATCCGTGTGATCTATTCATTCCATCACTAACAGTGTCAAAGGTCATTATGAGCTTATATTCTGAAACCTTTGTATCTTTCTCATATTTGAAGTTATATTTTAATACCAGTAATTCCATATCCATCATGCTATGACCGGGCATACAAAAGTGTTTTGCCACAGGTAAATCCATTATTTTTTCTCTTATTGTGTGGCGCTGATAATTCATCCTTGTTCTCATTTTTTGGCCGGTCTCCCCTCACTTGTCCCTCCCTCACTTGTCTTACCTATTCCTTTTGTCCTGTTGTGTGTAGAAATATGTGATTCTTCATTTTTTGTTTTAGTCTTAGCCTGATGAAGAGACCTGAGTAGTCTGGAAAGCTTGGAATTTGTTACCATATTTTCAGTTAGCCATTAAACGGTATCAACCACAGCGGACTCTCAAGTATAAATATTTTTCTATTCTTGGAATTGAAATTCATCATTTTATTGTCCTAGTAAAACTTCATTTATTCTTGTTTGAAGTACATACATTTGCAATGGCCACGTAACAAGGCAATAACTCAATATTTTATGCCTACACCCTCCTTGACCCTGGGCTTCAACACCGCCAGTTGCTGCTCAGAAGTGTTAGATGCACAGATGAAAACAATCGCTGATGTGTTTGTGGGGTTCAGTAACGCCTGCTGTTCCCCTGCTGTGTGTCTGGCAAAAATTACTGCTGCTAACTACAACTTCAACTTCAAACATCTCATACTAGGCCTCTTCCTACACCCTCCTTGACCCTGGGCTTCAACACCGCCAGTTGCTGCTCAGAAGTGTTAGATGCACAGATGAAAACAATCGCTGATGTGTTTGTGGGGTTCAGTAACGCCTGCTGTTCCCCTGCTGTGTGTCTGGCAAAAATTACTGCTGCTAACTACAACTTCAACTTCAAACATCTCATACTAGGCCTCTTCCTACACCCTCCTTGACCCTGGGCTTCAACACCGCCAGTTGCTGCTCAGAAGTGTTAGATGCACAGATGAAAACAATAGCTGATGTGTTTGTGGGGTTCAGTAACGCCTGCTGTTCCCCTGCTGTGTGTCCGGCAAAAATTACTGCTAGCTACCTAATCATGGTTAAAAAAACATGACATGTCAAAGTGTCTAGTGCTACACATAGATATGAGGCTACACCCTGATTTCTAAGCTGTAAACATTTGAAACGTCAACTTTAACCCCTTAATGTCCACTGACGTGCAGAGTCCGTCATGGCCAGGTGTCAGTTTTGGCACCTTGACGGACTCTGCACGTCATGGCTTTGATCTACCACTGTGTGTAAACAAACAGTGGTAGTTCAGTGCCGACAGCTGTCTATGACAGCTGAGAGGCACGGGAAGAGGTGAAGGGACCCATGACATCGGTCCCTGCACCCAGATCGCTGTGATTGGTCAGTCAATCTGACTGACCAAACACAGCATGATCGCACAGGAGATGCAGCACTTCCTACCAGATCAGAGGAGAAGCTGGCCGTGTAAGCTGCTGACCTGCTGCTATGAGAGCCTGGGGGGGAGGTGCTGGAACAGCCAGGAAGGAGCTGAGCACTGCCCCCGACTGATTAACCCTGCTGATGCCGTGATCATGAGCAATCACTTCATTTGGAGGTCAGTGAAGAGATGCAGGGACAAATGACAGCTTCTCTGCATCTCTGACTGCTGTAATTAGATACTAAATGTAACTATCTAATCACAGCAGTGTGTCAAATGCTGCAAACAGTAGCTCATCTACATCTTATCACTCTGTCTGTGACATTGTTAGAGATAAGAGCTGTGCTGTTGTGAAACTTGTGTGGAATCCAAATTTTGTTGGAAAAATGAGAAATCGCTGGTCAACTTTTAACACTTATAACTTCCTAACAAATAAAAATTTTGTTTCCAAAATTGTGCTGATGTAAAGTAGACATGTGGGAAATGTTATTTATTAACTATTTTTTGTGACATATCTCTGTGATTTAAGGGCATAAAAATTAAAAATTTGAAAATTGCAAAATTTTCTAAATTTTCGCCATATTTCCATTTTTTTCATAAATAACTGCAAGTTATATCGAAGAAATTTTACCACTACCATGAAGTACAATATATCACGAGAAAACAATCTCAGAATCGCCAAGATCCGTTGAAGCGTTCCAGAGTTATAAGCACATAAAGTGACAGTGGTCAGAATTGTAAAAACAGGCTTGGTCCTTAACCTACAAAATGGCTTGGTCGTTAAGGGGTTAAAACCATAAAATGATTAGTCTTTGTCACAAATCTGTAACAAATTAATTGTGACATATTATTACAGATATGCACATGTCGAAAACAAATGCAAACACAAAAGCCTACTTATGCTATAGGATACTGATGGTCAACCTTGTCACTCCATAGCTTAGACAAATCCAACTCACATCATGACTCAAATGCTGCAATGTTGTAAGTGCATAATGTGGGTTGAACTTTGACAACTGCTGCAGTGCGAAGGTTATACTTCAGTGTTCTTGCCTTTTAAATAAAAGCATACAAGTAAATATAATAATCCAATGTTGATTAAGGGACGTGATGTACACCTGTAATATTGTGCAAACAATGCATGTAGGAATAGTCATCTTCAACATTACTTATATTTGTGTCATTTTAAAAAATACATATTTAATTAGAAAGTTAACAGCCCATATCATAAAGGTCCTTCATGTAAACATGATAATCGCTAACAAAAATCATGCATTACCTTGGTAAAGTCAATAGTGCATAGTCACAATAGCAAAATATATACCTGTAAGTGTTGCTGAAAGAATGACAACTGATAGAATAGGTGAATGATATCTATTTATCAGACTGAATAGCGACACCTGTACAATGTCGATATAATACTGTACCTTAACAAAACAGCTGTGTCACACCTCACACTCGTTTTTCTTGTAGCTTGTTATGTAATAGGGCACATGCGTGTATGTTTCATCATAGGTGCATGTTTACTGAGTAAAGCAGTCATGACAACGCCTTTGTGTTGTCGGTACGCTTGCGATGATGAACGATGCGCACCGTGAATGTTAGTCTGCGTCATAAGACGTACAGACGCTCCAATACCCAACGCGTCACAGCAGGAAGCCAGTCTGTGCGTCCAAACAAAGGCGCAACCATACATGCACGTAACCTTTTATAAAGCTATATAAAAAAAAGTATGTAGTAGTAACGCACACTTTATTGAGGTACAGTATTACATCGCCATTCACCATCTGTGGCTATGCAGTCTCATCTATATATACCTTATCTATCCGTTGTCATGCTTGCAAGTCCACAGTCAGGCATAAATATCTGTTTTCACTTTGCACTATGCACTTTTTAAATTTTTTGTTTGTTAATATAAATGATTGGCACATATTATCAGTATTACATGATGGAAATTTTAGATATTTTTTAAAAAATTTTAGTGATATTATTCACCAAATGTAAAGTTTTATGAATGTCAAAGATAACTTGTAATGCTGATTATGTTTTTAAGTTCAGCCATTCATTGTCTACACAATAAAAATGGTGTACATACTGTTACTTAGCCATCATTAATGGATTCTGATATGTACTTGTATGCTTTTATTTTAAACCGTATAGCAGATTATTTAACCTATTTTAATTGTGGTTTGCATTGTTTTTCAACATGTTAATGTATGCGTTTATGTTTGTAAATTATTAATTTACATATATTTTTTTAAGTTAAATAATCATCTTATGGTACTAAAGGTTATATTTCTCTTGTTTGGAGTATAGACATTTTTAATTGACACGTAACAAGGAAAATACTTGATATAGTATTTAAACATCCTCCTTGACCCTGGGCTCCAACACCGCCAGTTGTTGCTCGGAAGTGCTGTTAGCACAGTCAACACTTGCTCCTGTGTTACTGGGGTTCAGTAATGTCAGCTGTTCCCCTGCTGTGTGAACGGCAAAAAGTCCTGCTGCCTCCACCATGTTCTCTTCTCATCCCTGGGCTACAACACCGCCAGTTGTTGCTCGGAAGTGCTGTTAGCACAGTCTAACACTTGCTCCTGTGTTACTGGGGTTCAGTAATGTCAGCTGTTCCCCTGCTGTGTGAACGGCAAAAAGTCCTGCTGCCTCCACCATGTTCTCTTCTCATCCCTGGGCTACAACACCGCCAGTTGTTGCTCGGAAGTGCTGTTAGCACAGTCAACACTTGCTCCTGTGTTACTGGGGTTCAGTAATGTCAGCTGTTCCCCTGCTGTGTGACGGCAAAAAGTCCTGCTGCCTCCACCATGTTCTCTTCTCATCCCTGGGCTACAACACCGCCAGTTGTTGCTCGGAAGTGCTGTTAGCACAGTCATACACTTGCTCCTGTGTTACTGGGGTTCAGTAATGTCAGCTGTTCCCCTGCTGTGTGACGGCAAAAAGTCCTGCTGCCTCCACCATGTTCTCTTCTCATCCCTGGGCTACAACACCGCCAGTTGTTGCTCGGAAGTGCTGTTAGCACAGTCAACACTTGCTCCTGTGTTACTGGGGTTCAGTAATGTCAGCTGTTCCCCTGCTGTGTGTACGGCAAAAAGTCCTGCTGCCTCCACCATGTTCTCTTCTCATCCCTGGGCTACAACACCGCCAGTTGTTGCTCGGAAGTGCTGTTAGCACAGTCACACTTGCTCCTGTGTTACTGGGGTTCAGTAATGTCAGCTGTTCCCCTGCTGTGTGTACAGCAAAAAGTCCTGCTGCCTCCACCATGTTCTCTTCTCATCCCTGGGCTACAACACCGCCAGTTGTTGCTCGGAAGTGCTGTTAGCACAGTCAACACTTGCTCCTGTGTTACTGGGGTTCAGTAATGTCAGCTGTTCCCCTGCTGTGTGAATGGCAAAAAGTCCTGCTGCCTCCACCATGTTCTCTTCTCATCCCTGGGCTACAACACCGCCAGTTGTTGTTCGGAAGTGCTGTTAGCACAGTCTACACTTGCTCCTGTGTTACTGGGGTTCAGTAATGTCAGCTGTTCCCCTGCTGTGTGAACGGCAAAAAGTCCTGCTGCCTCCACCATGTTCTCTTCTCATCCCTGGGCTACAACACCGCCAGTTGTTGCTCGGAAGTGCTGTTAGCACAGTCTACACTTGCTCCTGTGTTACTGGGGTTCAGTAATGTCAGCTGTTCCCCTGCTGTGTGAACAGCAAAAAGTCCTGCTGCCTCCACCATGTTCTCTTCTCATTCCTGGGCTACAACACCGCCAGTTGTTGCTCGGAAGTGCTGTTAGCACAGTCAACACTTGCTCCTGTGTTACTGGGGTTTAGTAATGTCAGCTGTTCCCCTGCTGTGTGAACGGCAAAAAGTCCTGCTGCCTCCACCATGTTCTCTTCTCATCCCTGGGCTACAACACCGCCAGTTGTTGCTCGGAAGTGCTGTTAGCACAGTCAACACTTGCTCCTGTGTTACTGGGGTTCAGTAATGTCAGCTGTTCCCCTGCTGTGTGTACGGCAAAAAGTCCTGCTGCCTCCACCATGTTCTCTTCTCATCCCTGGGCTACAACACCGCCAGTTGTTGCTCGGAAGTGCTGTTAGCACAGTCAACACTTGCTCCTGTGTTACTGGGGTTCAGTAATGTCAGCTGTTCCCCTGCTGTGTGAACGGCAAAAAGTCCTGCTGCCTCCACCATGTTCTCTTCTCATCCCTGGGCTACAACACCGCCAGTTGTTGCTCGGAAGTGCTGTTAGCACAGTCAACACTTGCTCCTGTGTTACTGGGGTTCAGTAATGTCAGCTGTTCCCCTGCTGTGTGTACGGCAAAAAGTCCTGCTGCCTCCACCATGTTCTCTTCTCATCCCTGGGCTACAACACCGCCAGTTGTTGCTCGGAAGTGCTGTTAGCACAGTCTACACTTGCTCCTGTGTTACTGGGGTTCAGTAATGTCAGTTGTTCCCCTGCTGTGTGAACGGCAAAAAGTCCTGCTGCCTCCACCATGTTCTCTTCTCATCCCTGGGCTTCAACACCGCCAGTTGTTGCTCGAAAGTGTCATTGGCACGGGTACTCACTCCTGCCCATACTGGTTACAGCACGCCATCTGTTTCCTGTCAGTGTAAACGTCACTTAGCCTCCAATAAGTTGTCCTGTCGTGTTGCGGTCGGGTTAGCCGACTCTATGGTGCTTGGAGTTTAGGTGCTTCCTATGTGTGCTGCGGGATATGCAAATAAAGGCTGTTTCCGTTGTGACAATAGGACAATCACCCACTGTAGTACTGTGGGATTCGGTAACTGCGGCCGGCTCGCGGCCTGTCAACTTAAATTTCCATGGGTACCTTCTGCTACCCGTCCGGGTTCCAGTACCGTCAGCTGGTTCTCCGCAGTGCCTTTGGCCTAGGTGCCTCCATCTCGGTATCCGAGTTCCAGCAACGTCTGCTGGTCCTTGGTAGTGCTTTGGAGCACAGGTACCTCCTGCTTAGTAACCGTGTCCCAGTAACGTCAGCTGGTCCTCGGTTGTGCCATTGGCTCTTTTCCTTCTGCTGCCCCTGCGGGTTCCAGCACAGTCAGCTGGTCCTCGTTACTTGCATTGGCTCTTGTACCTTCTGCTACCCGTCCGGGTTCCAGTACCGTCAGCTGGTTCTCCGCAGTGCCTTTGGCCTAGGTGCCTCCATCTCGGTATCCGAGTTCCAGCAACGTCTGCTGGTCCTTGGTAGTGCTTTGGAGCACAGGTACCTCCTGCTTAGTAACCGTGTCCCAGTAATGTCAGCTGGTCCTCGGTTGTGCCATTGTCTCTTTTCCTTCTGCTGCCCCTCCGGGTTCCAGCACAGTCAGCTGGTCCTCGTTACTTGCATTGGCTCTTGTACCTTCTGCTACCCGTCCGGGTTCCAGTACCGTCAGCTGGTTCTCCGCAGTGCCTTTGGCCTAGGTGCCTCCATCTCGGTATCCGAGTTCCAGCAACGTCTGCTGGTCCTTGGTAGTGCTTTGGAGCACAGGTACCTCCTGCTTAGTAACCGTGTCCCAGTAATGTCAGCTGGTCCTCGGTTGTGCCATTGGCTCTTTTCCTTCTGCTGCCCCTCCGGGTTCCAGCACAGTCAGCTGGTCCTCGTTACTTGCATTGGCTCTTGTACCTTCTGCTACCCGTCCGGGTTCCAGTACCGTCAGCTGGTTCTCCGCAGTGCCTTTGGCCTAGGTGCCTCCATCTCGGTATCCGAGTTCCAGCAACGTCTGCTGGTCCTTGGTAGTGCTTTGGAGCACAGGTACCTCCTGCTTAGTAACCGTGTCCCAGTAACGTCAGCTGGTCCTCAGTTGTGCCATTGGCTCTTTTCCTTCTGCTGCCCCTCCGGGTTCCAGCACAGTCAGCTGGTCCTCGTTACTTGCATTGACTCTTGTACCTTCTGCTACATTTACAAATTGAAGATTTTTTCAATGCTTTTTTGGGTAATCACTCTGGATCTCCAACAATGAAGACGACGACCCTGATGACCACCCCGAAGAAGATGACGACCACAAGGACGACGAGCATCAAGCCAACCAGCCTAAACACCATCACAAAGAAGAAATAAAAGATTACCAAACAGGACTAGGAAAGATGTGTATCTTCGTACCGTGTTAGCCAGTAGATAGAAAAATATTTAGACTTGAGAGTCCTCAGTGGTTGATACCTTTTAATGGCTAACTGAAAAGATGGTAACAAATTGCAAGCTTTCGAGACTACTCCGGTCTCTTCATCAGGCAAAGACTAAAACAAAAACTGAAGAATCACATATATATATATTATATATACACAAGAGGACACAGGAATAGTGACAAACAGGACTAAGAAGGTTAAGACAAACTACAAGATACAGAACAAGAGACTTAAGAACAATAAGCAGAAGATCAAAAAGCAGAAGAACATGAAGTATAAGACCAAAATGAAGAGCAAAATATATGCTCTAAATTCTAAGCAGAAGAAGACTAAGCAGTGTATGGGGGGTGAGTCCGTTCCTCCTCGTGGTGCCCCTGGAAAATGCCTGCTGCTGCAGGCTAAACTGAACACCGACAAATACTGTTGTAATTTAAATCTTTGTGACAGCAAGAACGGAAGGATGAAAAATTCATACTTTGACAGATTACAAGTACAGGATTCTCTGTCACAAATAAGAATATGATGAAGAAGATGAAGTACAATATGAATAAGAATAATAGTTTAATAAGAAGAATATGAGTAATGTTAACAAAAAGATGAATAGCAAGAAGTTTAAGAAGAAGATAAAGAAGGTGAAGATGAAGAATAATTTGATGAAAAAGATGATGCTGCTGAAGATTATGAAGGAGAAAGTGTGTCAAAAGTTAAAAAGGTGAAGAGCATGGAAGTTGTGAAATATACATATTTGCCAAAATAGAAAAAACGTTAACAACATTGTCAATTTCTTCGTCAATCCGAACATCTTTAAAAAAAAAATATTTATGCTATTCCATTTGATTGGGTTAAACATCTATGCCTTTAATGTCTCCTCAACCTTCCCCAATACATTCTACATTACTCTTTGTTGTTTTCCTTCATGTACAATTAACCAACAAGGCAAGAATGGGGTTTTTTTAATTCCGATATTTTGTTCCCATAGACTTACATTGGATTTCCGGTATCGGTATCGGGTATCGCCAATATTTTTTGGGTATCGGCGATACAATTCCGATTCTGATACTTTTGGATATCGGAAAGTATCGCTCAACTCTACTTATTAGCTAACATGTGCTAGAGAAGAGAGGCACAATTGCATTACATGCATCTGCTGGTCAGGAGATAGCTTATCCTTGCGCTCGAGTACTGACTGGAAAAATGTGTGGTTTGGAGATTTACTTGCATCTGAATGCATCCTAACCAGAAGTGTGCGCAACTCAAGAACACTATTGTTGAGCAAATTAAATCCTGCGGTCATTTGCTCAGACAACAGTTTCAGACAGTTCTGGAAGGATGCATTCAAATGCAAGAACTCGGGCACATAGCTCTTTTCCTGACCCTCTGGGCCTGCCGCCCAGAACCCACAGGTGTACTAGAGGTGGCAGTAGTAGAGGGGTGGGGTAAAGGAAAAGCTATATCCTCACCAGCAGATTCATGCAACGCAGTTGGCCACGATGCTCTAGCGCTGGTTGATGGGACCGAGAGATCAGATGTGAGGGAAGGCTGGGAAGGTGCAGATGGGCCGGGACTGTCGAAGTGTCCCTCAGTGGCGGATTCCTGAGGGATTGCTCCAGTAGGGTTCAACTGTGCAGGCTCCCGAGTGCTGCTGATGGTGTTGTGGAATAAAGAGAAAAAAATATAATTAATATATTAATATTGTATGGCCCTGGCTGAAACCCTAAAAAATTGTTAGACATGTAAACATTTTTTATTAAATGGGGTGGGTAATATTTACCTTCTGCTCACCATCGTTGACCGGAGGAATGACAGGGTGTTCGCATGTTTATACTTGCTCCTGCGTCCTCCAGATCCACTCGGAGTCCACATCTCTTTGTTGAACTCCTTCTTGAAGCGATCCCTGATTGACCGCCACCGCTTGACAATGCTCTCACCTGAAAAATGAAAGCACAAAATTGGTTAGTATACAACACTTTACATCCAGCAACATAATGAACTGTTTATACTTATGCGCTTGAATCTGGGCCCGAACATCGAGTTCCTCCCAGTTGTCCACAAGTTGTTGGCATATTTGCTCCCAGAGCCGACGGGTCACAATGATATCGGCATGGCGGCAGTCCCCATGTTCCACAGTGGCTCCCGCTCTCGGATTAGATCGATGAGGAGGTCATATCTAGCCTGGCCTCCTCACTATCCGAGTCAAGAGCACGCTGTAGAGCCTGTTAAAAAAGACAAAAAACAAAAACATTAGACCCAAAACAACAACATAAACTAGAAAAAGAAAAAAAAGGTACTTACCCGATGGCGACCGCCCTGCCGCTGACGCCGATGACCCTGGGAGGAGCTTCGAGGACCTCTGGGCCGACCACCAGAATCAGAAGACTATAATAAAAAAAAAATGTATATGCTTGGATGTAGGCATATGTGTTGTGTGCAGTGTGATGTCTGTAATAATCTGTTTTTTATGTGTTGTGTGTAGTGTGATGATGTGGTTCTGCGATGCATGCAAGAAACTTACCAATTGCGAGCCCACTCCGGGTATCTCTCCACCCCTTCAGTCTTCTTCAGGAAGCACCTCTTCTGCTGCTGCAGCTTCCTGGTATACAAAAATGATAGAGATGATAGAGATAGAGGTGATAGAGATAGAGATGATACAGATAATAGAGATAGAGATAGAGATAGAGATGATAGAGATAGAGATGATAGAGATAGAGATATAGAGATGATAGAGATAGATAGAGATATAGAGATGATAGAGATAGAGATGATAGAGATAGAGATATATAGTAAATGAAAAAAGGGAATATCATGCAAAAAAAAGAATTAAATTTATTGACCTCCAGCCGCAAGCGGGAGGGCTACAAGAAATAAACATGTCTGCCCTGTGGCTGGCAGGTTCTGTGGCTGCTCTTTGGCTGCTATGTCCGCTGTGTCCGCTCTGTGTCGCTCTGTGGCCGTTATGTGCTGCTATGGATGCTCTGTGGCTGCTTGTGCGCTCGTTGCTCTGTGGCCGTTGTGTCTGTCTGTGCTTCTGTGACTGCTCTGTAGCCGCTCTGTGGCTGCTTGTGGATGTCTGTGGCGCTGTGTCTGCTCTGGGTCGTGTGGCTCTGTGGTGCTCTGTGGAGCTGTGTCTGCTCTGTGGCGCTGTCGCTTGTGGCCGCTCGTGGTGCTATGTGGCTACTCTGTGGCCGCTCTGTGGCGCTCTGTGGCTTCTCTGTGGAAGCTCTGTGTCCGCTCTGTGGACGCTCTTTTGCACTCTGTGGCTGCTCTGTGGCCACTCTGTCTTGCTGGCTGTCTTGCTGGCTGGTAAATGGCTGAGGGTCTCACTGGCATTGTTTATACAGTACAGACCAAAAATTTGGACACAACTTCTCATTCAATGATTTTTCTGTATTTTCATAACCATAAAAATTGTAGAATCACACTGAAGGCATCAAAACTATGAATTAACACATGGAATTATACATTACACTTTACAAAAAAGTGTGAAACAACTGAAAATATGTCTTATATTCTAGGTTCTTCAAAGTAGCCACCTTTTGCTTTGATTACTGCTTTGCATGCAGAAAAGGTGAACGGATGGACTCTACATGCCTAGATCCCACCGTGAAGCATGGAGGAGGTGGTGTGATGGTGTGGGAGTGCTTTGCTGGTGACACTGTTGGGGATTTATTCAAAATTGAAGCGGCGAGCGGTCCAGCTCACCCCAAACCATCTCGATTGGGTTCAGCTCTGATGACTGTGGAGGCCAGGTCATCTGGCATAGCACCCCAACACTCTCCTTCTTGGTCAAATAGCCCTTACAGAGCCTGGAGGTATTTTTGGGGTCATTGTCCTGTTGAAAAATAAATGATGGTCCAACTAAACGCAAACCGGATGGAATAGCATGCCGCTGCAAGATGCTGTGGTAGTTATGCTGGTTCAGTATGCCTTCAATTTTGAATAAATCCCCAACAGTGTCACCAGCAAAGCACCGCCACACCATCACACCTCCTCCTCCATGCTTCACAGTGGGAACCAGGCATGTAGAGTCCATCCGTTCACCTTTTCTGCGTGCAAAGCAGTAATCAAAGCAAGAGGTGGCTACTTTGAAGAACCTAGAATATAAGACATATTTTCAGTTGTTTCACACTTTTTTGTAAAGTGTAATGTATAATTCCACATGTGTTAATTCATAGTTTTGATGCCTTCAGTGTGATTCTACAATTTTCACAGTCATGAAAATACAGAAAAATCGTTGAATGAGAAGGTGTGTCCAAACTTTTGGTCTGTACTGTATATGTTTCCTGGGGGCTGGCCAATTGGTTCTGAGCATGCTCAGACGTAAAAAACCGGATCTGGCTACCGGATCCATCTTTTTCTGGATACGACGCATTCCGGCGCCCATAGACTTCCATTGTATCAAAAAGCCGGAAGCGCCGCATCTGGCGCTGTCCGTTTTTTCGTCGCAGACAAAAAACGTTACTGTACCATTTTTTCCATACGCCGGAATTAAATTAAAATTAAAAAATGGAAGAAATGGGAGGCCATGCGGCGCGGTCCGGCGCTAATACAAGACAATGAGAAAAAAACTACCGCCGGATCCGTTTTTTTCTAAACATAGCCAGATCATGCCTGACAGAAAAAACCTGATGTGTGAAAGTAGCCTTAATGGGTGCAGAAATGGTGCAGGAAATCTGTAACGTAAAAAACTGACCAAAAAGCTCCTCATGTCAACGTGGCCCTAGCTTGTGTTTCCAGTCTGAGGGCGATTTCTCAGGCCACATTCACACATTCAATATTTGCTCATTATTTTACATCAGTATTTGTAAGTCAAAACCACAAGTGGGTGAAAAATGCAGAAGTAATGCACGTGTTTCTATTATACTTTTCCTCTGATTTTTCCAACCCTGGATTTGGCTTACAAATAGTGATGTAAAATTATGATCAAATACTGAACATGTGAACATGGTCTATCTGTAAAAATCAGTGTCCTCAGAAACAGTGTTCAATAAATGGCAACTTAAACAGGATAATTAATTGCTACTCATAGCAAACAATTAGAAATCTGCTATAACTTTTATAACACAATCAGAAAAAATAAAGACTTGTCTTTATGGTTGCTATAGGCAACACTGACCTCATTTGGTAAAATAGTATGCATGAATGTTTTTGTCTATTAAAAAAATGACATTCAGATTCATAGAATGTTAAAGTTGGAAGGGACCTCAAGGGTCATCGTATCCAACACTATGCTCAATTCAGCGCGTGATTCACTAAACCATCTCAGACAGATGCCTGCCCCACCTCTCCTGGCAACCTTTTCCACTCATTGATCACCCTCACTGTGAAAGTATTTTCTAATATCTAATCTGTATCTTCTCCCTTTCAGTTTCACTCCATTGCTTCTCATGTTTCCATGTGCAAATGAGAATAAGGATGATCCCTCTACACTGTGACATCCCTTCAGATATTTGTAGACAGCTATTTAGTCTCCTTTTACCCTTCCTTTTTGAAAACTAAACATTTCCAGATCTTTTAACCGTTCCTCGTAGGACATACTTTGCAGTCCACTCACCATCCTGGTAGCTCTTCTCTGAACTTGCCTCAGTTTTTCAATGTCTTTTTTAAAATGAGGTGGCCAGAACTGGACATAGTATTCCAGATGCGGCCTGACCAAGGAGAAGTAGAGGGGGATAATTACTTCACATGATCTAGACTCTTGCTTCTTTTAATACATCCTAGAACTGTGTTTGCCTTTTTTGCTGCTGCATACTAATAAGTCACAGACTGCACGCGTTTGACTCACGTGCAGTCTGTGACCTATTAGTATACTCAAGTCTTTTTCACACGTGCTATTGCTTAGTTCTATTCCTCCCATTCTGTAAATGTAATTTTTGTTTTTCTTGCCCAAATGTAGAATCTTGTATTTCTCCCTGTTAAATACCATTCTATTTATCACTGCACATTGTTCAAGCTTATCTAGATCCTTCTGAATTCTTTCTCTGTCTCTAGTGTTAGCTATCCCTCCTAGCTATGCATCATCTGCAAATTTGATCAGTTTACCTTCAGTTCCCTTACCTAGATCATTTATAAAAATGTTGAACAACACTGGAGCCAGGACACAGCTTTGTGGTACCTCACTTGAAACACTCTTCCAATTGAATCTGCAGCAATTTATTACCACTCTTTGAGTACAATCACTGAGCCAGTTATGAATCCACCTAATCGTATCTTTATCAATCCCATACTTGGTCATTATTCAATAAGGATAGAATGGGATACTTTATCAAATGCTTTGCTGAAGTAGAGATATACTATATCTGCTGCATTTCAATGATCCATCCATTCAGTGGCTCAATCTTATTCCCTTTTTTGAAGATATGGGCAACATTTGCCCTTCTCCAATCTTCTGTGACTTCCTCTGTTCTCCAGGATTTTTCAAAGATTCTGGCTACTGGTTCTGCAATTTTCTCTGCTCTTTCAGTACCCTATGATATACAAGAAGTATCGTTTCCCCCTTGCGGAGATTGACATGCTAAGCATGCCGAGATGAGGAGACTTAAAGCAGCAATGCTCCTCTGGGAAATATGCACATTGTCTCTTCAGAGAGGAAGAAAACTAGAACTCTAGTGCCACCTATTGGAAGTAGCAATCCTAAAAGTCAATGTCGACCCTTTAACGAGCCTTGTTACATGACTTAGGATTGGCTAAGTTTGGCTTTTATCCTAAGTCATGTAACAAGGCTCATTAAAGGGTTGACATTGACCTTTAGGATTGCTACTTCCAATAGGTGGCACTAGAGTTCTAGTTCTCTTCCTCTCTGAAAAGACAATTTGCACAATACCCTAGGATGTAATTCATCTGGACCAGGAGATTTAAATTAATTTACGTGTTCCCTCACCATCTCTCTGTTTATGGATAGTGTGGATTCCTTTACTCCTTCAATGGCACCGTTAAGATCAGTTGATGTTACAATTGCTTTCTTAGAGAACACAAATGCAAAATAGGAATTTAAACTTTTGGCCTTCTCAACATTATTTTTTACCATTTCACCCTTTTCATCCTGTAAAAATCCTATAGCACCTTTGGGATGCAATAGTCTACAAGTAATATTATCCATCTCCAGAAAATCTTCCTTGAAGTTGCTATACTGCCAACATGTCAATAAAATATATATATATTTTTTCAGTTTTTAAAGCTTTTGGGTTTTTTTCAATTTGAAGACTATAATTAGTCATTATGGATTTCACTTCCTCCAAGCAACTTTGAACTGCTAAATCCTCACAACATTATCACTTCAACCAAACTCTCATGGGACTTCTACACTTCTGGTAATATCAGCTGCCAAACAAAGAATGGATGACACAATGACCTGATGTAATCTCTTACAAATATTTGTATGGTGAGGTCAGAAATACTCACTGTTTAGATGTTACTGCTACTAGTTTCTTGAGACTAGTTGACTGTATACAGTTCTACATTCAGTGCCACTTTATACAATTATAACTCTGCCATTACAGTGGAAAGTGTTAGCTTGTCTTGCACAGAAGGTTCATAAAATGAGTAAAGAGCTGCTCATTATTTTTTTATGACTTTCCTTTTCCAGCCTGTATCTCATGACTATTACTCTATTCCAGATCACTATAAGTCATTTAACTACTTGATACAATTGTGTCTTTGTCCTAATCCAGCAAACCGGTCAGGTGACCCACAATGCTATTCTACCAACTTGTGTATAATTAGTACTTCACCAGGACTTGTATGGAATGCTTGCAGTTTAATCTTGGATATAAATATTGTTTGTCACTACAAAGGTGAAAATAAATTCTATTTTTTTGGTAAATTAACATTAATTATACTTATATAGATATATTTTTTTTTATGTTGTGTGCGAATTTCAGTTTCTGCCACACTATTTCTGCAACCTATGCAAAGAGTCAAATTGTCAAGCTCCAAAACTAAAAGCCCCCATATACATATTAGATTAAAAGTCATTCAAACATACCAACATTTATCTAATTGGCCAACCATCTAACACTTAATGGGGCTTCATCTAACATCCATATTACATCCGTCTGACATGCATATGCATACTATAATTCTCAATGTAATTTCAAAGTAGTTTTCAAACTAATAAAAGAATGCTATATACAGAGATAGAATATATAGATGTCCTGTAGACATACAATTTCACAAGCCCCCTATATATAATAAACTAGCACTCATTCATTTGGCACTAAATGGTGTTTAGCCTTATTTAACCTATTAAGTAAATAAATAATAAAAAAAATGACTTGGGGTCCCAATATTTTTGATAACCAGCAAAGGTAAAACAGACAGCTGCAGGTTGATATTATGAGGCTGGAAAGGTCCATGGATATTGGGCTCTTCTCAGCCTAAAATACCAGTTTGCAGCTGCCCCAGAAGTGGTGCATCAATTCTGGCACTTTACTCAGCTCTTCCGATTGTCCTGTTGCAGTGGCAATTGGGGTAATGGTAGTTGGGGTTGATTTCACCTATGATTTGTTAAAATTCACCACTGGCATCAAACCCTGGTGTTAGTAATGGAGAGGTGGATATCAGACACCCCCTTTATTAAGCCAGCATTTAAAAATAAAAGTAAACACACACAGAAAAAAAGTTTTTTTAGAATAAACACTCACCCGCACATAGATAATATCAGCCCACAGCTGTCTACTTTACTTTTGCTGGTTATCAAAATTAGTGGGGGACCCCCACATCGTTTTTTTAAATTTATTTATTAGGCTAGAAACACTTGCACTAAAGGGTGAAGGTTTATTGTATATAGGGGGATTACTGAAATTATATATCTATAGGATATCTACCTATTCTATATATCTATTCTATTTATGTATTCTATTTCTCTATTCTATCTAATCTACTGTATCTATTCTGAGGGCTCTGGCTGTGAATTTACTGTACTTAGCTGATGAAATATTGTGGTTCTTTTGTCATGTGAGAGTAAAAATCAGATGGAACATGCATGGTTAATGTGCCGTTCAATATTTTTCTTGCACTCATTGACTTACATTGGCAAGTGTGATCCAATTCTCGCATCCACTCGCAACATGGTGCAATTTTTTTTCCTCCATCCGATAAGAGCTGAGGAAAAACTCACGGATGAGCGCTGCCTCATTGAGTAACATTGTTTAGAGTGCAATGTGATGTTTTCTCGCATTCCACTCATCCGATTTATATGCTTGTGTGAGAGCCCTAACAGATGATGTTGAGGGAGATACAGATTGGACAGTTTCAATTTAAAGAGATGTCTTGCATTGGTTTGCTCCACTTTCCCAATGGAGAGCACACGAATGCTCAGTCAAGCATTCATGTGTATGCAGGAGTAAGGAGAAATATTTTGTGGCCAAACGACATATGAGGGCTTAATAAAGAAAATGGTAGAGAGTCAAGAAGCAAAATCAGGTATTAAAGGGCGACTGTCAGCAGGTACTGAGAACTTCATTCCAGTAATGGTTCACTTATTAGTCTGTATGCTGTCGTTTCCATACAATCAGTGTTTTATCAGCAGGAGATGATAACTTCAGGACCAGGTGTTGTGTTCTAGGCAGTCCAGACTAATCTGTGTAGTTGGGTGGAGTTATGCACAGCTTATAATTCATCTCACTCCATCTACAGCAGAGAAAACAGAAATCTCCCCTATATCATGCTGCTCTCAGATTACAAAGCAAAA
>JARQOD010000004.1:226954431-226996689 GCA_033576555.1 Oophaga sylvatica
ACCAAGACATTGCGCTGATGGAGAAAAGGTACTAGGGAAAGTGGAGTACATCAATGCTGGCTGACTATTGCTGGAATCTTATTCGAGAAGCATCTGAAATGGATAATAAATGAAAGTCATCTGCAAAACACTTGAACAATTGCTTTTGCTACTGACATCGATGCACATGTATGTAGTGACTCAGACATCATAATGCAGACTATAAACTGTTGTTTCTTAAAAACCTTACGTGATACAGACTTTTGGAGCACATATTCATGTTCAGCATATCAAAATCTATAAGATACAATAACATTTTCTCAGGGGACAAAAACTTCCCTGAAATTTGTTGCACAGTGATATTTAAATACTTAAAAAAATAAAATCTGACAATCAAACATGCAATATTATTACTGAACTTAAAAGATTTTGCTGTGACTTGACTGGTTACTATGAACACCTATTTTTTGTTCTGGTTTTCTAGATGACTACTATGGGAGGAGTTAAGAGGAATAGAATTACTAAAGCTTGAACATCTGGCATGCAAATGTAAAAAAGTTAAGGAAAGGCATAAAGATTTAATATTGACTGTGGTGCACCACAAAAAGTATAATTTCATAATTAGTGACACTTCCCTTTAAGCTTGTAATTTTGCATTTAGCCTTCACCACACAGTTAAGTGTATAATTAACAGGAGATTTCACTCTACTCATTACATATTGCTGAAAGTTAAGAAGTCAATAGTATTATCTTTACTCAACAGTTTTGATATTATACCAAATACATATGCAGTTTTCAACCATGTATGTTTTAACCGAAGGAATGTACAGGGAAAAAGCAAACTGTGCAGCTCTGTTTGTAAAAACATACGTAGAAACTGTCTGCAAAACCTTTTGAACTACAAGGATTGGTTTCTTAGTTACAGCAAAAGATATTTGTATATAGGAAGGTTTTCAACTGTAAATGGGAAACAGATGGTATTTGTTAAGTTTAGATAAAAGGAGCTTCAATACATTGTAATGAGCCAATGAAAATAGTCTGAAATGAGTTGGATTCTAATTTACGAAAAGCATAAGATGATTATAAAGGTAGGTATGTATAGTTATATCTTAGTGAATTGAAGAAACGAACACAGAAATCTATCAAGTCAACTAAAACCTAAAGAGATGAACTAGAATATAAGTTGGTATGCAAGCAACATGAAGGCACATGTCCACACTGGCCACTAAACAAAAACAAAATGAGCAAGTACCCTGCAGTAAATAAATAAATAAATAACAATAGTGCATGAAAATAACATAGGATATTTATTTAACCCATTACTGCCATCGGACGTACTATCCCTTCCATGTGACCTGGGACAATCTGACCAAGGACGGGATAATACATCTCAGCAATCGGACGTGCTCCCGAGGGGAGAGCGGCCGATCGCGGCTGGGTGTCAGCTGATTATCACAGCTGACACCCGGCACTATGTGCCAGGAGCGGTCAGGGACCGCTCCTGGCACATTAACCCCTGGCACACTGCGATCAAACATGATCGCAGTGTTCCAGCGGTATAGGGAAGCATGGCGCAGGGAGGGGGCTCCCTGCGTGCTTCAGTGAGACCCTCAGAACAGTGCGATGTATCGCGCTGTTCCGAGGGACCATCCTCCCTGCAGGACCCCGGATCCAAGATGGCCACAGGGTCCTTCGGGGTCTTGCAGGGAGGCGGCTTCCTCAGTGACTGCTGAGAGCAGGCGCTGAGAAAGCCTGCAGCACTGCCTGTCACATCGCTGGTCTGACAGAGTGCTGTGCACACTGTCAGACCAGCGATCTGATGTTATATAGTGATGTCCCACCCTGGGACAAAGTAAAAAAGTAAAAAAAATGAAAATCACATCTGTAAAAAAAATGTATTATGGGGACGGTCGCAACAACTTTATAAAATAATGGAATGCGACCGAACCCGGGGTCCGCGGTGCAGCTGGAGAGACTGCGGCCTACCACCCCTTGGGTACGAGGGTAAAACTGACAACCAAAATATATAAGATCTCTCCTGTGTTACTTCATACAAGGAAAGGCAAGGATTTGCACTATCTCCGTTAACTTCACGGAAGATGTGCTGCTTACTGGCGTAGATGTAGCTCTGTTAACTGCACAGAACCTGTACCCTGTACTAACGCAAGAAGCTTAAGAGCCGTATCATGCGTAACCTGAGGACCAAGAAAAACACTTTTTAGGGTTCTAAGAAAGAGACCCGCATTAGTCACTACTGGTTCATTCCGCTCCCAAAGAGGAGTAGCCCACTCCAGGGCCTTGTGGGAAAGTATTGTTATGACAAAACCCACTTTAGCCCTCTCGGAGGGGAACTGTGCCTCCATCATTTCTAACTGAATTGAGCACTGATTAATAAACCCCCTGCAGGATTTGCTGTCACCAGAAAATTTTTCTGGGATATCAAAACGGGGTAATGGAGCTCTAGCAGCTGCCGCTGCATTCACCGCTGCTGTGTGTACGAGACTTGCAGCTTGTGAGGCTGCCTGAGTAGCTACCGCAGTGAGATCAGCAACTGAAGCGGCCTGCTCCAGAGTCATAAGTCTGGGCTCTAGTTGCTGAACATAACGCTGTAGCTACTGGTTGTCAGCCATGGTCGGCTAGACCCTGGCAGTCAGATACTGTTATGAGGACGGTCGCAATAACTTTATAAAATAAAGGAATGCGACCGAACCCGGATCCGCGGTGCAGCCGGAGAGACTGCGGCCGACTACCCCTTGGGTACGAGGGTAAAACTGACAACCAAAATATATAAGATCTCTCCTGTGCTACTTCACACAAGGAAAGGCAAGGATTTGCACTATCTCTGTTAACTTCACGGAAGATGTGCTGCTTACTGGCGTAGACGTAGCTCTGTTAACTGCACAGAAGCTACACACTAGCCGTTAGGAAGTGAGGGCAACTCACGCCAGGCGTATGTGCTGCCAGCCGGTGTGCGACCGGACTGTGAAGCAACTCTCCTTTTGGATAGCAGGCGATGCCCAGGTTATGCGCGCTGCAGTCTGCTCAGGGTGTATTGCTACACTCTATCGGAGCTAGACTGCACCACATTCATTACCTGCCTAGCAAACACTAACCTGCCTGAGTGACCTGTGCTAATTAGCCAATTATCTCTGGTATCGGCAGGTCACGGAGAGCGAAACTAAAAAGCACGTGGAGCCCAAACTGACAGGCATCTGCACATATGCACGACCTATAAGCTATGATCTGACCACGCAGCCATGCTTGCGGTCTGGCTATTTAAAGGCTAAGCCCTGCCCCTAGACCGCATCATTGATGATGTTACCCGTGGCCAATCAGGCGGTGCAGGTCACCGGATCAGCTGACACCAAATCACCAATCACGGTCAGCCACTTCACGGGCATGCTCAGTGCAGGAAATCCTGGACTTAGGCTATAATCGCCCTGTTCCTTTCTGCAACCTATGCTTAAAGTTACTAGGAACAAAGACCCTAGCAACAGCTTGTACCTTCTGTGTACTGACTAGGCGTTTGGGATCGATGGCGAAGCTGAGCAGCATCTGCCCTGGCTGGACCAGAATGGGAGACCACAGAATCCACTTTCAATTTCTGATCCCAGCAGCCACCTGACAGCTAACAAAATTCCAAAATAAAGGAAAAAAAAAATATTTGCCAATAAATTCGTTTCTTCATGTAAATAAAAAAAGAAAACAATATAAGTACACATATTTGGTATTGCCGCGTCCGTAACGACCCGCCCTATAGAACTGTCCCACTAGCGAACCCCTTAAAGAAAAAAACAATGCTATATCATCATACTGCCGAACAAAAAGTGGAATAGCACGAAATTAAAAAGACGGATATAAATAATCATGGTACCACTGAAAACATCATCTTGTCCCGCAAAAAACAAACCACCATACAGAATCATCAGCAAAAAAGTTATATCTCGCAGAATAAAGCGATGCAAAAAATTATTTTTTTTAATAAAATTGTTTTTAGTGTATAAAAGCACCAAAAACATAAAAAATGTATAAAAAATGAGGTATCGCCGTAATGTACTGCCCCAAAGAATAAAACTGCTTTATCTATTTTGCCACACGCGGAACGGAATAAACGCCCTCCCAAAATAAATTCATGAATTGCTGATTTTTGTTCATGCTAACCTCCCAAAAATCGAAATAAAAAGCGATAAAAAAGTCATGTGTCCAAAAATGGTACCAATAAAAACATCAACTCGTCCCTCAAAAAATAAGACCTCATATGACTCTGTGGGCCAAAATATGCAAAAATTATAGATCTCAAAATGTGGTGATGCAAAAACTATTTTTTGCAATAAAAAGCGTCTTTTAGCGTGTGACAGCTGCCAATCATAAAAACCCGCTATAAATAGTAAATCAAAACCCCTTTATCACCCCCTTAGTTAGGGAAAAATAATAAAATTAAAAAATGTATGTATTTCCATTTTCCCATTAGGGTTAGGGTTAGGGTTGCGGCTAAAGTTAGGGTTGGGGCTAAAGAAAGGATTAGAGTTATGGTTGGGATTAGGGTTAGGGGTGTGTTAGGGTTAGGTTTGTGGTTAGGGTTATGGTTAGGGTTGGGACTAGGGTTAGGGGTGTGTTGAGGTTAGGGTTGGAGTTAGAATTGAGGCGTTTCCACTGTTTAGGCACATCAGGGGTTCTCCAAATGTGACATGGTGTCTAATCTCAATTCCAGCCAATTCTGCATTGAAAAGTCAAGCGGTGCTCCTTCCCTTCTGAGCTCTGTCATGTGCCCAAACAGTAGTTTACCCCACATATGGGGTATCAGCATACTCAGGACAAATTGCACAATAACTCTTGGGGTCCAATTTCTTCTGTTACCTTGGGAAAATAAAAAATTGGGGGCAAAAATATCATTTTTGTAAAAAAAAAAAGATTTTTTTTTTTTTTTACGGCTGTATGTTATAAACTTCTGTGAAGCACTTGGGGCTTCATAGCGCTCACCACACATCTAGATAAGTTCCTTGGAGGGCGATTTTCCAAAATGGGGTCACTTGTGGGGGGTTTCCAATGTTTAGGCACATCAGGGCTCTCCAAATGCGACATGAAGCCCGCAGACCATTCCATCAAAGTCTGCAATCCAAAACGTCACTACTTCCCTTCCGAGCCCCGACGTGTGCCCATACAGTAGTTTTCTCCCCATATAGGGTATCAGCGTACTCAGGACAAATTGGAAAACAACTTTTGGGGTCCAGTTTCTCCTGTTACACTTGAAAAAATTAAAAATTGGGGCCGAAAATATCATTTTTGTGGAAAAAAATTATGATTTTTTATTTTTTTGGCTCTACGTTATAAACTTCTGTTGAGCACTTGGGGGTTCAAAGTCCTCCCCACACATCTAGGTAAGTTCCTTGGGGGGTCAGTTTTCCAAAATGGGTTCACTTGTGGGGGGTTTCCACTGTTTAGACACATTAGGGGCTCTCCAAATGCAACATGACGCCCGCAGACCATTCAATCAAAGTCTGCAATCCAAAACGTCACTACTTCCCTTCCGAGCCCCGACGTGTGCCCATACAGTAGTTTTCTCCCACATATAGGGTATCAGCATACTCAGGACAAATTGGTCAACAACTTTTGGGGTCCAGTTTCTCCTGTTACCCTTGGGAAAATAAAAAATTGGGCCGAAAATATCATTTTTGTGGAAAAAATTATGATTTTTTATTTTTATGGCTCTATGTTATAAACTTCTGTGCAGCACTTGGAGTTCAAAGTTCTCCCCACACATCTATGTAAGTTCCTTGGGGGATAAATTTTCCAAAATGGGCTTCTAGTATAAACTTCTGTGAGCACTTGGGGTTCAAAGTCTCCACACTCTAGATAAGTTCTTGGGGGGCTATTTCCAAAATGGGTCACTATGTGGGGGATTTCCACTTAGCACACAGGCTCTCCAAATGCGACATGACGCCCGCAGACCATTCAACAAAGTCTGCAATCCAAAACGTCACTACTCCTCGAGCCCGACGTGTACCCATACAGAGTTTCTCCCACATATAGGGTATCAGCGTAATCAGGACAAATTAGACAACAACTTTTTGTGTCCAATTTCTCCTGTTACCCTTGGGAAAATAAAATATTGGGGGTGAAAAAAAATCATTTTTGCAAAAAAAAAAAATAATAAATTTATTTTTATGCTGTACGTTATAAACTTCTGTGAAGCACTTCGGGGTTCAAAGTGCTCACCACACATCTAGATAAGTTCCTTGGGGGGCTATTTTCCAAAATGGGGTCACTTGTGGGGGGTTTCCACTGTTTAGGCACATCAGGGGCTCTCCAAATGCGACATGACGCCCGCAGACCATTCAATCAAAGTCTGCAATCCAAAACGTCACTACTTCCCTTCCGAGCCCCGACGTGTGCCCATACAGTAGTTTTCTCCCACATTAGGGTATCAGCGTAATCAGGACAAATTGGACAACAACTTTTGGGTCCAATTTCTCCTGTTACCCTTGGGAAAATAAAATATTGGGGTTGAAAAATTCATTTTTGCAAAAAAAAAAGGATTTTTATTTTTATGCTGTACGTTATAAACTTCTGTGAAGCACTTCGGGGTTCAAAGTGCTCACCACACATCTAGATAAGTTCCTTGGGGGGCTATTTTCCAAAATGGGGTCACTTGTGGGGGGTTTCCACTGTTTAGGCACATCAGGGGCTCTCCAAATGCGACATGACGCCCGCAGAACATTCCATCAAAGTCTGCAATCCAAAACGTCACTACTTCCCTTCCGATACCCGAAGTCTGCCCATACATAGTTTTCTCCAACAAATGGGTATCAGCGTAACTCAGGAAAAATTGGACAAACTTTTGGGTTCCAATTTCTCCTGTTACCCTTGGGAAAAGAAAAAGTTTGGGACTTAAAAGATTCATGTTTGTGAAAAAAGTAAGATTTTTTTATTTTCATGCTCGTGCGTTATAAACTTTAGTGAAACACTGGGGTTCAAAGTTCTCACCACACATCTAGATAAGTTCCTTGGGGGGCTATTTTCCAAAATGGGGTCACTTGTGGGGGGTTTCCACTATTTAGGCACATCAGGGGCTCTCCAAATGCGACATGACGCCCGCAGACCATTCCATCAAAGTCTGCAATCCAAAACATCACTATTTCCCTTCCGAGCCCCGACGTGTGCCCATATAGTAGTTTTCTCCCACATATAGAGTATCAGCGTACTCAGGACAAATTGGTCAACAACTTTTGGGGTCTAGTTTCTCCTGTTACCCTTGGGAAAATAAAAAATTGGGCCGAAAATATAATTTTTGTGGAAAAAATTATGATTTTTATTTTTATAGCTCTATGTTATAAACTTCTGTGCAGCACTTGGGAGTTCAACGTTCTCCCCTCACATCTAGGTAAGTTCCTTGGGGGGATCAATTTTCCAAAATGGGGTCACTTGTGGGGGGTTTCCACTGTTTAGACACATCAGGGGCTCTCCAAATGCGACATGACGCCCGCAGACCATTCAAAGTCTGCAATCCAAAACGTCACTACTTCCCTTCCGAGCCCCGACATGTGCCCATACAGTAGTTTTCTCCCCACATATAGGGTATCAGCGTACTCAGGACAAACTGGACAACAACTTTTTGGGTCCAATTTCTCCTGTTACCCTTGGGAAAACAAAATTTTGGGGGTGAAAAAATCATTTTTGCAAAAAAAAAAAGGATTTTTTATTTTTATACTGTACGTTATAAACTTCTGTGAAGCACTTTGGGGTTCAAAGTGCTCACCACACATCTAGATAAGTTACTTGGGGGCTATTTTCCAAAATGGGGTCACTTGTGGGGGGTTTCCACTGTTTAGGCACATCAGGGGCTCTCCAAATGCAACATGACGCCCGCAGACCATTCCATCAAAGTCTGCAATCCAAAACGTCACTACTTCCCTTCCGATTACCGACGTGTGCCCATACAATAGTTTTCTCCCACAAATGGGGTATCAGCGTACTCAGGACAAATTGGACAACAACTTTTGGGGTCCAATTTCTCCTGTTACCCTTGGGAAAATAAAAAGTTTGGGACTAAAAGATCATGTTTGTGGAAAAAGTATGATTTTTTTATTTTCATGCTCGGGCGTTATAAACTTTAGTGAAACACCTGGGGGTTCAAAGTTCTCACCACACATCTAGATAAGTTCCTTGAGGGGTCTAGTTTCCAAAATGGTGTCATTTGTGGGGGTTTCGACTGTTTAGGCACATCAGGGGCTCTACAAACACGACATGGCGTCCAGCCAATTCTGCGTTGAAAAAGTCAAACGGCGCTCCTTCCCTTCCGAGCTCTGCCATGCACCCAAACAGTGGTTTACCCCCACATATGGGGTATCAGCGTACTCAGGACAAATTGCACAATAACTTTTTGGGTCTTGTTACCCTTGGGAAAATAAAAATTGGGGTGAAAATATCATTTTTGTGGAAAAAATATGATTTTTTAATTTTACGGCTCTACGTTATAAGCTTGTGTGAAGCACTTGGGGGTTCAAATTGCTCACCACAGATCTAGATAAGTTCCTTAGGGTGTCTAGTTTCCAAAATGGGGTCACTTGTGTGAGGTTCCACTGTTTAGGCACATCATGGGCTCTCCAAATGCAACATGGCGTCCAATCTCAATTCCAGCCAGTTTTGGTTGGAAAAAGTCAAATGGCGCTCGTCTGCCGTGCGCCCAAACAGTGGTTCCCCCCACATATGGGGTATCAGCATACTCAGGACAAATTGGACAACAACTTTTGTGGTCAAATTTCTCCTGTTACCCTTGGGAAAATAAAAAAATTGGTGACTAAAAGATAATTTTTGTGGGAAAAAAATAGGATTTTTTATTTTCATGCCCGGGCATTAGTGTTGAGCGATACTGCTCGATATCTAAAAATATCGGATCGGAATGGTATCGCCGATATCACTAAATATCGCGATATCCGATTCCGATACCGGAAGTCCCATGTAAGTCTATGGGAACAAAATATCGCAACTAAAAAAAACACTTTCTTTCCTTGTAAACACAAAATATACACACTTAGAATACATATATATATATATACATGTCATTGTGACATATATATTACATATATTTATAGTTTTTCACTTCTACATAGTAAAATAGCCTCTGATTCAATTGCCGGGTAAAGCCGGCATTTGTGAAAAGACAGAAGCACCCGAGGGTCCAGTCGCCACAGAGATGTTGCATCACACCCAGCGGTGTGACAACTTACTCTCAGGTAAGGAGGAAACACCCCATTGACTCCAACCACTGCATTCAACAGTACACTATGCCAGCTGAGTGTAGGCGGACCCAATGGGATGGTCTAGCTCAGGCTGGTTAGAACAGGGTGTAGCTAGTTGGATGGGAGGGGTTGAGGCAGCATTATGCTGCATGTCTTTGTAGTAAGAATTGTTTCCTTTCCTGCTTTCTTACTACGTCGCATACTCCACTCTGCTACATCACTCTGCACCATTGCTCTATCTCACATCTATCTGCCCTGGAAGGATACCGTCTTACCTGTACAAGACTTATCACCTAACTGCACTACACCATCCCTGCCAGAGGACCTGCACAGCAGCGCTGGTCACCCTGACCAGGTACTACAGGTGGCGTCACGACAAACTACACAAACATTCTATCATCCCCTGGAAATATCCCACATTCCAGCGAGCGACCAGGGCACGGACATAGCTGTGCTACCCGTCACATCCCCCATAGAAGTCGACGGGCTTGGTGCCGAGTACCCCCAAAACCTGTGGCTCTGTGCGACTCAACTTTGGCGTCACGAACAGGATTCAGAAGCTCGCTATAAGCGAGTCCTGTGTGCCTTAATTGAACTGTTTTTTTGCTTGAGAATTGCAAAAATCATCATAGACTGTATTTGCCATTTTTCCGTCATATCTGCGCCACGAGGCACAGGTGAAGAATAAGGGCGTGCTCTCGTGGGCGTACACTCACTCCGTGGCGCGAAAACGATGTCCGCACACTCTAAATGTTACTGCAATGTAAGATCGTGCCCCACAGCTCTGGAGTTCCGCCTCCTCATCCTCCTCAGTGGGCGGAAACGAACGCGAAGGTCCCGCCTCCCTACAAAAGATGGCGCCTCTCCTGATGCTAATGACACATGTGACTTGGCAGAGATGGTGAACGGACATGAGCAGAAGTGGGAAGGGATGGAGGAGTCAGAGCTCTCCCCCCACGGAAGCGACCCGATCGCCACGGAGCCACCGTTTGGCACCCGGCCTGGAAACCCTCCTACGCTGGAAGAAGCGGAGGATACCCTGAGAGACCTGGCCCGGCACCGGGAGGAGGTCGCCAGGATGGAAGCGAGCTGGCGGGCCCTAAAACTACAATTGGAGCGGCGCCAATCCCTCTTACCCCCTGAAGTGTCTGTACCGGAAGGTGAGGCACCCGTTCCAGTAGAGGAGGCCGTGCGGGCATCCCAGCCCTTGCAATCTGAACCGGTTGACAGTATCTCAGTGGAGGCACCCGTTCCAGTAGAGGAGGCCGTGCGGGCATCCCAGCCCTTGCAATCTGAACCGGTTGACAGTATCTCAGTGGAGGCACCCGTTCCAGTACAGGAGGCCGTGCGGGCATCCCAGCCCTTGCAATCTGAACCGGTTGCCAGTATCACAGTGGAGGCACCCGTTCCTGCAGAAAACGCCGCACCAGCACCCCAGATCCCGCTGTCTGCCCCCGTCGCTGAGGCAGAAGAAGCGACACCCGTCCTCATGGAGGAGGCCGCGCAGGCACCAGAGCTCTACCTGCCTGTACCGGAGCCCCGACCGTCATCTGTTCCAGAGCCGGCTGCTTCCACCACAGGTGAGCGCCGCCAGGACTGGCGGGCGCCAGGAGAGCTGCCGCAAACCGGACATCGTAAGCTGGCGTTTGATGGTGGAGACATGGAGCTGCTGGTGGAGGAGAATTACAGCCGGCGTCAGGAGGAAGAGTGGAGACGTCGGGAGCGGGAAGCAGAGCGACAAAGGGAGCAGCGAGAATCCCAAAAGCTTCGGCAATGTCACCTGGAGAAGGACCTGGCAGAGAAGGCACGTATGAGAAAGGATAAAAGTACGGTGAGGGAGCCGCGGCGTAAGGGTGCAGTACGGAACTTTAAGTTAAAAGGTGGTTGGGGCTTCATCCAGGAGCCTGGACTTTATTTAGAAGTTTTTGTAACCCGGCGGGACATGGAGGCTCACCTCCCAGAAAGACACCCGGGGAGGGACCTGTTGCCAGGAGACTTGGTGACTTACACCCGACACTGGGGTTACAATGGATGGTACGCCCTAAATGTTACCAGGTGCGACCCCTACTCCCCAGAGTGTCAGGAAACTGACAGACCCTACGAGCCTTCAGCCTCCCCCAACCAGGCCTCTGCACAAGTGCCCACCCCACGCCGTAAATCTCCCCAGCCTCCCTCAGTGGTCTCCTCAGCAGCCCCAGCTATGGACATGATAATGATAGCTGGCCCGTACCCGGCGCCTGTTAGGCCCCCCCGGAGGGAGACGAAAGAGGTGGCCACACAGACCCAGATAGCGGGTCACGACGTCACTGTACAGGCCACACGACGTCATCAGGTCTGGGTGGACCCTCCTGTCACGGATGTTTGGCAAGCTCCAGAACAGTACCAGGTGGTACCTGTAAGAGGCCAGCCAAATAAGTCTAAATAACCCGGACAGGGTCTCTGTATGTAAATAGTTAAATTATTGATGTACCCGGACGGGTGAATGTTATAAAAAGAAGTTTATTGTTGCCTTAATATACCCAGGTTGGGTAATGGTTTGATGTACCCGGACGGGTGAATGTTCAGAAGAACAAGTTTATTGTTGCCTTAATATACCCAGGTTGGGTAATGGTATTTCACTGTAATCAAAATGTTGAACTTTGAAGCCATGAACTGTACTGGCTCACAAACTTTTCTGTAAATAGTTGGCACTTCGGTGCTCCATCTTGGTTTTACAAAAAACTTAACTGTGCACTATTTTCAACTACCTCAGAAACTAAAAACCCGTTTGGTGTGGCCGAAAGTGAGGTCTGCTCAAGGAAAGTCTTGCAGCCCACCCAAGACCACAGTTGGAGGTTTGGAGCGGGTCCTCCACAAGCACAAGTAAAGGACACTGTGAAGTTACCCCGGTGGGGGTAGTCCTAAGAAGTCTCCACGAACTTCGGCACTAATGCTATTTGCACTTTTGTAATGTTATTATTAAAAATTTTATTATGCAACATTTAACTTGAAGTGTTTCCTGCTTTCTTACTACGTCGCATAGTCCACTCTGCTACATCACTTTGCACCATTGCTCTATCTCACATCTATCTGCCCTGGAAGGATAGCGTGTTACCTGTAGAAGACTTTTCACCTACCTGCACTACACCATCCCTTCCAGAGGACCTGCACAGCAGCGCTGGACACCCTGACCAGGTACTACAGGTGGCGTCACGACAAACTACACGAACATTCTATCATCCCCTGGAAATATCCCACATTCCAGTGATCGCCCAGGTCACGGACCGAGCTGTGCTACTCGTGACATCCCCTATAGAAGTCGACGTGATCGGTGCCGAGTACCCCCAAAACCCCTGTGTCTGTGCGACTCAACTTCCCTCACTGTGCTGGCACTTTACATTTACAATGCCTCTGGGTTTTTTTTTTGGGGGGGTGGGGAACATTCAGACTTTTGCTATGGGGCCCCATGATTTATATGTACGCCCCTGCTGCTGAGGCATGGTATTTAAGGCTGTTAAGGAGCCAACATACATGGACCTTGCCAGCAGCGTCGGACTGGAGTACCTTGGGCCCACCAGAGAAAATATATTCTTGCGGCCCAACATCATACTTCCCAACCTTTGAATAAGGGAAAGAGGGACAAAGGCTGTGGCACGCTGTGCATGCTGCAGAAAATTTTAGGCCATGCCACGTTGCACCACAGACTGTCCAGGAGTTGGTGGATGCTTTAGTCCAGGTGTGGGAGGAGATCCCTCACGAGACCATCCGTCGCGCTCATCAGGAGCATGGCCAGAAGTTGTAGGGAGGTCATACAGCATACCTCCCAAATTTGGAAGACAGGAAAGAGGATTAAAGGCTGCAGCGCGTGTTGCGCGCCGCTGAAAATTTTAGGCCACGCCCCGACAACACCCATTTCACAGCTAATCACACCCATATCCTCGCCCCAAGCATAACCATTTAGCACTGCTGATCACACTGACTGGTAATGAGGGCACAGTGGCTGGTACTGAGGAAAAGAAAGAAAGAGCAGCGAGAGAGAAAGAAATAACAGAGAAAGAAAGAGAGGAAAGAAAGAAAAGAGAGAAAGAAAGAACAGAGAGAAAAAAGAACAGAGAGCGAGAAGGAAAGAACAGAGAGCGAGAAAGAAAGACTAGAGAGAGAGCCATAGGCGTAGCTAGGGTTTTGGTTTAGTGGGGGCAAAACTTCTGAGTGGGCCCATCATCAGAGAACCTCAGCAAATGACCGCGCTGTTGGCCAAAATAATCTATATATAAAAAGACCAATATTGATATTACCGCCATATGGTCTGTGTTAAATAATACCAGTCCTACAGAACATATAATAGATTACAGCACAGGTACAGATAATGACTTACCGCTGATGTTCTTTCTAATGGAATTGTTCACTTTTCATGTCTTTTCCATCTGGCCCACACCGACATGACGACTTCTCCAGCCAGGACTCGACTGCACCCCCATTAAAAAAAAAAATAAAAAAAAACCTCACCTCCCGGCTCCTGTGCTGCTCACTGTTCTCCCTCTCAGCGTCTGACAGCGGGCGCCGGCAGGTGATGTTATTGCGCCCGCTGTCATACGCTGAGAGGGGGATTATGGGAGAGAAGGAGCGCTCGCTCCTTCTCTCTCCCTGCGGTCAGCTTTATCGGCTGGATGCCGATACAGCTGACCCTCCGATGACGGGTTGGGGGCCCACTGCTGGCACCGGGCCCCCCCAACGCCTGTTCAGGCCCCATAGCTTCCGGGCGGCAGAGCAGGGAGAGCAATTCTCCCTGCTCTGCCGCAGAATGTAACTGTATCGTAGCTCCGGGTGGGCCCCCTCAGAGCGCGGGCCCCGGGGTCACCGCCCCCCTCTGCCCCGCGACCTATCCTTTCAAATCAGGGCCCACCACGCAGGAGCTGGGGCCCACCGTAGGTTTCTCCGGTGTCCCGGTGCCTCAGTCCGACCCTGCTTGACCTAGCAGGCCACAGCAGTCTGCATATCTTGGCTGGTTAACAAAAATAGGGGATCCCCTCGAAAAAAATTTGGCGTGGGGTCCCCCCTATTTTTGTTAACCAGCCAGATGAAGCAGACTGCTGAGGCCTGGTTTTTCAGGCTGGTAAGGATCCAATATCCATGGACCTTGCCAGCCTGATAATACCAGGCCACAGCAGTCTGCTTAGCTTGGCTGGTTAACAAAAATAGGGGATCCCCTCGAAAAAAAAACGGCGTAGGGGTCCCCCTATTTTTGTTAACCAGCCAAGTAAAATGCAGACTGCTGTGGCCTGGTATTAAAAGACTGTCAAGGCCCATGGATTTTGGCCCTCAACAGCCTGATAATACCAGGCTACAGCAGCCCCACATTTGGCGCATCAAAAGATGTGCCAATTGTGGCACTTTACCCGGCTCTTCCCACTGCCCTGTAGCGGTGGCAAGTGGGGTAATAAGGGGTTAATGTCACCGTTGATTGCACGGTGAGAATAAGCCCGGTTAATAATGGAGAGGTGTCAATAAGACACCGATCCATTATTAATCCCAAAGTTTTTAAATGTATAAAAAAAAAGATACAGCAAGAAAAAAGTATTTTAATGAAATAAAAGAGACAACACAGTTTTCATTAATTTTATTATACACTCATTCCTGCGACGCCATCGATCTCCTGTAAAAAAAGAAAAAAAAACAAACCAACAGTATACCACCTGTCCGACGCAGTCCATAGTAACGACAGTCCCACGACGATCCAGCTCTGCTACATCGCAATGACAGGCAGAGCCTGTCATCTCGACGCAGCACAGCTGATTACCTGCTTCCCCGGTGGTGACGTCATCTGACTGACTGCTTTACGGCCGGGATTACCCAGCAGTCACTGCAGTTATCGCGAGAAACTGCATGTGACCGCCGGGGAAAGATGATGGCGGCCATCAAGCAGTCCAGCCCGTGACCGCCGGAGATCTTCTGCCAGGTAAGTGCGCTGACTCCTGACAGACCCGACCGACGGACACTGACAGTGACAGTGACAATTCCGATTCCGGTATCCGATAAGACGAAAATATCGGAACTAAGTATCGAAAGTCCGATAGAGCTAATATCGGCCGATACTCAATACTTGCGGTATCGTATCGCTCAACACTACCGGGCATTATAAACTTGTGTGAAGCACTTGGGGGTTCAAAGTGCTCACCACTGATCTAGATAAGTTCCTTAGGGGGTCTAGTTTCCAAAATGTGGTCACTTGTGGGGGGTTTCCACTGTTTAGGCACATCTGGGGCACTGCAAACGGAACATGACACCAATCAACGTCTGCATTCCAAAACGTTAATACTTCCTTTCCAAGCCCTGCTGTGCGCCAAAACAGTTTTTTCCCCCCACATATGGGGTATCAGCGTACTCAGGACAAATTGGACAACAACTTTTGGGGTCCAATTTCTTTGGGAAAAATCAAAAATTTGGGACTAAAAAATCATTTTTGTGTAAAATTGTTTTTTTTTTTCACACCCAGGCATTATAAACTTGTGTGAAGCACTTGGGGGTTCAAAGTGCTCACAACAGATCTAGATAAGTTCCATAGGGGTGTCTAGTTTCCAAAATGGTGTCACTTGTGGGGGGTTTCCACTGTTTAGGCGCATCAGGGGCTCTCCAAACACGACATGGCATCCAATCTCAATTCCAGCAAATTTTGTTTTTTCCCCACATATGGAGTATCGGCGTACTCAGGAGAAATTGCAAAACAACTTTATCTGTCCATTTTCTCCTTTTCCCTTTGTGAAAATAAAAAAAGTTTGTAAAAGACCATCTTTCTGACTAAAAAGTTAAATGTTCATTTTTTCCTTCGACGTTGCTTCAGCTCCTGTGAAGCACCTGAAGGGTTAATAAACTTCTTGAATGTTGTTTTGAGTACCTTGAGGGGTGCAGTTTTTAGAATGGTGTCACTTTTTGGTATTTTCTGCCATATAGACCCTCAAGGTGACTTCAAATGTGAGGTGGTCCCTAAAAAAAATGGCTTTGTAAATTTTGTTGTAAAAATGAGAAATTGCTGGTCAACTTTTAACCCTTATAACTTCCTAACAAAAAAAATGTTGGTTCCAAAATTGTGCTGATGTAAAGTAGACATGTGGGAAATGTTATTTATTAACTATTTTGTGTGACATCACTGCCTTAGAATTATGAAATATGCCTTAGTATTCCAGGTCCTAAATCAATACATATCAAAAAACTGACAAGGGATGCACACCAGGTCCCAGGTAATGCCAACTTAGTGGTTAACATTTCCTCCAAGTGTTAAGATACCTCACAAATGAACTTACTACAGAAAGGTCTTTCTTTCTGCCCCATTTTTAAATTTAACACCTTTCAGCTAGACATTGACTTTCACAGGTTTTACAGAAACTTACGACTGAAGGCACATTTCAATAATCCTGACAATAAAATACTGCCTGTCACACAACCAACATTGATCAATCTAGTAGATCTAGGATTGAAACTTCGCAGTATCTTTCTGCCACCAAAAAGCAGCCCTCCCATTGAAACTTTTATTTCATTAATTAACAGGGAAGTGTCAGATTTCTCAAAACTAATCACCAGGGGAGAATTCAACCTTCGGCCCAACCTTAATCAGGAAGATCGAATAGCTTTGAAAACATTAATCGAGGATAAGGAAATAATTATAAAACCCGCCGATAAGGGGGGCGCGACAGTCATTATGGATCGTTCCTTTTACATGAATGTGATACGATCCCAATTAGCCAACCCTGAAGTCTATGAGCCCATTGCACACAACCCTACCCCTCAAATTAGGGAACAAATTACGGATATTCTTGACAGGGCTCTTCACACACAGATTATAGACAAAATGACAAAGGACTTTCTAACCAAAGAGGATCCATTAATCCCTGTATTTTATTAACTACAGAAAATCCATAAAAGACTGGACAAATCCCCCGGCAGAACCATTGTCGCGTCAACAGAGTCAATCCTCTCTCCCCTATCAATACTGCTGGAGAAAGTTTTAACACCCCTGATTAGGGAGGTACCATCCTTCCTATTAGATACAGGATCCTTTTTACAACTGATCCGGGGAATAGACAGATTACCGGAAGGTACCCTATTGGTTACTTTAGATGTCAACAATTTGTACACGTCGATCCTACATTCAAAAGGCATAAGAGCCATAAAGAGATTGCTTGAGGAATCTCTTATGGACTCCAATGTTGTTACTTTTCTTTTGGAACTGCTGGAACTTGTCCTTACAAAAAAAATTTTTATGTTTGAAGATACGCTTTACCTTCAAATACAAGATACAGTGAAGGGGTCAAATGTGGCCCCTCCTTATGCGAATTGCTAATGTCATTCTTTGAGAAACCAAAAAGCAAGTCCAAACATGAAAGCCTTACCCAAATTCATATAGACCAAAAAATATAGCGACGGCATAGTAAGCAATGTGTCCGGTATAGGTCATTAGAGTAAATATGATCCGATTCAAAGAATGACATATAGACCAAAAAATCAAGGGAAATAGGCAAATAATGCAAAATATTTATTATATCAAAATATATTAAATGTACAAAAAATAACAGGAGAAAAATCACAAAATACAAAAACGCCAGAAATGCATCATAAAATGTACAATGTCAGCCCTAAACAAAAAATATTTTCTCCTGTTATTTTTTGTACATTTAATATATTTTGATATAATAAATATTTTGCATTATTTGCCTATTTCCCTTGATTTTTTGGTCTATATGTCATTCTTTGAATCGGATCATATTTACTCTAATGACCTATACCGGACACATTGCTTACTATGCCGTCGCTATATTTTCAGTCTATGGAGAGGCCCCAGTGAGAGTCTTCATCAATTTTTTGATCAAATAAATCAAATTTGGCCTGAGTTAAGTTTTACATTAAGTTATGATGAAAAAGAGATTAATTTTTTGGACACTAAGGTTCTATTGGACGAAGCTGGGAACCTTACATTAGATCTCCACATCAAGGAGACTGACCGTAATACCTTACTACTTTATCAAACCTGCCATTCTAAGGCAGTAAAAAAATCTGTTCACACCTCACAATTTGAGAGGGTACGACGAATAGTCAGTGACCCCCAGGTACGTTCACAACGTCTGAATGAGATGGAAGACAAATTCCTACAAAGAGGTTATCCACGAAAGCTATTACAACCGACTCGACATAACACCAATACCTCCATTCAACGGTCCTCATCTCAGAGAATTCCCTTGGTCCATACATTCCACCCTTTCATGTACAGACTTCACAATAAAATTCGCAAACATTGGCATATACTACAAGACAGCTTCCCAGAAATTCCAGAGTTTCAGGTTCCCTTTTTACCGTGTTTTAGAAGGCCCAGCAATTTGAAGAATAAAATCATTAGAGCTGACATAGTTTCAGCCCAGCTCATTCCCAAACAAAAGTTTCTTTGCACCCAAAAGAAAGGTACTTTTCCTTGTTTACAATGTGCCCAGTGTACGAATGTTCTTAAAGGTCCAAAAATATCACATCCACTTACAGGTGAAGATATCCTCATCACGGGATTCTACACCTGCGATTCAAGATCAGTTATATACGCTATCAAGTGTCCATGCGGTAAAGTATACGTAGGTGAGACATCACAAGCAATAAAAGATCGTATATCACACCACAAGTCTGATATACGCTGCAAAAGATATTATCTCCCCATTCCTCATCATTTTAACCAAATGGGACATACCATAGCTCAATTACGGTTTTTGGTTTTGGAGCAGGTAGAATTGAACAGGAGAGGTGGCAATTTAATTATGAAACTTCAAAACAGGGAAGCATATTGGATTCATTATTTACAAAGCTTGGAACCCAAGGGACTTAATAGGGATTATAATGTCACGAGTCTATTTTCACAATCACAGGTCCCCACGGAATAATAAGGATTCTATAGGACCATAGACCATACATTATATATATATATTTTTCTCATTAGTGACTTAGTAGTGATCCATAATTTATCTGCAGATAGTTATTGGGTATTCCTATTGCATATTGTACCAATATGTCTCAGGGCCTTGTTTGATTTTCTTATCAATTAATGTTACTAATTATTGTCCTCAATGATCCTATTATATATTGTACCAATATGTCTCCAAAAAACCTTAATCAATGTCACACCTTATGTCTTTATTCAGTTTATTTATTCTTTTATCTTTTTTCCTAGGTCACAACATGATTCCTCCTTTTTCTCTGATACTTACCCTTGCCACTCACTCCAGCGTTGAAATTATCATTCCTATCAATAAGACCGCTACACTGGTATCTTCTTTTCTTTGCTTGCGTTCCATACGAGCGTTCCACATAAGACTTCCGCTTCACAGTAAGTAATGATGACGCACTTCCGACCAGCCGACACATATGCGTTCCACCAAGCGTTCCACAGTCACGTCTCTAACCAGGGACGAGCATTCACTTCCGGAACCGCTGCCATATAAGGAACCACATGGACACAGGTTACTTTAGAGCGCATTACTATAGGCAGCTTACCGCTACTATATAGCTCCACTCCTGAAAACTCCACTTGATTACACCAACGGTAAGATTGGTTCTTTATAACTCCATGGCACCACTGCAAGTGAATTATCTGCTTTATACAATTATATTTTAGCGCACAACTTCCTTGTAGCGGACTTATTACTTTTCATAGATATCCTCTTGGTCATCTTCATAATCTGGTAAGCGAGACATTTACCCATGTCTCCTTCCTTCTCACAATTTTTTCATGTTGATCTCTAGGTTATATTTCTTGCCTTACAGTAAAACCGATGCAATATAAATGTATAAAATATATATGAAATTATATGTATATATTTTTTTCTCATTAAGAGTCACAACTAAATCCCTCAGCCATGCTCACCTTTTTTTGCTTATAGTTGTTTATCATTACATTTTATCTTATCAATAACAGTAGTTGTGTGATGATGAAATTGTGATGTTTTCTTCTTGAAGGCAAATTCTTATTTTTATTTTTTATATGTTTATTTATCCAGTCTGATGAGGTCGAGACTAATGACCGAAACGTTACCTATGTTGGATTATGACAATAAAAAATTCAAAAAATTTTTGTTCAGCATTACATAAGAGTGCCGGGTTTATTTCACCTCTTGTGTTACTTTTCCTATAATTACAATTACCACAAACATGAATATGTGGCAGACATATACAGAAAACATGTACAGGTTCAAAAAGATTTAAATGTTTTATTCCTAAAGTAAAACTATCTCACCATTACGCTAATATTCACCTGGGGCAGCACAATACATAACTCACGATTGATATGCATTTCTTCTTTTGGATAAAACTGTAAAAAATGTTTTTATTTCTTTGAAATAAAATGACCAATGGGGTTAATTAGAAGACTACTAGGTCAGCAATAAAGACTAATAAATGATCCTTTTAAACTGATCAAAGAAATTGTAACAATCTTTTCTTATGTCCCTTTTACTGCTGGTGTTTATAGGCATTATTGTGGCTAAGATTCCTTTGTCAGTAATAAAGTAGTCACTCAGTTCCAGTAGAAAACAAAGCAAAAAGAAACGTGCCAATTAAATGAATCGTAAACTAGGGCCAAAGGGGAAGAGGCAAAAGGTGGCAAATGAAAAAACTGAAAGATAAATGACTTTCACAGGCTGTCAAGTTTCTTTTTTACATTTGTTGCAAATGCATTAAAAATTCAGTACTTGTATTAGAGAACAGCCGTTCGCTTTGCCCATTTCCCATAATAAAATGTAGAGTTGGCAGCATTTCTGAGTTCATGCAGAAGTTTCTGGTAGCCGGGGATTAATGCATCTTTCTTTAGTTCCATAGCCTTATCTGGGTCCTCTTGGCCCATATTTTATTGTGTTCAATATACGAGTAAGATGGGGTTCAGGTGACCTGACCCGACTTTACAGGCTCATATTTGTCAATAAGGCCTCATTCAGACATACGTGTTGCATGTATGAGTTATATCTGTTTTTTCATGGATACAACACGTACCCATTAATCTATGCTGCCATTCACATGTCCTTGTTTTTCCCGAATGGAGTGTCCATGCAAAGCACATAGAGACATGTCCATTTTCTTTCCTGCAGGATGGATAACAAGTGCCCATATAATGTATATTCTCTGGGCAATAAAAATGAAAAAAGCATATACAAAATGGGAGGAATAGGGCTAAGTAACAGCACATGTGAAAAAGACTTGGGTATACTAATTGATCACAGACTGAACATGAGTCAACAGTGTGATGCAGCAGCAAAAAAGGCAAATGCAATTCTAGGATGTATCAACAGAAGCATACAGTCTAGATCACGTGAGGTCATTATTGCCCTCTACTCCTCTTTGGTCAGACCTCATCTGGAATACTGTGTCCAGTTTTGGGCACCACATTTTAAAAAAGACATCAACAAACTGGAGAAGTTCAGAGAAGAGCCACCAGAATGGTGACCGGTCTGCAAACCATGTCCTATGAGGAACGGTTGCAGGATTTGGGAATGTTTAGCTCGCAAAAAAGAAGACTGAGAGGAGACTTAATAGCTGTCTACAAATATCTCAAGGGCTGTCACATTGTAGAAGGATCATCTTTATTCTCATTTGCACAAGGAAAGACTAGAAGCAATGGGATGAAACTGAATGGGAGGAGACACAGATTAGATATTAGAAAAAACTTTTTGACAGTTAGGGTGATCAATGAGTGGAACAGGCTGCCACGAGAGGTGGTGAGTTCTCCTTCAATGGAAGTCTTCAAACAGAGGCTGGACAGACATCTGTCTGGGATGATTTAGAGAATCCTGCTTTGAGCAGGGGTGTAAGGTTCTTTGTCTCTGTTGACATGTTCCTTGAAACTCAGTTTTCCGTCGGCCATTTTGCTTTCTGTCTTTCTGCAGCTCTTGCCCTCAGTTAATATGGAGTTTCCAGTTTTCATGTTCCCGCCCTGATTCTTCCCTCTTGCTTCTTAAGCAGCCTCAGCTGAACAATCAGTGCTCCTGAATCAAGCCTCAGTCAGTCTGTGACCTGACTCCTGGAAGCCTTGGACTTGTACTCCAGCTATTCCCTACTGAGGAACCTTGGAACACTTTTGGACTCTGGAAACCTGCTGGTTGGTGAATCCATGTTTGCAGAGGAATTACGGTACAGAGAAGAGATCCTGAACCTGCTTTGGAGATTTATTGTAGTGCTTGAAGTTACTCTGGCCTGCTGTGTCTCCTGTCGCTGTTCCTGCAAACTGTGTGAACTTTTGTACACTATACATGACAAGATTCAGGATCCAATGTTTAGTGTCTGCTGGGTCTGGGAAAGCCGTGTCTGCTGTGACTGTGGATATCAGATGTCCGTTTAATACCTTATGTGATGACAGTGGTTGTGACTTCTCACAACCATTCCAGGTGAGCGCATTCCCTTAAAATTTTACTCTGGAGTGTTACCACAGGTAAACACTATTGTTTTTTTTTTTCCTTTCCTCTTCTCCTTCCAGCACTTCTGCCTTAAAAGATCTGGAAGATGGAGGCCCGCATAAAGGAACTTTGCGGAGTGACTGATACAATCCTTTCAGATGTACAGACTTTAAAAACCCGTTTTGCAAGCCTACAGGACCTCACTAATCATAATTTGCAAGTGTTTGGACAGACTACCCAGGAATTGCGAGCCAGGATTGAGGCTCTAGAGGAACGAGCCCAGGCTCCTGCCATAACCCCGAGTTCTGGGATCCCCAAATTACCTCCTTTTCGTTTTGGCGGTGAACGTGAGAAATTCAGGGGATTTATTAATCAATGCAATTTATTTTTCTCTGCACATGCTTCACAATTTCCCACTGAACGATCCAAAGTGCTTACTATAATCATGTTGCTTACCAATAAGGCTTTGATGTGGGCAAACCCTCTGATTGAGACTGAGGATGATTGTTTGAATCACCTTAATGCTTTTATTTCAGCCATGGGCAGGTGTTTGATGACCCCAATCGAGGTGCAACAGCTGAAGCAGCCATGTTAACTTTGCGCCAAGGTAAGCGTTCAGTAGCCGAATATGCCCTGGATTTCAGGAGATGGGCTCTTGATACCACTTGGGACACTTCCGCTAAAAAATCTATTTTTCGGAAAGGGTTGTCTCCACTGATTAAGGATGAACTTGCTCGTGCCGACCCTCCCACTGCGTTAGGTGACTTTATTAACTATTGTATCCGTATTGATGCTCGTCTGACTGAACGCAGACAAGAGAGATGGTTCGAAAATAATCGCACTAACCTTTTACTACCTCCCTCCTCAGCTAAGGAACCTTTGAGTAGGATCACAAGGGAACCAGAACCTGAACCCATGCAGGTGGACTCTTTACAAAGACGGGTTAGTGATGCACGCAAAGAACATCGTATAAAGGTAAATCTATGTTTCTACTGTGGTAAGTCAGGGCACTTCATTATAAACTGCCCCAGCCGTTCTCGTAAGACTACTGCAGCAGTCATTCACTGTGAGTGTTGCGAGAGGAGCTCTGTCATGTCCGAGCCTCAGGCTCCAGAGAGATCTGCTGCAAGAGATCTTGATTTCTCAGACTTAAACTCTGTTAGTTCTGGGGACGATGACGGTATAAACGCTGCAATTTTTCAAGTTTCCTCAGCGGTGTCCCAGCTGAGTTGTAAAAGAAACAATTCTCATTGCTTCCTTTCCATCAAACTCTGGGTTGACTCAGTCTGGGTGTCTAGCTCTGCTATGATCGACTCAGGAGCAAGTGGAAATTTTATGGATATCTCCTTTGCTCTGAAACAGGGGATACGTTCAGTGAAGAAGGCTACTCCAGTACAGATGGAGACTGTGGATGGCTCTCTACTGACTTCTGGACCAGTGGATCAAGAAACAGAGCCTTTGAGGGTCCTTATGGGTAAAGATCATCAGGAGAAAATGTCTTTTTTGCTTATCTCTTCTCCCCACTTTCCCATTATTCTAGGGCTACCATGGCTGCAGGCGCAGAATCCTACGATTAACTGGGAGACCAAGGAATTACACTTTCCGGAGAAACAGATGAGTCAAGGAGTTTCAGCTTGCTCTGTTCCTAAAGGAACCATGTCAGTCCCTGAACTACCAGCTGTATACCAGGACTATGTGGATTTATGTGACAAGAAGAACGCTGATCAGCTTCCTCCTCACCGTCCATATGATTGTCCAATTGAATTATTGCCTGGAGCCGAGATACCTTTTGGTAAGATCTACCCCCTAGCGGGGCCCGAGCTAAAAGCTTTGAAGGATTATATAGACGAAAATTTAGCCAAGGGCTTCATACGCCCCTCTTCATCTCCCGTAGGTGCACCCATCTTCTTTGTGAAGAAGAAAGATGGATCTCTGAGACCCTGCATAGACTATAGGGAACTCAATAAGGTTACTATTAGAAACCGTTATCCATTGCCTTTAATCCCTGAGTTGTTGGAGAGAGTGCGGCATGCCAAAATTTTCTCTAAACTGGATCTCCGTGGGGCCTATAACTTGGTCCGTATTAGACCTGGGGATGAATGGAAGACTGCTTTCAGGTCACGCTATGGACACTTTGAATATCTAGTTATGCCTTTTGGTCTGAGTACCGCCCCAGCCACTTTCCAACACTTCGTGAATGATATCTTCAGGGATCTCCTAGATACATTTGTGGTGATTTATCTGGATGATATTCTAATTTTTTCTAACTCCACAGAGGAACATCATGGACATGTGAGAATGGTCTTAGAACGCCTAAGACAAAACCATCTCTACATCAAACTTGAAAAATGTGAATTCCATTGGACCGAAATTCAATTTCTGGGGTATGTACTATCTACGCAAGGGATTAGTATGGATGGAAGCAAGACCCAAGCCATCAAGGATTGGCCAATTCCTAGAAATGTGAAGGAGGTGCAGCGTTTCATCGGGTTTGCCAACTTCTATAGACGTTTCATTAAGAATTTTTCTGAGGTAGTGTCACCTATCACCCAACTTACCCGGAAACTGTCTAGGTTCTCCTGGACCCCGCAAGCTCAGGAAGCATTTTCCTGTTTAAAGGATAAATTTACCACCGCACCTATCTTAGTACATCCCAACCCCGAGCTTGCCTTCATAATAGAGGTGGATGCTTCAGACTGTGCCGTTGGAGCTATACTCTCTCAGAGAACAGGTGAGAAGAATGTCTTGCATCCCTGTGCCTTCTTTTCCCAGCAGTTGTCTTCGGCTGAGAGGAACTACGATGTGGGCAATAGAGAATTGTTGGCCATTATTGCCGCCTTCAAGGAATGGAGACACCTTCTTCAGGGTGCAGCACAGCAAATAGTCGTCCTGACAGACCATCGTAACCTTGAATTTATCAGGTCGGCTAAGTGCCTGACTCCTCGCCAGGCTCGCTGGAATCTTTTCCTAAACCAATTTAATTTTGTCATTTCTTATAGACCAGGATCGCGCAATGGAAAGGCTGATGCACTGTCATGGGTGCATCGCCATGAAGATCGTCGCGATTGCACATTCTGACTTCTCACAGCTGAGCTGCTGTTTCTTTGTTTTTTGGTAATGAGAGAGTTAATTTTTCCTAGCTCTTTGCTAAGGCTAGGTGCAGCCTCGCCCGGCTGCTTTTGATTATGTTCTAATTAGTTTCCTTTATATTTCTGCCAGTCTGGGTGTTAGATGCCGGTGAAAGCATTCATGTAGTTTAGCAGACTGGATCGGTTCTGAGAATATTTAAGCTAAGAGCTCCTTAGTTGTTTTTACTCTTACAGCTTATAGTTTTTCTCTGAGACCTTAGGTGTTCCTACTGTGTGTGAGTGTTGTATGTAAGACTTTATTTACTTTATTTCTTGTCTTTCTTGTATGTCTTTCTGTTCATTAACCGTTACCTGTTCATTCCCTTTGGTGGTATTCAGGGTCCTTCTTAGGACTAGAATACAGTTGGCAGGGATTGATAGGAGACAGGGTTTACGCTGGTGGCCTGGACCTCTGTACCTTTAACAGTACCTCCAGGTTGAGGGATTAGTTAGGACCCCAGTTTAGGGTCAGCTTAGACCCCGGTCACCCTCTAGCCGGAGACAGCGTATAACGGATTCCGTTTTGACCCTCTGGACATTCTGTCAGGTAAATCTATGTTATCATATATCTATGCGCATGTATATAGTATGTTGCCCTTTGATATAGATTACTGACATCACATATATATATCTGCTATACAGCGTGACATGCACTCTCTAGGATTCATTCAGCAGAGACACGTCCGCTTACTCCTCCTAAGACTATTCTTCCTGACTCTAGATTCCTGGGAGTGATTCATAATCAAGACCTACTTAAGGACATCAAGGAAGCATACCATGCGGATTCTTTGTTGGCTCAACCCCCAAGGGACGTAAGTCTTGTCTTTAAGAATGGTGTGTGGATTCAGGGACAACGTCTGTATATACCTGAAACAGTCAGATTGAGAGTATTGCAACTCATCCACGATTCCAAGATAGCCGGGCATAGGGGAATTCTAAAGACACAAGAATTTCTTTCTCGTTTTTTTTGGTGGCCCACTTACAGGAAAGATGTCTTAAACTATGTCACTACATGTGAAGTCTGTGCAAGATGCAAAACACCTCGCTCCTCACCAACTTGTCTGTTGCAACCTCTTCCCACCCCGTCCCGCCCGTGGGGATCCATTTCTATGGACTTCATTGTGGATTTACCAACCTCTCAAGGGAAGAACACCATTCTAGTGGTGGTTGACCGTCTAACAAAGGCAGCTCATTTTATCCCTTGTGTCGGCTTACCCACTGCAAAACAGACATCAGACTTGATGATTAAGAATGTGTTTCGCTTACATGGAGTACCGGATGAGGTCATTTCGGATCGAGGGGTGCAATTCACTTCAAGGTTTTGGCAAAATTTCTGTGCAGCATTGGACATTAAAGTAAACCTTTCTTCTGCTTTTCATCCCCAGACTAATGGACAGACAGAACGAACCAATCAGACCCTGGAGCAGTATCTCCGCTGTTTTATCTGCCACCTACAGGATGATTGGGTGGATCTACTTCCACTGGCTGAGTTCTCTTATAACAACTCTCAGAGCGCCTCCACTAAGCAGTCTCCTTTTTACTCCAATCTAGGTTATCATCCTAACATTCTTCCTCGATTTCCCATAGATACGCCCTTGCCGGCAGTGGCTGAAAGAATCACTTCTTTACAAAAGAATATGGATCTTCTAAAGGAAAATCTAGAATTGGCTCAGGAAAGGTACAAGAAAGCAGCAGATAAATTTCGTAAACCTGCACCAGCTTTCAAGGTAGGAGATTTGGTCTGGCTGTCAACCAGAAATCTTAAATTAAAGATTCCATCGTCTAAATTGGGACATAAGTACATTGGACCTTATAAGATCAATAAGATTATAAGTGCTGTTGCTTGTCGTCTTCAACTGCCCAGAACTATGAGAATCCACCCTGTCTTTCATGTATCCCTACTAAAGGCTGCAACACCCAATACGTTTCCTGGACGTTCTTCTCCTTGCCCTGACCCAGTGCTGGTTGATGGTCAGGAAGAATTTATGGTGGAAAGGATTCTAGATTCCAGGTTGTACAGAAATCAGTTGCAATATTTGATTAAATGGCAGGGCTACCCAGTGGAGGACAACTCATGGGAACCAGTCAATAATGTAAATGCTCCTCGCCTGCTCCGCCAGTTTCATCAGAGGTACCCTGACAAGCCTGGTCTGAGGTCATCCGGAGGTTGTCCCTAAGGGGGAGTAATGTAAGGTTCTTTGTCTCTGTTGACATGTTCCTTGAAACTCAGTTTTCCGTCAGCCATTTTGCTTTCTGTCTTTCTGCAGCTCTTGCCCTCAGTTAATATGGAGTTTCCAGTTTTCATGTTCCCGCCCTGATTCTTCCCTCTTGCTTCTTAAGCAGCCTCAGCTGAACAATCAGTGCTCCTGAATCAAGCCTCAGTCAGTCTGTGACCTGACTCCTGGAAGCCTTGGACTTGTACTCCAGCTATTCCCTACTGAGGAACCTTGGAACACTTTTGGACTCTGGAAACCTGCTGGTTGGTGAATCCATGTTTGCAGAGGAATTACGGTACAGAGAAGAGATCCTGAACCTGCTTTGGAGATTTATTGTAGTGCTTGAAGTTACTCTGGCCTGCTGTGTCTCCTGTCGCTGTTCCTGCAAACTGTGTGAACTTTTCAGCATGCTTGTATGAAGTAATACAAGTCATTTCATTTCAACCTATGTCTCCTGTGTTTCCTCGCACCCAAGCACAAGACGTTATAGGAACTGTACACTATACATGACAAGGGGGTTGGACCAGATGGCCCAGGAGGTCCCTTCCAACTCTACTATGCTATGATTCTATGATTCTATGTAGGTCCGTGAAAAAAGCATCCAACACACGGACGGTGACTATGTGCCATCAGTGTGCCCATCCGTAATTAGCATGATGGATACTTCTTTCTTTATCATCAGTGAAAAACACTGATGACACTGATGGTAAAAGCGGACACACTGATCACACACTGATCCAAATTATTGATGTCACCGGTACTATTTTTGCATTTTTGGCCTTGGGCTGTGAGTTCAGGTGGGGAGACCTACGGTCAGTCTCTGGACTAATGAAGTTTGACCGTCTGAACCCAATCATGATGCAAACTATAGCCAGTAACACTAATGTCTTCCCTACCTGCCCTGTATTCAGAGGGAATCAGAAATGTATGTTCACTATGGATATGGTGCTATAGAGCTCAAATATTTTTACATACTGATAGAGCAATGATATCATAATGCAGAAAAATATAATTTGTCTCCTAACTATACAAATTTAATGGCTTTAGTTTTGTTAAATGTTGTGTTCATTTTCTGCATCATGATATCTTTCTTGTGTGTTAGTATAAGGAGGCCTGTAGGTCACCCTATAAAAATCCACAATTTTACTAAGGCAAAAATATTGCAGTTATGAAACAGTCACCTGCTGTTCTCAGTAGTCATCTTGACAGTCCAGAATAGCTATGTCATAACACATAGGCCACAGTTCATTACTGATGTTTCTCTACTTTTCTGGAGTGATGTATTCTTTTTTAGTGGCTTTACTAATACTGTTTAGTATTTTGTCTTTATTCTTTATATGTTTTGTGACACTTTTTAAATTGTCTTTCTCTTTAAGTCTTTTTTTACTTTTCCTGAAAAACTTTGCTGTTTTAGACAAATTCATGAAATGCAAGTTTTACCATAAATCACATTGTCTTTTTATGCTTCTCACACTAGTCTGTGCCTGGAGTAATGTTTTTGGTGCAGTTTTAGACTAAAGAGCATTTGGTACTTTTGGATCTTAAAAGTTGCAAAAACAGGCTGAAGACAAAATTAAAGAGCAATTTCGATCTTGCACTAGATTTATGAACAGAGTGCGCGATTTTGAGGAATTTGGCTTAAAAAATGTCAGCAAATACCATAAAACAAAACTGATGTGAATGAATCGCAAATGATGAATCAGGGCCATGGTCTCTATACTGTTAACAAGCTACTCTCATTCCCTTTCTCCCTTGATTGTTTTCCCTCCCAGTATGTGAAGTTAGTTCTAGCTGAGCAAAAATCAATTTAGAAGAGGCAAGAAGATTGTAGTAGCCCCTGCAACAACACAGTAACAACAATACTTTCACCCTACTAAAAATGAAGATTTTTAACAAAGGGACCTCTGCAACTGCATTTATTAGAGATGAAAAAATAAATCCGTGCGGAATTGAATTCTACTAAAATTTTACAAAATCCTCATTTGCCAAAATGTGGATTTTTTTGCAATTCAGTTCCGCAACTGCTGGCCGCCATTTTTGTGACCTGTAATGGGCAATCAAAACATTAACATTTTTTCTTAAATTGCTATACTTACATCACTTCTCACATCTCTGCTACTCACGGATGCCCGTCTGTTGCTCCCTGCATTTTCTGATCCCACACCACTTGGAGTTTTCGGGCCTCTCAAACTGAACCAGACTTTCAGATGTCATGGTGTCCAGGAGGGCTCTGTGCATATACGTGGATGGTCTCAGCACATGTCATGACACCTTTTACCTTCTGTGTGCCATGAACCTCACGGGCACCATGACATGAATCTATACAAAGCTAACAAATAAAAAGTTGCACTCTGAAGCACTATAGCATGTAAACGTGAAATATATGAAATTGGATTTGCTCCAGAAAATAGGAAAAAGTAAAGATACTTAGCTCATAAATTGGCTAATCCATGCATGTCCAACAGTGACAACAAGGTGAACTTATTTGCTTTGGAAATAACCTAATGTGGTTCCTATCCTGGACTGATAGCCTACATTTATATGGGTAGGTAGGATACTGAGGATCCTGCAGTGATTGTTTTGTATTGCATACATAGACTTTCTGATTGAGCACTCCACTCATCAGGCTATGACAGTTTTAATCACAGCAGGATCCTACCTACCCATATAAATGTAGGCTATCAACCCAGTAGAGGAATCACACTAGGAATCACACTCCAAAGCAAAGAAGATCGCCTTGTCGTCGCGGCTGGGCATGCATGGGTTAGCCTGTTCTGGCCTTTTCAGACCAGTATTCTATTTGGAAGTGACGTTCAGTCTTTTGATATATGAATCCATACAATCATTATTCAGAGTAACTTTTACGACAAAATTATGTCGTAAGATCAAACCACAAAAAAACATGACGGAATTGCATTATATTTACAATTTCCCTGCACTTGTTTTTTTTCTACATTTTTCAGAACATTGAATGGTAAAATTAATGATGTAATTTATAACTATTACTTAAAACTTCAAAAATAACTCAAAACTGCAAAAAAACATGCTGCCATACAGCTATTTAGCCAGAAAAATAGAAAAGTTATGACTCTTAGAAAAGGGAAGAAAAAAGGTTAAATAGGAAAATAATAAAAATGGTAAAAGATGAGACAAACCCTTTATGCAACTATTGTGAAAAAGTTCTACAGCGTGGTCAGATAATAAAACTTCACGTTTATTGTAGAAACTTTAAAAGAACATGTAGTGGATACACTTGGAAGTCAAGGATGGCTAGCAACTGACGCGTTTCGACCATGAGGTCTTAATCAAGGTTATGATCTAGTTTATGCAACTAGAGGTAGAATTTCTGAAGTTGAATCAGACGTGTTCCTTGCTGTGGAATATTGATTTTCTTTGTATGTATAAAATGCAATATGGCCTCATACCTTGCGTCTCTGTATTCCATCTCATGAAAAAGTATGATGAATAAAGATGTTTTTTGTGTGCTGTTTTTGTTTATGGGGCATTTTTTTCTGCCTCAAATAATTCATTGGTCAAATTTGGAGAATTGTTTTCCAAGCAGAAGAGACACATATTGAAATAAATAGGAAGTTAATTCAAAAAGTTGTCAAAAAGTTTTTCATGTGCATTTTGGAGAAGAATTTGCATTCAAAATCTATGTAAAAAACTGTGAACATTCCTTAAGTCTAGATATAATTGTTTCATATATTATGTAATAAAAACTAAGGTATGTTTGTTACACTTCATGTAGTTTTATACATAACTAATTTCCCAACCTGATATACAGTATGTAATCCCTCTCTATTGTTATGTAAGAAATGGTAAACCAATATGCATGCACAATGAGGAATACCCTGGCTCTTCATGACACAGAGAGATAAGATCCCAAATGGGAACATCGGTCCTATTGCTGGACTCGGGAGCATCATTGTCTCTCTGTCACTTTGAAAAAGCTGAATAATCAGAAAGCTTTAATGTCTGGATTATCTTGTACTCATGAGGAATAAAAGACTATTGCCGCTTTTACTTTAGCTAAACCCTTTCATGCTCGCTGCCTTTTGTTATTATAAATGGATAGGCAGCACCACGTGAAATAAAAGCTCTGCTGACAAACAGGAGGTAAGGTAGACCATTCATAAAATGGAGCCGTGATATGGAAACACATTTAACTGACATTATCTGTTTACATATTGTACAATCAACTGTAAGGAGGGAACAATGTTGCTGATTCTATCACATATACAGGCAGTCGCTGGGTTACAAGCTAGATGCGAGCTATAGCTTTGTTCATAACCTTTGTTAGTAATGTATGTAAGTTGGAGCAGGGCCAGAAATAACACTCACTGCACTCCTGACTACTCCGGTCGCCCCACTGGATGCCGTCTGCCATCCAGTCCTCTTCTTTCCACTTCTACATGCCGTACCTCCTGCCTTTTAGCTATAGACTAGGATAACTGATGCTCACGGTTCCGGCCACCCTGCGGCTAACGTCCGAGACTCTTCTTTTTGTTGTTAAGCATGCCATCTCCAGCCTCTTCACTATAGGCTAGGACTTCCTGCGGCATCTTGGCCGAAGCTTTCTGCTTGGGATAGGGTTGTGATGAGAACACAACTTTATTACGCTCAATGAGGTGCAAAGACAAGAAAAATGACAAAACCTAAAATGACAAAATGACCTAAAATTAATGAACAAGTGATGATTTCTAGCCTAAAAGAGTAGAATATACCACAACATATCTCTACTGAGCACCATCTAATGTGCTTACTGTATGAAGCTGATCTTCTCTAGTTTGGGAAGCTGAAAATTGCCATTCCACTGAGTTGTTTTGGTGCAGTGGTAGTCATTTTTTGTCTTTATATTTGAATTTACTGCTACTTATACCATTTATGCAAAAATAAAAAAGTTAGTGAGATTACCATGTTTGGTTTAGTACTACCCAAAAGTTAATCCCATACTAAAGTATGCCTGACCAAATAACCCATAAATTAAATATATGAAACAAATAATATATCAAAATATATAAGGTCATGCATACCAATAAGACTCTTATAAAGATGTAGTTCAGCGCCTAAACAAGGCATTTATGAACATACAAGAAAAACAGTGCATCAAGAACTATTCAATTATAAAGAATTTTATTCACACATAAATTACAAAAAGTTCACAAAACAACACATAAAAATAATAAAATAATTTAAAAAGCAGGTGGGCCAATTTGCTTAGTAGCGAGCCTAAAAAATGTGTGGCAGCACAGCCGGACAGGAAATGCCATTGGTATTAGCAGTAAATAACATGTACCAGTTTAGACAGCAAGAGAAAAAATCCAAGTCTCAATCTTTTCAGAGAAATACTAATCAAGAGCTAAAGTGCATAGTGCATAATGCATAGTACGTATACTCTCTATGTAAACAGGAGATTATAAGTAACATGCTGTCAGAGTAACATAGTGCATAAATTATACTGAGAGATCTATCTCATGGTTTACCGTGTTACAGCAATGGTGCCACTTTCCCTAAGCGCATTTCGGAGGCTTGCCTTCGTCAGGGCATTTAATGGGTTAATAGCCATGGGTGGATCGCGATTCCACCCACGGCTGTTCCAGGCACATGTCAGCTGACATGTTCCGGGAAAGACGTGCACTCACCGCCGGAGCCCACATCAAAGGGATGGTGTCCTACATCAGCGCACTATTACGCCCGATGTCGGAAAGGGGTTAAGAGAAAAGAGAGGAGGAAAAAGGCAAAGGCAAAATCTGAAGCATTTCTGGAGTGTAAACACCCTTAGTCATAGTAACCTGCTGTTTGTGCCTTTGCCAACATGAGACGAGTAATTCCGATACTGCATGATGGATAACACACAATTGCTTCATGTACTGTGACTCCCACCATGTGATACGTTGCATTACGTGACTACTTTGTAATGTTTGATATATTGGCTGCATTATTAGAAAATTAAAAAAGGAAGAGTTGACAATTTATCCAGTATGAATGAGAACCAGTCATATAAAAAATGCTATTAACTTTCCGATATGAGGTTAATTTGCAGGTTAATAGTCTTTTGATGCTGTCTGGCTGGCTCACTGACAGTTGGCTGCTGGAAGGAAAATTTATTGTTTTCCTCCCTGCTGTCACGCATAGTGTGGGAAGCCTAAGTGCAACATGAAGGGATGAAGGGAAGGAAGCCTGACACTGGGGAAGGGGGGGTGGAGACCCCTAGTCAGATCTAAAGTTACCCTGTCTGCATTAAATGTCCCTATATAGGATCTGCACCTATGGCCGAAGCAGGAACCTAATCCCTGCCTGACCCTGGCAATAAGCCCTGCTTAGGGAAGAACAGGGTACCAATAGTCAATCCCCACTACAACTTAAGACATCTGGGATAGACATACAAGGGGAACACTTATCTTGAGTAGACTCAGAGACTTAACACAGACGTCCTCCAAGAACACCAAAGAGGAAGATAGCTGACTGCGATAGCTCCAGGCCTCAACAGGGGAAAATGGAAATATCACTGGCAATTCCCAGAAGCAGACAGGAAGTCTATAAACACCCTGTCCAGGTGTGTCAATTAGATCTGGGGTGAGGTTGCCACTGGGTCCAAGAGTCAGAAGGACCAGGAAGGCATCTACAAAGCCAACCATAGAGACCTTCTGCAGTCAGACGCAGTGCGACTGTCTGCAGCCTCTGACACACCCATCACACCTGCAGCCTCGAGCTTACAGTCATAGAGACAGGACCGTAGCACCTTCTGTCACCCTAGAGTAAACAATGAGTGGCGACTGTAACCATACCCCTGTACTCCCTGACAGGTGGCTCTACAGTGCAGAGCTGACTGTCAGTCAGTGCCAGGGCGTAGTTACATTCACCACTCACTATATATTCTGTGGTGACTGAAATTGAGCCGGCCCTGCCTCTATGACTGCAAGCCTGAGGCTGCCAGGAGGAATAAAGTTTATTTCCTACCAGTTGTTGGGCTTTCATTGCAGTGTTTGGAGAATTTCCGAAAGCTATTAACCTGCATATTAACCCAATATCTACTGGTTAATAGAGTTTTTTCACATGAGCAGTTCCCTTTAATAACAAAAATAAATCTTACTCTGGTGCAATCATTTTGTGCAAGAATATAGAAGTGACAACAGCAATTTAGCTTTTTTTGAGACATTAAAAGAGTTAACTGCCCAATTATAAGAGGCAGTTGGCAGAGTAACCTTTTGTTAATAATGGCTTTCTGGATTTTAATCTTTCATATGAAATATCCTAATAGTTTGAATTTCAAAAATAATTTTAGTTATTTTTGAATCATAAACAACTTAATTGAAATATTTATTTTCCATACATTTTCTATATATTTTCTTTCATATGTTTTTAACAGTTGCAATATGTTATTCAGGATTATCTTATTATACGTGTCTTCACATGATTGGTTTTAATATGTTTTCAGTTTATCCCATGAGTCGCTGTGATTTACTATTACTAAGGATGTTTACTTGCCAAAAACACGTCGGTTTTTCTCTATCTTGTTTGACTCCACTTTTTTACTGTTTAATGAATGCAGAAATGTTACGTTATTATTCAGGGAGATGTGTCATGGACTCTAGTATTTTCATATATTTTAAACATTCACGCTCTAATTTGGTGAGTTGTCAGCTCATAGCCAATAGCTCTAGTAAAGAGATAAAGACATGGTTACTTTCCATGCAGCCAAGTGCTGCGCTTTGCGGACTGGGGGATTTTTGAGGGGGGTTTAGCCAACTGTTAGGTGGAGAAAAAAACATATGGCTACATTAATTCCATAAGTGGTTAAATCAAAAGCACATGAGATCTGCACACAGTGAACAGGCCTGTAGAGACACTGTTCACACCACCAGAAGACTGAAACACAAAAAAGCACAGTAAAACCAAAAATACTCTGTTGCAAAAAGAATAATAATAAACGGCAAGAGCCAACAAAAAAAAAGTAGAAAAAAGTGGAAAAACAAGGGTATTTGGTTAATAGTTTTTTGCAAAAAATGTATATTAAGCTGCTGTACCAAATCGTCAAGGTATACCCGTATCAGAGCAGTCCCTGACTAATGTATGTAGTCCCTATCTGTGCAGGAAAACCCCTCCCTTATGAGCCCTGCACATATAAGCCGTTCTATGCTGTGTTCACATTGGACATTACCTTTCTGAATCCTGCTCATACAGGTATTATACATATGACCAGGTTTTTAAATACATCAGATAGGGACTACATACATTAGTCAGGGACTGCTCTGATATGGGTATACCTTGACGATTTGGTAGAGCAGCTTAATATACATTTTTTGCAAAAAACATACCCTTGTTTTTCTACTTTTTTTTTTATTGGCACTTGCCGTTTACTATTATTCTTTTTGCAACAGAGTATTTTTGGTTTTACTGTGCTTTTTTGTGTTTTCATTAGTTCCATAAGTGCACAATATCAAATGCCAGATACACTTATGATGATATGAAACTAATACTATGGTAAAATACAACTCTCTTCACAGCTGGCCACCTAACGCAGAAAGGAGAGCCCTGAATTTCAACACATATCACAGCTAGTGTATCTATTTATTATATGGCATTAAATGATATCACACAAATACATTTCCCTAGTGATCAAAGTAATACCAGGTCTAGATACATACATTTAGAAACAAAGCCGCCCAAAATCCATATTATTATTTTTTTTAAAGAATGTTTTGATTTGTGAAAAATTACTTTAATATAACTGTTTAACAACAAAATTGTAAATTGAACAGAAGTAACTAATTTATATAGATTTGATGCTGCTAAAAACAAAAATGACAGATAAAATTAAGAATTAGTTCTAGTATTTATTTTACAAGTGTCGATCGTGGAGAATTGTAGTGTAACAAATGTATGGAAGCAAAGAATTTTTTCATATTAGGTTGGAAATATCTGGGAAGAGAAACACTTCAGACTGGTACAAAAAATGTACAAAATTAACCATTGGTTGATTCTAAGAAAATTTTACTCCCACCGCTACACATCAAGCTAGGATCAATGAAAAACTTTGTAAAGAGCGTGCAACAAGAAAGTGAAGGTTTCAAGTATTTACCATCAAAATGTCATCAATTAAGTCATGCAAAGCTGAAAGACAGTATCTTTGTTGGCCTACAAATAAGGGAGCTTTACAAGGACATTGAGTTCGATGGCATACTTCAGGCTGTCGAGAAGGCAGCGTGGAACAGTTTTAAGAGTGTGTGTTCAGGATTTTTGGGAAACAAGTGTGCATCCAATTACCAAGAGTTGGTGGATAACATGCTCATATGCTGCCACAAGCTTGGGGTACACGTCTCTGAAGATTCACTTTCCCCATTCAAACCTCAACTTCTTTCCTGAGAACTCTGGAGCCATCAGTGATGAACACGGTAAGAGACTCGATCAGGACATTGCTGCCATTGAGAAAGTGATGAAGAGAAATGGAGCTTGAACAATGTTAGGAGACTACTGCTGGACAATCAAAAGAGACGCTCCAGAGCTACACTACAAACGGCAGGTCTAGAGAAATAGCCCAGCTGGAAATTACAATAAATGTAGTTATATACAGTACAGACCAAAGGTTTGGACACACCTTCTCACTTCAAGATTTTCCTGTATTTTCATGACTATGAAAATTGTACACTCACACTGAAGGCATCAAAACTATGAATTAACACATATAGAATTATATACTTAACAAAAAAGTGTGAAACAACTGAAAATATATCTTATATTCTAGGTTCTTCAAAGTAGCCACATTTTGCTTTGATGACTGCTTTGCACACTCTTGGCATTCTCTTGATGAACTTCAAGAGGTAGTCACCGGAAATGGTCTTCCAACAATCTTGAAGGAGTTCCCAGAGATGCTTAGCACTTGTTGGCCCTTTTGCGTTCACTCTGCGGTCCAGCTCACCCCAAACCATCTCGATTGGGTTCAGGTCTGGTGACTGAGGAGGCCAGGTCATCTGGCATAGAATTCCATCACTCTCCTTCTTGGTCAAATAGCTCTTACACTACCTGGAGGTGTGTTTGCGGTCATTGTCCTGTTGAAAAATAAATGAAGGTCAAACTAATCTCAAACCGGATGGAATAGCATGCCGCTACAAGATGCTGTGGTAGCCATGCTAGTTCAGTATGCCTTCAATTTTGAATAAATCCCCAACAGTGTCACCAGCAAAGCACCCCCACACCATCACACCTCCTCCTCCATGCTTCACAGTGGGAACCAGGCATGTAGAGCCCATCCGTTCACCTTTTCTGCGTTGCACAAAGACACGGTGGTTGGAACCAAAGAATTTGGACTCATCAGACCAAAGCACAGATTTCCACTGGTCTAATGTCCATTCCTTGTGTTCTTTAGCCCAAACAAGTCTCTTCTGCTTGTTGCCTGTCCTTAGCAGTGGTTTCCTAGCAGCTATTTTACCATGAAGGCCTGCTGCACAAAGTCTCCTCTTAACAGTTGTTGTAGAGATGTGTCTGCTGCTAGAACTCTGTGTGGCATTGACATGGTCTCTAATCTGAGCTGCTGTTAACCTGTGATTTCTGAGGCTGGTGACTCGGATAAACTTATCCTCAAAAGCAGAGGTGACTCTTGGTCTTCCTTTCCTGGGGCGGTCCTCATGTGAGCCAGTTTCTTTGTAGCGCTTGATGGTTTTTGCAACTGCACTTGGGGACACTTTCAAAGTTTTCCAAATTTTTCAGACTGACTGACCTTCATTTTTTAAAGTAATGATGGCCGCTCGTTTTTCTTTACTTAGCTGCTTTTTTCTTGCCATAATACAAATTTTAACAGTCTATTCAGTAGGACTATCTGCTGTGTCTCCACCAGACTTCTGCACAACACAACTGATGGTCCCAACCCCATTTATAAGGCCAGAAATCCCACTTATTAAACCTGACAGGGCACACCAGTGAAGTGAAAACCATTTCCGGTGACTACCTCTTGAAGCTCATCAAGAGAATGCCAAGAGTGTGCAAAGCAGTCATCAAGGCAAAAGGTGGCTACTTTGAAGAACCTAGAATATAAGACATAATTTCAGTTGTTACACACTTTTTTGTTAAGTATATAATTCAACATGTGTTAATTCATAGTTTTGATGCCTTCAGTGTGAATGTACAATTTTCATAGTCATGAAAATACAGAAAAATCTTTAATTGAGAAGGTGTGTCCAAACTTTTGGTCTGTACTGTATGTACTTTGGCCTATGTAATGAGAGTTTGTCATAAAAATTCCCAATAAATATGTGGAAGGTTTTTGCAAATTTCACCTTGTAACGATAAATTGTGTATTTCATTTCCCCGCACCGCCTATTTTAAAATCTAGAGCTAATGATTTAGCGATATGGTAATAATATTCTGTTCCCTTATGGCCATAGAAATGGAGATAACCTCATTGGAATGCATTTACAAAGAATTCATGAAAATTTGTTGAACAGCGAATTTAAAAGACACAAATGAACAATCATGATCTGATTGAGAAACTGCAGCATTGTGAATACATTTCATGACTATACTACAAGCTGTCAGTCAGGATTAGTACAAGCTATGTACATACAAAGTTATTGAACTTTTTAAACTATTATTTTTATGTAAACTATGAAAGGAAGTTGAAACATCAGCAAATTCTTTACCTTTTTAAAAGTATTAAGAATTTTAATATAGGGGAAATATTACCATATTAAGTAGTCATGTGCAACCACCTCTGTAATACCAAGGGATACACCAGGTACAGCATTTGGTCTTTCCAGCTGCTCATTAACTTTACCTCATGTGCTGAATCCTCCAGGTGTCAGATGTGACAAACGTACACATGGTCTATTCATTTGCCTTTCTTAAGGTAATCATTAATTTAATCACATAAATGAGCATTAAATGTAATGTGAGAATTATTATTTTGTTATATGTTTATTCCATTAAAGAGGTTGTCCAGGCAGAGATTGTTTATGCTCTATCCATAGCATAAGTTATCAATATGCGATCAGTATGGATCTAACAATCATTTCTGCCTGGACAATTGATTAAAAGAAAAGTAGTTTAAATGTGGATTTTAACTAAAAAAAACTATGCCATCAAAGTTTAGCAAAGTGACAATTTTTAACAGTGCCTGTTTTAATGTATCTAGGTTTCTTTATTCCTTAAAAAAAACACTTATTCATGTTTTCCCAGCAAATATGTAAATCCTCTTAAGGAGGTGGTCCAGCAAGCACTTTATTAATATTTATTTTCATCTGTGCCCTCAGCACTGTATTTCCCTAGTGACTGATCAAATCTATTTTAGATATACAGTTGTGTGAAAGAGTTTGCCCCTTCCTGATTTCCTATTGTTTGCATGTTTGTCACACTTAAATGTTTCAGATCCATAACGAATTTAAATATTAGACAAAGATAACACAAGTAAACACAAAGTGCAATTTTTAAATGAAGATCTTTATTATTAAGGGTAAAAGAAATCCAAACCTACAGGCCCGTGTGAAAAAGTGATTGCCCCCCCTTTAAAAACGTAAATTAACTGTGGTTTATCACATCTTTGGGAAGCCGAGTTCAAATTCCCTAGCCACACGCAAGCCTGATTACTGCCACAACTGTTCTCATTCAAAAATCACTTAAATAGGACCTGCCTGACAAAGTGAAATAGACCAAAAGTTTCTCAAAAGCTAGACATCATGCCACGATCAAAGAAATTCTGGAACAAATGAGAAACGAACAAATTGAGATCTATCAGTCTGGAAAAGGTTATAAAGCCATTTCTAAAGGTTTGAGATTCCAGTGAACCACAGTGAGAGCCATTTTTCCCAAATGCCGACAACAGTGAACAGTGGTGATCTTTTCAGGAGTAGCCAGCTGATCAAAATTACCTCAAGAGCACAGCTAAGACTCGTCCAAGGGGTCACAAAAGACCCCACAACAACATCCAAAGAACTGCAGGCCTCACTTGCCTAAGTTAAGGTCAGTGTGTTCATGGCTCCACCATAAGAAAGAGACTGGACAAAAATGGTCAGCATGGCAGAGTTAAAAGGAGAAAACCATTGTTGTGGTGAGCAATAAAAACATAAAGTATACAAAAAAGGTATGTATGCACTACAATTAACTAGTGCTAATAGAAACTTACCTGTGCTTCTATGTGTTCAAGATCTGACAAGTTCTCCTGGGTGTCTCCTGTGGATAGGGAGATGATACAGTTTGGTTTATCCTGGATCCACCAAAGGTAATCGATCAGTTGTCCTGGGTTCGTGCTTGATCTTCCACCAACTTTGCAGACATCGTGCCGGCCAGTCACGTCTGTTCTCACACTAGTTTGCAGGAGTCTTCCATGCTGTGCCTGTGTGGTGTCACTCAAAATGCAAGCTTTCCTTCACGTAAGGAAGAGGAACGTACGACTAATCATCCAACGCGTTTCAAAGGTTGCAACCTCCTTCATCAGGGATTACCGTATTTTTCGGACCATAAGACGCACTTTTTTCCCCCAAAATTTTGAGGGAAAATGGGGTGCGTCTTATGGTCGCAACATTTTTCCGGTGGCGGAGGTCCCATGGCGGCGGTCCCATGGCGGCGGTCCCGTGGCGGCGGTCCTGATGAGCCTCCCCTGTGCTCGGTGGTGTTGGGGCTCTGTAGTGTGGCTGCAGCGGGGCTCTGTGCTGCATGGGGGGGCTCCGCCGGCATTTCGTTATAGCCAGAAATACCCAGCAGCTCCTTTGCACTTGCTGCAACGCAGTGGTCTCCAGAAAGATGGCCGCGCATACTCAAATTCAAATCTCGGCAAACGAGATCTCGTCCCGAGATCTCGTCTCCTGAGATCTGGGGACAAGATCTTGTTGTGGAGATCTGAGCTGAGCATGCGCGGTCATCTTTATCCGGAGGCCCTTTCCACCCTGCCAGCAAGTGCAACGGAGCTGCAGGGGGCTTTCTGGCTATGACGAAATGCTGGCGGAGCCCTCCACACAGCACAGAGCCCCGCTGCAGCCACACTACAGAGCCCCGACACCACCCCATCACAGAGCACAGGGAGGCTGCTATGTAACCACCAACACGGGACCACCGCTATGGGACCTACTGTCACGGGACTTGTAAGTATATTGCCACCCCACATTTATTCAAAATTGAAGGCATACTGAACCAGAATGGCTACTACAGCATCTTGCAGCGGCATGCTATGCCATCCGGTTTGCGTTTAGTTGGACCATCATTTATTTTTCAACAGGATAATGACCCCAAAAACACCTCCAGACTGTGTAAGGGCTATTTGACCAAGAAGGAGAGTGCTGGGGTGCTACGCCAGATGACCTGGCCTCCACAGTCACCA
>JARQOD010000004.1:226996789-227041204 GCA_033576555.1 Oophaga sylvatica
AAGCTTTTTTTTGGGATTTGGGGGTTTGAGAAACCAACTTTTTTACGCTCAATGGGTGCAAAAACAAGAAAAATACAAAACCTAAAATGACAAAATACCAAAAATTAATGAACAATATGATTTCTACCTAAAAGAGAAAAAATTTCCACAACAATTTTACTGACACCATTAATGGTTTTTCGAATAAGCTGATCCCTAGTTTAAGCTGAAAATTGCCATTCCACTGATTTTTTTGGCGGGGGTATCATTTTTTGTCTTTATTTTTTAAAACTGCTACTTTTACCATTTCAAAAAAAAAAAGTTAGGAATTACCATTTGGTTTGTACACCCAAAAGTTAATCCCATACAAGTAGCCTGACAAATAAAACCCCTAAATTAAATATAAACCAAAAAAAATACAAAAAATATAAGGTCAGCATACCAAAAGACCTTATAAAAGTAGTTCAGCGCCAAAAAGGCATTTTTAACATACAAGAAAAACAGTCATCAAAAAAATTAAAATTTAAAGAATTTATTTTCCACATAAAATTACAAAAATTTTCCCAAAAAAAAACATAAAAATAATAAAATATTTAAAAACAGGTGGGCCAATTTGCTTATAGCGACCAAAAAAAGGGGGGCCCCAGCCGGGGAGGGAAAAGCCATTGGTATTCAGTAAATAACATGTACCAGTTAGACAGCAAAAAAAAATCCAAGTCTCAATTTTTTCAAAAATACTAATCAAGACAAATGCAAGGGGTAATGCAATACTAACCCTATTAAACGGGGGATTAAATAACATCGTCAGAGTAACATTCATAAATTAACAAACTATCATGTACCCTTTTACACAAGGGGGACTTTTCCCAAGGCCCTTTCGAGCTTCCTTCGTCAGGCTTTAATGGTTAAAATAGCCATGGTGGTTTGCGATTCCACCCCCGCTTTTTCCCCACATGTCACTAAGTTTTTTCCAAAAACTCACTCCCGCCAAAACCCCCATAAAGGGGGTTGTCCTACACACCACTATTACGCCCTTTGGGAAAAAGGGTTTAAAGAAATAGAGAGAGGAAAAAGGCAAAGGAAAACGAAGCTTTTTTTTGGAAAAAACACCCATCATAGTAACCTGCTTTTTTTCCCTTTCCAACATAGACAAAATCCGATACTGCATGATGGAAACACACAATTTTTCAGTACTTTACCCCACCAGTGAAACTTGCTTTTTTTTACTACTTTTAATGGAATTTGGGTGCTTTTTTAGAAAAAAAAAAAAGGGAAATTGACAATTATCCTAGAATAAACCATCTAAAAAAAACTTTTTCTTTCCGAATGATTTTAATTTTCAGTTAAAGTCTTTTGACTGCCCGGGGGGCTCACACTTCTCTGGAAGGGAAAATTTATTTTTTCCCCCCTGCTGCACGCAAATTTGGGAAGCCTAATGCAACATAAGGGGTAAGGGGAAAGGGAACCTACCTGGGAAGGGGGGGTGGGGAAACCCCAGCAATCTAAAGTTACCCCCTCGCTTAAATTCCCATATAGATCGCACCTAGGGGGGAGCGGGAAACCCAACCCGCGCCCCGGCAAAAACCCTCTTAGGAAGAACGGGGCCCAAAACCCCTCCCCCTACAACTTTAAAACTGGGGTAGACAAAAAAGGGAACACTTATTTGAGAACCAAGCTTAACACAGACGTCCCCAAAACACAAAAGGAAGATAGCGACGCGATACTCCGGGCCCCAACGGGAAAATGGAAATACACGCTTCCCCCGAAGCAGACGGGAAATCTAAAACACCCTGCCCCGTGTGCATTGATTGGGGGAGTTCCACTGGTCCAAGAGTCAGGGACCAAAACACTAAAAGCCAACCAAGAGCCTTTGCATCAACCAGTGCGCGTCTCAGCCTCTGACACCCCACAACCGCAGCCCGACTTACAGTCAAGAGCAGGACCGACCCCCCTTCTGTCACCCTAATAAACAAATTTGGCACTGTAACCAAAACCCCTTACTCCCTGACAGTGGCCAAAATGAAAGCTACGTCATCATGCCAGGGCGTATTACTTCACCATCACTATATATTCTGGTGTACAAATTGACCGGCCCTGCCTCTATGACTGCAAGCCTGAGGCTGCCAGAGGAATAAAGTTTATTTCCACCCAGTTGTGGGCTTTCATTGCATGTTTGGAGAATTTCCGAAAGCATTAACCTCAAATTAACCCAATATCCTGTTAATAGAGTTTTTTCACAGACAGTCCCTTAAAACAAAAAAAAATTTTACTCTGGTCAACATTTTGTGCAAAAATAAATACAACAGCAATTTAGCTTTTTTTAGACATTAAAAATTAACTGCCCAATTATAAAGGCATTGGCAAGAACCTTTGTTAATAAGGGTTTTCCCTGGTTTTTAATCTTTCATATAAAAAATAATAGTTTGAATTTCAAAAAAAATTTTATTTTTTTGAATCCTAAACAACTTAATTAAATATTTATTTTCCATACTTTTTTCAAAAATTTTTTCTTTCATATTTTTTTAACAGTTCATATGTTTTTCAGGATATCTTATTATACTTCTTCACATGATTGGTTTTATAGTTTTCATTTTAAATCCCATATCCTGGATTTACTATTACTAAGGAGTTTACTTGCCAAAAACACTCGGGTTTTTTTCTTTATCTTGTTTGAACCCACTTTTTTACTTTTTAAAAGAATGCAGAAATGTTTTTTTTATTTCAGGGAGATGTGTCAGGACTCTAGTATTTTCATAAATTTAAAAACTTTCCGCTCTAATTGGGAGTTGTCAGCTCATGCCATACTCTAGTAAAGAGAAAAGAATGGTTACTTTCCATGAGCCAAGTCTGCCTTTTGCGGACTGGGGATTTTTGGAGGGGGTTTACCAACTTTAGGTGGAAAAAAAACTAGGCTACATTAATTCCATAAGTGGTTAAATCAAAAGCACATGAATCTCACACATAACACCGTAAACACTTTTTCACAAAACCACAAAACAAAACAAAAAAAAACACAGTAAAACCAAAAATACTCTGTTGCAAAAAAGAATAATAATAAAGGCAAGACCAACAAAAAAAAATAAAAAAATAAAAACAAGGTATTTTGGTTAATATTTTTTTCAAAAAAGTATATTAAGCTCTACCAAATCCAAGTTAACCCTACAAGCATCCCTGACTAATGAAAGTAGTCCCTATCGTGCAGAAAACCCCTCCCTTATGAGCCCTGCACAATAACCGTTCTATCTGGTTCACATTGACTTTCCTTTCTGAAACCGCCATAACAGGTATTTTTACAATGACCTTTTTAAATACATCAGATTTGGACAATACATTAGCAGGGGACGCCGAATGGGTATACCTTGCGATTTGGGAGAGCACTTAATAACTTTTTTGAAAAACTACCCTTTTTTTCTACTTTTTTTTTATTTGGCACTTGCCGTTTACTATTATTCTTTTTGCACAATATTTTTGGTTTTACTGTGCTTTTTTGTTTTCATTATTCCATAATCACAATATCAAATGCCAGAACCTTATGATGATATAAACTAAACTATGGAAAAACAACTCTCTTCACGTGGCCACCTAACGCAAAAGAGGCCCTGAATTTCAACACATATCACAGCTATGAATCTATTTTTTATATGGCATTAAATATATCACACAAATACATTTCCCTATATCAAAGTAATACCAGGTCAGATACATACATTTTTGAAACAAAGCCGCCCAAAATCCATATTATTATTTTTTTAAAGAATTTTTGATTTTTGAAAAAAAAACTTTAATAAACTGTTTAAACACAAAATTTAAATTAACAGAATAAACTAATTTATATAATTGATGCGCTAAAAACAAAATCAGATAAAATTAAGAATTATTCATATTTATTTACAATGTCGATCGGGAGAATTTTAGTGTAACAAATGTAGGAAGCAAAAATTTTTCATATTAAGTTGAAAAATCTGGGAAAGAAAACACTTCAACTGGTACAAAAAAAAGTACAAAATTAACCATTTTGTTCTAAGAAAATTTTACTCCCACCCTACACATCAACTAGGATCAATGAAAAACTTGTAAAACGTGCAACAAAAAGTGAAGGTTTCAAGTATTTACCATCAAAATGCATCAATTAATCATCAAAGCTTTTAAAGACATATCTTTTTTTGGGCCCACAAATAAGGGAGCTTTACAAGGACATGATTCGATGGAACTTCACTGTCGAGAAGGCAGCGTGGAACTTTTAAGAGTGTTTTCAGGATTTTTGGGAAACAAGTGTCACCAATTACCAAAGTTGGGTGGATAACATGCTCATATGCACCACAAGCTTGGTACACGTCTCAAAAATTCACTTTCCCCATTCAAACCTCAACTTCTTCCAAACTCGGAGCCATCAGTGATGAACAGGAAGAGACTCGAATCAGGACATTGCTGCCATTAGAAAGTGATGAAAAAAGGAGCTTGAACCAATGTTGGAACACCGGACAATCAAAAGAACGCTCCAGAGCTACCACAAACGGCAGGTCTAAGAAATAGCCCACTGGAAATACAATAAATTAGTATATACAACAACCAAAGGTTGGAAAACAAACCTTCTCACTTAAAGAATTTTCCTGTATTTTCATGACAAAAAAAAATTGTACACTCACACTGAAGGCATCAAAACTATGAATTAACACATATAGAATTATATACTTAACAAAAAAGTGTGAAACAACTGAAAATAATCTTATATTCTAGGTTCTTCAAAGTAGCCACATTTTGCTTTGATGACGCTTTGCACACTCTTGGCATTCTCTTGATGAACTTCAAGAGGTAGTCACCGGAAATGGTCTTCCAACAATCTTGAAGGAGTTCCCAGAGATGCTTAGCACTTGTTGGCCCTTTGCGTTCACTCTGCGGTCCAGCTCACCCCAAACCATCTCGATTGGGTTCAGGTCTGGGACTGAGGAGGCCAGGTCATCTGGCATAGAATTCCATCACTCTCCTTCTTGGTCAAATAGCTCTTACACTACCTGAGGTGTGTTTGCGGTCATTGTCCTGTTGAAAAATAAATGAAGGTCAAACTAATCTCAAACCGATGGAATAGCATGCCGCTACAAGATGCTGTGGTAGCCATGCTAGTTCAGTAATGCCTTCAATTTTGAATAAATCCCCAACAGTGTCACCAGCAAAGCCCCCCCCACACCATCACACCTCCTCCTCCATGCTTCACAGTGGGAACCAGGCATGTAGAGCCCATCCGTTCAACCTTTTCTGCGTTGCACAAAGACAACGGTGGTTGGAACCAAAGAATTTGGACTCATCAGACCAAAGCACAGATTTCCACTGGTCTAATGTCCATTCCTTGTGTTCTTTAGCCCAAACAAGTCTCTTCTGCTTGTTGCCTGTCCTTGCATGTTTCCTAGCAGCTATTTTACCATGAAGGCCTGCTGCACAAAGTCTCCTCTTAACAGTTGTTGTAAGATGTGTCTGCTGCTAGAACTCTGTGTGGCATTGACATGGTCTCTAATCTGAGCTGCTGTTAACCTGTGATTTCTGAGGCTGGTGACTCGGATAAACTTATCCTCAAAAGCAGAGGTGACTCTTGGTCTTCCTTTCCTGGGCGGTCCTCATGTGAGCCAGTTTCTTTGTAGCGCTTGATGGTTTTTGCAACTGCACTTGGGACACTTTCAAAGTTTTCCAAATTTTTCAGACTGACTGACCTTCATTTTTTAAAGTAATGATGGCCCTCGTTTTTCTTTACTTAGCTGCTTTTTTCTTGCCATAATACAAATTTTAACAGTCTATTCAGTAGGACTATCTGCTGTGTCTCCACCAGACTTCTGCACAACACAACTGATGGTCCCAACCCCATTTATAAGGCCAGAAATCCACTTATTAAACCTGACAGGGCACACCAGTGAAGTGAAAACCATTTCCGGTGACTACCTCTTGAAGCTCATCAAGAGAATGCCAAGAGTGTGCAAAGCAGTCATCAAGGCAAAAGGTGGCTACTTTGAAGAACCTAGAATATAAGACAATTTCAGTTTTTACACACTTTTTTGTTAAGTATATAATTCAACATGTGTTAATTCATAGTTTTGATGCCTTCAGTGTGAATGTACAATTTTCATAGTCATGAAAATACAGAAAAATCTTTAATTGAGAAGGTGTGTCCAAACTTTTGGTCTGTACTGTATGTACTTTGGCCTATGTAATGAGAGTTTGTCATAAAAATTCCCAATAAATATGTGGAAGGTTTTGCAAATTTCACCTTGTAACGATAAATTGTGTATTTCATTTCCCCCGCACCGCCTATTTTAAAATCTAGAGCTAATGATTTAGCGATATGGTAATAATATTCTGTTCCCTTATGGCCATAGAAATGGAGATAACCTCATTGGAATGCATTTACAAAGAATTCATGAAAAATTTGTTGAACAGCGAATTTAAAAGACACAAATGAACAATCATGATCTGATTGAGAAACTGCAGCATTGTGAATACATTTCATGACTATACTACAAGCTGTCAGTCAGGATTAGTACAAGCTATGTACATACAAAGTTATTGAACTTTTTAAACTATTATTTTTATGTAAACTATGAAAGGAAGTTGAAACATCAGCAAATTCTTTACCTTTTTAAAAGTATTAAGAATTTTAATATAGGGGAAATATTACCATATTAAGTAGTCATGTGCAACCACCTCTGTAATACCAAGGGATACACCAGGTAGCAGCATTTGGTCTTTCCAGCTGCTCATTAACTTTACCTCATGTGCTGAATCCTCCAGGTGTCAGATGTGACAAACGTACACATGGTCTATTCATTTGCCTTTCTTAAGGTAATCATTAATTTAATCACATAAATGAGCATTAAATGTAATGTGAGAATTATTATTTTGTATATATGTTTATTCCATTAAAGAGGTTGTCCAGGCAGAGATTGTTTATGCTCTATCCATAGCATAAGTTATCAATATGCGATCAGTATGGATCTAACAATCATTTCTGCCTGGACAATTGATTAAAAGAAAAGTAGTTTAAATGTGGATATTTAACTAAAAAAAACTATGCCATCAAAGTTTAGCAAAGTGACAATTTCATTGAACATACCCAGTGCCTGTTTTAATGTATCTAGGTTTCTTTATTCCTTAAAAAAAACACTTATTCATGTTTTCCCAGCAAATATGTAAATCCTCTTAAGGAGGTGGTCCAGCAAGCACTTTATTAATATTTATTTTCATCTGTGCCCTCAGCACTGTATTTCCTAGTGACTGATCAAATCTATTTTAGATATACAGTTGTGTGAAAGAGTTTGCCCCTTCCTGATTTCCTATTGTTTGCATGTTTGTCACACTTAAATGTTTCAGATCCATAACGAATTTAAATATTAGACAAAGATAACACAAGTAAACACAAAGTGCAATTTTTAAATGAAGATCTTTATTATTAAGGGTAAAAGAAATCCAAACCTACAGGCCCGTGTGAAAAAGTGATTGCCCCCCCTTTAAAAACGTAAATTAACTGTGGTTTATCACATCTTTGGAAGCCGAGTTCAAATTCCCTAGCCACACGCAAGCCTGATTACTGCCACAACTGTTCTCATTCAAAAAATCACTTAAATAGGACCTGCCTGACAAAGTGAAATAGACCAAAAGTTTCTCAAAAGCTAGACATCATGCCACGATACAAAGAAATTCTGGAACAAATGAGAAACGAACAAATTGAGATCTATCAGTCTGGAAAAGGTTATAAAGCCATTTCTAAAGGTTTGAGATTCCAGTGAACCACAGTGAGAGCCATTTTTCCCAATGCCGACAACAGTGAACAGTGGTGAACTTTTTCAGGAGTAGCCAGCTGATCAAAATTACCTCAAGAGCACAGCTAAGACTCGTCCAAGGGGTCACAAAAGACCCCACAACAACATCCAAAGAACTGCAGGCCTCACTTGCCTAAGTTAAGGTCAGTGTGTTCATGGCTCCACCATAAGAAAGAGACTGGACAAAAATGGTCAGCATGGCAGAGTTAAAAGGAGAAAACCATTGTTGTGGTGAGCAATAAAAACATAAAGTATACAAAAAAGGTATGTATGCACTACAATTAACTAGTGCTAATAGAAACTTACCTGTGCTTCTATGTGTTCAAGATCTGACAAGTTCTCCTGGGTGTCTCCTGTGGATAGGGAGATGATACAGTTTGGTTTATCCTGGATCCACCAAAGGTAATCGATCAGTTGTCCTGGGTTCGTGCTTGATCTTCCACCAACTTTGCAGACATCGTGCCGGCCAGTCACGTCTGTTCTCACACTAGTTTGCAGGAGTCTTCCATGCTGTGCCTGTGTGGTGTCACTCAAAATGCAAGCTTTCCTTCACGTAAGGAAGAGGAACGTACGACTAATCATCCAACGCGTTTCAAAGGTTGCAACCTCCTTCATCAGGGATTACCGTATTTTTCGGACCATAAGACGCACTTTTTTCCCCCAAAATTTTGAGGGAAAATGGGGTGCGTCTTATGGTCGCAACATATTCCGGTGGCGGAGGTCCCATGGCGGCGGTCCCATGGCGGCGGTCCCGTGGCGGCGGTCCTGATGAGCCTCCCTGTGCTCGGTGGTGTTGGGGCTCTGTAGTGTGGCTGCAGCGGGGCTCTGTGCTGCATGGGGGGGCTCCGCCGGCATTTCGTTATAGCCAGAAATACCTCAGCAGCTCCATTGCACTTGCTGCAACGCAGTGGTCTCCAGAAAGATGGCCGCGCATACTCAAATTCAAATCTCGGCAAACGAGATCTCGTCCCGAGATCTCGTCTCCTGAGATCTGGGGACAAGATCTTGTTGTGGAGATCTGACGCTGAGCATGCGCGGTCATCTTTCCGATGCCAGGCGGCCATCTTTCCGAGCCCCACTGCCAGCAAGTGCAACGGAGCTGCAGGGGGCTTTCTGGCTATGACGAAATGCTGGCGGAGCCCTCCACACAGCACAGAGCCCCGCTGCAGCCACACTACAGAGCCCCGACACCACCCCATCACAGAGCACAGGGAGGCTGCTATGTAACCACCAACACGGGACCACCGCTATGGGACTACTGTCACGGGACTTGTAAGTATATTGCCACCCCACATTTATTCAAAATTGAAGGCATACTGAACCAGAATGGCTACTACAGCATCTTGCAGCGGCATGCTATGCCATCCGGTTTGCGTTTAGTTGGACCATCATTTATTTTTCAACAGGATAATGACCCCAAAAACCTCCAGACTGTGTAAGGGCTATTTGACCAAGAAGGAGAGTGCTGGGGTGCTACGCCAGATGACCTGGCCTCCACAGTCACCAGACCTGAACCCAATCGAGATGGTTTGGGGTGAGCTGGACCGCTCACTGCTTCAATTTTGAATAAATCCCCAACAGTGTCACCACCTCCTCCGTGCTTCACGGTGGGAACTAGGCATGTAGAGTCCATCCGTTCACCTTTTCTGCGTGCAAAGCAGTAATCAAAGCAAAAGGTGGCTACTTTAAAAAACCTAGAATATAAGACATATTTTCAGTTGTTTCACACTTTCTTGTAAAGTGTAATGTATAATTCCACACGTGTTAATTCATAGTTTTGATGCCTTCAGTGTGATTCTACAATTTTCATAATGAAAATACAGAAAAATCTTTGAATGAGAAGGTGTGTCCAAACTTTTGGTCTGTACTGTAGCTATTACTATCTGTTGGTTAGGAGGAGGAGGAATCAAAAAACTTGCGTCTTAAGTAGTGATGAGCGAGTTTGCTTGTTGCTCGGGTTTTCCCGAGCACGCTTGGGTGATCTACAAGTATTTGCGTGCTCGGAGATTTCGTTTCTGTTGCCGCAGATGCATGATTTTTGGCTGCTTGACAGCCTGAATACATGTGGGGATTCCTTAACAAACAGGCATTCCTCACATGTATTCAGCCTGTCCAGCAGCCACAATTCATGCAGCTGCGTCGACACAAACTAAATCTCCGAGCACGCCAAAATACTCGGAGATCACCCGAGCGTGCTTGGGAAAACCCGAACAACGAGCATACTCACTCATCACTAGTCTTGAGTGATGTCACACAGGCACAGCACCGCAGACTCCTGCAAACCAGTTTGAGGACATGCGTGACTGGCCGGCACGCTGTATACACAGTTGGTTGAAGATCAAGCACGAACCCAGGACAGATGTTTGATATCGATTACCTTGAGTGGATCCAGGATAAGCCAAACTGTATCGTCTCCTTATAGGCAAGAGACACGTAGGAGAACTTGTTAGATCTTGGAAACATAGAAGCACAGATAGGCTTCTATTACCACTAGTTAATTGTAGCACATACATACCTTTTTTGCATAATTAATTAGTTCATGTACGCACATTGGCAAAAAGTGATCACCACAGGAAGCGCATGGCACGCTCCACACCAAAAATAACCAAGGACATGCCCCTGCTGGGACACCATGTGGCTCCTTTTATTTGAAAAACTGCCTGCCTACACTGCTTCTATTGCTTGTATTAGTGAGGTTTGAGAAAGACTTGGGCTGGGTTGACGAGTAACCTTTACTTAAGCTATGTTTATGATCATCATGTTTTCTTTTCTGTGGTGAATGACTCTTTGTACATGTAAAAAATGCAGACACTTGTTTGCAAAGAAATCTCCTTGTGTGTGCAGCTGATTCCTTTTTACTTGATACATTGGAGTTCTCCAGCTCAGCCTGCACCCCCTGGACAACTGAGTGCGCATCTTATTTTCTTTGTATCTTCTTACGCTTGTCGTTACCTCCTCTCTGTGTGCATGCCACAGGTGAGGACAGGGCCGGCTCCAGGTTTTTATGGGCCCCGGGCGAAAGAGCCTCAGTGGGCCCCTTTAACACAGACCACGATTCATGATGCACAGATACAGCAGAGAAATATAGGTACAGTACAATGCCAAATACTTCACTTCTTCCATTACATGAGTGATATCTATTGTAAATTGTACAATAGCTCAAAAACCGCCAAATCCTCACAGCGCACAGAACAGACTGGACAGTACAGTCCTCCATACAATATTATGGGCACCACATAGTCTCCCCCTCATCACCCATATAATACCCCATGCAGGATGTCACCCCCATTAATGCTCCATACGAATACTGGACCCAAATAATGCTCCATACAGAATACTGGTCCCATATATGCTCCATACAGGAACTGGTCCCATATAATGCTCCATACAGGATACTGGTCCCCATATAATGCTCCATACAAAATATGGAGCTCTCCTCTGCGCTGTACTGCGTTCTGCACTGTTACGGCTCAGGAAACTGCGCTGTGGAAAGACTCCCCATTATCATCATGATTGCCTCCTTATCATCATCATTGTCTCCCCATCATCATCATGGCCTCCCCATTATCATCAATGCCTGCCCATCATCATCATCTCCTCCCCATCATCATCTTCTCCCCATCATCAATGCCTGCCCATTATCATCAATGCCTGCCCATTATCATCATCTTCTCTCCATCATCATCAATGCCTCCCCATTATCAGCAAGGCCTGCCCATCATCATCTCCTCCCCATCATCATCAATGCCTGCCCATCATCATCTTCTCCCCATCATCAATGCCTGCCCATTATCATCAATGCCTGCCCATTATCATCAATGCCTGCCCATTATCATCATCTTCTCCCCATCATCATCAATGCCTCCCCATTATCAGCAATGCCTGCCCATCATCATCTTCTCCCCATCATCAATGCCTGCCCATTATCATCAATGCCTGCCCATTATCATCATCTTCTCCCCATCATCATTATCAATGCCTCCCCATTATCAGCAATGCCTGCCCATCATCACACACAGACAGCACACAAGCACTCTCTCACATACATACACACACACATACACACACACACACACACACATACACACACAAAGCACCGCACTACATACACACAGAGACACATACACAGACGTCTTACCTGTCCGGCGTCCCCGCGCTTTCTGCCACAGCCGGCCGCTGAATGATGACGTCATTCAGCGGCGCTGCTGTGAGAGGAAGCGCCGGCGCCCCCTGGAGCCGGAGCTGCGGCTGCAGAGGCACGGGAGAGGTAAGTATTGTGCCAGCTGATGCCGGGGCCCTGAGCAAGCGGGGGGGGCCCAGTGGCGGCGCTGACACCGCTCTCCTCCGCTAACGGGCGCGGGGGTGCCAGACTGCGAATGGGCCCCCCCGCCTGCTCAGGGCCCCGGCACTTGCCCGGGTGTGCCGGGTGCTGACGCCGGCCCTGGGTGAGGAGATCAACCATTGGAGCTCTGAAGTAACAGCTGCCAATATCCCAAAGAGTCAGCAGAAAGGTGAGACTCTGTAATGTGCACCATCTTGGGGTATTTTGCTGGGACTGTTCTACGTGTTATCTGCCTGTTCTGTGGTTCAATAAAGCATTTCCACACTGTTTTACCCTTACCCTGTGTTGTCTGAGTAGCATTATGCCCACATTAAAAGGAGAGCTGGCATTCGGCGGGATGATCCCTGGTCCATGCGATTTCGGCTAGCAGACCAGGGCGCCTGCCGATCCTTTGTGTCTCCACAATGCGCCTGTATGCAGCTCTTTTAACATTTTAGGAGGAAGTGTTCATGCACATATTTTAGTATTTTTTACTACAAACATAAAGGCTCGTCTCAGTTTTGCCAGAAAATATCTTGATGATCCCCAAGACTTTTGAGAGAACACTAAGTGGACTGACAAGACAAAAGTTTAACTTTTTGGCAGGTGTATGTCCCATTGCATCTGGTGTATAAGTAACACAGTATCTCAGAAAAGAAACATCATACCAGTAAAATATGGTGGTGGTAGAGTGATAGTCTGGGGCTGTTTTGTTGCTTTAGGAAATGGAAGACTTCCTGTGGTAAATGGAACCATCAATTCTGCAGTCTACCAACAAATCCTAAAGGAGAATGTCCAGCTATCTCTTTGTAAAATCAAAGCTGATGCACACTTGGATTATGCAGCAGGGCAATGATCAAAAACACTCCAGCAAGTCCACCTCTGAATGGCTTAATAAAAACAAAATTAAGACTTTGAAGTGGCCTAGTCAAAGTCCTGACCTTAATCTGATCGAGATGCTGTGGCATGACCTTCTTGCTCAGAAGCCCTCTAATGTGGCTGAATTACAACAATTCTGCAAAGATGAGTGGGACAAAATTCCTACAGAGCATTGTAAAAGACATTGTCAGTTATCGCAAATGCTTGATTGCAGTTGTTGCTAGTAAGTGTGGCCCAACCAGTTATTAGATTTAGGGGGCAATCACTTTTTCACACAGGAGCCTGTAGGTTTAGATTTCCTTTTCCCTTATTAAGAAAGACCTTCATTTAAAAACTGCATTGTGTTTACTTATGTTATCTTTATCTAATATTTAAATTTGGTGATCTGAAACATGTAAGACTGCTTTCACACATCAGTTTTTTGACGTCAGGCGCGATCCGGCGTTTTTTTTTTGCATTGACTTTCAATATCGCCGGATCGCGCCTGATGTCATTGCGTTGCATCCGTTTTTGGCCGGATCCGGCGGAAATGTACATTCCGACGGCCGGACTAAATGGTCACTGCAACGTTTTTTTTTTTTCCGGACGCACTATCTGGTGGCCGGAAATAATAGAAGTGTATGGAACCGGACCAGTCTTTTGTGCAATCTGTCAAAAGATTGATCCGGATTCTGGAAATCAAGGACTACTACTTGGAAATCAAGGACTACTACTTTTAAATCACGGACTACTACTACTACTACACTACTACATTTTCCACTGTCTCCGGACATGCAACCCTGCATTTTCCAGCTGCAAAACTTCTTCTTCCAGGTTCCAAAGTTCTGGTCGGATCCAGCAAAAAACTAATCCGTTGCATCAGTTTTTCATTTCAGTGCCGGATCCGTCCCTTCAGGTATTCGACGGATTATGCATGACACAAAAAAACTGATGTGTGAAAGTAGCCTTAGGCCTCTTTCACACTTCAGTCGTGCGACGTCAGTCAAAATCCGCCAAAATTTGAAATTGGCGGATCCGCCAATTTTTTTGGCGGATCTGCAATTTTCCCATAGACTTGTATTACTGGCGGATCGCGGCGGATGGTCGTCCGCTGTCTCCGCTTTTTGGCGGATCCGCCAAAAATTTGGCGTCCGCTGTCTCGATTGGACGGACATTGTAACGTTTTTTGTCTGCGTTGAAATGGCGGATGGTGGCGGATTTTGGCGGATCCGCCAAACCGCCAAAATTTTAAAATGTGTGCCAATGAGTGGCGGATCGCCTACATCCGCATTGGCGGATCGCCTACATCCGCCATTTGGCGGATGTACACGGCGGATCCGCCTTTTTGGACTGAGCATGCTCCAAGTTGGATACATTTCCAGACAGGCCAAAACCAATATAAACAAGCCAGTGACTCATTGCCACACATGAAGACAAAGCAGCCAGACCAGCAAGATAGAAGACCCTGCTCTTGAAGATCCTGCTGAGCTATAAAAACCTGAAGACCCCTGAAGACCCCTGCAAGCAAGAGTCCAGAGCCTGGAATCAAGCTATAAACCTTCTGAAAGTCTGATAGCCCAGCTGAATCCTGCAAACACTTGGTGTGAGTATAGACTGTATAATGCCTTCATATGTGATTGCAGCCATGTTTGAGTGTGTGTCCTACAGTGGTTTTTTTTTCACACAATTTTTTAGTTGCAACACATGTAACTTTTCATGTTGTATTGTTTTTGTGTGTGTGTGTTCGTGTGTGTGTGTATTCATGCATGCTTGAGTTGTTTTTTTCCAGCATTTTTTTTTTAAATCCTTTTTTTTCAACCACATGTTTACTTTTCTTGATGTTGTGTTATTTTTACACATTTTTTACATTTGTTTTATTTATACTTTAAAAAAAAAAAAAAAATCTCCAAAAAAATATCCGTAGTATTTTTTCATATTTTTTATAATTTATAATGCACAGGGTATTGCTTTTTAAATATGACTCAAACATTAATGGTTTAAAAAGGTATGTGATGCAAAGGTATTGTGTGTATACAATCAATTGGGTTGTATACAAAGGTATACAATGGGTACAAAGGTATACAAAGTAATGGTGTGCATACATAGACAATGTGTATATAAAAAGTCAATTGGGTGTATACAAGATACAAAGTAAATGGTGTGCATACATAGACAATGGGGTATATAAAAAGTCAATGGGTGTATACAAAGTAAATGGTGTGCATACATAGACAATGTGGTATAAAAAAGTCAATTGGGTTATACAAAGGTATACAAGTAAATGGGTGCATACATAGACAATGGGGCATATATAAAAGTCAATGGGGGTATACAAAGTAAATGGTGTGCATACATAGACAATGTGGTATATAAAAAGTCAATTGGGTGTATACAAAGGTATACAAAGTAAATGGTGTGCATACATAGACAATGGGGTATATATAAAAAGTCAATGGGGTGTATACAAAGCAAATGGTGTGCATACATAGACAAGGGGTATATAAAAAGTCAATGGGGTGTATACAAAGCAAATGGTGTGCATACATAGACAATGGGGTATACAAAAAGTAAATGATGTATACAAAGGTGTATAAATTCAATGGGGTGCATGCAACATTATCTGGGGGTATCAGTGTAATCTTTGAGGAGACAGTGCCAGGTTTGACAGTATAGTCTGCCAGACTGCAGTTGAGTGATAAGTATATTGTCAACTGGTTATCTCTTTTGTATTGTTGCTGGCCTTTTTACAGATTCAGTGTGACAGTCTGCCACAGAAGACAAGGACAGGACAGTCGGCCAGTGTGAAACGGAACAAAGTTGAGTGTGATGTAAGTATATTGTCATTTGAGCGTATATAACTATTATATTGGCTAAAATGGCTTTATCCTTACAGATTTTTTGGGACAGTTTGACAGTCAGACAGAGGACATTCGGCCACTGGAGAGTCTCACGGAACCAAGTTGAGTGTGATGTAAGTATATTGTCATTTTAGCGGACATAACAAGTATATAGGTAAAATCGGCTTTATACTTACAGATTTTTTGGGACAGTTTGACAGTCGGACAGAGGACATTCGGCCACTGCAGAGAGTCTGACGGAACAAGTGAGTGTGATGTAAGAATTGTCATTTAGCGGACATACAAGTATATAGGTAAAATTGGCTTTTACTTACAGATTTTTGGACAGTTGACAGTCGACAGAGGACATTCGGCATGAGAGTCTCACGGGACAAAGTTAGTGTGATGTAGTATATTGTCATTCAGCGTATAATATATATTGGCTAAAATGGCTTTATCCTTACAGATTTTTTGGGACAGTTTGACAGTCGGACAGAGGACATTCGGCCACTGGAGAGTCTCACGGAACAAACTTGAGTGTGATGTAAGTATATTGTCATTTGAGCGTATATAACTATTATATTGGCTAAAATGGCTTTATCCTTACAGATTTCTTGGAAGACAGTCTGCCACCAACAGTTTCGTCTTTTACAAAGAGAGGACAGTCTGCCACAGAGGACAGTGAGCCACAGAGGACAGTCATCCAGACGCAAGTTGATAGTGATGTAAGCATATTGTCAATTGAGCTTTTATCTCTTTTGTATTGTTGCTTAATAGGCTTTATGCTTACAGATTAATTGAAGGACCCAGTCAGGCCCAGTTGTTCGAGTATGTCTTCTTCTGGAAGCCCCCAGCCACAGCGTAGGCGAACAGAGGTAATTATTATTTTTTTGGTCACTGTTGAGAACATTATTTGCAAAACTATATGCATGTATTATGTCTTCACAGGAAGCTGAAGAAGAGGGGCTTTCAGAAGGAAACGGTCAGGGTGGAGAAATAACTGGAGCGGGTGCGCAGAGTGTAAGTTTTTCATAGGCAGATCATCACCTAATGTAAACAACAAAAAAAAATAACAGCACACACAATACATACTGTCATTTATAATTTGTATTTTTTTGTTTTTAAATGTTTTATAGTCTTCAGAATCCAGGTCTCGTAGGAGAGTTCCTCCAAGGACCTCCCATGGTCATCGGCATGAGCGTCGCCGCGTCAGCAAGTAAGTATTAATTTTTGGTTTGGTGTTTACTTTTTTACGTGATGTAGCTTATTTTTTTTTTTGGTTTTATACACAGGCTTCACGGCGTGCTCCCGATACACATGGTGAGGATGGGGTAGGGATCGACGTAGACATCCTCATCGAAGAGGTCCAACATCGGGAGGCGCTGTGGAATATGGCTGACCGCAGGCATTCTGACCAAGTTATTATCCGACGGCTATGGAAGGAAGTATGCAGCCTGGTGATGGACAACTGGGGGGAACTCGATGACCGAGACAAGGATCTTGCGCGTAAGTATTCACAGTTCAGTAATGAAGTTTGCATAATGTTCTGTGTTGTATAAAAAAAATTATTTTTTTTCTTTTTATTTCCAGGTGACCGGGTTATCACACGGTGGCGGTCACTCAGGGATCGCTTCAAGAGGGAATTTAACAAGGAGATGCAGGCAAGGAGTGGATCATCAGGATGCAAGAGCAGATACAAATATGCCAAAGCCCTGTCAGCAGAAGGTAAATATTTCACACCCCATTTATGTATGACAAAAGTTAAATGTGTCTAACCATATTTTATAATTTCAGCAAGGTGCATGTAATATAAATATATTTAATTTTTTTTTTCTTTGACAGCACTGTCTGCAGCACTCTGGAGCCTGTTTCTGAGTTTGTTCCCTCTGGAGCGATCCCTCAGGAGTCCGCCGCCGGGGACCACGTCGATAGACCTGACCCCTCTGCACCTTCCCTCTTGGCAGGTACCTCCTGTCACGCTGTATAGCAGATATATATATATGTGATGACAGTAATCTATATCAAAAGGGCAACATACAATATAACATGCGCATAGATATATGATAACATAGAATTACCTGACAGAAAGTCCAGTGGGTCAATACGGAATCCGTTATACGCTGTCTCCGGCTAGAGGGTGACCGGGGTCTATGCTGACCCTAAACTGGGTCCTAACTAATCCCTCTACCTGGAGGTACTGTTAAAGGTACAGAGGTCCAGGCCACCAGCGTAAACCCTGTCTCCTATCAATCCCTGCCAACTGTAATCTAGTCCTAAGAAGGACCCTGATTACCACCAAAGGGAATGAACAGGTAACGGTTAATGAACAGAAAGACATACAAGAAAGACAAGAAATAAAGTAAATAAAGTCTTACATACAACACTCACACACAGTAGGAACACCTAAGGTCTCAGAGATAAACTATAAGCTATAAGAGTAAAAACAACTAAGGAGCTCTTAGCTTAAGTATTCTCAGAACCGATCCAGTCTGCTAGACTACATAAAGGCTTTCACCGGCATCTAACAAGCAGACTGGCAGGTATATGAAGGAATCTAATTAGAACATAATCAAAAGCAGCCGGGCGAGGCTGGACCTAGTCTTAGCAAAGAGCTAGGTAAAATTAACTCCCTCATTACCAAACACAAAGAAACAGCAACTCAGCTGTGAGAAGTCAGAGTGTGTAATCGCGACGATCCTTGTGGCGATACACCCATGACAGTACCCCCCCCTCTACGAGGGGACTCCGGACCCTCAGGGCCAGGTCTGCCCGGGTGAGTTGTGTGAAAGGTCCGAACCAATCGATCTGCGTTAACATCAGACGCAGGGACCCACGTCCTCTCCACAGGACCATACCCCCTCCAATGAACCAAGTACTGAAGGGATCGGCGACTGAGACATGAGTCAATGATTTTCGACCCATGAAATTCCACGTTATCATTGACCACCACTGAAGGCGGAGGTAGAGGTGACGGTATGACTGGTGCCACATAGTTTTTAAGTAATGACTTGTGAAACACATTATGAATTTTAAACGTAGGAGGGAGGTCCAGACGAAATGCCACAGGATTAATTATGGAACTGATCCTGTACGGCCCGATGAATCTGGGACCCAACCTCCAGGAGGAAACTTTAAGTTTTATATTCCTGGTAGACAACCAAACTAGATCGTTCACCTTCAGATCTAGACCAGAAACTTTCCCCCTATCAGCCATCCGTTTGTAACGGTTCCCCGTAACCTTCAGTCTTAACCGATCTGGAACTATCAGTCTCCCTGGAAGTCCCACCGGGGCGTCCCCCTGAGCCCCCAATACCTCCCCTCAAGCTCAGAGCATACAGCTGACACTACAACTCCCTCCTGAGGAATAGGAACCGGATCATCCGTCTTCCCGGCCCCTGGGAAAGTACGAGATAAGGCATCAGGAAGCAACTTTATTGAGCAGTCATATGCGCGATGAGGAGGTAACTCTTTACACCCCTCCTCTGAGAACATCTCCCCAAAGTCCTCCAGAAAAGGAGACAAAGTCCTAGGCACAACCGCACCGATGACCGTGCTCATGCAGTTATTCCTGCAAAATTCACCCCACTGGCTTATCTTTCCGGATTGCCAATCAATCACTGGGTTATGTTTAGCCAACCAAGGAAGTCCCAACACAATAGGAGTAGGTAGACCCTCCAACACATAACAAGACAATTGCTCTTTATGTCTTGCCCCTACTCGAAGATCTATGTTATGAACAGCTTGTACCAAGCTACCTTGACCAAGAGGTCTAGAATCAATAGAGACTATAGGGACCGGTTTGGCCAATACACTCAGTTGCATATCATGCACCTGGGCAAACCGAGCGTCCACCAGATTAGCCCCGGACCCACTATCAAGAAAAACAGAAATCCTCTCAGTTCTAGTACCAATCACCACCTCCGCAGGCACGAGAAACTGAGAGGGATTTGGGGACGAAATACACACTCCCAGGTTAACTCCTTTGCTCAAAGAGGCCCGGGATGGACACCCCCCAACAATATGTCCCTCTCTCCCGCAAAAGAAACACCTTCTAGTCTTGCGGTGCACCGCCAATTTCCTCCTACAAAATGATGTCCCTCCCAACTGCATGGGTTCCTCAGAACAGACCAGGGGAACCTCAGTATAAGGGACTTTAGTAGTAGGTGAGTCATCACGGGGCGGAGTTACCTCGCGTCTTCCCCGAATTCGTCTATCCATGCGAATAGCGAGGGCCATAGCAGCCTCCAGTGATGGAGGAGAATCATACTGAGCCAACACATCTTTTAATTTGTCAGACAACCCTTGACAAAACTGGCTCCTAAGAGCTGGGTCATTCCACTGAGTATCTGTTGCCCATCTACGGAACTCAGAAGAATATTCCTCCGCTGGACGATTTCCTTGCCGTATTTTACGTAACTTTGTTTCAGCAAGGGAAACTCGATCCGGATCATCATATACCAGACCCAGGCAGTAAAAAATCGATCCACTGACTGGAGATCTGGGGAGCCTGGAGGAATAGAGAACGCCCAAGATTGAGGGTCCCCTTGTAAGAGCGAGATAACAATTCCCACCCTCTGCTCTTCACCCCCAGATGACCGAGGCCGCAGCCGAAAGTACAATTTACATGCCTCCCGGAAAGTAAAAAATTTGTCCCGCCCACCAGTGAACCTGTCCGGGAGAGCAACCTTAGGTTCAGATCTGGTTTGCTCCGGGGGGAACAAAACCTTGGACTTAATGTCTGCAAACTCCATGGACAACCCCTGCAACTGCCGGGCCAGCTGGGCTACTGGATCCATGACAGCTGGAGAGAATCTTTAGTATGGCCGGTGAAAATGTCACGCTGTATAGCAGATATATATATATGTGATGACAGTAATCTATATCAAAAGGCAACATACAATATAACATGCGCATAGATATATGATAACATAGAATTACCTGACAGAAAGTCCAGTGGGTCAATACGGAATCCGTTATACGCTGTCTCCGGCTAGAGGGTGACCGGGTCTATGCTGACCCTAAACTGGGGTCCTAACTAATCCCTCTACCTGGAGGTACTGTTAAAGGTACAGAGGTCCAGGCCACCAGCGTAAACCCTGTCTCCTATCAATCCCTGCCAACTGTAATCTAGTCCTAAGAAGGACCCTGATTACCACCAAAGGGAATGAACAGGTAACGGTTAATGAACAGAAAGACATACAAGAAAGACAAGAAATAAAGTAAATAAAGTCTTACATACAACACTCACACACAGTAGGAACACCTAAGGTCTCAGAGATAAACTATAAGCTATAAGAGTAAAAACAACTAAGGAGCTCTTAGCTTAAGTATTCTCAGAACCGATCCAGTCTGCTAGACTACATAAAGGCTTTCACCGGCATCTAACAAGCAGACTGGCAGGTATATGAAGGAATCTAATTAGAACATAATCAAAAGCAGCCGGGCGAGGCTGGACCTAGTCTTAGCAAAGAGCTAGGTAAAATTAACTCCCTCATTACCAAACACAAAGAAACAGCAACTCAGCTGTGAGAAGTCAGAGTGTGTAATCGCGACAATCCTTGTGGCGATACACCCATGACACCTCCGCCCCATCCACCAGCACTAGAGTTGCAGGGCAGACTTCGTCACATGAAGCTGCAGGTGATGAGTTGGAGTTCCCTTTACCTTACCCTGCTGACACTGCCACCACACCTAGACGGCAGCGTCATCGAGGTCAGGAAAGGAGCTATGCATCTGATTTTTTGCATCTGAATGCATCCTATCAAAACACTACACAACTTTTAAAAGATCAATTTAAAGATGGGTTCGCTCTGTTGAGCAAAAACATTGTTGAACTCAGCAGTAAAATTGATAGGATGCAGTCAGATGCAAACATGGCACCGAGACACTGTTTTTTTCAGTCCGTTCTCAAGCACATGGAAAATCTAACTCCTGACCTGCAGATGCATGTGATGCAAGGCTGCCATAATTCTCTAGTGCAGGCAATGTCCCGAGCCCATCAAATTACCCACCCAATTCCTACACCTTCCCCACTTCAACCTGCCACCCATCCAGCAGCAGCAGCCTATCTAGCTGCCACTCATTCAGCTGCCCCACATCCAGCTGCAGCCTATCCACCTGCTGCACATTCAGCTGTGGCACATTCAGCTGGCAGCCACAAGCTGCCGCCAATCCTCCTACTACTCCTTCCCCATTTCAATATTCCCAGTATTTTAATTCCCCCTTTCCTATTTCACCGTTAACTTCACTGTACCCCATCCCACCAACACCTTCACCATTCCTTCCTCAAACCTCTTCTGCTCCTCAACTACCTTCCCAACCTAATGCTTTTCCCTGCACTTCTGATCCTATCCAACCTGCTGTTCCATCCCCCACTATCGACGTGGTCCATCCTGTCAGCCCCTCCGCTAGTATCTCCACCCAACAGTATACCTCTTTGTAAATATGTCTAGTGCTATGCTATAGTGCTGTGAATGTATATAGTGCTGTGAATGTATATATTGTATAGAGTGCTGTGAATGTATGTATATATTGTATATAGTGCTGTGTATGTATATATTGTATAGAGTGGTGTGTATGTATATATTGTATAGAGTGTTGTAAATGTATGTATATATTGCTGTAAATTTCTGTATATAACTTTTTTGAACAATTCTTTGTCAAAATGTTGGTGAAAATAAAAAAAAATTTTTTGAAAAATAAAATTTAATTTGTTTCAAAATATGTAATGTCTTTTTTAATAAGTGTTTTACAACATTAAAGGTTATAACACAATCAACATTAGCGTACAGATAAACACACATCACAAAAATTGGTAAAAACATTATACAATACCAAATTCTGTAAGGAAAGCAATGCAGAGTATATTACAGAAAAAATATTACACCATGTCATCCTGCCAGTCCACCCTTCCATCAGGAGACATAAAATAGTCCGCAAACTTTTCACGCATTTGGGCCACAGATCCTGAACTCCGGAAACTAATGTTCGTGTAGTCCTGCAATGTGGTCACAGGCATATCTTCATCCATGTTAACATGTTCCTTTGAGATCACAAAATTGTGCAGGATGACACATGCCTTCACAACATGGTCCACAGTCTCGCTTTGTAATTTGATAGCAGTCAGCAGCACCCTCCATTTGGCGGTTAAGATCCCAAAAGCTCATTCAACAACTCGTCTAGCCCTTGTTAATCTGTAATTAAACATTTTTTTTCTTTGGGTCAATCCATGGCTGCCATAAGGTTTTAATAAATGTGTTGATAGCTGAAAAGCCTCATCTCCCACACAAACAAAGGGCAATGCAGGGCCACAGGTTCCAGGGAGTGGTCTTGGAGGCGGAAACTGGAAAGTATCGCTATATAGGCGACGTCCCATTGGTGAATTTTTAAATACCTGAGAATCATTTGAACGTCCATATGCACCAATGTCAACAGCAATAAACTGGCACTTGGCGTCCGCAATGCCCATAAGTACTATTGAAAAATACTTTTTGTAGTTAAAAAAAAGAGATCCGGATCCAGTCGTTTTACAATCCGGATATGTTTGCCATCCACAGCACCAAGACAGTTGGGAAACTGGCATATATCCATAAACTGGTCTGCAATTTCTAGCCATCTCTGCTGTGTTGGCTCAGGGAGGAATTCATTGCACAAACAATCCCACAGCGCCTGACAAGTTTCTTTAACAATACCGGAGATAGTAGAAATCCCAAGCCGGTACTGAAAGTGCAGAGATGAAAAAGATTCACCTGTAGCAAGAAAGCTGCAAAAAAGGAGAAGATATAAATTCAACCAAAAAGAACAAAAATTTAAAATAAAAAAATAAAAATAAAAAAAAATATACCCAGCTACTGAAAAAAAAAAGGAAACATTGTAAAGATTTTTTTTAAAAAATTACCGTATTGTGACCATCAGCCGCTCTGCTGGAGATATTGCAAACCGAAGTGCAGTGTCCTGTCTCCGAATTCTTCCTTCAATTCGTGCAACCAAAAGCTCTAAATTTTCCGCACGCATTCGCACATAATTAAAAAATTTGCTGGGGTTCATCCTCAACTCCATATACAAGGTCGAATACACCCCACGGGTCATCCGCCTGGCATTTATGGGATGGATCCACATCCGTCTCTGCCGACGACACAGTATCCGACGTCTGGCTTCCTCCTTCTTCTGAACAATCCTTGCCAAACGATTGCCCTCCACTCTAAAATCCTCGCAAATCTTCTCCATATTGTCACAAATAATCGCCATCTCCATCTCCATCGCTTCCACTAGCTCAAAACCCTTTCAAATAATCTGGTGTAAATACACCCTATTTATACGTTTCCACATAGTACCAGTAGCCAATCATAGTACATAGTACATAGTATTAGCCAATCATGATGGAGATGCTCTCTTCTGAATAACGGATCCGTCAAAAAAGCGGATATAACTGATGGAAAAACGGATGGAACGGAGTCAACGGATCCGCTATTTTGGCGGTTCCGTTAACGGTTCCGCCTAAATAGCGGATCCGTTGACTCCGTTTTTCACTATTTTTGGCGGATCGTCCAATCCGCCACGATGTCGGACTGTGACTGACGTCGCACGACTGAAGTGTGAAAGAGGCCTTAGTGTGACAAACATGTAAAAGAATAGGAAATCAGGAAGGGGGCAAACACTTTTTCATACAACTGTAGTGAACAGATATGCAGAGTTATCCGGTGAATTTAGTTCTTGCAGAAAAACTGTAATTGCTCATTAAAGGGCTGCTAGAAGGTAAACTCTTTCTTACTATAGTACTATGGCACTGCTGCTTCTACTGAGCATGTGCAAAATTGTAGCATCGAGATTGGTGAAAATAACTTTTCAATCAAAATAGGTGGATGGAGATAAAACTTCCAGCTTGAATGCACTTGGATCATTGCATTTTCAACATCTCATTTAAAGACTTTTTTCATTTGCGACCAATTCATCAAATGATTTGTGCCTTTTTTTGTGCATCTGGTTTAGTTAATTTTCTGATTGTTATGTTAATGTAGCTTTTCCAAAAGTTTTAGACAGATTTAACTTTTTAAAAATTTGCAACATTTGGCACAAGACAAAAAACATTTCATGAATCTTGTGCCATTTTGGTGAATTTAGAGATAAAACTCAAATGGTGAATCATGCCCTTTGACTTATAGAATCTGTCGGTGTATAGCTGTGCTCATAAAATATTGAACATTCAGAATGGATTATAGAGTCATTCTGGGATGGATTTCCTTATCCGGTCTAGGTGATATAATCATGATGTCTAACCATTATATGTTAGATTCGTAACAAATCCTTTTCGTGGCTTAATTATAGTGATTTTTTGCATGTGGCACTAGAGTAAATCACACTATTAATAAACAATCTTTGAATAAACAAATGTATCATTTGATAGACTGTTCCTCCGCTGTTGTTTTCAATTTTTTTAATAATTTGTTTTGCTTAACCCCTTAACCCCCAAGAGTGGTTTGCACGTTAATGACCGCGCCAATTTTTACAATTCTGACCACTGTCTCTTTATGAGGTTATAACTCTGGAACGTTTCAACGGATCTTCGCGATTCTGAGACTGTTTTCTCGTGACATATTGTACTTCACGTTAGTGGTAAAATTTCTTCGATATAACTTGCAGTTATTTTTGAAAAAAACACAAATATGGCGAAAATTTTTTATTCCCTTAAAACAGAGAAATACAGTACAGACAAAAGTTTGGACACACCTTCTCATTCAAAGATTTTTCTGTATTTTCATGGCTATGAAAATTGTAGAATCACACTGAAGGCATCAAAACTATGAATTAACACATGTGGAATTATACATTACACTTTACAAAAAAGTGTGAAACAACTGAAAATATGTCTTATTTAGGTTCTTCAAAGTAGCCACCTTTTGCTTAAATTACTGCTTTGCACGCAGAAAAGGTGAACGGATGGATTCTACATGCCTGGTTCCCACCATGAAGCATGGAGGAGGTGGTGTGATGGTGTGGGGGTGCTTTGCTGGTGACACTGTTGGGGATTTATTCAAAATTGAAGGCATAGTGAACCAGAATGGCTACTACAGCATCTTGCAGCAGCATGCTGTTCCATCCGGTTTGCGTTTAGTTGGACCATCATTTATTTTTCATCAGGACAATGACTGCAAACACACCTCCAGACTGTGTAAGGGCTATTTGACCAAGAAGGAGAGTCTTGGGGTGCAACACCAGATGACCTGGCCTCCACAGTCACCAGACCTGAACCCAATCGAGATGGTTTGGGGTGAGCTGGACCGCTCACCGCTTCAATTTTGAATAAATCCCCAACAGTGTCACCAGCAAAGCACCCCCACACCATCACACCACCTCCTCCATACTTCACGGTGAAACCAGGCATGTAGAGTCCAGCCGTTCACCTTTTCTGCGTGCAAAGCAGTAATCAAAGCAAAAGGTGGCTACTTTGAAGAACCTAGAATATAAGACATATTTTCAGCTGTTTCACACTTTTTTGTAAAGTGTAATGTATAATTCCACATGTGTTAATTCATAGTTTTGATGCCTTCAGTGTGATTCTACAATTTTTATAGTCATGAAAATACAGAAAAATCTTTGAATGAGAAGGTGTGTCCAAACTTTTGGTCTGTACTGTATGTCACACAAAATAGTTAAGAAATAACATTTCCCACATGTCTACTTTACATCAGCACAATTTTGGAAACAAAATTTTTTTTTGGTAGGAAATTATAAGGGTTAAAAGTTGACCAGCGATTTCTCATTTTTACAACAAAATTTACAAAGCCATTTTTTTTAGGGACAATCTCACATTTGAAGTCACTTTGAGGGGTCTATATGGCAGAAAATACCCAAAAGTGACACCATTCTATAAACTGCACCCCTCACGGTACTCAAAACCACATTCAAGAAATTATTAACCCTTCAGGTGCTTCACAGGAGCTGAAGCAACGTGGAAGGAAAAAATTAATATTTAACTTTTTAGTCACAAAAATGATTTTTAAAAACTTTTTTTTATTTTCACAAGGGTAAAAGGAGAAAATGGACAGAAAAAGTTGTTGTGCAATTTCTCCTGAGTACGCCAATACCCCATATGGGGGGAAAACCACTGTTTTGGCACTCGGCAGAGCTCGTAAGGGAAGGAGCGCCGTTTGACTTTTTCAAACCAGAATTTGCTGGAATTGAGATTGGACGCCATGTTGCATTTGGAGAGCCCCTGATGTGCCTAAACAGTGGAAACCCCCCACATGTGACCCCATTTTGGAAACTAGACCCCCTATCGAACTTGTCTAGATCTGTTGTGAGCACTTTGAGCCCCCAAGTGTTTCACAAAAGTTTATAATGCCTGGGTGTGAAAAAAAAAAAATTATTTCCACAAAAATGATTTTTTAGTCCCAAATTGTTGACTTTTCCAAAGGAAATTGACCCCAAAAGTTGTTGTCCAATTTGTCCTGAGTACGCTGATACCCTATATGTGGGGGGGGAACTGTTTGGGCGCACGGCAGGGCTTGGAAAGGAAGTAATAACGTTTTGGAATGCAGACATTGATGGGGGTCATGTTCCGTTTGCAGTGCCCCAGATGAGCCTAACAGTGGAAACCCCCCACAAGTGACCACATTTTGGAAAATAGACCCCACAAGGAACTTATCCAGATCTGTGGTTAGCACTTTGAACCCCCAAGTGCTTCACACAAGTTTATAATGCCCTGGCATGAAAATAAAAAATCCTATTATTTTCTCACAAAAATGATCTTTTAGTCACCAATTTTTTATTTTCCCAAGGGTAACAGGAGAAATTGGACCACAAAAGTTGTTGTCCAATTTGTCCTGAGTACACTGATACCCCATATGTGGGGGGGAACCACTGTTTTGGCGCACGGCAGAGCTCGAAATGGAAGGAGCACCATTCGACTTTTTCCAACCAAAATTGGCTGGAATTGAGAATGGACACCATGTTGCATTTGGAGAGCCCCTGATGTGCCTAAATAGTGGAAACCCCCCACAAGTGATCCCATTTGGGAAACTAGACCCCCTAAGGAACTCTAGATCTAGATCTGTGGTGAGCATTTTGAATCCCCAAGTGCTTCACACAAGTTTATAACGTAGAGTCGTAAAATTAAAAAATCATATTTTTTCCACAAAAATTATCTTTTCATCCCAAATTTTATTTTCCCAAGGGCAACAAGACTCCAAAAGGTATTGTGCAATTTGTCCTGAGTACGCTGATACCCCATATGTGGGGGTAAACCCCTGTTTGGGTGCATGGCAGAGCTTGGAAGGAAAGGAGCGCCGTTTGACTTTTTCAGCGCAGAATTGGCTGGACGCCATGTCGTGTTTGGAGGGCTCCTGATCTGCCTAAACAGTGGAAAACCCCGACAAATGACACCATTTTGGAAACTAGACCCCTCAAGGAACTTTTCTAGATGTGTGTTGAGAACTTTGAACCCCCAGATGTTTCACTAAAGTTTATAACGCCCGAGCATGAAAATAAAAAAATCATATTTTTTCCACAAACATGACCTTTTAATCCCCAACTTTTTATTTTCCCAAGGTAACAGGAGAAATTGGACCCCAAAAGTTGTTGTCCAATTTGTCCTGAGTACGCGGATACCCAATATGTGGGAGAAAACTACTGTATGGGCACACGTCGGGGCTCAGAAGGGAAGTAGTGACGTTTAGGATTGCAGACTTTGATGGAATTGTCTGCGGGCATCATGTCGCATTTGGAGAGCCCCTGATGTGCCTAAACAGTGGAAACCCCCCACAAATTACCCCATTTTGGAAAATAGACCCCACAAGGAACTTATCTAGATGTGTGATGAGCACTTTGAACCCCAAAGTGCTTCACAGAAGTTTATAACGTACAGCCGTAAAAATAAAAAATCCTTTTTTTTTACAAAAATGATTTTTTCGCCCGCAATATTTTATTTTCACAAGGGTAACAGGAGAAATTGGACCCCAAAATTTGTTGTCCAATTTGTCCTGAGTACGCTGATACCCAATATGTGGGAGAAAACTACTGTATGGGCACACGTCGGGGCTCGGAAGCGAAGTAGTGACGTTTTTAATTGCAGACTTTGATGGAATGGTCTGCGGGCGTCATGTCGCGTTTGGAGAGCCCCTGATGTGCCTAAACAGTGGAAATCCCCCACAAGTGACCCCATTTTGGAAAATAGACCCCACAAAGAACTTATCTAGATGTGTGGTGAGCGCTATGAAACCCCAAGTGCTTCACAGAAGTTTATAACGTACAGCCGTAAAAACAAAAAGATCATTTTTTTTTACAAAAATGATATTTTCGCCCCCAATTTTTTATTTTACCAAGGGTAACAGAAGATATTGGACCCCAAAGTTATTGTGCAATTTGTCCTGTGTACGCTGATACCCCATATGGGGGTAAACTACTGTTTGGGCGCATGGCAGAGCTCAGAATTGAAGGAGCACCGTTTGACTTTTTCAACGCAGAATTGGCTGGAATTGAGATCAGACGCCATGTCACATTTGGAGAGCCCCTGATGTGCCTAAACAGCGGAAACCCCCCAATCCTAACTCCAACCCTAACCCCAACACACCCCTTACCCTAGTCCCTACCCTAACCATAACCCTAACCACAAACCTAACCCTAACACACCCCTAACCCTAATCCCAACCCTAACCCTAATCCTAACTTTAGCCTCAACCTGTCACGTCGCCGTTGGATTCAGTGGCTGGTGTTCCTGCCTCGGCCGCTGGGAGGCGCCGGACTCAGGTGTCTGGTGGGCGTAGGCTTCGCTCTGCTGTCAGAGGTGAAGTGGTTGGTGTCAGTCATGCATCACCATCTGGCCTGGTTCTGGGGGCAGTCCAGATGAGGTCATCAGACTGTGAGCCTGTGAGAGGTAGCCATGCCCTTCAAATGCCTTGGAGCCTGTCTTGCAAGCCGCAGATATAGTCTCGGTTTCCCCAGTGTGCTAGTTTGTTTTGCTATTGTATTTATGACCTTTGCCTGGATTTCTGACTGTTCTACTGCCTGCCGATTTTGTACCTTTGCTGCCCGCCTGGTTTTGACTTTAACTTTAGCCTGAATTTCTGACCCTTCTACTGCCTGCCGATTTTGTACCTTTGCTGCCCGCCTGGTTTTGACTTTAACTTTAGCCTGAATTTCTGACCCTTCTACTGCCTGCCGATTTTGTACCTTTGCCGCCCTCCTGGTTTTGATCTGTGGACTTCTGACTTCGCAATTGGGCTCGCTTTTTATTCCCTTCCTAGCGTCCATCCTACTCCGGTCCACTGCTCTCATAGGCAGCTACCCCCTGGGCTTCGCTGTAATTCCAGATCCCTATATAGGGGTAAAAGGTCTCGGGGTTTCTCGGGGTGCTGTCTTACCTGCAGTTCAGACCTGCTGTCACACAACCCTAACCCTAACTTTAGCAGCATCCCTAACCCTAATGGGAAAATGGAAATAAATACTTTTTTTTAATTTTATTATTTTAGAGGGTTTGATTTACTATTTATAGCGGGTTTTTATGATTGGCAGCTGTCACGCTAAAAGACGCTTTTTATTGCAAAAAATAGTTTTTTGCATCACCACATTTTGAGAGCTATAATTTTTGCATATTTTGGCTCACAGAGTCATGTGAGATCTTATTTTTTGTGGTACGAGTTGACGTATTTATTGGTACCATTTTGCAGCACGTGACATTTTTTGATCGCTTTTTATTTCGATTTTTGGGAGGTTAGAATGAACAAAAATCAGCAATCCATGGATTTCTTTGGGGGGGGGTTATACCGTTCCGCGTGTGATAAAATTGATAAAGAAGTTTTATTCTTCGGGTCAGTACAATTATGGCGATACCTCATTTATATAATTTTTTTATGTTTTGGCACTTTTATAGAATAAAAACAATTTTATATAAAAAATAATTATTTTTGCATCGCTTTATTCTGCGAGCTATAACTTTTTTATTTTTTCGCTGATGATGCTGTATGGCAGCTCGTTTTTTGCGGGACAAGATGACGTTTTCAGCGCTACCATGTTTACTTATATTGGTCTTTTTGATCGCGTATTATTCCACTTTTTGTTCGGCGGTATGATGATAAAGCATTGATTTTTTGCTTTTTTTTTTTTTTAAGGGATTCACTAAAGGGGTTAACTAGAGGGACAGATTTATAGGAGGGGGTTGTTACGGACGCGGCGATACCAAATATGTGTACTTTTATTGTTTTGTTTTTTTTATTTACAGGAAGAAATGAATTTATTGGGGAATTTATTTTTTTTTCCTTTATTTTGGATTTTTTTTTTACACTTGTGATTTTCAATTTTTTTACTTTTTCACTTTGTCCCAGGGTGGGACATCACAGTATGGGGTCAGATCGCTGGTGTGACAGTGTGCACAGCACACTGTCACACCAGCGATCGCTCTGGCACTGCTGCAGGCTTCTCAGTGCCTGCTCCCAGCAGGCACTGAGGAAGCCGCCTCCCTGCAGGACCTGGCGGCCATCTTGGATCTGAGGCCTTGCAGGGAGGAAGGCCTCAGAACAGCGCGGTCCCATCGCGCTGTTCTGAGGGCCTCAGGGGCTCCCTGCGCGATGCTCCCCTGTGCCCCCGGTACACCGAGATCATGTTTGATCGCGGTGTGCCAGGGGTTAATGTGCTGGGAGCGGTCCGTGACCGCTCTTGGCACATAGTGACGGGTGTCAGCTGTGATAATTAGCTGACACCCGGCGGCGATCAGCTGCACTTCCCCCGGGAGCGCAGCTGATCGCCTATGACGTACTATCCCGTCCCTGTGAATTAAGTCCCAGGTCACAGGGACGAGATAGTATGTCTGATGACAGAAAGGGGTTGAATAGCGCTATCTTATTCAACAGCTCTTTACAGACATTATCATCGCTATCCCCAATGCGGCTCATAATCTAAATTCCCTATCAGTATGTCTTTGGAGTGTGGGATTTGAACCCAGGACCCCAGCGCTGCAAGGCTGCAATGCTAACTACTGAACCACCATGCTCTCCTACATGGTTCTTGCCTAATGCTAGCCGTACACATTTAGATGGTTGTCAGGATGAATCAAATGGCCAACAACCATCTCAGCCGAAACCCCCATACACATGATCATTCGCTCGGTCGAGCACTCCTGTGTTCTCTATGAGAAAGCCACCTACTGACACGTCAGATTATCTCAGGGAGAGCAATGTGATTGGCAGGCTGAAACCGGATATGCATGATCTACATCACTCTGGACCGTCAATCGTCCCATGCTCCCATACACATTAAAACTGGACCCACCAATATCGGTGGGTTCAGCTAACAGTCTAATATGTATGGGGGCTTTACCTTGGCCACTTTTGACTTGTCACCCACTTGTCTGCAATCCTGTAAAAGTGGTGGAGAAAAGGCAAATATGTAATTGCTGTAACCAGTTCAAGGGTATATAGCTCTGGGATCGCCGTCTCGGGTAGACGGAGTGGCATAAAGAGTCCAATCACCGACAGCAGCACTGGTGCAAACTGGTGTCAACCAGCTTATATTAAAGTCCACAGCAACAAAACATAAAACAAAACCATAAAACAAAAATCCTAAGCCTGGCAGGCTGCTAACTAGACACGGTTAGTTCCCTCACTACCGTGGTCTAGACTCTAACAGCCTGGCCACAACAACACAGATTTATAATTACCAGGACTTGGCTTGCAGGAGACTCCAGCAGCGTCTGAAGCCAGATTCAGACTGAGAGCTCTGTCTGTGTAACTCTAGCACCTATTTCTGGCTGCTTAATTAAGCAGCTGTGTGTACTCAGGGTTGAGATGCAAGCCTGTACTGGATGAGGAGTGGAGTGAACGTCGTACTGCCATCCTACCTTCACTCCTATATTCCTTATGCGACCAAGCTAAGAAACCTGGGCGTGATATACACCCCGTCCAGTACGCACCCCTTCACTGTCTCACATTGCATATATAATTCCCTCAAGTATAAACAACCTACATTTGAATTTTGGAATTTTTAGCAATTATCCTATCTGGTAAATAATACTACTGCAATAATACTACTAAATCTGTCATATGATCGCAATACCTTAGTGCAAAGTGATTATTCAATATCTTTAACTCCCAACTTAGGCCTCTCTCTCCAAATACTGTCTCATGTATTTTCTATGAAATCATGGCCACAGGTTTTAAAGAAAAGAATTTACATAATAAAAAACAGCTCCAACCCAAATCTCTGGCTGTTTGCCTAGACCTTTCATTTAACATCCTCTCTGCAAGGTTTTCCATCCTTAATGGCCAAAAACTTTCTTTCTACGTTTGTAAGTTTTACTTTACCACCTGCTTTCTTAAGGTACTGCCACACTAAACAATCCCGCTAGCGATCACGATAACGACGCATACTAATGCGATCGCTAGCGGGATTGTTTCTATATCGCTAAATGCTGCCACATTTAGCGATATAGTTAACGACGCTATCGCGTTAGCGATCTTCTTAACGACTTTAGCGGTACAAAGTACCGCTAAATCGCTAAGAAAAGGTGCCACACAGCGATTAAATACTTACCCAGCGGAGCGCCGACGAGAAAATAGGGTCCGGAGCGATTCCAGCGACGAGCGAGATCACAGCAGGAAGCTCGTCGCTGGAAGCTGCCGCACTGAACAATATCGCTAACGGGATCGCTAAATAGTGACGTTTTTTAGCGATCCCGTTAGCGATATTGTTTAGTGTGGCATACCCTTTAGTCCCATTTCTTTCTGTCTCATTTTGACCCACATCATTTATCATCCTTGCTTTAAAATAGTGTCTTCCCCTCCCTACTGGCTCATTCAATCTTACATTAGCACTGACACTGAAAAAAGATTGTTAGCAGGTTCAGTATTTCAATTCTTATTTCTTTTTTGATCATCTTCAGTCTGGTTTCTGACATGACCATTTCACTGCTGTAATCCTCAATAAGGCTGGTTTAAGAGTTGCTAATTGCTAAATGTAGTCAACCAAAACTGTCCAAAAATCAAGTAGGGCACGTCACATAAAGATATACACTATTCCCATAAATATAATGAATCTTAGCGGGAAATAAGAAGAGATCCCATAAATATTAATAACAAATTTTATTGAAGATCAAATATAAAATATACCATAAAAAAGCAAAGAAATACTGTCCAAGGGACGCCGAGCAAATGTACAGAATAATTCTGAAGGATAAATCCAACAGCCAATGCATCAAACAATACATGATATGTGAATGTAGACAATCAAACAGCCCCCATGCATGTAAATATGAATAATGCTTATCCCCACATACCTCATAAAGTCACTATTGCCACAATCGGGATAATAGTGAAAAGGTTAAATAACCTAAATACCAACAGAATATGCTGATAGTAACAATGCATACAATGTATATAGCACCCTATACTTAATACATGATGACATGATTCCTAGAATCACTATTGTTCCCAATGGAGTAGCAGTAAAAGGGTTAACAGTGGCCCAACTCAGTCAGAGCCTATACAAAGGTCAATGAGGTATATGCACGAAATTCCACATATGAAATACATAAAGAGGACCATGCTGTAACAGCGATATTTACTGATTTAAAGGAGCGATTTTGAGAGAGAGGGTATAGTCGCAAAATGATCCAAAGAGGATATAACAGAGCAATACGTACCTCTAGGAATGAGCTACTGTATGGCAGTAAAAAGAAGAATGATCAAACTTCCAAACAGATACGATTTATATCCACTTTTAATACTCAGTGGCATCATCTTGTGGATATTGTCAATAGACATTGGAAAATTTTTCTATCAGATCCAAAATTGAAACAAATTTTACAACAATCTCCACAGTGTGTACCTAAGAGATCGGCCAATTTGAAAGATATGTTTGTGCACAGCCACTATGAACAAAGGAAAAAGGGTACTGGGGACTCTGGTCTATCCAAGGGTTTCTTTCCTTGTGGCTTGTGCAAAGCTTGTTCTAATCTGATCAAAGGTAAGCACTTTAAAAACTGGGATGGGTCACGCATGTATGAGATCCGTAAGCATCTCACGTGTACATCCAGGGCTGTTGTCTATCACGTGGAGTGTCCATGTGGTAAGGTATATATTGGCCTTACTACTCGGGAGCTCAAAGTGCGTGTTAGGGAACATGCCTGGATATTGAGAAAGCTAAAACTGTGGCTGATGAGGCTCAATTAAAAACTCTTCCGCGTCATTACAAAAAATTCCATGGGTGTAATTCTAGATTTCTTAAAATTAAAGCTATTGATCAAGTGGATCTAGGGGAGGTGATGTGGGGAGAGTTTTGGCGCAATTGGACAGTCGTTGGATTTATCGTCTGGAAAACCATAAGTCCCTCAGGTCTTAATGAAACTATGGGATATTCAGCATTTTTGTAATGGATGCAACTTTTTTAGTGTGGGGTATCTTTTCTTGATAGGGTTTAATTGTTCATATTCTATGATTTTAATTGTTTTTAATTTTTCACTAGAATTTGTACACGCTATGTATGGGATGGACGTGACAGTATAATTATGGTCATTCACTATTTTGAACTACGAGGGAAGTATACCTGATTCCTGGAACCTGGAAGGATATTTTCAAGCAACATCATTATTTTCATTTTTTATTTATTATTATTCTTTCAGTGGATTTTGTTTTCATGGACATTATTTTATTTTATTTTTTATATTTTTTCATATAATAATTTTTTTCATTGTTATTATTATTATTATTATTGATTTATTACTTATTATTTATTATTTTTTATATATTTGATATGGTATTTTGTCTATTTGATAATAATTGTGGTAGAATTTCTTGCCTATAGGGTATAGTTATTTCAGCAATATAGCACTGTACTCTGTTTATGTGGTGATCTTACTGTCACTTCTTTAGTACATTATTATATGATAATTATCGTATGTATCGAGGCACTGTCACTTTAATAATTATTGCACAGTAATTATTATTCACATTGCACTGTCACTTTAATTATAATTATATTATTATAATAATAGTGTTGCTGAATTTATGGTTTTTACTGTTCTATACACTTGGCATTTTGTGGATATGTTGTTGTAATTGGCACCATTACCATTAAATGATTTTGGTATTATTGAGCACTGTCCCTTTAACATTATTGCACTGTCACTTTATCACTATAAGTACATATTATCATATTATTATCTCTATGATTTTCGGTCTTTTGTGGAGACCTTCTATGGTATCGGAAAAAGATCTCTGCTATGTTCCTCTGTTATCCCGTCACTAGTGTGCATGCGCGGCTGTCTCGTCCTCACTAACTTCCGGGGACGCTCATACACTGGCACGCAGGCATTATTTGCTTGCGAGTCATTGAGCGTCTCTAAGAGGAAGTATGTCATTACAAGAGGCGGGTCCAGCGCGTCATGCGCCATCACGTGATGGTGCTATCGCCCGTTCCCATCGTAAGCATTGATTGGCTATGTGCCATATAAATAGTTAGGTACCCCTCACCCTGACACGCCCCCGGAAGAAGCAGGAGACGAAACGCGTGTCGGGGTGAGGGGACGCCAAGCAGCAACACCGTTTGTTCTAGGTAAATATCGCTGTTACAGCATGGTCCTCTTTATGTATTTCATATGTGGAATTTGTGCATATACCTCATTGATCTTTGTATAGGCTCTGACTGAGTTGGGCCACTGTTAACCCTTTTACTGCTACTCCATTGGGAGCAATAGTGATTCTAGAATCATGTCATCATGTATTAAGTATAGGGTGCTATATACATTGTATGCATTGTTACTATCAGCATATTCTGTTGGTATTTAGGTTATTTAACCTTTTCACTATTATCCCAAATGTGGCAATAGTGACTTTATGAGGTATGTGGGGATAAGCATTATTCATATTTACATGCATGGGGGCTGTTTGATTGTCTACATTCACATATCATGTATTGTTTGATGTATTGGCTGTTGGATTTATCCTTCAGCATTATTCTGTACATTTGCTCGGTGTCCCTTGGACAGTATTTCTTTGCTTTTTTATGGTATATTTTCTATTTGATCTTCAATAAAATTTGTTTTTAATATTTATGGGATCTCTTCTTATTTCCCGCTAAGATTCATTATATTTATGGGAATAGCTTACATAATTGCTAAATGTGTAAGCCACTAATCTATACTAATTTTATTGTTTTATTTAATTAATATTTTGCACTGTCAATCATTATTTTATGATTTTTAAATGAGTTTGTGTCTGTTATTGTGCCACGAAGGTCTATCCTTGGCCTCTTATTTTTTTCCTCTATACTTACAGTGGAGAAAATACCATATATTATAGTATAAGCCGAGCCGAGTAGAAGCCGAGGCACCTAATTTTGCCATAAAAACTGGGAAAACTTATTGACTCGAGTATAAGCCGGGTATGCATGGTCTCCTCATCCCCATCCTGGCATGCACGGACCCCTCATCCCTATCCTGGTATGCATGGTTCCGCATCCCTATTCTGGTATGCATGGCCTCCTCATCCTTGTCCTGGTATGCATGGCTCCTCATCCCTATCCAGTTATGCATGGTTCCTCATCCTTATCCTGGTATGTATGATACCTCATCCCTATCCTGGTATAAATGGTTCCTCATCCCTATCCTGGTATGCATGGCAACCTCATCCCTATCCTGGTATGCATGGCTCCTCATCCCTATCCTGGTATGCATGACACCCTCATCCCTATCCTGGTATGCATGGCTCCTCATGCCCATCCTGGTATGCACAGCCTCCTCATCCCTATCCTGGTGTTCACAGGTTCCTCATCCCTATCCTGGTAAGCATGGTTCCTCATCCCTATCCTGGTATGTATGGCTCCTCATCCCTATCCTGGTATGCATGGCCTCCTCATACCCATCCTAGTATGCACGGCCTCCTCATCGATATCCTGGTATGCATGGTTCCTCATCCCTATCCTGGTATGTATAGTTTCTCATCCCTATCCTGGTATGCATGGTTTCTCATCACTATCCTGGTATGCATGGCCACCTCTTCCCTATCCTGGTATGCATGGCTCCTCATACCCATCCTGGTATGCACAGCTTCTTCATCCCTATCCTGGTGTTCACAGGTTCCTCATCCCTCTCCTGGTAAGCATGGTTCCTCATCCCTATCCTGGTATGTATGGCTCCTCATCCCTATCCTGGTATGCATGGCCTCCTCATGCCCATCCTTGTATGCATGGCCTCCTCGTACCCATCCTGGTATGCACAGCCTCCTCATCCCTATCCTGGTATGCATGGTTCCTCATCCCTATCCTGGTAAGCATGGTTCCTCATCCCTATCCTGGCATTTATGGTTCCTCATACCTATCCTGGTATTCACGGCCTCCTCATTCCTATCCTGGCATGTATGGTTCCTCATCCCTATCCTGATATGCATGGCACCCTCATCCCTATCCTGGTATGCATGGCACCCTCATCCCTATCCTGGTATGCACAGCCTCCTCATCCCTATCCTGGTATGTATGGTTTCTCATCCCTATCCTGGTATTCATGGCACCCTCATCCCTATCCTGGTATGCATGGCTCCTCATCCCTGTCCTGGTAGGCATGGCCTCCTCATCCCCATCCGGTATGCATGGCCTCTTCATCCCCATCCTGGTATGCACTGTCTCTTCATCCCTATCCTGGTATGCATGGTTCCTCATCCCTATCCTGGTAAGCATGGTTCCTCATCCCTATCCTGGTATGCATGTCTCCTCATCCCTATCCTGGCATGCATGGTTCCTCATCCTATCCTGGCATGCATGGCACCCTCATCCCTATCCTGGTATGCATGGCACCCTCATCCCTATCCTGGTAGGCATGGCCTCCTCATCCCCATCCTGGTATGCACAACCTCCTTATCCCCATCCTGGTATGCACAGTCTCTTCATCCCTATCCTGGTGTGCATGCCTCCTCATCCCTATCCTGGTATGCATGGCACCCTCATCCCTATCCTGGTATGCACAGCCTCCTCATCCCTATCCTGGTATTCATGGCACCCTCATCCCTATCTTGGTATACATTGCTCCTCATCCCTGTCCTGGTAGGCATGGCCTCCTCATCCCCATCCTGGTATGCATGGCCTCTTCATCCCCATCCTGGTATGCACTGTCTCTTAATCCCTATCCTGGTATGCATAGTTCCTTATCCCTATCCTGGTATGCATGGTTCCTCATCCTTATCCTGGTATGCATGGCCTCCTCACACCCATCCTGGTATGCATGGCCTCCTCATCCCTATCCTGGTATATATGGCTTCCTCATCCCTATCCTGGTATGCATGGCACCCTCACCCCTATCCTGGTAGGCATGGCCTCCTCATATCCATCCTGGTATGCACGGCCTCCTCATCCCCATCCTGGTATGCACAGTCTCTTCATCCCTATCCTGGTGTGCATGGCTCCTCATCCCTATCCTGGTATGCATGTCTGTATGCTAGAAGATGCCAATAGAGCACTTGCATCAATACCTACCACCATAACGCAAACTGATCTATGCTACTGCCTCAGCAATCATGGAAATTGTTATATAACCAAAAACAACAGAAGTAAGTGTCCCTCTTGGAAAAGAAGACTGGATGTAAAGATCAAGGTGACATGAAGGGAAGTCAGCCAACTAACAGAAATACATTGCTAGCACCAATCCTTTCTGTTAGTCTGGCTGTCTCTTACACAAAATACAATACAAAATCTTAAAAAACATGCCTAAATTGTCTCCATTGTGTATTTCTAGTCATCTTTGGAGATGACTCTGAATTTAACTTCTAGTCTACTCATGACCGGCTTCAGCATCTGCTCACACTTGTTTATTTAGTTGTTTTTTTCAATTCCCTCATGTGATCCACTACTCTTCACCACCCTTTACCCTTCCAAGATTACTATTTCAAGAAACATCTTAACTGGTTTTATGCAAACCTCTCTACACTTTACTATTTGAAAATATGTCTAAACTGCCCTTATGTATACTCTCAACAGGTTTTACCATGCTGTATCACACTGACAAAACATAAACCACCTACTTAATCCCTTACTTCAGCGCTTTTTTGTCCTTGAGTGTGAGCAAATGTTAAAGAAAAATAATTCTAAAATTATACCTAAGAAAATTCAGACGCAAGGTTTAATTGACAAGTCAAAATTCAGAACTGAGAAAAATCTGTTACAATAACTCAGGACACAAATATTGAATATGACCGTTTTATCATGCGGTGCAGCAAATATATAAAAAAGAGTGTAAACATTTGCTCAAGCTTTGTAAGACGAAGAACACAATTTGTTTTAGTTGGACTCCATGTGAAAAGATATTGAATATCACAGTGTGCAGTACAAGGAACGAAGTCAGGGCTTCATTCTTTTATCCCATAGAGAAATCTTGATTCATGTGTATTTCATTTTCGATGCTCTTTCCTACGGTGCTGCTTCCTCTCCTGTGACTCCTTTTGGAGCCAAGGAATAGCTATTAAACTCTTTAAATCGTACATTGACATTCATGGTAAGTGACATTTTCAGAATCATCAAATTCGAGAATTTGAGTGAATTATAGTGCAACACTTTGTACCAAGTATTATATATTTCACATGATGCAGTGAGATATTTTGAACAATATTTGAAAATATTTTGGTGATCACATAAAATTGAAATTTCAAAATTTTTGCTTGTTTTAAAGCCATCAACCATTAGCAAAATTAGACTGATCTACGATTGTTCTCTATTTAGAAGCCCACACACTGATCAATATTTGATGTAAAGTTTGTCAAACTGACAAGTCCTAAAAATTGAAGTTTTATAATTTTCTTGCAACTGAAGTGACGTACTTCAACTAGGAATACTGTGTATTTCCATTGTTGAAATCAATTAAAGCAACAGAAAATAAACTTGTGAAATATTTCCAGGTTTTTGTGACTAACTTTTAGTACCTATCCTTGCTAAGTGCTAAAAGTGAATAAAATAGTTGGTAGATACTGCCAAAACTCAATATACTAGATTGAAAACTAAAGATGTCCCCCTTTAACAAGTAAATTACTTTTATACATAATCATAGATAAAGCTTCTTTATGACAAGGGAGTATGTTTAGATGTCCCATAGATGCTTCACCATCCTGGATCACAAGGTAATGATGTACATATCCTGTTCAAAATCCAGCAGCGAGATGCATTACGCTTACATTTAGTGCGGAATACCATTAATGTGCATGTATGTTTATCTTGTTTGATCGGATGAATGGTGATTGGGCATCTTTATCTTTGCACAGCGCAGAAATGTAGAGTCCTCTATATAATCACAATGTCTATATACAATTTGTTAGGTTAAAGGACAACATAATTTGTTATGTATCCAGGTTAAATCTGGAGTTAATGTAGTCTTTCCTGAAAAATGTAATTTCAATGTTGCAGTAACCTTAGCATCATATGCACAATATTTGCTTCAGTTGCAAGTTTTCATGACAGATGGGAAGATTTGCTTTTAGAGCTTTTGTTGTAACTTTGCTTTTTTCATCACTGTGGGTAACTACATTTGGATCTCCTAAGTGGAGATTTTAGCAGCCACATGACAGTATTAGCTAGCTAATGCTACTAGTTTATTTTTCTAGTGCAAATAGGCTTTGGTGCTTAACATATCTTAGACCAGTCTTTTGTTACTTTAAATTGTTTATGTCTCAAGTGCCTCACTTTGATTAATAATGTGTGAACATATTGGTTAACTAACCTTTCAATGTGGGCATAAAATCTGTGCCAAGAATAATCTTAGTTTATGCTTTGTTACATTTTAGAGAAAAGAATTATATATTGCAGTGAATGATTGTAAGCCGAAAATTAGTTTTGAGAATCCGTCCTCTGCTTCAAGTGCACACGGAAGACAGTAGTTAGATTTTTGTATTCAGCAAGTTTTCCTTTAATGAATTTTCAACCCTGCATGTCTTAGGCCTTCTGCAATGTGAATGCTGGATGTCCATGAGATCATCTGTATTATATTACTTACAAACACATTATCCAGTACCAGCCAATACTAACACCTTGGGTAGTCAATCCTATAAAATAAGCATCTAATATTAGGAGGGCACTATTACTGTTTTGTTTTCAATGTTTTATTTATTGAGAATCACAGGTTGAGAAAAAACATCAGCATAAAAATACTCACTGGTACAAACACATGAGACATGAAAAGCAGACAAGGCAGAATTTATAACCTCACAGACCACGGAGGTAAATTTGACCTCCGGTAGTTCCAAGTCTGCAAGAATGGAGATGCAAACGTCTCTATCAAGTTATCGTTAATATGAAAATAAGTGCTTCTTGGTTACACTTAACGAACGAACAAATAAAGTTGTAGAACTAAAGCTCTGTAGTATCATAGATGAGAAATAAGCTAACCAGAATCCGAACCAGAGCCCATAGGAGGGATGAGAAAACCCATGGAAGATAACAAGGGAATGGAGGGGAGGGAAAAGGTCAACTGGTGCATTGATCATGTTCCGAATCAGGGTGTAAAATCAGCTACACAAAGGGCTATGAATTTATTTGAATTCCTATACACTACCCAGGGACTCCAGACCTGTGAGAAGGAGGAAAAGTTAGGTGTAGAAAATGCTGCTAATTCTTCAGTGTGATAGAGTTGATCAATCTTAAGTAACAATTGGTTCACACTTGGAATACTACACGAGTGCCAAAACGTAGGTACAAGGAGCTTTCCAACTGTTAAGATGAAAGAAACCATTTTAGATATAAATTTGTTATTTGGAACTGCTGGTAGGTTAAGGAAAACATGTTCCGGTGTTAATTTTATTCGTATACGCACCATTTCATCCACGATTTGAGACAATATTCTCCAGAATTTTTGTATGATGTGGCAGGACAACCAGATATGGAGTATGAGCCCCTATTATGCACTATAAAAAACTCACCACAAACTCATTATGGGAAAGTAGCCTTAAAGCTGTTTGTGGTGCTGCTGATAAGTGTGTGGCTGACGTTCATAGAAGATCATGATTTTCTCTATACATAGAAGGGCTGATGCACTGTTGGTATAGCACAAGCAATTAGACAATCAAAGCCTCAAGTTCCCTAAGGGGACAATTAAATACAGTGAAAAGTGGGGAAAAAAAGTTTTAATAAATATGAAAAAATAAACACAAAAGTTCAAATAACCCCCCCTTTGCCCCATTAAAAATAAAACAATAAAACTTTTTAAAATACACATTTGATATCACTGCGTTTGTAAAAGTCCGATCTATCAAAATATAAAATAAATTAATCTGATCGGTACACAGCAAAATTAAAAAAAAAACAAAGCACCAGATTTTTGTGTTTTTTTGGAGATGTAAACATTGCATCCAACCAAAAATGGTGTCAGTAAAAACTTAATCTCAGGGCATAAAAAATTGACCTCCTCTAAAGGTACTGCCACACTAAACAATCCCGCTAGCGATCACGATAACGACGCATACTAATGCGATCGCTAGCGGGATTGTTTCTATATCGCTAAATGCGGCCACATTTAGCGATATAGTTAATGACGCTATCGCCGTTAGCGATCTTCTTAACGACTTTAGCGGTACAAAAGTACCGCTAAATCGCTAAGAAAAGGTGCCACACAGCGATTAGATACTTACCCAGCGGGAGCGCCAGCGATGAAATAGGGTCCGGAACGATTCCAGCGACGAGCGAGATCACAGCAGGAAGCTCGTCGCTGGAAGCTGCCGCACTGAACAATATCGCTAACGGGATCGCTAAATAGTGACGTTTTTTAGCGATCCCGTTAGCGATATGTTTTAGTGTGGCATACCCTTAAGCCTCATATCCCAAAAAAATGAAGATGTTATCAGCCTTGCAAAATGGTGACAAAATATTTATTTTTACAAATTTCCATTTTTTTTCACCACTTAAATAAAGAAAAACTATACTAGTTTGGAATCTGTGTTCTCATACTGATCTAGAGAATCATATTGCCAGTTCATTTTTACCATATAGGGAACATAGTAAATTGCAAATTACAACTCACTAAGATTTTTCTTTCCTTTTTGCAGTACATTTTTTAGTAGAATAAATGGTATAATTCAAAAATACAACTTTTTCCACAAAAAAGCAAATACTATTATTGGAAAAATAAAAAAGTTATGTCTCTTAGATGAAGGGGAGGAAAAATCAACTGAAAAAGTAATTACTGAATATCACCTAAGAAAATCAGACGTTGCTTTTGATTTGTGTTCACAAGTATTTTGGCCCACTCTTCCTGAGCAAACTGCTCCAGCCATCTGAGGTGTGAAGTGTGCCTTCTACAGTTGGCATGATGCAGCTCTTTCCACAGATGTTCAATAGGATTTAGATCAAGGGCTCATAGAGGCCAAAATATAGTAGTCTAATGATTTGCTCTTAGCGATTCTTGGATGATTTAGCTGTGTGTTTTGGGTCATTATCAACAATCCCCCCTCTGTCATCTTCCATGAAGTCCACTTTGGCAAAGACAGTGACGGATGATGTGATCTCACACTGATATAACATGAATTTGGAGTTCACCTCTAATCTCTTTGAAGTTATTCTGGGCTCGCTCTTTGGTTACCATTTGTATTATCCGTCTCTTCAATTTGTCATTAATTTTCCTCTTAGGTCCACATCTAAGGAGGTTGTCTACAGTTCCATAGACCTTAAA